>OY987269.1:8462027-9089002 GCA_963920665.1 Straminergon stramineum | reverse complement strand
ATGATTGAAGATGGAAATTCATGATGACATTACAGAAAATTTTAGCCCTCAAAAAAGCTACTAGTTTTGACCCCTTGTAGTGCAATTATAGAAAAAACTAAAACTACAAAATTATTTTTTATTTTTGAAAATCTGGAATCTGATGTGACATAGCCCTACTAGTGCCACATCAACGCCACATCATTGGCTTTTTTTGAATGGCAATTTTTGAATTATCACCCAAAACCTTAAACCCTAAACCCTAAAATAAAGCCAATGAATTTGACGTGACGTAGCACTATTGGTGCCCAAGTTGAGAAACAAACTACATATTAGGCTATAACTTTTGACTCATATTTCCAAATGCCCTAAAATTTAGTGCACATGAAAGATATTCCTTGTTCACACCTTCTATTAAATTTTGGGCCAAAAATATAGAAATCTCTAGTCACACGTACCTGCACAAAAAAGTTATGTTGCCAAAAAACACACCTTGGTCCTTTAGGGGTTAATGATAATCGGAGAGATCATTCCATTTTTATTCTTCCTCATAATTTTACCAGAGATTAATCGATCTCAAGAACACAAATGGTGCCAGGGTGCAACAACGATGACTATTGTGCATGCAACAACAAAAAATTTCCTATTTCTATAAAAACAAAAACAAAAAAATGATTGAATGTGAATTGTTGTGGAGCTCAAAACGATGATTTACAATTACACTACCGTAAATGAAAAGTCTATTCCACATCATTCAACGAATCATCTCAATGGGTATTCTCATAACAACCTGCAAAACCCATGAACGTTTCCAAATTACAGAGATTTCTCAGTGATATAAACATTTGACAACCAAGAAACTGCTGTCATTTACAAGACTTACGACATTTCACTGAATGTACCTCCTCTACAATCAATCTGCAAACACGTACACAAACAATCCAATAAACTGAAACTAAAACTTGCGGAAGGATACAAAACACTCTTTAACCCATAAACGTCGACATGGCCATTTTGTGGCCGATGGATGACAAGGAATCTCTCTATTTAGGACAGAACTGCAACTATTCATCCTTCAAATTTTGTGCGGAAAGGGAAGATCTTCTACAGTACTTTGACCTCCAATGTGTATTTTTTATTTTTTTAAAGTAGATGGTGTCACACGGTTCCAAAACCATGATTTCCAGGAGCTACGAGGGAGACATCTTCGAGACCAAACCGAGAAAATCGGATCTGGAATGTCCGGCCGCAGGGCAGCGCCTTCGGCGCGGCGGGCCGAGTTCTCCTTTGGCCTGGCTGCTCGGCTGGGAGACCTGACCGCGAAAGAGGCTCGTCATACAAAGACGGGTTATCAGCGACAAAAAATTAATGTGCTTCGATCTGAAACAATCAATCAATGTAACTTACACAGTGTTTAGGTTAACCTGGACGGTGTTTAAATTTTGCGAACTAGATTTTTCACTCTTTCTGCGCCATGACGGCCACCAGAAGCTAGTACAAGATACGTGTAGATACGTGCAGATCAGAGGAGCTGAAGACGTTGTAGATGTAACGTACCCTCACTTCACTGCGGTTCGGTTCTGAAGAAAACTTAAGGAGTTTCAGGGTCTTAGGTCTTGATTAGTTTATTGTGGGTGCTTGTTCTGTTTCTTTTCACCCGTCAGTCTGGCCTTTGGCTCTCAAGTTTATGGTGGTGTAGTTTTCCTTTTAGCAACGAACTCGCCCCTTTTGATTCAAAGAAAATAAAAGTATGCGCGCAATTCAGAACTGGCTAGTTTCTTTTCCTTATCGATCAATCTGGCCAGAAGTAGGGAAATATGGAGCGTGTCGGCAATCGGAACGGGAAATTAGAGTTCAGGCATATCGAGTTCTCTAATGGCAGCATTTGATTTATTGAAGATGAGATTCACCTCGAAGATGAGGTCATGCAATATGGAGCTCCATGTGGCTTCGGGACTGAGCAGTTGCTTTTCGCGAAGCTCTTATAGTTAGCCCAGAATCAGCCGTCGTTAATTCCTTACATAGGGACTGATTGTACTGGACGGTTGGCAACCCATATTACATTGCTTCAGAACGAAAATTATGTTGAAGGGATGGACCTGAGGCTGGCTAATCCTTGGTTACACAGACCTGGAAAATATAATTCTGCTTCAACTTCGTGAGTGTTAGTTACCGTAGGCTTCGACACCAGTTGAATTTCAATTCTTGGACTTCGCAAAGCTTCCGATCGAATCGAAAATTGGTATAGAGTGATCATGAACACGAAAGAAGGGAAGGGCATGCCATGCCGGGGCTACAGTATTTACATCTTCACCGGGGTCACCGTCTTCACGCTCACATGCTTGTTAGCCCTTGACGTGGAAACCGTCCTCGGCTGGGCAGGAAGAACCGCCAAAATCATGGAGCTCAGGACCATTCCTGTCAGTGGGGAGATTGATCATGAAACGCCGCCTTCATCTCCTCAGAGCGCACACAACAGACTCATGAACGTCACCCACGACCCGTCTTGTCTTGCACGGACGCAGCACCTGCTGTACCGTCGCGACCCGGACCGCTTCTCCTCATCGCCAGCGTTCACCGCAGCGTGGGATCGTTACGTGACGATGCACAAGGAGTGCTCTCATAATAAGAATTGGGCGGAAGTTTTTCTGTACCAGCGAGGCCAGAGGGATGACTGTAAGTATCTCATAGTCATGGAGGGCGGGGGAGGACTGGGGAACAAGCTTTTGTCGTTGACGACGGCTGTTGCTTACGGGTTGGCTACAGATCGCGTTGTGTTGGTGGAGGGGCGGAATCAGTTTAAAGATCTGTTGTGTGATCCGTTTCCGGAGTCGTCGTGGTTCTTGCCGGAGGATTTCCCGTATGAGAACGTCACGGGGGCGGAGGGGGTCAATGTTGCTATTGCGAAGAATTTCACCGATTTGGACATGGTGCTTCTTCATCTCGACCATAATCAGGTACTGAAAATCCTAACCCTTTTCTCAACAGGGATAGGTTTGATGTATGATGGGATTTTCTCGAACCAGTTCTGAGGGATTCAATCTCTTGAACCATTCCTTCTCCTTTCGTTGTTCCAAACTTGCATCTAATTGTTGGCCATATCTTGATAGACCTTTAGAGATTGGCTTCTATGTCCCAGTCCTCAGATCTCCTGGCATCCCTGGAGGATGACCGCCGATCGATGCGGAGCGTTACAGTATATTCGTTTCTTGGAAAGTAATCCACTTGAAGAATGTAAGTAATCAATATTTAAAGAAATCATAAACAAATTTTTTAACAAAAATACCTAAGTCCTCACAAGCTTCATAAAGCTTAAAAGTTGCCTAGGCAGCGCAGATTTGTCAAGATTGCGATGATGTTTTACATTGCGGTGATGCACGTAGTCATGGGCAGATGGGCAAGTTTTCTGCGACCATACACACTCGGGCCTCGCGAACGTGAGATGGCTGGGGTGGACCAGCAACCAGTACTACGTGACGAGGTTGCTGATGGTGCCCTCCTTGTGGGAGCGGCTCAACCCATTGTTCGCTCCCGAAGACGCCTTCACAGTTCTGAGTCACAAGGTGCTTCTTCCCGAGAACGAGCTCTGGGCGCACATTGTCCGTCTCTACTTCGGGTATCTCGCAGGCTCGTCCAAGCGCGTCGGGGTCCAAGTACGCCTCCACGGGCGTCACAACCCGTCCGAGTACGATCCTGTCGTCTTCGGTCGCATCCTGCATTGCTTCCAAAGCCGCGAGGTAAGTAATAAGAAGGCACTTCGTTACTTCTCATGGCTCAAATCGATCATTTGTCTCAAGGATTCTTAACAGTACCCTTCTCTTTTATGGAAAGGATTGAGTAATAGCAATCAAGGATATATAGTGATCAATAATAAGGGTTGATGGTTGATATATGCTCTCCATGACACTGTCTTCCAGGTTTTGCCGAAACTGAAAACGGAAGAAGATGCATCAGACCTCATGGCATTTGCACGGAACGGATGGGAAGGCACTTCAGAAATCTCGGTGCTTGTCACGTCGCTGCAACTCAAGTATTACGATGAAATTAAGGACTTGTATGCAGGTAGACCTAATATTAATAACTCCGTGATTCGCTTCCACATGATCTCCCACTTGGTAAGCTCTAATTAAAGCCCATTGTTGCTATATGTGTCCCATCAATGTTACACATAATCAAAGTATTGGAGTAATCCTTTGGGAAGAAACTCGATTCCTACTATTTGTGACAATCCCATGTCCGCTTGCAGGGTATTCAAGACCACTCTGTTCGTCAATCCAAAACTGCGTTCGTAGAGATGTGGATGTTGAGCTTCAGCGATGTGCTTCTCATTAGCTCATACTCCACTTTCGGATACATCCCTCAAGGAATTGGAGGGTTGAAGCCATTGTACCTCAACACAAAAGAAGGCGATGTGGTGACGAACGCAACGGTGAGCTCCTGCTATGGCGGGGTTTCATCGCAACCGTGCACGCATTTTCCACAGAAACCCAAGTGTGACGGTGCCTCCGATGCTAACGCCTTGCACAGTGAGTGGATGCGGCATCATGTCCGAGAATGCGTGGACCAACCGGGGGGCTTGCAACTGGTCGACGAGGTCGAGCAGCCCAATAGCAGCTCTGCACTTTGGGAAAATTCAAGACCTTAAAATCTCAGCTCACGTTTAAATCTTACTCTTGAATTTGAGGATGAAGCTTATGGCAGTTGTGCCTGTTTACAGATTCTCAGGTTGTCTAAATTAAAAAAAGAATCTTGACTCAAAAATTAGGATGGAATGTGGCTGAAAGTTGGAGATGATAAAATGTGTCGGGAGTTGAAATTGAATGAGGACGTCGAGCATTCATCGACATACATACATACATGTTCATATTTATATTTGTACTTTTATTTAAGTTTGTGTGTATGTAAATATATTCACAAAGGTCTCATTACAGGCCACAAACTGAACTTAAAAAATGAAAAAAAGTGTTTCTCAATCAAGCTTGCTTACTCGAAACACTAATAATTGGAACTATTCATGATACGGTAGGCCGTAGGCACATGTCACGACTCACAATAATGGGACACGGAACTGTTTGGAATGACAGGTGTATGGCAGTGCTTGCCACTTTTGGGTACATTGTAGTGACGAACTGTCAAAAACAGTGCAAATCATACATGAATTACAATACGGGTACATGTTTCATTTTTTCATTGGTTGTAAAACTTTTACATTCAAAAATTCTCAACGGGGTACACTTACTAGTCCTTTTTTTCAAAGAAAACTGCCACAAGTGTTTAAAAAAAAATCCATAGTCATCATAAACTCAGCCTGCAATTTTGTTCAAAGCTTAATTTTGGGGCCTAGGGAATTTCTCGGGATGCAATCCTGTCACTAGCTAACGGAATTCTATTGCCGGTAACTTCAATTCGAAGGATTCCTGTTCAATTCCAAGTTACCATATCGACACGTGCGGTTGCATTCAAGGAAATTCGCAACAGATCGACGCCCTAGCAGTTGTGCACAACCCCAACTTCAATGTGAATCTCTCATGCAGCCTGGATTCCACAAATCCTATTCTCCATCGCCGGCCAGCACGCACACACAGAACCAAGAACCAAAATCTGCACTTCACGCGTTGCAAACTGAGAGCCTCCCATACGAATATGCAGAAAGTGGGCTTGCAACTTACCGCTAAATTTACCAATTTGAACAGCTGCACTAAACTCGCTCCAAGCTTGATCCCAGCAGATCGACTGCCTTATACTCTAAAAATAACTTCTTCCTACTGTGGGATTTTTTGCATTTAAGGTAGGAACACCTAAAATGGACAGGAGTCGTTTATGGACACCTAGAAAACAACCTAAATCCAAGTGCTTGTGGATCCAAAGTAAACAAGTGGGGTTCTAAAGTGGACATGTGGGGTTCCAAGAAGTTGTCACTCTTTCAAGAAATAGCCAATCACCCGCACTTAATTCAAATTTAGAGTGTCCCTTTTGGGTGTTTTTGTGCCCGCTTTGGTGTTATTCTAGTGTCCACAGTAAGTACATCTACGAAGTTGTCTTCAATAATTCATAGAATATTCATACAAGCTTGGAAAAATACAAAACTACTTTTCTTGGTTTCCTAAACCATTTCCTACCCCACAGACAATTTTTTTGGAACACAGACCCTCACAATCACGTCATCTCAAACAAGTGTCCGTTTTAGGTGTTCCTACCTTACTAGGGTTCATTATTTTCGGCGCCTCGTACCTTAGCGTATAAGTGGTGGTAGAGACTTTTCGGCCCACGTTTTTGGTCATTTCAATTCTACATTTAGCTATCGGACGGAAAATGCTTCTGTAGGTGTTCTTACCTTACATTAGATTTGTTTTATGAACGGACAGCACCAGACCCCATGAAGACCATGTACGTCGTCATGATCATCCCCTTTTTTTGTCCTGACAGAGCCCATTTAAGTGCATATGGTATGTTTTACCTGAAACCCTAGCCAAGCATTCATTATCAGCGCCGAAGTACACGCAACTGTAACGATATTTGCATCACCTCTCCATTGAAGTCTAACTTTGCGTTCAAGGACGACGTAACTAAGTCTGTATGTGGTAATGTAAGTAAGTTACGTATCCCCTTGTTCGATCAATTTCTGTTGTTGCTGTTACTGAGTCCGTAGACGTACTGAAGCTCACTCGATCAGCGGTGGGTTGAAGAAGATCCAGAAATATAGGGATCCAAATCAGTGCTAACTAGCTGTTCAAATTAGATGACGCCCTCCTTGAAATTGACATTATTTGTCTCTCTTCATCGAGCAGCACTCCACCTGGTAGATCATCAGGTAGGGCTGGCCAGATCAGTGGAGTGAAGAAATGCATGCGGCTAGACCATGGTATTTCAGTAGCTAGCGAGAGTCCAGAGAGTTCTGGTAGTCAGATCTCTTCTCAATATTCAAAGTCGATGTGCTGAATCGAACTCCGTCTGAGCTAGTGGTTAATCGATCGATCTCGCGCAGCTGGTGGACTGGAGCCAGAATTTGAGGAATTTGATCGATGCTCAAGGCTTCGTCGTGTTCGTCACGGTTCTACTCCATAGTGCTGCATCACGTATAATTCACGTATATCTGAATCGCTTTCTCATATTCACCAGGTAAACTTTTCTGCTGTTGATTATCTAGAGGTCTGTCATGTTGACCCTAGAATCGAAGGACGGCCCCACTGATTTCAAGCCTCACTGTTGATCACTCTGTTTGCTGCCATTTTGCAACTTTGACATGAATGAAAAAATTTATATTTATTTTCCAGAGATGAATTCATATGTCTAGTGCTAGTCATGAAAATAGATATTTCATTATAATGGCATTAAGCATATGCCATTTTCCCATTCATTTTCTAAGATTGGTATAGATTTGAAACCGCACTGTCTGAAATCTAGGAATTATATACATTTCAGATCGTAAGGTCTAAACCTAAAAGTGTCAAGTTCGTGGAATACAACCATTTTAACAAAATCTCTGTTTAAAGTATTCAAATTTTCTTGGGAAAATTTGAAATTGTTGTTAAATTTTGAGAAAAATTTGTAACATATGATTTTTAATAACCAAATGAGGAAATTTGCAATACTCAACACTAAAAATGTACTTAGGTAACTTCTAAAAAAAATATTGGATGAATTCATGTTTTTTTCCATCTTATAGTCGCAAGTGAAGTCATCCATGGATCAATGGCATCCTTCTAGGGTGAAAGTGGTAGTAAACATTTATTGGGTGCAAATGAGGTAATAGGAGCCAATTGCGTTGTAACCACTACTTTTAGGGGACTATAATTGATTGTGGAGCTCAATTTTTCTTAGATTTGTGCTAAAAAAATATGCCTCATGGTTCATAAATGTTATAGTGTCATGTTTGAATATTTTATAGTCTATAATGTTAGTATTTCATCTTAATTAAGGACAAAAAACCACATGCAACCAATGCTTAATGAAGCAAAAAAGGATGAAAGTCATGCAAAATTGGATGCAGAATAGCCATTTTCCATTAGGTAGGAACTCTGCGCGAGGAGTCTAATTAGAGTAATGAACAAGTTTCAAATTTGGGTGGATGAATAATGATGTCTATTACCCGGGTACACAACTCCCGTATTATATAGCTCTTATTATAATTGCTTATAATGCATTTTAGTCCAATCTTAAGGAATTTAATTTATCTTCATGTAGAAAACTCTTGTAGCCCTCTTAACAAGGAATCCAAAAATATAATTATATAAATGAAATGAATATTCTTTGAGGACAATAATAGCATTATAAACCTAATTATATGAGTTTTTTTAATATATGTATCGTGGGACAAGCTTCCCAACTTTTTGGACATTTTATTAAAAATTTAAGTTTTTTATATTATAAATAAAACTCTATGGATGAATTTTAATTTTAATTGGAGGGAATTTCTTGTCTAGATTTTTGAAGATTATGCGTAAGTGTTTAAATTCTTCATATATATTGTGAAATTTTTTAATATGTATATAACCCAACATTTTCTACACTTAATTTTTAAAAAATTTGGTCTTCACCTAGGTTTATAGTCTTTTTAATATGATATAATTTTTACAAAAGTTGTCCTTTGAGCCTTTTTAATGGTGATGACCCCTATGTATAATACAAGAGTTGCGTACCTAGGGTCTATTATTGTTTATACGATTGAGCAAGTGATTATAATCATTAATTGTTTATAGGAGCATCTTGACGTTCAATCTGAACCATGGTTGTTCGGTCGAACAACTCGACAATACGACAAACACGACGTCCAACACGTTTAGTAGACCCCCTTGTCTGTCTAATAAAGTCAACTTTAAGGTTGACTTTCAAATAAAGCACTTTCTGTTTCCAATCTTGACATATTTGAGTTTCATTTTATTGAAGTGTCTCCATTTAATAATTACTTATTACATTCTAAATTATGGATCATAAATAAAGGGAGATTTCAAATTGTCTCTGCTGCTAAGATAAGGCCTTATTCAACCAAATTGTCTAGTGTATGCGACACTCGTCTTATACGACACGTGACATCAGACGAACAACTCAACACCCGGACCCCAAAATGCATTCAACAGAACAACCCTAATTTGAACTAGGATTTAGGATCAGCTTTCTGTTTTGCACCATTAGGAGATTCAAGAACTTCATTGTTGCGGCTTGATGTTTCCTTTTGGGTGTAGGATTTTGTGCACCAAGGTTTCTTAGATGTCTTTGAAGTGTAGATATTCTGAATGCGCCATTTTTTGAAGTTGCACTCTCGCCTAAAATTGTCTACGACAATGAGTAGAGATTATAAGATTTTTGCTTAACAAAGCAACGGAAAAGGCTCTAGTTGCATCATGGTTGTCATAGTGGACGGACGTCCGGTTCGCCCGTCCGTCCGATCCGCCCATTCGTTAGAGGTCTCACCCGTCCGATACAGTCAACACAAAGTTGACTTTATGAAAACAGAAAAATAGGCCACGTGGATGCCACATGGATTCTGGAACATGCAGGGCGCGGACGGGAACGTCAGGGCATGGACGCCATCGTCAGGGCGCGGACGGGATTTACATATGCTAAATTAATATGCTTTTACATATTTCCATTTCATATTTCATATTCCATATTCCAAGTCACTCCAACACTCCATATTTTTTTTTAATGTTACATCATATCACTGTAACACCCAAATCATTTCCATATCCAAATCAATCCACCATTCCATATTTTTTGGGGGTGTTAAATTACATCATTGTAACACCCAAACCACTTCCATCTCCAAATCACTCCACCATTCCATAAATTTTTTGGGTGTTACATCATATCACACTAACACCCAAACCATTTCCATATTCGAAAGCACTCCACCATTCATATTTCTTTTAATGTTAGATTATATAACTCCTTAAAAATAATTGGCCACTCTAAAATAAATTGGTACGCTTTTCAAAAGCTCAGGTCACTCAATCTCCCCTTTTGGACATTCATTTTTAAAGCACACTTCCATTCCAAGTCATTGCCCTTATTTTTTTGGTGGAATCATTCCCTTTCCTATTTTTTTGGCATCATTACCAAAAGTCTTCTATTTTAATTCAATGCCACTTGTGTAGGGTGGAATGATTTTTTTTTCCTATTTTATTTTCTGTGATTAGCACAAATGTTCCATCTCTACCCGAGGCCATTTATTTATCGTTGATCATTCCCATTCATTTCATTTTTTGCTTCATTAGCAAAACTCTTTCATTCCAAGTGAATTCCATTTATTTTTTGTGGTATCCCAACTCTATCTGAATTGAATGATAATTTTTGGAGGGTGTTAGTTCAAATCATTTTGACACACTATTTTTTCACTTTTTGTGGACTTATCTCTCTCACAAAATTGTTCCATCCCAACCCCAAGCCATTTTGTATTTGTTCCATCATTTCCTTTCCTATTTTTTTCCATTAATGAACAAAGCCCTTCCCATCCCAACTCTATGCCATTTTGGGGGGGTTGGATCATTCTCTCTCTTTTTTTGGGCTTCATTCCTAAAACTCTCCCATCCCAACTCATGGTTATTCTTTTCTTCTTTGTTGAAACATTCCATTTTCTATTTTGTTTTGGTTCATGAATTAGCAAGATAGTTTTATTTGAACTCGTAGTTTTGCTTTATTTCTTCAATCTTTCCCTTCCCTATTTTATTTTTGCTTATTTACTAAAGTTCTTCCATCTAAACTCAAAGCCATTATTTTTATTTTTTTGTTCCATCATTCCCTTTCCTTTTATTTTTTTCTTCATTCCTAAAATTCTTCCAATCTACTTCAATGTCATTCTTTTTTTTGTTGGATCATTTTTTTTAGGGGGCTTCATGAACTCCTAAAACATAGGCATAGTGAAAACATAAAGTGTATGTATTTTTATACCAAACTACTGCATTCATTGTTTTTATTTAAGTTTTATCATCAATTCATAGAACTCATAAAAATGCAATGAGAAAGAACAATGAAATGGAATATTAATATATTATGAGATTGAGTACAGAATACATCCGATTTTATATATATTTTGAGGTGTTTGGCAATTTCCAAGTAGGTACACATGGTCCTCTATGAGGATGATTTACCTTCTATGCCTAAACTATATGCTAAACTACAAAAAGTGAAACAACTAAATACTATGTACAATAACAACAATCTAGCATAGTCCAACAGTGGGGGGCGTTTTTCAATGTGTCTAGAACATCTGGCACTGACGCCCTTTCACTCACATCCTCTTTTACGAGGCTTTCCAATTTGATCCTGAGGTTTTGATATGGCTTTGGATTCTTCGTTGTAAAGTATTTGGGGTTCAAGTCCTCTTTCCAAAATTGTAGCTGCTATCCATCCCGCTGCATGTACATCAACAGCCATGGAGTACAAATGTGTTTTCTGCATGGCCTCAATTGAATTTTGTTGAACCCTACTCTCTGTATACATAAAACAATTCAGGGGCTGCAAACCTTCGCTTCTTCTTCTCCTTCGCCAGAATCTCCATGCTGGGAAAGCCATACCTTGATGGCTCCTTCTCTACAACTCGACTAGAAAGTCCCCAATCACATATCCCTATGTACACCCTGTGTTCTTTCCAATCATCAAAATGGAGCAAAACATTGGATGGAGTTATGTCGTTGTGCATGTACTGTGCATCATGGCATTTCCCCACAATGACAAGCAAGGAGAGTGCCAAGTTCACTCGGTTCTTTCGTTAAGTTGCAATCCATGCAAGCTCCTCTTTTGTCAACCCCGTACCTTGTTCACACTCAATGTCATCCACATCCACTGATTCGCTCACTTTCGAATTGTATTTGGATAAGAAAGAAATTAGAGATCCTCCATTCCACCACAGCGTATAGCCTTCCATCGTTTTAGGGTGGAGGTACGCAATTTGAATGATGCGAGGATGTATCACTGGACACCCTCCCACCTCATTGATGATTCCTTGGTGCTTCTCCTTTTCATTTGTGGTTTTCAAGCTCTTCCCAGCAAAAAATATCCAACTAGGAATGCTCTCAAGTTTTGTAAGCATCACCTTCCTCACGGTCCCATATGAACCAACCGCACTCTGTTCTAGCATGGGGATGACTTTTACTGAACTTTCAAGCCACTTGAATGTTCCACTCACACAATGAGCCCTTATTGCGTCTTCAATTGTCGCTTTCCATAGTGCTTGCTTTTTCTTACGCGATGAAGAAAATTGTTGAGCAAAATTTTGAATGATTTTCAATTTTGCAACCAACTCTTTGTTCTGCATGTCCCAATTGCTACCATCCTCTTTCTTACCCATGTGGTAACACCAATTTGACACTATATTGGTTGTGAGGGCAACCACTTGTTTATCCAGCCAATCTTGGTGCAACCAATAATAGAGAAATTGTTGAATTTCTCAGATGCTTCAAACTTTGACTCTAGCTCCCTTCGCAGGTCCCTCGTCAGTTTGTGGTATCCTTCTTCGTTGTGCGCCACATACTCCCTGGTCAACATAGTTGTACCTCGACGAGTGTAGAACACCACAGCTATTGCTCTCCCTTCAACTATGAATTCATGTGGAGGCATATGGGGATTTTGGGCTTTTTTGCGCTTCTTTTGGCCTGATGAGGAAGGATTTGATGAACCTGAGGACATCAATGTGTTCGTGGATGGAATTACCATCTCACCAACATCATCGAAATCTTTAAACATAGGACGTTTTTCCGTAGATCCACTCCCTTCCCTTGTCATAATGAAAAAAATTTGGTACGATGGGCCTCCGTATCTATCCAAAAGCACGAAAGTTAAAAAAAATTCAAAAAAACCAGGTCACATATGCGGGCCAAGTCCACCACCCACCAAACTCACTCACATAGGCCGTGGGGACGAACTAGCGTGTGAGGCATAGGGCGCGGACTTGGCAAAGAAATGAGGACGGGGACTCACTTTATATAGTCCCCCCACTCACGTCCACGCCCTGTCCCCTAGCGTTCCTGCCCCTGCAAGTGGCGTTCCCGCCCCGCTCCCACAGGTCCACGCCCTATAGTCGCCGATAACTGTCCATGCCCCAACTGCGATGGTGTCCGTGCCCCCGGAGATGGCGTCCGCGCCCCAGCGATGGCATCCATGCCTTGGTGTCCCCTAGTTCCAACTATATAAAGCCGTTTCCGCCCTATTTGTGCCTGCCCTACATACTCTCAACCTTCCACTTCTTTGTTGAGCTAGTTGTGAGCGTTGTGCGGGGTCTACTTGATTGCCACGTTGGAGGTTTTCGAATTTTTCTGCAAAAATGGCTACACCACCAAGAATGACCAAGGAGGAACGAGACAAGACCCGATTGCGAGTAGGAACCAAACATCGTAAGCAACTGCATGTTCTACGTAACCCTGCCAAGCTTGCATTGAAGGGATGGGAGGACGTGCCTGACCCATGGACTTATGATGACTGCACCAATTACATCGAGTGGTGCCACATTGACAAGGTCTTCCCAGAAGCGCGACATAACTTTCATAGACGCTTCCACAAGGCAAATTTGAAACATTGCCTTGACAATGAGTTCACGAACCGATGCATCGAGGTGTTCCAGGTGTTGTATGATGTCCCGAATGTCACACGCAATGAAGTGCATCTTTTCATTGCATGAGGGGTCCATGCAGAGGTGAAGTTGAACAAGAGAGTGGATTGGTCAACTTTGAAGACAATGGGGGAAAATGTCAAAATTCCTACCCCAGAGAATGGATTCATTCCAAGGGGGGTAAAAAGATACCTGGAAGGTAGTCTATCGAAAAAAACTACACAGATTCACACACCACCAAACTATGACACTTCGGACTCATCTACGGACAACGACTCCGATGGATCTCATGTGCTAATTGTAGTCAACCATAGAACACAACAACAACGTGCTAAAAAGAGGAGGGCTGCGCATGCAACTCATGAGGTTTTACCAGAAAATGTTGTGGAGGAACAGGTGCCACCTACTGACGAACCAGCAATAGGAATTGTCGATGTTACAACTGCTGCAAACTGAATTCAGAGTTTGTTGACCAAAGTGAATGACAAGAATGGAGAATTGCATTCTTTGTATGATGATGTTAACAAATTGAGGGAAGAAATCAAAGAGAAGGACAACATCATCAATCAACAACAACTTGAGATGGAGGTACTTCGACACGCTCTTGAGGCAGCAGCATTGACCAATGCTGGTGAAGATCCACGAGGGGAAGCTTAAGGGCCTTCAAATAATTCTCAAATTCCATTGGAACATGCAGAAGTTGGTGCAACAATGGGTACTCAAGAAGATTCATTGTCCTTCGGAGAATTACCTACGAATGTAGTTGCAGCAATACCAGTTGACCAAAGCACCCAACTGATGGACGCGTTTGTAAACAATTTGAGATTGAAAAATCAATTGCATGTGTTGATGGAGCAGTATTACCAATGGAAGATGGCATGCATCTTTAGTGTTGACAGAACTAGGCAAATGGTGGAAGAATTCAAAAAAATTGACAACAATTACGGCGCACACAATCAAGAGAGGGTTTTTGGTTTGACATTGTGGGCCCTAGTAGATGATCTTTTCAACATGGATGAAATGGCGACCATCAACATTGGTGGTGGACCAACAACCATCGATTGGTCCAAACATGCTTGGGATTTCAAGAATGCAATTAGCTCTGCCGTCGACCATCAAGGCAATTCATTACTGCTGTGGCCAAATCCTTCAACCTTCGTGCATGATGGAACTACATGTCCCATTTGTCTAAATCCATTTGGCCCGGAAGGTGGAATGCACCTAGGCACGTGCGAACATTTGTACCACCCATTCTGCCTAATTAGCTTGATGATTATTCGTCGACGTTGTTCATTGTGCAAGGCTCCTTTCCATGAGTGCTTGTATGAGTTTTTTGGATTAGTTCCCTACATGCCACCGCATTGGGAATTCAATGCTGAAAATGCCCTTGATCATTCTCAAAAGTGGAGAACAAACTTGGTGTGGAGCTGGAAATTGAACATCCATTCGTTGGACAAACAAAACCTTTGTACCGAATGGGGTTGGGAAAGAGATCCGGCTCAAATTGTGGAGGTGTGCCACCACTTGGTTCCACTAAAGGACAACTTCAGCCAAGGAAGACGGAATTTCTTCTTCCAATGCTTCAATGGGCATTGGAACGAAGCTGGACAACACTTCCAATTTGGACCTCATCCTCGTGGATGGTTATGGGGCATTGATGGAGTTCGCATTACTGATGACAATGGGATGTGGATGGGGGAAGACATTGGCATGCCAGACCCTGCTGAACTTGCACAACTATCGGAGTCAGAGTGGCGAGAAACCTTTCGAAATGAAGGGATGGACTATTTGTTGGAATAGCATAGCCCGGGAACTCTCCAATGTCTTGAGAGCCTCAAACAATCACAAATATTGAGGGCTATATTAGAGGAAGACAGACCAACAAGGAGAACTCGATTCGCAGTTCATAGACTTCGTTTGGGCTCAGATGAAGACCTTCCTGTCCACGCTGGGACACATGACAATGAGGCTGGACCAAGTGGTAGTGCAAGTAGTCCAATGAACATTGACTAGGTATAGTTTAGAGTGTTTTAGCTAGTGAGCTTAGATTTTCTTAGAAGACTTATTTTCCTAGCATTATATAGGCTTATATACTTTCCTACTTTATATTACACTATGCATATGAAATATATATGATTTTGTTTTGAATGGTTTTGCCCAAATTGACTTCGTTTATTTTTTGCACATACTCATTTGAAACAACTTGTCGACTTCATACATATTAAAATTATTTATACCATGAAATGAAATGTCATTGAAATGGAGTAAAATTCATTCCCAATTTCCAATCAATGAATAAAATTAGAGAAGGATCACAAATGTCATTTAATAGGAAAAAAACGCTTTTGAAATGTCGTTAATGCAAAGGAAATAAGGAATGATGGAACCCAAAAAAAATGGGATGGTAATAGGTACATATTTAATTGCAAAATACTGAAATAGGCAAAGGAATGATGGAGAAAAGCAAAAAATAGGGAAAGAATGATATACCAAAAAATAAATGGCATTGAGTTGGGATAGAATGATCTTGCAAATCAAGCCCCAAAAAATTAGAATGGGTTTAGGGAATACAAAAATTAAATGCACTTGGGTTGAGATGGAGCAATTTGCTAATCAAGCACAAAAAAATTAGGAAGGGAATGATCAATGAAAAGAAAATGGCATTGAGTTGGAAAAAATTTAGGAAGAGAATAATAATGCCATTTAGTTCTTGTATAACTTGGGATGAAACAATTTTGCTAATCAAGCAAAAAAAATCAGAAAGGGAATGAATCCTACCAAAAAAATGGCATGGAAGTGTATTGTTATCCGAAGCACCAAAAATTGGGAAAGGTAAATGGGAATCATTAAATTGGGATGGAAATAGGTACATATCCAATAAAATGGTTACCAAAAAATGACCATAAAATAAAATTGAAAACTTTAAATTAGGGAAGGAAGTAAAATGTCTTTGAGTTAGAATAGGATTTAATAAATAAAAAAGTTAGTGAAAAAAATGAAATGTCATTGAATTGGGTTAGGATTCAATGGGGATAAAATTTAGGTAAGGAAATGAAATGTCATTGAGTTGAAATAGGATTCAAATATTCAATGATAAAAAAAATTAGGTGAAGAAATGTAATGTCATTGAATTGGAATAGGATTTAAAGATAAAAACATTTAGGGAATGAAATTAAATGTCATTGAATTGGAGTAGGATTCATTTCCAATCAATGACGAAAACTAGGGAAGAGAAAGAAATGTCAATCCATTAGAATGTAAGTGCATTTTAAATGTTAATAAAAGCAAACAAATGTGAAAGAGATATGAAACAAATCTTATTTTTGATTACCTATTTTTTCATATGAGAAATGGGAAGTGAATGGAAAGATTCCAATTTGGTACCATAAAAAACATTTATTATTGAGTTGGGATGGAAGAATTTTACTAATGAGTAAAAAAAATAGGAAAGGGAATGATGGAACAAAAAAAAGCTTGCTTAAAGTTGGAATAAAAGAGTTTTAGGAATAAATGAAGGAAAAAAAATGGAAAGCAAAAAAAATAGAAAAGGAAATGATGCAACAAATAAATATTGGCATGGAGTTGGAATAAAAGAGTTTTAGGAATTAATGAAGAAAAAAAATAGGAATGCAAAAGAAAATAGGAAAGGAAGTGAGTTGGATGAATAAATATTGGCCTGGAGTTCAAATTAAAGGGTTTTAGGAATTAATGAAGAAAAAACTGGTGGAACAAAAAACAGAGGGCAAGTAGTTGAAATGGAAGTGTTTAAAGAGTTCATGAAGCCAAAAAGAAAATTGAATGATTTTCAAAAAAATTAATGGCATTGAGGTGGGATGGAAGAGTTTTAGGAATGAAGCCCCTCAAGATAGGAAAGGGAATGATGGAATTAAAAATTCAAGTGACGTATTGAAGGCCTAGAATTTTTTTTTAACTCCCTACTATTTCTTTCATTTTAAACAAAATGCGGTTTTACCCTTTTATCTAGTACACTACATTTCCAAAACATTTCCTAAATATTTCCTCAAAGTGTCCTAAACACTTTAGAATTTAGAGTCTTTTTTTTACACCCTAAACTATTTGTTGGTTCAAAGTAGTTTGAAGTGTTACAAGAAGTAAGGAAAAACATTTTCCACCACGACGAAGGGGACATGCTCTTCCATGAAGTTTCTTCCAAATCTTAGTCAGTGGAGCTCTTTATTTGGCATCTTGCTTTCATTGTCTTGTTGGAATCCAAAACAAGTTGTTCAGGCTATAATTAATGGTTACCCCGCTCCAAAAAAAGGAAGGATTGAAGGATGTCAAGCCCAAGTGCATTTCAAAGTCCTGCCTCCAATACTGGACGAGCACGTCCACGCCTTGGAGTCCACGCCCTGACTTCAAGTCCATACTATGGAATCTGTGATTCAACTGCGCTCTCTGAAGTTCTTCTGCCTCTGTGAATTGTCCGCCCTGGAGTCCGTGCCCTACGTCTGCGCCCTAACATAGCCTATTCAGCGAAAACATTTGTGAGAGAAAGTGTTCTTGTCTCTCCATGAATATGAGGACTCTAAAGCAAGGTGTGACAGCATTTAATGTTTCCCTCTTTCCATGAAAAGGGGGGACACCATCTTCCAAGACCATTAAATAGGAAGTAGGAGGGATCCCATGCCTAGTGCATCCCCATGTGCACACCCACATTTCTATAGTGGAGTTTCGCCCTGGAGTCTGTGCCCTCACTTGGAGTCCCTGCCATGGAGTCCACACCCTATGATGACGTCCACACCCTGAGTAGCGCCAGCGCAGTGAAGTTCCACCCTCCAACTTCTTGAATTATTGTAGCCAAGGGTTTCAAGAATGTAGGGTTTAGGGTTTGAGTTAATGGCTTAGGGTTGAATTAAATAACAAATAGATGTAGCAATTACCTTTAGAAAAGAACCCTTCTCATGCATTGAAATCAATATAACTTGTAAGTTCATGTGAAAATCAATTTCTTGTACCAATGATTTGTAATCATGGATTGGCATTCACAATCATTTTACTTCAATTTAACTTGTACCTTCAAGTAAGCAACAATCCCTTGTGCCAAGTAATAAAAAAAAATGAATCCCTTTAATTTTTTTTTTTTTTAAACAAATCGAAAGAACCATTGCATAAAAAAAAATACACAACAGGCCAAGCCACAAAGGCTAGACAATAAAGAGATATGAGCAAAAACAAACAATCCCTTTACATTTAGAAGAAAATGTAACTTGTAATTTCTCGTTTCCGAAATAAATTTCTTTTAGTTAATATGCCTCAAATTAAATCCTTTATTACGAATAATGGATTTGAAGAAATAAAACATATGGGTTCATTAATAAAATTCATTCTATCAATTATTCCAAAAACCCTTATGCCAAGCATTTTCAAATATTAGTCCCTTCACGTGAATCCAAAAGAATTGAAGATCTGAGCTTCCATTCAAAAACCATCCCTTCTAGCTATTTTTTAAGAAATGGTTCCCTTCCAAGTTATCCAACCCCCCAAAATGGCATTGACTTCAAATGTAAGTGCTTTGAAATTCAATGCCCCTAACGAGGGATGGGGTCAACCAAACTTTCGTAAATTTAATTTCGGTATGATTCAAAACTTTAGTTACAAGTTAGAATGTTTGAGCCTAAGGGCCTAAATCCCAAACACAAATACTTGAATTTGTTTTTTTGCTAAAATATAATTCTAGCAAAGAAAAACGTGGAGAAAGAAATCCAAGGAAGAGAATTCAAGGCCAACAGGGAATCCAAGGGTAGGATCCGATGTAAGGCCCTACAATTCTATTTTATACAAAATTGGGACCTAAATGGACAGGAATTTTTTTTTTGACTATTTTCCTTTTTATTAATGAGTCTTTTGGCCCATGTACCATAAACAAATGGGTTATATTTTTCTACTCAAGATTTAATGCAAAGTATCCATTGTCATTCTTGATTTTCTAATGCATGTGATGGCCTTTAACTTCATATTTTTTTTATTATCTATTTTTTTATGACATGTGAAGAGAATGGAAATGTATTGTAAAAAAATTTATCATTGAGTTGGAATGGAGTTGGGATGGAGTGACCCTAAAGATTTAATACAAGGTGTCAATTGCCAATGTTGATTTTCTAATGCATATGATAGCCTTTAACCTCAATTTTTTTTCTTACCTATTTTGTGTATATGACATGCAAAGAGAATGGAAAGACTTCAATTTGATACCGTAAAAATAATTTATCATTGAGTTGGGATACCACAAAACTAAATGGCCTTGAGTTGGAATGTAAGAGTTTTGCTAATCAAGCCCAAAAAAATAGGGAGTGAATGATATACAAAAAATAAAGTGCATTGAGGTGGGATGGAACAATTTTGCTAATCAAGCCAAAAAAAACTAGGGAGGGAATGATATACAAAAAATAAAGGGCATTGGGATGGCATGGGATAATATTGCAAATGAAGCCCAAAAAAAATTAGGAAGTAAATGATATACCAAAAAATAAATGGCATTGAGTTGGGATAGAATAATCTTGCAAATCAAACCAAAAAAAATTAGAAAGGGTTTAGGGAATACAAAAATTAAATCATTTCAATGGCCTTGGGGCTTGGGTTGGAATGGAGCAATTTTGCTAATCAAGCCCAAAAAAACTAGGAAGGGAATAATAATGCCATTTAGTTTTTGTATAACTTGGGATGGAACAACTTTCCTAATCAAGCAAATAAAATAGGAAAGGGAATTAATCCAACCCCCAAAAATGGCATGGAAGTGTTTAGGAATCCAAAGCCAAAAAAAATAGGAAAGGGAATGGTGGAACAAAAAACAAATGGCATTTAGTTGAAATGGAAGTGTTTAAGGAGTTCATGAAGCCAAAAAAAAAAGAATGGCATTGAGGTGGGATGGAAGAGTTTTAGGAATGAAGCAAACACACAAAAAAACGGAATGATAATGATGGAACAAAAAATTAATTGCTTTGAATTGGGGTGGGAGAACTTTAGGAAATAAGCAAAAATGAAATAGGAAAGAGAATGATTCAACAAATAAAGATCGGCATGGAGTTGGAAGAAAACTAGAAAAGAGTCTTGCTAAATAATGAAGCAAAACAAAATAGAAAAGGAGATGATTCAACAAATAAAGAAAAACTATGAATTGGGATGGGAGAGTTTTAGGAATGATCCAAAAAAATAGGGAAAGGAATGATGGACCAAAAAATGAACATTTGGCTTTGAGTTGGGATGGGAGAGTTTTAGGAAAAAAATAGAAGAAAGAATGATTCAACCAAAAGAAAAAAAATTAGTATGAGTTGGAATGTGAGAGTTTTAGGAATGAAGCCAATAAAATAGGAGAGAATGATCCAAACACAAATGAATGGCATAGAGTTGGGATGGGAGAGCTTTGCTAACATCTTTTACCACAATGAAGGGGACATGCTCTTCCATGAAGTTTCTTCCAAATCTTAGTCAGTGGAGCTCTTTATTTGGCATCTTGCTTTCATTGTCTTGTCGGAATCCAAAACAAGTTGTTCAGGCTATAATTAATGGTTACCCCGCTCCAAAAAAAGGAAGGATTGAAGGATGTCAAGCCCAAGTGCATTTCAAAGTCCTGCCTCCAATGCTGGACGAGCACGTCCACACCTTGGAGTCCGCGCCTTGACTTCAAGTCCACACTATGGAGTCTGTGATTCAACTGCGCTCTTTGAAGTTCTTCTGCCTTTGTGAATTGTCCGCCCTGAAGTCCCCGCCCTACATCCGTGCCCTAACACAGCCCATTCAGTGAAAACATTTGTGAGAGAAAGCATTCTTGTCTCTCCATGAATATGAGGACTCTAAAGCAAGGTGTGACAGCATTTAATGTTTCCCTCTTTCCATGAAAAGGGGGGACACCATCTTCCAAGACCATTAAATAGGAAGAAGGAGGGATCCCATGCCTAGTGCATCCCCATGTGCACACCCACATTTCTATAGTGGAGTTTCGCCTTGGAGTCCGCGCCCTAACTTCAAGTCCCCGCCCTCACTTGGAGTCCCCGCCTTGGAGTCCGCGCCCTACCTTCCTGTTTGCACCCTGATGCCAAGGATTCAAGTGTGAGTTGTGAACGTCCTCCAAAAAGTCTCAGAGTGTGCGTTCGCGTCCTACACTTTGGGAATGAAGAAGTCCGCGCCCTGCTACCACGCACATCGGTGAAGTCCACGCCCCTGCATTCCCTAAGTATATAAAGAAAAGGAAGACCTAGCATTCCCCACATTTGTCACTTGGCCTCTATCTCTTGGACTTCAATTCATTTTGAGCTCCTTGTGAGTCTACTTGGGTGGCAGATGGCCCTAGTTTGCTGCTGAGGTGATGTCAAAATTAGTTCAAGCAATGGATTAGTGCTAACTCTTGTTACTGATACTTTGTTCGGTATATCTACAATCTTTTTAACTTCAATACAAAGGAGGAGGAAGACATTTGAAATTATTTGTGAACGGTTGAACGCAATGGCAAGTCAAAGGAAGCAGACCAAGGAATGGGAACCATGGCTGAACTTTACGGAGAATGGAATTAAGGTGACTTGTGTTTTCTGTACTGGGACCTTCAATTACAAACGTGAGCGTGCTTTTGCACATTTCGGATATGGCTCAAAATCGGAGAGGTCAATTTGTCGAAGTATGCCTCATCATGTGCGACATAGATTTGCCAATTGTACAGGTTTTGTCCCGCTACGAATGGATGTCGGGGACATGTATGAAGGAGAACCAATTCAAAGTGCGCCATCTAGAGCAATTGCATGTGCAAGTTCAAGTGAAGCCACTGAAAATGAGGTGACGGGTGGGATCAATGGTGAGAGAGCAGAAGAAGGGGCAAACGTTTCAGAAGGAAATGATATTCTACAAACGTCATATAGTCTTGCTGGATCGAATTCTACGAGATCTGGATCACTACGTCAGCAGTGCATGGTGGACGCATTCAACATTGCAAAGAAGAAGGAGTTGGATGAGAAGTGGGCAAGTTTTTTCTATGAAGCAAATGTGCCATTTAATGTGGCAAGGCATCTAGCCTTCATTGAGGCTGTGAAGGCAACCTCACAGGCAAGGTTTGAATGTAGTCCACCTTCTTACCATCAGTTCAGGACTAATTTAATTGAACCGAGGAGGTTGCAAATTGAGAAGCAGATTCAAGAGAAGGTTGGATTTGCTGTCAAGTACTATGGGGTGTCGATATGCACCGATGGTTGGGATGATGTCAATTGGAGGCCCCTCATGAATGTGATGATGTCATGCCCTACAGGTGATGTATTTTTGGGGTCAATTGATACTACCTCGCAAAAGAAAACCATGCACTACATAGTGGACCAAATGAAAGTGTACATTGAGAAGGTGGATCCCAAATATGTGACACAAGTGTGCACAGATAATGCAACAAACATGCTTGGGGCATTGTAAGACATCACTCGAACATATCTGCACATTTTTGCTCAAGGCTGCATGGCACATGCACTGAATCTCATATTGGAAGATTGGGCCAAAATCCAAGAATTTTCGGATTTAATTGGCAAGGCAAAAAGATTGTGCCAATACATTCGAAACCATCATGCAACCATGACAGTTTTCCATGAGTTGAGTCCTAATCTGCAACTCGTAGTGCCTAGCGAAACCCGCTTCGCTTGTAATTTCCTCATGTTGTAGCGACTGGTGAAACTCAGAGGAGTCTTGGAGCGGTTAAATAACCACCCGCGTGTTCTAAATTACTTTGATACCCTACGAAACGAACAAAATGGATCGTAGGCAGCTACCGCTTCACGTAATGTCAGAAGAACCATTCAAGATGTGGCTTTCTGGCAACGATGTGTGAATTATGTGTACGTGACTGAAGACGTATTGAAGGCTTTGCGTGTGTTTGATGGACGAGAACTAGCCATGGGTCGAGCGTAGCTCGTAATGCACAATTTGCGAGGGCACGTGTATTCTTTAAGAGAACCACCTTTCAGCTTACGTGATGACATAGCAGTCATTTTGGAAGCATCTTTCAATGAAAGATGGAACATGGTTTTTGAAGATACATACTATGCTGCGGCCCTTTTGAATCCATATCTCTTGGATAATGTGGCGCTCAGGGTGGATGGAATTGCCCTACGTGCATTGTATAGAGTCATCCGCAAGATGGTAGATTTAGTGGGTGTGAATTTCGATGATGTGTTGGCGGAATTAACAGAATTTGAGGAGGATAGTGGACCGTACAGTCCAACTATGACACCCAACATCCGTGTGACACAAATGCTTCCCCACCAATGGTGGCACAGGGTTGGAGATCGGGCTCTTTCAAAAATTGCTATGCGTCTTTTATCCCTCACGTGTTCTGCCAACTCTTGTGAAAGGAATTGGAGTATATATTCCTTTGTTCACAATAAGGTCCGAAATCAATTAGCCCTCGAAAAGGCAAAGTCATTGGTATATATTTATACTAATAGCTGTGTACTTTAGCAGCGACCAGTAGCCGATCCAGTTCGTTGGTATGATGCAAATATGTACTCGGAGGATTCCGATCCAGATGCCCTTGGTCCACTCTCGGCGAATGAACGCAATCGGGAATTCGACGCAATGCAAGCAGAGGAAGAAGAAGAGGTTGATGGAGAAGCCTACGTAGCACCTCAAGAGTATCCGGCAAACCCAGATCTTTGGAGGCGAGGAGCTGATCACCTCGAGGAAACAAGGAACTACTATGGAGATGTTGACGATGGAGAAGAGGAACTCCTTAATGGTCGTTGGGGGCCTTGGGGGCCACCCATTCCACCCAATCCACGTCGTAGTCCTTCACCTCGACTTCCTCAAAATGAAGGGATCGTTGAAGTCCCCGCTTTGTCGTCTTCTTTAGAGACCGACAATCCAAATGACAATAACGTCGATGATGGTATTTCCCATAACAACAACGACGATGATGACAACCTCCCTCCAGGAAATGGTGGCGGAAATGGAAATGGCGGTGGAAATGAAGATTGCGACATAAACAGGGGGAGGAATGCAAATCCAAACCATGGAGGATCTTCTCACAATCGAGATGGCAATATAGGGCCTATAGGAGTGGGGCCATCAACTCGAAACATTAGAGCTATTCAAGGACATCATGACAGAAACGTTAGAAATGCAAGAGTGGCATGCCCTATTGCAAGAAACCAACCGGTGTCATATTGTAAATGTGTTCATTATGTGAAAATGCATAATTGTTTGTTAAATTGGAGGTGTTTTTTTTCTAGAGTTTCAAGAAACAAATGGGATTATACTCCACTTGAACTCTTTTTTTTTACCTCTATTTGACAAACATTTAATTCTTTGATTTCTATACTAGAAGATATTTTAATATGTTAGTTAGTTAGTTTGAAGTTGTAAAAACAAAAGGTAAAACTTGTTTTACCTTTTTTCTTATTTTTATTTTTATTTTTAATGGATTAGAAATCCACGTAGATGATATGGATAGACTTATCGAGAATAGGAAGTGATCCATGTGGGTATTATGGCCCATGTGGCATCTTAGTGGCCAAAATCCACTAACTTAGGTGGATGGCATGGAGGTTGAGGTGGCGGATGAGGTTGAGGATCATCTTCTTCCTCTTCCTTGTTTGCTTAGGGAGGCTGTCACTTTGGAAGGGGATAGAACTTTGTACATGGAGATTTTGGTAATGAAATTTTGAGAGCTTGTGTATCTTATTTTTGTGTTTCCAAAAAGCTATCACTCATGAAGTTTGGAGTTATTATGTGTAAGTTATGAGTTTGGGAGTGAAGTATTGTGAAGCTGCCTCAAACTTTCAAGAGAGTGAGCTTTGAAAGGCTATGAAATGTGGACAGTACTTTGTGTCTGAGTGAAACTTGGAGAGCTTGTAGATGTTCATTTTAGGTTTCCGAAATGGGTTTATTTTCTTGATTTGGAGGTAGTATGTGAAAGTTATGAGCTTGAGAATGAAATATAAGTGAGCTGCCTTTGAGTTGGAAAGGGTGAACTTTGACCAACCAT
Source organism: Straminergon stramineum (assembly GCA_963920665.1). Taxonomy (NCBI): domain Eukaryota; kingdom Viridiplantae; phylum Streptophyta; class Bryopsida; order Hypnales; family Calliergonaceae; genus Straminergon; species Straminergon stramineum. The sequence goes on along the minus strand of OY987269.1, from coordinate 9,063,512 downwards.
AAAAGTCGGACAGTATCTTAGTTTTGAGCGAATTTTGGAGAGATTGTAGAACTTTTTGTTAGCTTTCCAAAAGCATATCACACTTTTAGTTTGGAGTTGTATAGAGAACGTGGCACTCAATCAACTATCAGACACTTCTTCGAGGGGAGTTCATGAAGGATATGACTTTGTTTCTACAATTTTTTATCATACATGGGGTATATTGAGATTCTATGACATCTTTGGAGGGGTGTATGGAAGGGTGATAGTATTTTGGTTCATATGACATCATTGGGGGGGATTTATTATTATATTTGTGACTTTGGCCACGGGATCTTCCATTATTTGAACCACATCTAGTTGCAGCTAGAAGCCCTGCGTTTTCCCAAGGCAAGGCCTCTCTACTCGACATAGGCTGGTAATGTAAGAAGGCCTTTTGATCCAGAGCATGTGGACCCTAATGATGTTTTTGCATTTGTAGAACCACCAGAAGACCTTGCCTATGTACCCGCTCCAGTTGAAGGCCATCCTACTATTTCTGACCAAGGTATACAAACGCCACATTCCATAGACCCATCTTCAGTAACAAATTCCAATGCCATCCAAAGACCTTCTCCAGTAGAGTTAGGCTCTTTGGGAAATGTTGATTTGACTCTGCAAAGTGTTTCATGTGGTACTATTGGTGGTAGACCACCTATGGCCCCTCGGCCCCTCGTTCGTCATGAACTAGGTCAATATCAACAAGGCCGTGGAAGGGCTGGAGGCCGTGGAGGAAGTAGAGGCCGTGGACGAAGAGAAGGTCAACATATTGGAGAAGCATCATCATCAAGGCCTACTAATCATCTATTCCTTGGAATTGGGGCAAGAGATCCAAATAGGGTGATAGAACCGTTCCTAAGTACATACGTACCAGGACCTAGTGGGTCAACCCCGGCATTTGTTGTTCCAACAATTCCAGGTGGGCCCACTATAAATTCTGATGCAGAAGACCCCAACGCACAACGACATAAGAGGTTCAAGCGCAAACGTAGTCAAGGTCAAACTACAATAGAACTTCGAAATGAAAACTCGGAAGTTGAGGGACATTGGACCATAGACAGTGGTGAAGCAGAAGATGAATATGACAGCAACGAAGATGCGAATGATGAGGCACTAGAGGATGATGATGTTGTTGTTCGAGATGCTAATGCAGCGGATCCAAGTGCCCAAGAAGTTCGTAGGTCGAGTCATTTGAATAATTGAGGTTATTGAGTTGCATCCATGGTAGATCTCAGGTTTTTAAGAATTGAAGAGAATTGTAGCAATTGGAAGAAAGATGGATGAGAAGCCAAAGGAATATCTTAGATAACCTATGAGAAAGTGAGCGTATTTTGGAAGTATAGATTCATTGTATTGTTATTGTACTTTGTAATGCATGAATTTTATAAATAGTTTTGGTTATCACAAACATTGCAGCCTACTAATATTTCTTTTCTGTATTTTTGTGTTTGACGGGCATGTTGGAAACATTGGTGAGTGCAATCATGTAAAATATATTGCAGTTACTAGTTCTTTTTAATGCACTGGGGTCTCCCATTTGTTTAAAAAATAAATTTATATATATATATATATATATATATATATATATATATATATATATATATATATATATATATATATATATATATATATATATATATATATATATATATATATATATATACACACACACATATATATACATATATTGGAGAACACATAAGTAAAATCCACCATTTCTTGTCCGCGCCCTGACTGCACGAGTCCGCACCTTGATGCTCACGCTAAAGTCCGCGCCCTGCCTGAACGAGTCCTCGCCCTGACGCTCACGCTGAAGTCCACGCCCTGACGGTGGCATGATGACGTCTACACCTTGGATCTCGCTGTCCGAGGTGACGTGTCATTCAAAAAAATTCCACAACTTTGAAAAATTGAAGCCGTTCGGTGGGTCCGGACCATCCGTCCATCCGGTCCGGTTCGTCCGAGGGTCCGGGACCTCCGGTGACCTTGACCCGTCCGATATGACAACCCTGAGTTGCATTGCTTTAGTATTCACACATTGTAGAGCATGTACATTGATACCATTATTTCTTGCTATTGTTTAGGCAGAGTGAAGTTTGTAAACCTCAAGGTATGGTTTGTTAGCTTCTAGCATCTACCTAGGGTTTTAGACAATGTTTGTGCCATGTGTGCTAGGGTGTTTGTTACTTGTTCTAGTGTGTTTCAGTAGATTTGCATGTCTAGGGTTCATGGTTTTGGTCTTCTCTTATAGTCTATAGTTCAACTTGTAGCACTAAATTGTGTGTTTATCGCCTATTATTATAAATAGGGTTTGTGGAAAGACTTCCAAGTGACCGGGTATGAAGGTGCATTGTGCACATGCTAAGCACAAGTATTATAGTGTTGAAAGTTAAGTTCAAAGTTCGAATCCTAGCACTTTTTTGTATGTTCATTGTTTGATATTTTGAATGTAAAAAATGGGAAGGCTTTGGGGTATGATTGTGTCATGTGCACACGGTAAGTACAAGTATTATTGTGCTCAAAGTTAATTTTGAAGTTCAAATCCTAAGTACTTCCATGTATGGACATTGCTTGTTGTTCTCAAAAACCAAAATGGAAGGACATTCGGGTATTAGGGTTCAGGGTGAATGTGGTAAGCACAAGTGGTTATGGTGTTCAAAGTAAATTTCTAGGTTGGACTTCTTCGTATGTTGATTGCTTGTCTTTTTAATAGAGTTTAGGATATTGGGTATTTAGTGGACACGCTAAGTACAAGTATTGTTGTTTAAATTTCAAAGTCTAGGTGGCTTCTATGGCTTAAGGTTTGGAGGCACACCCTAATGAATTGTTGTTGGCTTCTACTCAAGGTTTTGAGAGTTCTTACAAATTCAAGGCTCACGAGGTCAAGAATTACAATGATTTTCTACTCTTCTTTCATGCCAATCTCGCATATTGCAAATTTTGAGGTTGGTCTTTGTTGACATTTTTGGTGTATTGATGGATCGGGGAGGGACATTGATTTCATGGAAAATTTTGTTTAGGATGTGAAGGTTTAGGATTGTCTAAATTTCAAGATTAGAAGTGCTTTTTATATTGAGGGTGTTTGATTGTTAGGGTGGACATCCTAGTCTTTCTTTTTTTGTCAGTGCACACTATAAGAGTTCGTTAGGGTTGATAGAATGAATCCAGCCAAGGGAGTTGTTGAAGAACACCTTGATTAATATAAGTTAGATTATACTAAGAAAAGAAAGGCTGATAACAAAGAGAGAGAGTTTGTCGATGTAGAGCTCGGAAGGGGCTTTTACAGAAGTTTGAAGACTCTCTTAACACTTCATTCATGGAGAGTCCAACTTTTAGATATTTGAATGCTATGAGTGTTTCTAACTCCACTCTTGAGCTAGAATGTACACAACGATTCTAATGGCTTCATGATGAAATTATCCTATGGATGTCTAGCGTCGTCCAATTGTGCCTTCCAAGCAACGCACAACCTTGTCTTTTTTCCTAATTTTTGAAATACCTACATGCCAAATCTAACTAAAGACATATGAAATGGTTGGTAACTTAATTTAGTTTTGGCCAAAGTAGCCAAAACTCTAATCCACTAAAGATAAACTAAATTAAGGATTTAACTAAACTAAGTTATAGAGCTCATCTAATTCCCTTTCAAAAAGCTAAAATACGTTTAAAACAAACACTCCTACAAGAAGATATCAATGGATGAAGTTTTGTTTCTAACTAACCTATTAAAATTCATTCATGAATATCTTATGACCTAATAATCTAAATTCTAAATCTACCACAATAATTCAATAAGTACCTTGATATCTTTTAAAACTTATCATAAACCTTTTTCAATATCTTCAAAAATCAACCTAATAACTATTTTTAATAACTTTGAAAATTATCTAATACTAATTTTAATAAATTTAAAAATTATCCTAAATACTATTTTTAGTAACTTTAAAAATTATCCTAATATATATTTTTAGTAATTTCAAAATTATTGAAGTAATTTTCAAAATTACCTTAGTAATTTTTCCAGTAATTTCTAATTTAATCTTTGTAACTTTAAAAATTACCTTAATAATTATCTTGATAACTTCTAAAATTACTACTATAAATAACGAGAAAGTCAACCAAATTTGTTACCTTATTGTTAATAATATCATCTACGAATAAAAAAAATTCTTTAGAAGTTTTTTCAAGATAGGGATAGCTTCTTGAGCAACTTTCTAATTTGAGCAAAACTAATCTAACTAACAAGGCATGAGAAATTCTAAATAAAAGCTCACACTAAATTGAATTCAAAATAATGAAAGACAAAGATATTAAGTAAACTTACAAAAGTTTGGAGTTCAACAAAGAAGAAGAAACTAATGGAACTTCAAAACTTCAAAATATTTGGAATAGGATCAAAGCTCCGCCACCGAACTAATACTTATGAAAAGAAACAAGAAACTAAGAGAAAACAAAGTTAGAAGTTCAAAGCTTCGCCATGTAGGCGTGACCCTAGGCTTAAACTTTGTCTAAAATACAATATAATATTTTAAAAAGCTTCATTTCTAAAGAAGGTATGCATGACAACGTTTAAACCAAACTTTAGTAACTCATTTTCACAAATTTTCAAATATCCAAAATTTTCAAGCATCCAAAGATTAATCACTAAAGGAGGCATACATGATAGTGTTTAAACTAAACTTTAGTAATTAAAGTCCCAATTTCCGTTATACAACTAATTTTGGACAAAGATTGGATTGGTTTAATAAACTTTTGGCAAAGTCAAGCTTTGCTGCCTTAAGCCTATTAACACCAAATTCTCTTGCAATGAGCACAAATTATTAGTATTTCAAGAAATCTTAAACGAAATTAAAGTTTGGGGGTCCATTCCTCCCAAAACTCTCACAAATTAAATGTTTTGGAAGCTTATCTTCCCAAATTCCAACTTAAAAAGGACTTAAAATCCAAAGCTAAAGATTTTGACTAACGGCATCTCCAGAATTCAGCTAGAAGATCCTTAGATGTTAGTATAAACTTTAAAATGAACTTAAAAAATCTAGTATTTAGACGACTAAAACCTCCCCAAATGCAAAGAAATGAAAGCAAAACAACTGGAAGGGACCTTTACATCCTTCAAGAAGTCTTTCCAAAATGGAAAATGTAAACAATGCTCAAAGAGCAAAGAAAGAACCATGAAAAGGGCCAAACTAGCCTCGAATATCAAACTGACAAAGTGTCTGTGGTTTGAGAAGAAGAAATGGGGGTATTAACAAGCTCAAGGGGGGGCCTTTTACACTTGTCTCAAGCCCCTCCCCGATAAGTTGTTGGTGGAAAATATTCTACTTTCAATCTCTAGATATTTGCTAAACTACCCTAAAGTATATTCTTAATACTTTTTGTTTAATAGAAGAATTCTCTAGAACTCTCTCCATTTAGCTAATAAATCTCGGCTAAATCAAATCCAAGATCTTTTCTCAAAGATATTTTGAAAATAACCCTAATTAACCTACATATTTTGCTAATTAATCCAAATTTATTTCTAAATTCTCTTTCTTTAGATCAAAGATGGTTTATTACAGAAAAAAAGAGATCTTGACCAAATCCGATCTTTGATTTTTCAAAAGATATTTTTGAGGTTAACTTTGGAATTACCACTAATTACTCTGAAAAGTCAAACCTACTATTGGATCCTTTCTATCTTTTAGGGAACAACTCAAGATTGAAAACAGATTGCGCCAATGTGTTCAAAAGACCCACTTTAGCACAAGGGATATGTTAACCCATTATGTTGTCCTTTAAAGAAATTATTAATTGGCTTACTTTAGCTTCCTCAAAATAATTATTGATATTTTAGAAATCTCAAGATAATTAGATCAGAGGATAAAGTATGCTAGACTACATGGAACATAAATATTCACATTTATAAAAATATTAAATACAAAAGTTATTAATTCATGAAAATGACAAATTATATTGATTCCTGTATTTTGGAGCACTTTCAAGAATTAACTAAAATTAGAAAAACAAAAAGGATTAGATATAATAATGTAGAATATTAAATTATATACTTCATACTACAAGATTTACAGATTAATAATGAGGAAAAATATATTAATTCACAAGTTATTAATTTTACAAAAGACCACTTCAGCACAGACAAGGAAGACCAAAGCGGCAATATAACTTAATTAGTACATAGAGTTACTAGGCTAATTATAGGAAAGAATTAGTTAGGAAAAGGTAGTTAGAAAAATTATAGGAGGTATAGTCTTAGACCTATTTCCAAGGTTAAACGGTTAGTATTATTTTAATAGTCCCCTATCACCGGGGAAAACTATATAAAGAGGCAAATTTCTCATTCAAAGATAACAAATAAAAGACAAAAAGATATAAAAGACTTACAACAAAGACAAAGAGCTTAAAAAGAAAACAAGTCAAAAGAAATAAGAGATTCAAGACCAATTGAAGAATTAAAGATAATAATAAAAGATCTTGTTTCAGAAAATCAAGCAAAGACTTAAAAAGCTTAAAGAAATTAAAGATCAACATCAATTCCTAGTTCATTACAAATTGGAAATATAAAGAATTAGATTAATGTAATTATATTGTAGAGAATAAAATTACATGAAGTGAAAAAGTGTGTTTCAAGATACTACACCCTTGCATCCTAGGCCATTTGTAAGCGTAAAAATCAATTTACGATAATTCCAAAGAAAATTCAAAACTCTAACTTTGGGAATTTGCATCTTTTGAGAAAAACATTTGGCTAGGGGTGCTTAGAATGTTTATAAGAATAAAGAAAGATCCTCGATTTGCTCCAATTAGACACCATGAACTTTTGGTACGTCAATCAACCTACCGCCAAGTTGTAAATTCTTTAAAAGTTCCATGTGGTTACCAATTTTGGTACTTGGGAATGTCAGAATGTTAGAATGTCTTCAAACTTTGTGAGGTGCTTTATTAGCATACAAAACTCTATCCTAATTTTTAGTGGGATTTTACTGCAACATGGATAATTTTTAGGAATTTATGACCATGTGTAAAGGTGGTTGACTTTCCAAGTAGTCATCATGAATATTTTAGAAAAATACGAAATTTTTTGGGCAACTTCTAAGAAACTTCCAAAATCAAAGTGCAACATTACATTTTGCTTTGCACTATTCACAAGGAGGCTAAAATTAGCAATTCCCTTTTAATTTTCACCCAAAGGGAAAATCATTCTTGTATCAGGGAATCTTGGAACAACCGACTTCCATATTGGTTCTCGGCATGCTTTTTGAGTAAAAACATATTTCTTCATGCTCCGGTCAATCTCCCTTCACCTTATTTGCATCCTAGTTCAATATTCTCTAAGTTACTTGCAAATAAGAATTTACCAATCCAAATTCTTGACGAATTGGACAGTGACTTTAAATAAGACTCTCTAGAACTAAAATAGACTTACCCAATGTGCCACATGCATATTGTAAGACTAGTTTAGCATGGACATAACACTAAGACTGATTAACACTTTGACCCCTAATTCTCTTGGAATTATTTAAATAAACTCTCAAACTCTCAACTAGGCACTAGAAGTAGGGAATTTGAGTATTTTAGATATTGTGTACTTCTAGGATGATCCCTCATTGTATTGTTAGGTACAAAGAACTTCTACCAAATATTACTTAAACACTCTTTTTATACTTTTTTGGACATAGATACGCTAAAAAACTAATAAAAAAAGAAAAAAGAAAACCTTGAGTTCCAAGTGCCAACTTAAGGGCTCACACGCCACTGAAGATCGTGGTGCACAACGTCTTACCTCTTGAATAACTTATCACTAGTGCTCTATCAGTATAGCCGAGTTTCCATACAACGAGAAATCCGTTCTCCAAAACCTTCAAAACAAACTACACATCAAGAAATACGAGCAATTTAGAAGCTAGTGAAAAACCCTTCCCAAAACTTGTTTGAAATATATCCAATTAACTAACTATTGTCAAGGAGTCTCAATTTGAAAATTTATAGACCATATTCTAGATAATGAATAGATTGAAATTGGAGTTTCAATCTCCATATTGCTTGGATGAAAATTATTTTAATTTGTGAAGATACATTCTGAAGTTGTGTCCTATCTAAGGGTTGAATTTGGTGTTTCTAGAGTACATAATTTTCTAAAATTACAAATGTGCAAGTAAGTCAAGTGGTTAAATTGCATTGACTTTAGTTCCAACCTAGATTTGCCAAAATGAGGTTATAAATTTAAAGAATACTAAAATTTCAAAAAATTTCCATGTGGAGAAACTCATTTCAAATACATTCCAACAAATTTTACTCAAAAAATGATAATATTTTGCTTGTAATCAAATTTTGAAGGAATTTTGAAATTTCTCCTTCAAAATTTATAAAAAAAGATTGGTGATAGCATCGGTGAATCTAACTGTGCAGATGGAATCTAAAAATCAAAATCTACAACTTTTAATTGTAGATCAATTCCAAAATATGCTTCCAAATTGAACTTTATAAGGATTTTTCTCGAGCCTGGGACTATGGATCAAATTGATTCCACGGTGTGAAGGGATGGGGGATCTCTGATTTAAAAAACATGTGAGCTTGAAAATCCCATTTTGGAAGTAAGAAATTGACAAAATTAGTACATGAAATTGTAGAATCTAAAGGCTAGTAACCCACAAAATCTACAGCAAAACAAACAGACATGGCGGGTTTCGTAACCCCAAAGAATATAAGTTATAGGAAGCTCAAAATATCCTCATGAAGATTTGTCACCGACTTTTAGTTGGATGATTGCTTGCTGGCCATTCATTTTGTTAGTGAAACTTCAATTAACCCCTAATGGTTCTTGACTATGTTTTCACCAAAAACACTCCAAAACTGTCATTTTTAGTACAACTATCAAATTTTAGAAAAAACACATGTTTGGACACATGTAATCATAGGATCTTGTAGTATGATGGTTTGAGAAGATATGGAAAAAATTTCAGAAATTTCCACCTTGATGATTGCAAGATATTAGCATTTGAAGTGACAAAAATCCCTTTTTTTGCATTGTGAAAATCTAGGCAGCTGCACTTCACAAGGTTAGATCATTATGAAAAAATGTTCAAAATGGTTGTAACTCTTTGGATTCATTCTTTTAGGCAAGTTGGCTACATGCTTGAAAGAATTTAAATCGTTTGGAATTGTACAAAATATAGGAAAAATTAGTAAGTAGAAAGAAGTAGAGAATGATTCAAAATACTAAATTGTTAACAATTTATTTATGGAATTCAATAATGCCAATCCCAATGGTTGTAATGTTGTAGTAAAAAATCTACACCTAATGTTTTTATTTTTTTTCAAAAAATATTGAAAATTGAGTTAAATAAAGGTCTTCATAGTTAATATTAGAGTAGAGTCCATAACTACACACAACTAAAACTCCTCATAACTTTCATCTCATAAATTAAAATAGAATGATTCAATGCTTTCCACGTATATATAAATCTAGAAAACCAATTTCAAATTTTTATCTTAAAAGAAAAGTGATTTTTAAAGAAGTATTTTTGTTGCCCAAATTGCCCGATGAGCAATGAAAACTACATATCATATTATCATACAATTACTTTTTAACCATATATTCAAAATTTATGAAATTTTTTGGGCCTTATAGCTACTGCTTGGGCACATGTTGTGTAAAATTTCAAAGAAATAAAAATAAGAATTCCATTTGTAGTGAGCTGCCCAAAATCGCTATATTGCCCAAAAGTTCTTGCTTTAAGAATAGACTACCTTACCAATGAGGCAAGGGGCCCTTCTACATCCTTGAAGAGAGGACCTCTATAGTAAACAAAATTGTCTTATATGACTCCTTTGCCAACCTAATCCTCAAATTATACTAAAAGTCTCTTCTAGACATCTAAGAGGCATAATACTTTCTAAGCATGGGGAGGACTATTGCCTTGTCATACAATGTTATAGTCAGGGTGAAAATAAAGGAAAAAGGATCAAAATTGAAATTCTCTGAGGTTTGTGTCCCCTTATACCAATCATAAGATGACATGTAGTACTTTTTGACAAAAGTTACATCTTTTATATCAAATCTAACCCTCATGTTAGGTGTAGGAAGAGAATATAAACAAAGGAGGTCTATAATATGTGAGAAGTGAAGTATATGCATTATAGACCAGGTAACATGAAGAAAGTAACATCTTATTATATTATTATAAGAAATAGTAGCAAGCCAATCAAGGGACGGGAGTGGTCGAGGATGTAATTTTTCATTATGAGACTCCATTTTCATGATATTGGACATGACCTCAATGGTTGAATGATTAAATCTTGGTCAACGATACTCAAGGGCCTAAAAAGAATGGCTTTATGACATTAAAACAACCTCGTATGAAAAATAATATGAAGCGCAACTATAGATTGCTAGTAAGACTTGCTCTAACAATCCTCTTCCATCTTCCCCATTAGAGGAGAATTGAGAGTTTCAAGAGCCCGTTTCAGGGCTGTTCTCTACATTCTTCTTTGTCTTGCTAGAAATTGGGAACCAACCCATAATTGGCTGAATTTTTGAATTTTTGGAAAAAAAAAATAATTAAAAATTAGTTTTTTCCAAATTTTAAAAAAATTACTAAGAAATCTGAAACTGAATTTAAAAAAATTCAAATAATATTATTCTCTGACCTATTAGTATTTGTGCCTTGTCATATTGTTGATGTAGCAAGTTCCCACACCTTGGGAACTCAAAATAAATCGCGGCCTCTTCATGCCCTCAAATATCTTCAAATGCATAGCCCTACTCTTCCACCTACAATAACTCTAGAATTAGACTACCCACCCCCCTTATATATAAGATGAAATAACCCATTACAGACCAAATCGGGGATTTTCCCTCTTGTCATTTCTAAAATTTCCTACTTTTTTTCCATAGAAAGTCAAGTGATAGAAATGGTGAGAGAATTTGAAACTATATTTTTTTGACAAAGTATGAATTTGTTATGAAATTTTGAAGTGTTTAGCCCATCATTGCCTAAAAGAGTTTGTAGACTACCCCAAAACCAACCAAAATTGATCCATAACACTCATCTTACTCACCCATAGCGATCACAATATTTCCTAACATAGAAGACTTGAAAAAAACACTTCCTACAATGAACTATCCCTAAAAAATTGAAAGTTCCTATTATAGTCACTAATTACTCCATTCTAGTTAGCTAAGACATTGAATGTGGCCCAAATCTCAATAACTAAATGAAAACCATAGTGGAGTCAATCTTAGGAATCTACAATGGATAAAAGGACCATAATGGGTTGTTTTACCTTACTTCTTGTGCCACTACTAATAGAAGAGAATTTGCAACCTCAAGATGGAGAGGGCATTGGCAAATACAACTACAATTACTTTAACAACCAAGAGAAGAATGTAGAAGGGAGACTTTTCTTGTGAAGAATTGTATGAACATGAGAATTTTGAAAGAAAGTATACAAATAATGAGTTAACAACCTTAAAAGAGCTCTCGTGGCCATCTAATTGCAACACTCATAGGCTTACAATTAACCCCTAAAGGATCAACATGCATTTTGTGGCTATATAGCAATTTGGGGCAGGTATGTGTGGCTAGAGATTTCCGTATTTCTGGCCCAAATTTTAAGAGAAGGTGGAGACAAGGAATATCTTTCAAGTGCACTAAATTTTTGGACATTTGGAAATACAAGTCAAAAGTTATGGCCTATTATGTTACTTTTTTTGGTAATTGGGCAGTTTGGGCACATTAAAAAAAATCACTTTTTTCAAAAACTGAAATTTGAGATTGGTTCTCTAGAGTTATATATACTTGGAAAGCTTTGAATCATTCTATTTTGGTCAGGGAGTCAAAAGTTATGAGGATTTTTTGTTTGTGGGCACTTATGGATTCTCTACTCTAAAATAAACTTTAAAGTCCTTTATCTTACTTCATTTTCAATATTATTGAAAAATAAATAAAACCATAGGATGTAGATTGTTTATTATAACATTGCAACCAGTAGGATTGGCATTTTTCAATTCCATAATTAAATTCTTAACAATTTAGTATTTTGAATCATTCTCTACTACTATCTACTTACTATTTTTTTCCTATATGTTGTACAATTCCAAATGATCTGAAATTTTTCAAGCATCTGGCCAACTTTTCTAGGAAAACAAATCCAAAGAAGCGCCACCATTTTGGACAATTTTTCATAGACAAATTAGCTTGTGAAATGTAGCTGCCCTATTTTTTGTAGGGCCAAAAAAATGATTTTAGTGAATTTAGATGCTTATATCTTGCAATCCATGTTGTGGAAATTTCTTAAATTTTTATCACATTCTCTCAAGTCAATATACTACAAGATCCTATGGTTACATATGTCAAAATTTAAAAAAAAAAAAATTTGGTACTTGTATTAAAATCAGCAGTTTTGGAGAATTTTCAGTAAAAACATAGTCATGGAACTTTAGGGGTTAAACGATTTATCTTAGGAATCCACACTAGATCAAAACTAGTTGTATATGTTTAATTACCAAGGTTGGATAATTAAACGCCCACAATTATAGAACAATTTCAATTTTCTTAATCTTGGCTTCATTAATTCACCAAATATACATAAAAACTAAGAAAAAAAAGACTACTTCGTCTATCTTGAAATGATCTTCCAATTTTCTTTAATTGTTTGTCCAAAATAATTTTCAAGTTGTATGTTATAGCATTGTAATATGATCAAATTCAACTTTTGATTGTATAGGGGACTGGCAAAGGAGCTCTAGGTGGCAATTCTCCCTCCATTAGTGAAATCATGAATTGAAAGACAATTGAAATAACTACAAGGATCAATCAACAATGTTTATTCTTGTTTTTTGCATCTCATCGACAATTGAAAGAGATGAAGCTTAGGCCTTTCTGGAAAGCAAAATTGAGGTCCACATATGGTCATGTGTCCATACTAACTGCTACAAAATGACAACCACACAATCAACAATTAAGAGGCTACTAGTGGTCCTTGAAATGCCAAGAAAATTCCACTTTTTAGAACTAAAAAATGACACTTTGAAAAGGGTTCTAAAACTCAAAGTTTTTAAGATGATAAGAGTGCACCAAACTCTATTTACAACTCAAAATGGGTTGAAATAATGTTAATTTCAAACTTAATTCCAAACATTTTGTCCAACCAAAAAATCATTTGGAAATGGAATGTGTATATTTTATTTGAAAATTTATGGTTTTCATTATATTACAAGTAAAACATAACTTGGATTTGTAATTCTCACTCTAACTATTTACATTAGCTTAAGAGAATGGTTTTAAATCTTTCATCCTTGTGCAAACCTATACTTGGATTTTTAAAAACTTGCATGCAAAATTCACAAATTACACAATTATTTATCACTTCACATGACTTCCAACATTTCTAGCAAAGTCGTTTCATTTGACATGGACAAGGACTTGGGATCTACAATAGCTCACCCAAATATGAAACCCAAAGCCATGGGCATTGGGCAAGAGCCTCTTGCAAGATTAAGCTTAGACAAATTATGTTATTCAATTAGCCAAATTTTTTCCAAAATCTTACTTCATATTGGTACAAACTCTTTTAACCCCTAAAGCACCAAACAACATTCTTGGGAAACATAGCAATATTAGGTATCTCACTAAGAATGGAATTTTCACTTTTTTCTTTGAAATTTTCGCACATGTTATCAAGGAGTAGCCTCAAGGTGTAATATTTTTCATAACTTTTGATTACATGGTTAAAAATTATTGTATGGATATTTAGAAATAAAAATTTGTACTTGGTTTCTAAGATTTATAAATATCTGGAAGACTTTGAATCATTCCATTTTGATTCACAAGATGAAAGTTGTGAGGAGTTTCAATTTGTAGGTAGTTATGGAATCTCTTCTCTAAAATAAACTTTGAAATTGTTAGTTTAATTTAATTTTAAATATTTTTGGAAATAAATAAAATCATTGAAAGTAGATTGTTTGTTACAAAATTACAACAATTGGGATTGGACTTTGTCAATTCCATGACTAAATTTTTAACAATTTCGTATTTTAAATCATATTTTACTTCTTTCTAGTTACTATTTTTTTCAAGCTTAAATATTAAATATATATTTTTGAAATTTTTTATATGTATTTCCAACTTATTTCTTCAACATATTATGAATAATTGCAAGTCATAGGATCTACACATTTTGGTATAAATTTTTTGAAATATGAAACATAATCATTTGGGAAGGGTTGAATATACTTCTTTTTAAAATCCAAACATCATAATCTTACAATTGGTAAGGTTTTTTTATTCTAAAATTTTAGGAGGGTGTACTCTAGCAAGTTAACTAAAGGATCCTACAATTGGATTTGTCAATGAATAGATATAAATAAAGATTTTAACTTTACTTTGGGTTTGAGTACTCTAATTGGACCAAAAAACAAAAAAAGGAATTAGAGGTTAATCATCACTTAGAAAAATGCTTGAAAAATGAATGAAGTTGCACAAATACTTTTCAAAAAATACTAGATTTGCCCTTAACCCCTAGAGGTATTTGACTATGTTTTCACCAAAAACGCTCCAAAATTGTCATCTCTAGTACAAGTACCAAATTTTAGAAAAAAATACAATTTGGGACAAATGTAACCATAGGATCTTGTAGTAAACTGTTTTGGGAAGATGTGGAAAAAAGTTCAGAAATTTCCACCATTTGGATTGCAAGATATAAGCATTTGAATCGATAAAAAGCCATTTTTTGGCCCTGCGAAAATCTAGGCAAATGCACTTCACAAAATCAGATCATTATGAAAAAATGTCCAAAATGGTTGTAACTCTTTGGATTCATTCTCCAAGTCATGTTGGCTACATGCTTGAAAAAATTTAGATCATTTGGAATTGTACAACATATAGGAAAAAAATAGTAAGTTGAAAGAAGTAGAGAATGATTCAAAATACTAAATTGTAAATAATTTATTTATGGAATTGAAAAATGACAATCCCAATGGTTAAATTATTCTAATAAAAAATTTACACCTCGAGTTTTTATTTTTTTCCAAAAATATTAAAAATTGAGTTAAATAAAGGACTTCAAAGTTTATTTTAGAGTAGAGATTCCATTACTACCCACAAACTACCCACAACTAAAGCTCTTCATAACTTTCATCTCATAAATCAAAATGGAATGATTCAAAAGCTTTCCATGTATATATAAATCAGGAAAATAAATTTCAAATTTTGATTTTTAAAGAAGTTTTTTTCGTTGCCCGAGGTGCCTACTGAGCAATGAAAACTACATATCATACAATAACTTTTTGACCATGTATTCAAAAGTTATGAAAATTGTTGGGCCTTAAAGCTACTCCTTAGGCAAATATTGTGTGAAAATTTCAAAGAAAAAAATTAAAAATTCCATTCATAGTGAGCTGCCTGAAATTGCTAAGTTGCCAAAAAACACCGTTTGGTCCTTTAGGGGTTAATTGAATCAAAGCTACTAACAATAAATAATACTCTATATTGTGAATGAATGTACACATGTGAGTGATTCTATCCATTTTTCCCTTGCTCACATACACTCTAATGTGCAAATCCCTCCAAGTTACCACTAGCCCCCCCTCAAAAAAAAAATTGGTTGCTTCAACCTAGTATTGTGCATAGAGGAACAATAGTTGCAGACATATGGTAAGTTATTGCATGAAGATTATCACCCATTTTCAACCACTTAAGTAATTTTGCCTATTTGCAGCATAGGGAACTGGTTGAGAAAATTTCCCTGTGTAGAAAAATAGATTTTAGAAGGATTGTATAATTTTTGACATTTCTTTCTTCAAAAACGAAAATACCATGAATTTTTTTCATGAAGATTTTGTTTGTCCAATTCTTGGTATGTAGGCAAACTTATTTTCAACCATAGTTTGGTTACAAAATCGATGTAAGGTGGGTACACCTAAAAGCGTCAAAACTTGGGCTGTGGGTAATTTGAAGGTGCAACAAATGATAATGAAAACAAGAAAGCAAAGAAACATGTATAAAATGAAGAAATGCACAATCAATTTTTAGATTCTCACAAATTTGAGATCATAGTAGGGGTACGAAGTTATGAAAGTAGGGTACTTAAAAGAGCTCATAGGCCACCTTCAAATGGAGAAATAAAGTTAGAAAACTCCCCTTTCCAAAGTATCAGAAGTAAAAGAAAAGGCATTGAAATCGTATTACTAAAGTTCAATAAAATATGCAATGCTGTTAACCAACTACAAATGGAAAGGTTTATCAAAGGTTTAAAACATTTCGTCATGTGAGCTTTGAAGCTTGGCACATGTGGTAGAAGTACCAAAGCTTCATTGGAAAACCGCCCACAGGAATACCCAAAAATCTTCCTTAGCACATTTTTAATGGAACTGACGGAGCTACCAATGCAGCAAAATAGGAAGAGGACCGTTGGAGAATTTGGCCACTTTAAGCCATGAGAAGAATCCTATGATAGGAATTGAAAGCATAGCCATGGCACCTGCTCTTTTCATCTTAGGCACACTAACATACATTGCATTTGAAATGCTTAACCACTTAAACCCTCCCCTGCCTCTCGAGTTTCATTTGCAGAGCGGCTCTCCGCATGTCAAGAGGGTGATTTGTAGGCGTCCACTTTTGTGTGCCATTTGTGTTATTCTTATGTTTGAGGTTGAAGACTCTTTTGTTTGGAAGCTTGTGGTTGCGGGTATTAGTACATGTTGCTAGGTTTTCTACAATGATGATTGAGAGTTGTGCTACGCCGTTTTCTTCGATGGTGCTGGGCTTCATCTCTCCTGGCGGTGAGTGCGGGTTTTTGTTCTTTGTCAATAAGGGATGCAGAACTTAAAAAGGATTTTGTTTGCTCCTCTAATGACATCGTTGTTTCTGTACTTTTGCAGCTTCTTGGATGGAGAAGAGACACTACAAGAGTATCACCTTCATTTGACATGCAGATCACATTCTACCGCATTTTTGTGACAATTAAGAATTTGTCGACTACTACATTTTTGCTCCGCAATAGAGAGCTCCATTGTTTGCACCTTGTCTTGCTTCTGGATAAAGCTTAGGTCTGCACCTCAGTTTCAAGGTATGTGTTGGTGTTAGAGGTTTAGGATACTCTTGAGTGTCGGAAATTAGTGCTGGTGAGTGAGTTTAGGGTTTAGTTTGCGTTCCACCATCTTCTTCGGAACTTTTTGGTGTTGCTTGAAAATATTAGGGCCAGTAGCTAATGATTAGATGTTGGATCAAGTTAGACATAGCCTAGATATCTTCATTGCATTACATTGTGCCCAACTATTCAATTTCAAGAAACGCTACGTTGTTGTTTTATTTGTTTTGATTCAAAACTATGGTGCAGCCAGTCCGTCCTTGCCTAGCTACAACCCTTGGAAACTTCCTGCAACAAGCCAAAACTTCAATGTATGTCAATCAATGATGAAGGCGACTTTCTTGACATCTCTAGCCAACTAAAGAACTTGACTAATAATGGAGGTCTGGAATATGATAGTAGTTGAAGCATCACAACATCCACATTGGAATTCATGTCGAAAATTCGTCCATATTCTAGGGACACTGGTGATATATGTTTACCATACATCAATTAATTTCGTGGAAAAGTCATAAAGTGGTTAGGGTCTATGTACCATATGGCAAAAGAGAGGTTGCATTCTTTGTACAAGTATTTTTTTAGGCTTTACCTACAATAATGTGATACTAGTATCATTTCCAATGCTGCACATTTCTCTATGTGAATTTAGAAATCAATTGCAATGAATTGATAGCAAATACATCCAGTGTTTAGATACATGTAACAAGTCAAAGTCGTTCTACATGGTTAACTGCATCTTCAGTGAACGTCTCTCAATTGAAGATGTGTGATCCACGATTGTTACCTCTTCCTTTAGTATGCTAGTGTGTCAAAATGCAAGAGGCTGGTTACTCTACTAATCCTTTCGAAATGGCTTGTGCACAGACTTGCTATTGTGGAAGCTTGGTTGACAAGAAACCATGATTTTTCTCAAAACATATGGTTTATTTTCTTTCCTTGAACTACAAAATCTCTGCTTCTTTCACTCATAGGATCTGTTATTTGTCAACACATGATATAATGCATAATATTGTATTACATTTGACTTTTAGTTGCATAGCAGTCATAGAATGAAGTGTAGGATTATGAGAGTTGTAACAAAGTTCAAATTCAAAATAAATGTGAATTATTCTCCATTTACTATTCATCATAGTTGTTGATGTGGACAAGTCTATGCTTTGTAGAATCCACCGTATCAATCTATTGTAGCAAAAAACGACTAGGAAATGACTAGAAAGCAACTACAATTGTAAAATGAGGCTAGTTGTTTCCTAGTCAATTCCCAGTCGCTTCCTAGTTGTATCAAAGTTGTTTATTAGTCATTTTTTAGTCATTTCCAAAGTCATCTCCTAATTGTCTTATATCAATTGTACCATATCAATTGTGAAGAGTATGATTAGGTTGGACATATAAGATATGTAAATTGTTGTATTCTAATGTAATGAATTCTATCAATAGAATTCAAAGATTTCTATATTTTATAGATTTCTACATTTTGTAGATTTCTACAGTGTGTAGATTTCAACAATTTATAGATTTTACATTCTATAAAAATCTAAAAATATTTAAAATCCAAAATTTTTTTAAACCTATGAAATTGTAGAATTTTCAAAATCAATGAAATCTATTAACCCCTAAACGCCCTAGAGGACCAAAAGTGTCCTTGTTGAAAAATTTGCACTCTTTTTTCTAGTTTGTGTGATAAAAGTTTCAGATCAATATAAGACGAAATGATTTTTCAGAAGCCAATCAAAGTTCATAGTTTCTATATGAGTTCACCAAACTACATTTGATGGCTACAACTTTGGGGGCTTGTATCTCCTTCATCAAATGTTTGTTTTCAATAAAAAAAATTGGGGTTTTTGTTGCCCTTGAAGTCTAGTCATTGTAGTAGAATTTTCATGTCAATTTGAGATGTTTTGAATGTTTGAAAGCAATTCAAAGTTCAAAATCCCGACATTTTTGGATTACAGTGAGATTTGGCGGTTTGTTTCTTCTTCATATAGTGTCCGTTCCCTATAATTGTTTTTGTGAAAGTTGTGCATAATAGTCTAGTTTGTGTGTCTTAAATTTCATTTCAATCCAAGAAGTTATGAGGAACTGAGAAGCACTTTAGTAGAAAGAGGTTCAGGTTTTGATGTGATTTTTGCAACTTTTTTTGCTATTTTTTGCTATTTCAAAGCCATTTTGCAAACACAATGAATCAATTGAATGACATTTTTTTTCACCAACGTATTTGTACAATGGTTTTAAATCACTTTGTAGTTTAAAGTTTTTTCATTTGTGTAGGTCTATAAATCAAATTTCACCTCCAAATGTGTTACTAGGAAAATTTCAGCATCCTTTTTCAAAACTAAAACATGATAATCTTGCAATCTATATGGCCAAATGACTCCAAATTTGATTCATATAATCTACAACATGTACACTACAAGATTGTACGGTTGAGATTTCTATACCTAAGTGGCATTTTGATCTATAACACTTCAAAAGCAATGATGTCTTTAGACCCCCCAAAACATTGGGCTCTTAGGGTTAAATACCAATATTATAATTTCTGAAATTCTTTAAAATGTTAGATCTGAAATCTACAAATCTTTGAATCATTGAGATTAACATTTCAAAATCTACAAATCTACAAGTCCTGGACAAGTTGCAAATGAGACATAGACAAGTTGCAATGAAGTCACATATGAGTCACAAACAAGTCATACATTAGTCGCAAATGAGTTGGCAATAAGTTGCACACTCTCCAATTGAGTGACCAACTTCACATGGTAGCAAATACCACAAAAGCAACCACGTCAAAAAAGTTCATCGATGAAGTTCCAAGTAGGTTGCCAAAACTTGCAACTTGTCAATTGCAACTAAGGGCCCCAAATTAGCACTAGTGGCAAAATGTCCTATGCAACTCAAAACTAGTTATTTTATGTAGTCACAAAAATCTTCATTTTCTTTTACTACTATGCACTCAAATTTATGCACCTCCGGTTTATTATTTCAAATTTTATGCACCTCTATCTGAAATAAATTCAAATAATTAAAGTGTTATATATTGATTTCAATTGAAGAAGTTCAACTAATTTATGATATAATTATCTATATCTGCAACCATATATATATACATACCCATAGGTATACTAAGATATATTCTATAAATTTATTTGTATGCATATATAGGGGGCTTTTATTTTTCTTTGCATTAATTTTTAGATGCCACATTATTTCTAGGTGTTTTGGGATGTATAGTTACACAAAGTTTGGCGTGCATTGAGGAGCCTCACCCTATAGCCTCCAAAAGTTGAAATGGTAGCAACAATTGGATTATGCACTAAGATATGAGCATCCATTGTGAACCATACCTAAGTATCAATATCTATTACATAAGCTTGAATTGCAAAAGAAGGCATGGTAAATGTTAGTAAAAGCAACCATTTAGAAAAGTTATTATCTATAGTTATCCTAAAACATCTTGAAAGCCATCTTCATTCTCTTTAGTTTTTAGTTTACTTCTGATCCTACATTGCATTTGAACTTTGAATCAACTTGTAATTTTGAGGATCTAATCCTTAACCCCAAAAGGTTTTTGACTATGTTTTCACCAAAAACACTCCCACACTGCCATTTCTAGTACAAGAACCAAATTTTAGAAAAAAAACATTTTTGGACACATGTAACCGAAGGATCTTGTAGTAATCTGTTTCGAGAACATGTGAAAAAAATTTCATAAATTTCCACCATGTAGATTGCAAGATATTAGCATTTGAATTGACAAAAATCCTATTTTTGTCCCTGCGAAAAAATGAGCAGCTACTCTTCACAAAGTCACATTTGTCTGAAAAAATGTCCGAAATGGATGTATCTCTAATAAAATTTGAATCATTTGGAATTGTACAACATAGAGGAAAAAAATAGTAAGTAGAAAAAAGTAGATAATGATTCAAAATACTAAATTGTTAAGAATTTTGTTATGGATTTGAAAAATGACAATCCCAATGGTTGTAGTGTTGTAATAAACAATCTACATCCTATGATTTTATTTTTTTCAAAAAATATTGAAAACTGAGTTAAATGAAGGACTTTAAAGTTTATTTTAGAGTAGAGAATCCATAACTTCCTGCAAACTAAATCTCATCATAACTTTCACCTCATGGATCAAAATGGAATGATTCAAAGCTTTCCATATATATAGAAATCTAGTAAATCAATTTCAAATTTCAAATTTTGAAAAAAGTAATTTTTTCTAATCTGCCCAAGTTGCCTGAGTTGGGAAAGAAACTACATATCATACAATAACTTTTTAACCATGTAGCCAAAAGTAATGAAAATTTTTGGGCCTTAAAGCTACTCCTCGACCACATGTTGTGTGAAAATTTCAAAGAAAAAAATAGAAAATCCCGCTCGTAGTGAGCTGCCCAGAATATCTATAATGCCAAAAAACCATGTTTGGGACTTTAGGGGTTAATGTAGACTAAGAGAAGACAACTCATTGTGATTAGAATGCATGCTATTATGCTTTGTTGTCATCCCCTTCCAAAGTGCAAGTTGAATTCAATCTAGAATCATATATTTTATAAGATTGGTAGAATTTTGAAGCCAAAAATTGTGGCATACTCATACAACACCTAGCAACAATGTTACAAACACCCTATTGTGCCATTCAAAGAATTTTACGTAATATAAAATATTATTGGAAATTTTTGTCTTTTATAACTAACATTTCATTATTATTCAATTCCAATCAAGCATGCTATCAAATTTCAATTTCAAAAAACAAACAAATTCCATATTTGGTGATGAATTTTGTTTCATTTAGTATTCATGAATTTATATGATAATTTGTTGGAAAACATTGGTGATGAATTTCTAAAATTCAATTGCATGGATATATAGGAAACATCCATATGCACATCTTTCATTCCAACAAGCATCTCTAGCAAAACTTCAAAATCCCCTCTAGAGATATCGAGTTGAAGGTGAAAAATAATATCTTTCTATTTGTAATTTTATTTCATTTTTTTGCAACATCACAAATTTTGTATCTTCTCAACATGATGGTACAATTATTTTGCCAAAACCTAATTAAAGTAAAGAGATATCTATTTTACAAAGTTTGATCAATTGACACTTCACTTTGAACTCTTCGCAGATCATATTTTAGTTATTTTACTCAATATGGTTGATAAAAAAACATGAAAGATGTGCATATGAATATTATATACGGTATATGCAATCAAATTTTAGAAAACCATCATAAATCTTTTCAATCAATCATCATAGGTGGGTCGGAGGAGGCACTGGCCGGGGGGAAACTCGGCAGGAGCGGAGTGGTAGTCGCGGGAAGGGGGAGAGCTGCGGCACGGCGAGGAGAGTAGTACGTAGAGACTAGAGAGGACAGATGGGGCGGGGGCTATAAAAGAAAAAATCAAAAGGCAAAAATACGAAAGAGCATGCTAAAATCGTTTTGCGACTAAGAAACAAAAATAACACACAAATTCTCTGAAAACAAGACAATGAAAGTACTTCGGTGCAAAATGAAGTGTCTTTTCAAACAAGGTTTGAAGCATACACACAGGAGAGAAGGTGGAATGGTACTCCTCTACTATTTGTCCAAAAGATTCTCACCTAGCTAATCCCTTTTGACTATTCCTCTCCAGTGCTTTGTAGAGCGTGTATAATATTTCTTTAACAAGTATGAAATTTTTCACAATTTACAGCACAGGGGGCTTGTTGTCAGTTCCCGGTGACCTCACAGGGAAACACGGGCAGTTTTTCTTGTGATAGTTCTTCAGCAGCCCTCCTTTTCCGGGTGTACCGCTTGGACATGCTGGACGTAGGCTCGGAGTTAGGTTCAGACGGCCAGTCCATGCCATCAGCGGTTACACTAATATGAATGTGCGCTAGGGATCTTCGTAGAGAATGTGCGCCATGTTAGTGACGTTTCACAGAATTTGCCCCTACTGTCCAATAGTTGCATTTGTTGGGTTTCTGTAATTCATTAATATTGAATCTCAAATTGCTTTGTACACTTACTAAATTGCCATACCTAATTGACGAATTCGGTACTTCAATGAAAATTCGGGTTTAGGGTGGTGCAAATAACACACTTGCACAACATTAATTCAAATAACTCGAAAAATAGTTTATGATTTTCTACTAATTTAATAAAACTATTAGTCAATTTTTTTATTATTACAAGTAAATTTTTTCAAAGAATATTTAATAACTGCAATGAGAATTTTGTTTCAAATTTTCTGAAAAAAAATTTCAAAAAAATCAAAATTTTTTGGACTAAAATATAATTGGCTAAAATATGATTAGACATGGTGCATTAGAAGTCACATAAAATTTTTACTTTTCTTATAATTCACTACAAAAAATCTGCAAGAACTACAGAATTGTTGGAAGGTGAAATAAATGCTTACAGATTATTTTTCATGATTTTTTGGAGATTTTTGGGGTGAAGTACAAGAAATGTGAAAATTAGGCATCATACTTCAGTCCAAAAAAATAGTAGGGAGTCATAGTTTTAAAATTTCAGGAATTCGTACCTTAATGTAATAAGAAAGAAAAACTCACTGTACTTACAAAAGAATCTTAAAAATTAATTAATTATATAAAAGGTTTTTTTCTAAAACTAAGTTTGATTACATTACAGAACAGGCTCAAAGTATTTTAAAATTTGGAAAATTCATATTTATTATAATTGATTGTATGTTACTTATAAGGTTCTTTGTCTAGAAATTGTTGGAAATTTTAATTTCTCATTTAGTTATGGCAATTTTGGAAGTGCATGAGTACTTACGTAAGCCATTGTTATTTCTAATTTCCATATTCATTTCATATTCCTATTGATTTACAAATTCACTAATATTTTGTTTAGGGTCTAGTCATTGATTTAGCAATTGTATTGATATACACTAGTCGCAAGGCATTTTTAAAATCAAAAACCATAGACTAAAACTCATCATTTTAGTGGCAAAGAGCAAAAAGTTTCTTTAACTTGATATTACTTAGATCCATTATTACTATTATAGAATACAGAGTATAATTCAAATGTTGGAGCTAATAATTTCAAAAAATATTTAAGTTTCCCCACGGTCATTGTAAGAAACACCAATCCTACTGTCCATCACAATGACAATGATATTTTGCTATCTGTTATAACTTTTGAAGCACAAGTCCATTGAACATGAAATTTCAATTGAATATCTTTAACTTGGTGTTAATCAAATTCATTATTATCTATTATTATTTATCATTTAAAAAAATTATTTTATATTGGAAAATCATTTTTGTTAATTTGTCACAAAGTATAATTTAGGCTTTCACTACATAACTAGGAGTTCCTGAATTTAATTATCTGAAGTTAAAACTTCCATGGTTTATTTGCATTGTAAAAAATCCTATATCTACCAAAGGAAATTTGAAAATATATTATTTTACATCCTCCATAAAAGTGCAAACAATTTTCTCATTGCAATAAATACTTGAACATTGAAGATAATTCTAAGATCTTTCTTTTTGTGAAATCACATTACCATCAACTCATCCTAAATGGAAAATTTTTAGTTTAAAAAAAACAACTAGTTCCCTATTTTTTACAAATTAAAGTGTGAATGTCCCAATTTTCATGAGATTTTGCACTTTCATAGTTTACCTACTTCAAGAAATTTTCTATGCTTTTCCTTCTTAAGGTATCTTCTTCTTAGAGTTTTAAACATGAAATATATTTCTCCTATTTAAAAAAAATTTGTTTTCTAATTATCAATGACTCTTGAAAAAACATCATGTACTATGGAGTACGCTACAAAAACCACACGGTATTTCTTGCAATGATTCACTTTGTAGCATCACAATTTCCAAGCATATTGAATTACAAGTACAATATTGTATATATTAATGATCCATCATTAATATTTTGTAAATCTACTCAAGGGTAGTCTACAAGGGAGGGCCCCCCCCCCCGCATCAAGAGGTTCCTATTTTCCATTTGCAAATAGACAAATTAATGAACACCATCTCATTTCAAGGTTATTATTTGTTTATTTTTTCCAACTCAAATCTAGAGTAGACGTTCTTCAAGATGCATTGAATAAGTCAAACATTACCACTATAATACTATTTGTGGTTTTCTTAATATTTATAGGGTTTTTTCTATTGCACATGTGTCATTCATTTGTGTAAATTGTTTGATATATGATGTCTTTTCATATGTTCCATTTCTATAGTTAGACTGTGAAAGTATATATATTGTACAAATCAACCCTAAAACCGTAAATAAATTTTTGAATTACAATGGAGACATGCTTGAATGCCTCAAATTCAAGCTTTAACTACCATAGGGTGTACAAAAATGGACTAAAAGTAGAAGTACAAAAAACCCCAAGGTGCATAAGAACAATGTGTTTTTTATTGTGAAATGACAACTAAATAGCCCCTCCCCCCCTAAATAAGTTTTGACGCACGTGTGGATGGATTACAAGGTACAAAAAGGTATCCAAGTTCTAAAGTTTTCATATGTTTTGAATTGTCAAAGAGAATTATTGGAACCTTTCACAAAAACTTTTTTCATTTGAAGGTCTTCTCTACAGAAACAAGCTCTAAACTTCCCCTTAACCTTTCAAAAAATTGAGAATCTAAAAAAGTAAACGAATATTAGGAAGAATGTCTTTTCTTCATTGCTCAATTACTATAAATCAAACAATTTGATCTAGTATTGCATGTATTCCATTGACTTTTGTACTTGACACTTTTTATATTATTTGCATGTAAGCCATACAAAATAGTGTTTTAATTTATCAATTTCTTACTTTAATATGATATAAACACCACAAGGTATATGTCCCAGGTACTTTACTAGCGCTTACTTCAAAAACAAGGTGAGACCTACTATAGGGTACATTTTAAATGTTGCCACTAATAATTTAAAAATATTAAAGTTACTAATCCATCACTTATTTGAAGCAAACCATATCACAAGTTGTACTACATAGTATACCATAATGATGAATACTGCATACTTTGTAAATCTATACAAGGGGTAATCAAAAAGGAAGGGGAGGAACCCACATGAGTACCTTACATTTTTCATCTACAAACAAACAGAATAAATAAACATCTCATTATGGGTTGTGTATGTGTAGAATTAGGATTTTTTTTCCAAGTAGGATCTCTCTAGTGTTGTACTGTATCATGAAGCCTTTACTTTAAAACCACTCTACTTACTATAGTAACAGAATTTGTGAGATTTGGGGACCCTAAACCTAACTGCATTTGTGAATTCTCAACTCAATAGTACTAGTTAGAAGGTATATGTTGTATTGATCAAACTTATAACCCTCTATATTTTTGAATTATAGTAGGGACATATTTAAATGCCTCAAATTTCAATTTTAATTGCTATAGGGTGCAAGAAAATTGATGAAAAGTAGAAGTAGTAAAACATAGAGACATATCTATTGTAAAATTTTTTAGTTAAATAGACTCTACAATAAAAATTTTCAGAGCACATAAATATGGATTGCAAAATATAGGAAAGTACGTGATGTGGAAGAAGAATGTAAGCGGATTTTTGGTACATGGACATTTGTACAAATTTCTTTATACGTCAACTACATTAGGGGCCACCATGTACTTTCATATTATGCTCAAACAATGAAATTTATATTTAATTTTAAAAAACACCTTATACAATAGTTACACACACAAAAATCATGTACTTGTTTTCATTTTGAAGAAGAGGCAAGTCAAACAATCCAAAAGTCTCAATTCTTCATCTTTTGCATATCTAAAGTTTAGTTCTTAAATTCTCTTACACATATACCTTACAAACGTTCTACCACTACAAATTTGGAATACCCTATACTATATTGTTTTTTTTTAAAACTTACAGTAAAAAAATTCACTATGTACAATACTTTACAGAATATTCATTACAAATACACATAGCTCAATATCAAATACTTTAGTATTCAATATTTTTTTAAAGTAACAACAATTGCAATTGCATAAATGACAACATTGAAATTCCTTAGCGTACATTGCTACCTCAAAAAACTTCTTCCATAATTTGGAACAACTTTAATCCCTTGCCAACGTATAGGTAGATTATGGACATTGTCAACAGCAATGGGAAAACCACTTTCTTCTACATGACCAAGAAGGCATGTCCATGAGCACCACACTCTTTTACTTCCTGTAGCAACCTTGTACATGCCTCGGTCCCTATTTTGCAATTCTAGAATGCTCATATACACATGGCCAGTATAGGGTTCATCTTCATTTGTTTGGTCATGATGATCATCATCTTCTAAATGTCTTGGCAAAATCACTTCTCTTATAACAACAATGTCTACCTTCAATGGTTCTTCTTTGTTTTGCCGACAATACATGATGTCTGAAACTTGTGCCCATGGTGGACAATGCCTTGGTTCTCCAATCTTCACTAAATGTTTCTGAATAGTTAAATCAGCTAATTTAAAGGCTACAGTAGCATCTTCCCTCCAAGGAATAGGTTGATCCATGAACTTGTGAAAAAGTACATGAATTGGTCGACAATCATTTCCTCTAAAAAACACTGGTCTTGGAGTTAAAAGCACCATCGATCAATACTTTGATAGCATTAGTGGAGAAGTTGATGAAGTACTTAGAATCTACAAAATGCATTGTATAAGTGATACTTAGGCATTTAATTCTATAATGAAAACTAAGAAATTTATGAAGCAATTTGGTTAATTATGTATATAATTTTTACATACCAAGCTCAAAAGCAATTAAAATATATAGCATCTACATTGAGCATGGTACTTCAAATCTTATAAATTCATATTGAACACGTTCACTACTAGAAATATCTAGCATGGAAAAAAATCTATCATGCCCCTTGAACTCGTGGATGAAAAACATTGTTATTTTTGCTTTATAGGTTGAGTATCCCAATTCGTTCAATGGATCCAATTCATGGCCGTCTTCTACTACAATGACATGATCTCCTACTCTGTAATGTACACCATGAAAAATAACAAACAAAACGTTTTCAATTTCATTTGAAAATTTGTCTTCTATATCATCATTGAGTAATTTTTCTTCTCTCCAATATTTACGCATATATGTGTCAACACTTCTGCTCATTTTCTTCATCTTTCCATTCTTCCACCCTACTGAAATACCTTTCAATTTAATTAGTTCCCTACACACACATTGTGGCAACAATGCATGCAATTTCTCTAACCTCTTCGCATCCATTATTGAATTTGTGAGGATAATTCCTTTCTTGTGAGATTCTGAACATACATGATGGTCCATACCTGTTACAAGTTCGCAGTCAAATATCATATACAACAATGTCTATGTAAGAACTCTAATTTGAACATCACAAAATCATATCATTTCGATCGTGTTCATAATCCATGTCAAACTATGAATTTCATACCTCCTCGACCACCCGGTCAATGATGTGTTGTTAATAACTGCTTGTAAATTTCCAATATTGCCCTTTGTGGAGGATACAAATTATCTTTATCTTTTGCAATCTTCTCTCGAATATTAGTAAATGCCAAACGACTTTCATATTTTGCATATTTTATCCCACTAAGTTTTTGATTTGTTTTAATGCTCTTATAAGATGATACACTTCTTTCAAATCTATAACACCAATACAAGTCATGTGGACCGTGTCGTAAGATGTCATCTAGCATCTCGCCACTTCCTATTGACATAAGAAACAAAATTTAATTATCAAAACATGCATCAATGACATAATCATGAAATTGCATTAAACATGTGAAGCATTTTGTAAAAGTGACAAGGCTAATGAGCAACATCATATATATTCATTTTGTTTTAACTTGCGACATGTTGCAAAATAGAACCATTCGGGCCTACAAATTCTTCCCATTGAATTTGCCATGTTGAAAGAAGTGATCTAGCAATGGTAATTGACTCATCAGTCCAACCATTTGTCCTTGAATGAGAAAAAAATAACCTAGCAATTTCAGTGAGAATTTGTCCAATTGCATATAGCTTCTCTATCTTCTGTACATTCATTTCTTGTATACAATAAGGCAAACACCAATGTATAAAGTGTTGATACTCTTTTGCTTTCCAATATAAAAGTCTATTTGAACAATCCAATGGCCATCTGGCTCCAAGTTCCTTAGGCCTGTGTTTAGTGATTGTCACTAATGCATTATCTATTGCAGCACCTCTACCTTGGCTTACTAAAAACTCCACATAAATCTTGAAAATGTTCAATGGCAAAATATGCATAGAATCATAGACTAGATCCAAGCTCAAATTAAAACCATATGTATGATAAAGCCTCCAAAGTTTAGAATATGTTGTGACATTGCTTTGCCTTCTTGAACAGGTAGATGTGGATGATGTCTTCAATGCTTCAGCTTCCCAATAGATGCTTTCAATGGTCCAAGGAAGTGGTGGATCATATTGTATTTGCCTTTGATTGTCAAGATATATGACATTACACCCCAAAGATTTTTCTACTATGTGGCAACGACGACAAGCATGGTAGCATGATAATTTTAATCCAGCCACTTTGCACTAAGCTAGATGGTCACTTGTCTAATACATGAGCAATGCCCTCAACTTTGAATTTTCATTTGCACTTGTTGTGCCTATGTTCAGAGAAATATCCTCTGATGGAAAATTATAGTCAATATCATATCCATTAATGGACATGGATTCAATCTCTCTGATAAGCGGCTCTATAAACACCGTCATGACTTGCTCTTGTGTATCTTTCAAAAAAATTTGTAATGATGCAGGAATGAAAAGAACTGGCATAGGGCGTATAAGGTTGTTCATTCCTCCATTCAATATTTCAATCTCTACAGCCCATGAATCCTTGTACTTTGTTGTTGTTGCTTGAAATCCATCCCAATGAGCAGCAATTGCAAAGTTTCTTGGATCACCCTTTTCAAAACAAAACACAAAATGAATTTGCTTAAAAACGTGGAACTTCAAAAATGAATTTAATATAAAGGTTTCAAAGACATTATAATTTAAGCAAGCTTGTTTATTTTTCTACCTTACCAAAATTAATATGAACTATGTAAATATTCCTATCTCCACATACAAAAATGAAATTTAATTTAAAAATATATTTTTCATATAAATATGTATATATTCTGAGTTCTTTCAATTAAACATGAATATCAATTGATGTCAATAGCCACCGTGAGTTCAATCTCCAGTCATAAATCTAGTTTGAATTCAAATAGTCTAAGCGTAGTGGGTTACTAGGTTTAGGGTCCAAGATATGAGTATTGTAATTCAACTTCTTTGCAACAAGTACCTGAATGATTGATGGTGATTGATCAATATTAAAGCCACAATGTCGACATTGAAATTGATATTTTTGTTGATCCACATTCCATGCACCTTTTAGTTCAGTACATTTCGTTGGAAATGCTCTGAACATTGCATTACAATTTGGAGTAGAACAATGTATAGGAAATTCCCAATGTTTCTAGGGATCCCAGAAGTGTTGCACTTCCCTCATTTTCTTTCCATGCCAGAATTGAGTAATGGAAGGGGGTTTGTAGTTGACTTCTCTTTCCAACCAATCATTTCTTTTCCGCCAAACTTCTAGAAATTCATAACATCTTATCTTACTCCTACACATAAATGCAATGTGCAGTCCAAAAGGCAATTAATCAAATGCCAATATATATTTCCGTTGAATTCCACGTTTTGGACATTTTTTACAACAATTTGCACAATCTCTTGCAAGTCACATTATTACCCATATCGCAAGTGCATTTGACAACATGTGGGCCTTCATAGAGGTCTTCATTACTTGGTTCCATTAAAGTAGGTACATGTGGAATTCCTTCTTTTTAGGTGCACAACCTATATCTCACTGGAGTTGTCATGCCATTGTCTTTGTAGAATTTTTCTATTCTATTCCAAGATGAGAGTGCAAAGTACTCCACTGAGGTGGATTCTATTTGTAAACAACATCAACAAATTTTAGAATATGTTTTTGTAAAGTGCTAAAGTACGTAGCTAGTGTACCTATTTTACTAAAAACAAATCAAACTTTTCAATCCAATGTTTTGTAGCTAGTTACAGTACAGTAATAAACAAGAACAAAAAATTTGAGTTCATTGTCATAACAGACCAACAATATTGATTAATTGTCCAATGCCCATCCTTGGATATTGTTGTGCCTGTTCATGTTCATCTAGATCCTTTTTTTTAAAGAATCTTTAGAAAATTTTGTCTTGGACACTAATTGGTACATGTGCAGCATCGAAGTCTGCTTGAAGACCTACAACTTCCGTTTCAATTAAGTGACATACATCAAGCTCCGGTAAGGGGTGATGCGGAATTCTACCATCTATGAATCCAATTTTCGCCAACATATCCATTTCCTCAATATGGAATTCGAAGTCAACACTTCTTCTTTGTGGAGAAAGTTTAGGAAACACATCTAGTGTAGTACCTTCCATTGATGTAGAAAGGCTTTCAGAACTTTCCAATGGAATCATTGGAGCTATAGAGGAAGGTGATGAAGAAGACATAGACATTGATGTTTGAGATGGAGGCGATGAATCACCATCCGAAGTACTTGTACTTGAAGGAATGTCATCTCTATTTCTCTGCAAGTGTCGAAAATAAGTAGACCTTGAAACTATTTGACCTCTAATTCTATAAACTGTTGAGGAGGCATTTTGGTTATCTATGTTTGTTCTTTTGTTCAATAGAAGAAAAAAACTATTATAATAATCTAGTATTCTATATTTGTGATAATGATGATCACTCAAATACGAAGATATCATATATAGTCCTCTCAAACATACAATATTATATATAAAGCAAAAAACTTGTGTTATTTTTTATGTTTACTATCACTTTAAGTACTTAAGAGATAAGAGTTTTTTTTAACTTTCAATGTTATAATGTAAAAGTAATTTTTTTTAATTTATAGACTTTAACCTTTTATATATCCATGAAATACTAATTGCTACTATGGACTATATTTACTAATTAAGAAATAATTGGGTAGAAAAAGGAGGTCTACTGAAAAAAGACCATAAATCATTCTTAAAACAACAAATATGTGTAGGAAAATTATATATTTTTCTCTTGTTTTCAAATTTTGGGGCAAATGGATTTCAAACTCGAAATTAAGATGGACAGCAACTCTTTTAGTTTTGAAGTATATCTCAATACATAGAAGATGAAGAAGTGAGTTGTGTCCAATTTGACTTGTTCCCTTTTCAGAATGAATACAAGTATTGCATGTTTGTGTGTCTAATTGTTGTGTAAATATTAACTTGTCAATATGAATTTGATTTCTTAACCCCTAATGGACTAGTGTTCCCTTAGGGGACAAAATGGATTTTGGGCAAGTTCCCATGACCTCAATTTTTAGTGAAAATTTTTGAAATTTTTCAAAAGATAGAAAAACCTATTAGCTTCATGAAAGTATAATTTTCATTTCAAGCAATGTTTGGGAACAGAAGTTATACCACAAGAAGCCCAAATTTTCATTCAACAGGCAATAAAATAAATCCACTAAAACTTGTAGATTTTTTTATTTTTATTTTTTCTCATAGATTATATTTTTTCTACATGTAAAGCTTTGATTCATTCCACTTGGATTAATGATGTGAAATTTAGGGAAGATCTTGGGTTTGGGACAATATGATCACCTTCTTCCAAAAATAACTTATAGGATTCATTTTTGAATGCAATTTTCACAATTTTCTAGAAAAATTGTTTAACAAGGTAAAGTAGGCTTGCTAGAACAATCTTACAACTAGGATTATTGTGTATCAATCACATCTTAGAGCTACTAATGATTTATTTTTTCTTGTAATCTTGGATGTACTTCTACTTAACAATTTTCTGAAGAATGAAAATTAAGATTATTTTTAGAATTTTTTTTCATAGACTATGAACTAAATTCACTACAAGAGAAAGGGGTGTTTTAAGTGAGTTTTAAAGTATAGTCCTAGACATGAAATTTAAAACAATGATCTCTATGGAGATTTTTGATAAAAATTTACTAGAAACACATGTATTTCTAGTAAAAATTTATTGAAAATCTCCTTAAAGATCATTACTTATAATCTTATGTCTAGGACTATACTTAAATACTCATTTAAACACACTTTTTTCTTGTATTGATTATTCAACATAATTTTTTTTTAATTCAAAGTCTATAATGCCAAAACATTCAATAGAAGGCAATCAAATCATTTGAAATTGTGTACTACTATTCAAAGTACTTTTTTTTCCAACTTTAAATGCTAATATCTCTCAATTTGTACTTAATTTCAATCTTCATGAATTTCTTACCAATTGGTCTCAAATAAGTAAAGTACAAGATTCTAATATGAGATTCTGAATTTTTCTTCCATAGGTGACAACAACAGAAATGTAGCAATTTTGAGTGATTTTTGATAGAAAAATGGCCTTGGTCCTTCAAGGCCACAATATAAAACTACATGGTAGCCCCAAATGTACTCTATGCCTAATTTCTTGTATGTACATAATATTCTAGAATGCAGTGATAATCTTTTCACCTTGTGGTGGTTGTATCAATTTAATCCCTAAAGGACCATTGGTTCCTTGGGTGACAAAGTGAATTTGGGGCATTAGAGGAGTTTTGGGGGGTCTGGAGGGTTGTTTTAGGCTTGTTCCCTGCCTTGTTCCCCTAGTAGTCCGGGAACGGCCATTATCAGATTTTTTATTTTTTATTTTTTTGAAAATTTTAAAATGTAAAAGAAAGTTGAAAAAAAAATTCAGAATTCTTTTTCAAAAAAAGAAAAAAGTGACGTGGCAGTCATTGTGCCATGTCACACAATTGCTACGGGGCAGATCCCAAGGTCTAGGAACCTAGGGGAACATGCAGCCCTCCAGAGCCCCCAAAACTCCTCTAATGGCAAGTTCCTATAACCTCAATATTTAGTGAAATTTTGGAAACTTTGTTATAATATAGGAAACTTATTAACTTTGTCGGAATATAATTTTTATTTCATCAATGGATTTTGAGCAATAGTAATACCACAAGAAGCCCTAATTTTCATTTAGGAGATAGAAAAAGAAACCCACATGAAGTTGAAAAATTTTAAATTTTGTATTCTTAAATATCAAAATTTTGTCAACATTTGAAGCTTTGATTTAGTACATTTGGATCTATTTAGTGATGTGAAAGTTATGAACAATCTTGTTTTAGGGGCCATATGAGCACCTTCTTCAAAAAATAACTTATAGAATTCATTTTTGAATGCAATTTTCACAATTTCCAAACAAAACTAGTTTGCCAAAGTTAAGTTAGATTGCTCAAACAATCTCACCATTTGGATTATTGTGTTCCAATCCCAATTTAGAGCTATTACCAAATTAATTGTTCTTTTAATCTTAGATCTACTTCTACTTAATAATTTTAAATAAAATAAAAATCAAGCATTTCTTTTTTGAATTTTTTTTCAAGGTTGAGAACTAAATTCTTCTAGACCAACATTTTTTAATTCAAAGTCCATAGCGCAAATTTTTTCCACAAATGGAAATGGAAGTCATCTCTCAATATATATAGTCAAACTTCATGAAAATTTTACCACATTATGTAAGACAACTAAAGAAAAAGATTCTATGGTTAGATTCTAAAGAATATATTACTTTTTCTTTTCTTGGGTGAACGTAGTAGATATATAAGTTTTGGTCAGTTTTAATCCTAAAGAAGTGGCCTTGGTCCTTTAGGAGTTCAAATAAGAAATTGACAATTTGAAGGAGTAATGTGTATGGTGTCTATGCAAGAAATGAAAGAAATCTACAATATGACCCACACATTATTTTACTAATGTATTGTTGGATCCTACAATCACATGTGTTATATAAAGAATGTGTATAGTATTTTGCACTGTAGAAAAGAAATGGAAGTTCTAAATGGTTTTGCCTGGAATGAAAGTCTTTAGAGTGTTGGAGTTAACCCCTAGAGTTCCATGACTATGTTCCCACCAAAAATGCTTCGAAACTGCCATCTTTAGTACAATTATCAAATTTTTGAAAAATAAATTTTTTTGACACATGGAACTACCGGATCTTATAGTATACTGACTTCAAAACATTTGGTAAAAATTTCAGAAATTTTCACTCCGTGGATTGCAAGATATAAGCATTCAAATTCATTGAAATCAATTTATTGACCTTGCGGAAAAAAGGGCAGCTGCACTTCACAAACTCACTTTTCTATGAAAAAATGTCCCAAATGCTAGTGCTTCTTTGGATTCTTTTTCCTAGACAAGTTGGCCATATGCTTGAAAAATTTCAGATCATTTGGAATTGTACAATGGGGTACCAATCAAAATGTCGTTTTCGAATTCGCAGTGAGAAATTTTTTATTACTGCCAACTTTGAAAGCCTCCCGAGAGCTCAAAAATTGGTATCTTACCACGAAATTTTTACCAAAGCATTATCTTTAAGTTCATTATATGTATGACAAATTTCAAGGCCAAAAGATTAATACAAAAAAAGATATTAACAATCTACCAACATGTGTCTTTTCGAGAAACAATTGTGAAAACCGTTTCACTACTTCAACTTTGACACCCTCCCAAGGGCTGAAAAATTGCTTACTTACTATGAAATTTTTTACGCAAATTGATTTCTATGTTAATAACATTTGTAACAAGTTTCAAAGCCAAAAAATTTATACAAAAAAAAAATTCAAAATCTACCAACATGTGTAGTTGTGAAAAACCATTTCACTACTTCCAACTTTGACACCCTCCTAAGGGCTGCAATTTTACTTCTTTACCATGAATTTTTTTGCACAAGATCCCCTCTATGCTAATAACATGTGTGCCAAATTTGAAGGTCAGAATATTTACACAAAAAAAGAAATCCACAATCTACCAACATGTGTAGTTGTAGGAAACAGTGGGGGAAACCATTTCATTGCTACCAACTTTGACACCCTCCCAACGGTTGAGAAATTGTCTATTTACCATGAAATTTTTGGCACAACATGCTCTTCATGATAAAAACATTCATGAAAAATTTCAAGGTCAAAAAATTTATACAAAAAAAAATATTTACAATCTACCAACGTATATGTCCTCCATTTGCCTCAATCACTGCTTGTAACCTAGAGGGCATAGAATGACATAGTTGAAGGAGCTTTGTACCATTGATTAACCTCCACTCTCTTTCAATAAATACCTTCAAGTCATCTAAATTTTTTGGACATATTGGGCCATGTTACACAGCATCTTTTAAAATCTTCCAAAGGTTCTCAATTGGATTGAGATTGGGAGAATTTGCAGGCCAATTGAGCTTCTCCGAAAGGTGTGTTTGTCTCCATTCTTCACATACTTTGCTACGACAGATAGGTGCACCATCTTCCATTAGCAATCCCTGTGGCACTCTACTCATAAAATGAAGTAACTCGACATTGTAGACCACTTCAACAAAATCCTTAGCAGAACGTCTATCTTCAGGCATAAAAACAAGTTGTGACTTTTGCCCTCCAGCAAATGCACCCCAAATCATCAAAGAAGTTCTCCCACTTTTAAAAGTTGGAACTATACAACTTGATGAATAGCGCTCATATGCATTTCTCCAAACATGAACTTGTCTAGAATTTTTTCCAACTTCAAAGGTAAACTCATCTATCCAAACAACTCTCTCCCATTCTTTCACAGTCCACCCACAATACTTTTGAGCAAATGCCAATCGTTGAGACATGTGACGATGTGTCAAAAAAGGTTTTTTAACAGCAATTCGACTGAAAATGCCACTCTCATGTAAGGCCCTTCGAATAGTTGATCTAGACACTTGAGTAGAACATATATTAGTGATCTCAGAGAGTGTCGAGCGACGATGAGTTTTTGAGACATGTATAATAGCACCGACATCTCTATCACTAAGCTTTTTAGCATGACTTCCACCACAAGGTTTGCACTTATAGGTTCCATCTTCTCGAAATTTCTTCACTACCCTCTGAATTGTTCTAACATAGACTCCAACAATAGCTACAATGTCAACTCTTGTCTTCCCTGCCTCACTGAAACCTACTATGTGAGCATGAGTTTCATCTGAAATAGCCATCACTCAGTGACCATGATCAAGCCTTCACTTAATCACCATGATCCAGCCTCACTCATTGAGCACATATATAACCTTACTTAGTCATCAAAAAAAAATCTCACATACCTTCAATCACTCACCATCATCCTGCCTCACAGCCTTCACTCATTCACCAGACCTCACTAGTCACCACATGTAAGTTATAACCTCACTCACTCTTAAAGAAAATCTCACATACCTCCATATATCCTCAGACACTCACCCCATGCCTCATCCACTCAGTTATCACATAGCCTAGACTTACTCAGTTAACTCATCTTTCTTGAGCTCATCTACCAAAAAGAAAAGATTTTGCATTGGTAGATGGAAGAGATTTGTACAATCCGACGGAAGAGATCAATCTGGCCTCAATCCAACCCTATATATGAGTTCGGGCCACCCAAAACCTTGTCCCAATTGCTCCCTTGGGGCCGTATGGTTTGGAACCAAAACCATGCCACCTAAGGCGACATGTAGGTTGAGTTGTAGATCCAGTTTGCCCTAAGTATAAAGCCCTTGGGCCAGATTTGGAGAAATTGAGGGACCCTATTGGCTCAAACTTGAAGAGTTCCAATTGGCCTTCAATCCGGCCCCGAGTATAAACCGACCCTAAAATAAACTTTGAAGTCCTTTGTTTTCCTCACTTTTCAATATTTTTTGTAGAAGAAATTAAAAAAAAAGGGGAGTGTAGATTGTTTATTACAACATTTCAACCATTGGAATTGGCATTTTTGAATTGCATAATTAAATTCTTAACAATTTTATATTTTGAATCATTCTCTACTCCTTTCTACTTACTATTTTTTTCTTGTAGGATAAATCAACATAGTTAGATGTAAATAAATGTGCAATGACATGAGACTTAGCATTGTAAGGTTTTGAAGGGATGTATTGTATTGGTCTCAAAGGGATGTACTTGTTTCCATCAAAATTTTCTTGGTACTTGAACTTTGTTAGGAATGAAACTAGAATGGTATGCCCATGTGGATTCTCTAAAATAAATTTGATTAATTTTTGACAAATAGAGGACTTGAAATATTTGAAGACACAAAGCATGTCTATTTTTAGTTCCTTAAGTGACCTTTGAAATTGAGTGGTTTATATGGTTTTTTCGAATATATTTTTGTAAATTCTTATATTTCCAGTTATATGATTACAATTCCATTGCAACAAATGCTTGTCTAAAAATCCGACAATATAAGATGTAATTCATTACTTTAATAAATAAATTTCTAATTTCTAATGCTATTTGTGAAGAATGTATTGTTATTAGAAATGAGTGATGTGCATGTTATCTGATAAAATCACTACAGCCATGTGGCAGATATGTCACCTGGCATGGTAATATATATTTAGACTACTATAATCTAAAGATAAATCAATGGTCGACTTAGAAGGTTGCATGCCTGGTTGCATGTGTTTCTTTAGAGTGACCACCGCTTCGACCATTGCTTCGACGTTAGTCTTTTGCTATTGTCTTCGATGTTGCCTTGCTCACCGAAAATCTTCAGGTGGATTGCCAAAGTGATATCAAGAGTCTCCTTGGTAGAGATTGTAACTTTATTTTCTAGGTTTCTAGTTGTGATCAAGAGCTCTCCTTGTCATAGCTTGTTTTCTTGGTGCAACGTAGGTACATTTGTCTATCTTGCATTCTCTTTGCATTTGGTTACATTTGGTTGACAAGGGCTTTTTAATGCAATGATTACTTGAGTTTCTGAAGCAAATTCTGGGAAAAAAAATTTTAGCAAGGTTTTGTCTCCTTTAAGTAGTTGTCCAATAGAATCTTGAGTATGTAACATAATTCAACGAAATGCTAGTTGAACACCTTTTTCTCCCTCCAATGACCAGTGGAAGCCTATTGTAAATTGAAAACTCAGCAACAACTTTGTTAATGAAGCATGGGATTCAAATAAATTTTAGTAGAACTGCATATACATAATTTTTCAAATGTGTTGTTTAAAGTTATTCCTTTTTATTTCATCTCATTTGCATTATTTTCTGTGATTTATTCTCCAACTTTAGTTGATATAAAATAAATTGCTATCATTAAATATCAGGACATGAGGTAGAAGATTGATAGTAATATTGTCTACCTTAGACTATAATGATGACTGTACGGTCTATAACAATCCTCAGAACTTCAATGACAATGAATTGTGTGCTTCTTGAGAGTAATTAAAGTAATTACCAAGGAAATTGCATTTGAAATGGAATTCATTTGTTTAGTATTTGTGCTTTATTTTGGACCTCCTTATATTCGATATTTGTTGGACATTGAGTGGTGCCTCTA
The DNA here is from genome assembly GCA_963920665.1 of Straminergon stramineum. Taxonomy (NCBI): domain Eukaryota; kingdom Viridiplantae; phylum Streptophyta; class Bryopsida; order Hypnales; family Calliergonaceae; genus Straminergon; species Straminergon stramineum. The sequence continues at coordinate 9,024,037 of OY987269.1, read as the reverse complement.
TATAGGGAAACTGTTGGATATGAAAAGAAGTAGTGATATGAATTTGTCAATTTTCCTTCAGCAGAAATGGCGTTCTATGATGAATGTGGATCCCAGTACTTGAGAGCAACATCAAAATGGTGTAGTGAGTGTGGAGCCTCTAGAGACATGCAAGTTGAGGAGGCAAGAGAGGTTGTTCTTGCAAATGTTGGAGGAAATGAATTGCAAGGTATTGTAGAGGAGCCTCCAATTTCGCATCTTTGGTATTTGCCACAAGCCCCCAATTTGACACTCTATCATAGAGTGTATGGACAAAGAATAAAAGGTCTTCCTCGAGATATTACTTGGGGGAAGAGCTTCTTGAAGCAATACCATTGCTACAAGAAGCAACACCAGAAATTGAAAAAAATCAAGAAATTGTTTGAAGTTGGTTTTTGCCAGGTAAAAATGATTTTGTTGATGACTTTCTGAGGTCTTCGTCATTAAGCTAGAACCTAGAGTTCTGGAAAAAATTACGAAGCTATTGTCGTAAAATGCGTTCCTCTGGTGATATTGATGAAAGAATTGTGGACATCAAATTTCTTGAAGACGGAACTAAGCTTTGTTGGAGAGGTAGTGATATTTTGAGATATGTTTTTGAAATTAAACACTACAAGAAGAGTTCTAGAAGCATTCCTAGAAGTGCACATTTGACAACGGAAGAAGTTATTGAAGAAACACAAGCCATAATACCCGTTTCAATTTCATCTGTACCAAATGAAGGAACGTCTTCACTGGAAGCTCTACCCCTTTCACCTCTCAATCCAAACGTGGAAGTAATTTCATAGGTAGAAGGGGCTTCATGGAGAAAGGAGCCTTGAAGAAGAAGATGTCCAACCAAGTTTAGGGATTTATAAAGGTGAGTACAAATACATCAATTGATGTCATGAGTGTGGACTCATTTCTTTTTCAACAACAAGTTTGAGGAGTGGTTATGTTTAAATAATCTATTTTTTCCTTAGGAATACATGCAGAAGGACGAGATGAAGGATGACATTGTCGTTAGAAAATGTATATGGATGATATAGACCCTAAACCCTAAATTGCTTGCCTTATTTGCACCAATTCACCATGGGTAACTGTGGGCACTTACGTTTATGTATTTTGCATAACCTTACTCAAATACTCCATTGGATTCATACATTCTGTGTTTTACAGATTAGGCCTACAACATGGATCTCCTAGATCCTAACAAGGCAGTGAGAAGGAAAAACTTCATACACAAAGTGCGTCATCTTTGGAGTACCAGCATTGTTCTCACTACAACCCTTGGCATTTTAACAGAGAAATCTAGGTCTCTAAGCTTATGTTTTGAGTGTCTCCAAACAGTTAGGAACTGGATGCAAGTGCAGGCTATGTATCATCTCCAGGTGAGCCCCATGACTTGAATTGGGGTATTGTGGGGATAAGTTTCCTCCATGATTTTGAAGTTTGTTTTTCTTATTTGTCTGGTTATATTTGTGCTTGCTTTAAGATGTCTGTTGTGGACACATGTGTAGAGCATGTTGGGAATAAGTTCATGTCAGTGACCAAGGCTCTAAAGAAACAAAGGACTTCACTTTTTGCCTAACAAGCCAGGTATACCCTTTATCATGTATTTGTGCCTGTCTTGTTTCCGAGGGTGCATATATTGAATTGATAGTTGTGTGTATGTTTACTGTTGTGTTAGAAGTGCTTCTCAAGTACGTGGGGGGATGCTTTTTGGGTTTTTTTGACACAAATGAAACAGAATTTCATTGTAAAGGCATAATACAAGACACTAGCTAGAGGTGGCCTAGCAGAGTGGAGGGAGCATTAACTTTGCAGTTTGTGAATTATGATGGCTACTAGTCGATTAGAGTGTTTTTCTATTTTGCACCCAATTTTTTGTCACAATTATTAAGTAAAAGTGTCTAATAACAACTGGGAATTGTGTCGTTCTTTTGAACAGGGAATGAATGAGATGGATTGCATGGATATTTAAGTTGGGAGACAGTATGCGTGAATAATGAATTTTCATTCTTTTGTGAACTTATTCTTTTGTCAAATGGACTCTGGTTTGCAGGATTATCAATTATTACTATGGAAGATGAACAGTTACCCTAGTACATTGTGCCATACTCAAACAATCTCATCCCGATATATGTGAAGGAATACCAATAGTTGCTTCTAAAGTTTATTTCCTTCTGATAGAAGAGATGTTCATGGTTCCTATTGAGAGTGGATTGGAAATTGAAGAATTTGACTTATATGGCAACGTTCCAATTTCAGATTGTGTGATGAAGGTAGTTTTGGTAGTTGCTTCAAATTTCTATGATCATTCTCTTGGTAGTTGTAGAATTGGCATAGACAAAATGTGTCCATGGAGTTGGCCAAAATGGTGATGTTCATCCATCTGATATTGGAAATTCAATTATTTTCTCATCCATATGAAATTGCAATTGCATCCATTTGTACAACAAGTTTTCATCCATGGTAATCCATCTATGTTGATAACTCCATCCATCCCAAAAGCATTTTTCCATCCTTGTTCATCCACCCGATATTGTCAATTTCATTCATCCAAAAGCATTTTCATCCATCTAAGCGGAAATTTTCATCCATCCTAAAAGCAGATTTTCATCCATGAAACAATTTTTCATTCTTCCTTCATTACATTGCAATCAAGTTTCCCTATGAGTTTCCGGTGATTTTTTTCCCAGTGTTCCTTGTAGTTTCCCTGTGAGTCTCACTTTTCCCTGGTGAGAGAAAAATTCCCGGTGTTCACTTTGGAACAAAGAGAAACACTGGCAATTTCTCTTTGTTTCCCCCACTGGGAACCCCTTGTGAGTCCCTTGTGCAGTACATTCGTTGGATTTCTCTTGTGATTCGAATCACCTCAACCTCTGGCATGATGGAATCGTCTAGCTTAAACAGATATTTCGTTAAAATGGCGGTATTCATACGCCATTTTTCCATTTATTTTCTAGGACAGGTGTAGATTTCAGACCACACCGTCTGAAATCTAGGAGGGTATACATTTCAGACCGCGCGGTCTGAACCTCACAGTGCCAAGTTTGTGGAATATCGCCATTTTAACGAAATATCCGTTCTTAGCATATACTGTACTTCTGCATGCAGATACCCACCAGTCTCCCAACACCTCTGGAGAACTGACGATTCGGACAACCACCGGCCAGATCTTTAGTTCTGAAGTACACGCATGGTGTTCGATCGGATTCTCGTTACAGCCAGCTTTTCATTTCTGTAACGCCACATCCCCCGTTTTTATGCAAATGGTCCTGGCACGCCAAGCGTAGGTCCATGTTTGGATGATATACATTTTCAACATATTGAGCTCCCTGTGTCACTCATATGCAATTTGCTCTCAAACCTAACTCTTTCGACCACTGCAAATACTCTGCTTTTTCGATCCATAAGGGCTCGGCTCGGCTCGGCACGGCTAGGCTCAATCAATATTTACGAGGAATTTTCAGATTCTGGTCAGGTACATGCAGCTAGCCAAAGTTCATGCAGATGTGAGCTGACAATTAAACAAGGCTGTGTGTTTCTAGGATATCAGATGTCGTTCTGCTGGTTTTGGGAGTCAAAGCATACTAGAGTATCGCTAGCTAGCTATATATAGTAGAACTCACGTGCAGTCTCCCGTTGGAATCGCATTCACATATATATGGTATGTTCGGATACTATTTCTGTACTTCACATTTGTGAGATTGATATTTGGAATTTCCGAACAGAGCTGTGGATCGGTGAAAAGCTTAGGTATAAGAGTCAGAAACGTCGATTTCGCGAAATTGAGGGAATTCCATGACTTGCTTTGGCAATTTGAGGACAGAGCCAGGGAGGACTGAAACGTAAATCCATACCCGCCTTAGTTAGCTACTTTAGTTAGTCGATCTCTATGTAGAATTGGGTCTCAAATTATGGAATGAATTTGACGATCAGGACTGTTGAGATCAAATGTACGTTTATCACTAGGCATGTATTAATTGAATTTTGATCGATCGATACAATTCCAAATAAGGAAGTAATGACCTCGATAAGTGCTTCCCAACTTGGTACTTTCCATGACAGCCTGCTAAAACAGAGGAATGAAATCCCTTCCCAACATATAATTCCCCTGTTTTCGTAGACTGCTATCAGTGTGCTGGTTGGAGGAAGGTCCTCTCAACAAGAAATTAAATGGGTACCCGATCTACGTACTATATTGAACTGCTTACTGCATATATCTTTCTCTAGCTTTTCAACGTACGGGGATGGAATTCTTGCAGGTGTGTCCTTGATCAAGTATATCGCACATACAACACGTTGATCGATCATATCCGGCCTGACGGTCCGTAAATTTCAATTTGTGCGTGTTCTGTTAATTCGATCCGGGATTCAATCAGACGAGCTGTTGCTATATTTCTACACCATGGCCGCCAACCCGGAGATGGTGGAGACACCCGTGGAACTGCCTTTCCATTTGAAGAAAACGGCCGATTATTCCCGAATGCGAGAAGTGGCAGGAAAGCTTCCCATGGAGACGTCATGGGAGCAGCTCTGGAAGGAGGGGGTCATCCCTTGGGATGCGCAAGGTTAGTATGGAAAAGTTCAGGCAAGTTGGGAAACCTGAAATCTAGACATTTCGTAGATTCTGAAGAAAGTATATTAATTACTTGTGCACTCTTCATCTGGGTAGTTGGAACATTATAAATTTCGCTCTCTCTAAGTAAAGGTAACAGCACCTTAAATCATCCTAATAAAGGTACGTTTGCACTTGGTGTTAGGGCTGATGTTTGGAATGTGAATCTGGTCCAGAAGTAAGTCTAAATGCATCCCTAAGATCCTCAATAACACCACTCTTTAACAACAAGTGTGAACATATCTTAAGGGATTGAGCAGAGCATTTTAGGCAAGTAACATTTTAGGCAAGAATCTTGGCAAGAATATGAAAGAATTGGTTTCAAAAGCAAGTCATAACTATTCAGTCATTTAGGTGCAGTTATCAACACCTTGGGTGTTGTAAACTCTAAAGGACCAAGGTACATTTTGGATAAAAAAGTTCACATTTTAGGGCACTAAGAAAAAAAATAAAAACAAAAATTTTTCTTTCAAAATTCAATCATACAAATTTGTGCTAAACTACTATGGGAATGTGTAGGAAAAAAATTCAAAAACTTTGATTGCCTAGATCAATCAATTATAGTTGTTGAAGCTAAATGAAAAAGATTTTTTCCAACCTTGTGCAACAAGGTCAAAAAAATTGAACTTCTTTGCAAGTGAGATTGTCGCACTACACATGAATTTTTTTACAATTCCATCCTATTCCTTGTTAGTTACATACGTGCCAAATTTCAGAAGTAGAAGAGGAATTTTCCACATATTGTTTGAAAAATCGAGAGTAGAAAAAATTTTGATCGATAAACTCAATCAAGAAAATGATAATATATTTACAACAAGGGGGTATATCAATGTTCACACCTTGTATCAAAAGTTTGCAAACATCTATTTAGAATTGACTTCATCTAAATTCACCCAAGATTTCTTTCATACTTTGCATAGTCACTTCAATTGGCCCTTGAGGAGTTAATGGTCAAAAGTAATCACTTGGACCAAGAGTCTAATTAAATTACTTAAAGGAAGGTAGCACAATATATTATTCAATGGAATGAAGAAGTTATTTTTAATTCATATTTGAAAAGTAAAACTAAATTTAGAATTCTAATTTGAATACTAATGGGCTAGTGAATGTTGTGTTTAGGTGTGACTCCTGTGATTGCACATCTATTGAAAACAAACCAAATACGCAATGGCAAAGCATTGGTGCCAGGATGCGGCACTGGCTATGATGTGGTGGCCATGGGCAATCCCACTCGCATTGTCACTGGCCTTGACATCTCCACCACAGCCCTTCAGAAAGCCCAAGTAAGTAGACAACTATTGTAGAAACCTTCTTGATGTTTTTAGGTTTTGGAATAATAGCCAATGCTCTCAAAATATTCCAATGTAACTTCAAAGTTTAGGCTCTTTGATCTTAAGATTGATTTTATTTTTGTTCCACAAAAACTTCTCATATAATTGCTCCAACTTCCAACCAACAATTGCATGATATATAATACCTTCATTCAAAGAAATATTTACTTTTTATCAAAACTGCATACATAATAAGGTAGTAATTTTTTTCTTAATTATTTAGGGAGTTAAAGATGATTGGTGAAGTGATTGAGGTCATTATATTTTGTAAGCGCTTATTGAATAAATCTCAAGGTGGAGGTTCATGAAGGTAGGAAATCATGCTTCTTTATCCATTAACTTGATATTGATAGTTTCCATCTCGTTTAAAGATATAGATTTACCACACTAGTCTTTATACTCTTCAACAAACATAATACCATATTCAAATTCAAAGGAACTCTATTAGACTAGTCTGACCTATAATATAATTTATAACAATTCATTATAAGGCCTTTGATCAATTATTCAACCTATATGGGCATTTAAAAGTCAAGGAAGACTTCACATTATTTTGGACACGTGGCTTTCTTAATGCTTTCAACTCTTGAATGTTATCTAGTCTATTAAAATAACATAAATATAATCCCTAATAATATTTGAGAGGTGCAGCTCATGGCAGAAAAGAGCGCGAATGCAAAATACGTCCACTTCCTCCATGAAGATTTCTTTTCTTTTACTCCACAACACAAACTCAATGTGATATTCGATTATACGTTTTTTTGTGCCCTTGACCCAAGCTTGCGAGCACAATGGGCAAAGAAGATGGCGGAGCTTCTTTTAGTGGATGGAGAGCTTCTTACTCTTGTGTTTCCCTTGGATGAGCATGATGGAGGACCTCCCTTCACTGTCTCTCTAGAAGCCTATGAGAAGGCGTTGAGTCCTTGGGGTTTCCATCTCATGAGCTATGAAGATGATATCCCTAGCGTGCCCGGACGGAAGGGAATAGAGAAGCTGGCTCGTTGGGAGCGAATTGTTGATTCTAAAGCTTAGGCTACTTGTAACTAGAGGATATCAAAAAAATCATAAGGCATAAGAATTTGAAGCTTTATAGTATTGTTAGTATTATTAAATGAATCACTTCAGGTCCAAAACAAATGACTTTAACATGGTTTGAATGTGTGACAAGCTAATGATAATGTGATAGGAACGATATAGTTATGATTGTGTTATGTTTTGAGGGTATCTATTGAGTCTTCTATTCATTAGGAGGCAAACTTCATATAAATAAATAAATTGCACCTTGTAAAAATGTATTGCCACCATATTTGTCGTCCTAAATGTCCCTTTGCAACCTTCTCACATAATTTGTAGAAAAAGCCTAAGAGATTGTACAAATAATATAGGAGGACTAGTTCAATATATGTTATCTAAAACTACATTAAAGTTGAACAATTACAAAGCAAGGTGAGAAAACTACAAGGAAAAATTAGTTAGCCCCTAAAGGACCATAAGGCCACCACATGGCTTCTGCAACTACATTTGTAAAAAATTCAGAATGTGAACTTCAGTAATAGTCCGTGACCAAAAAAGAGACCCTAGATGATTTTTTTGCTAAATCCATCGGTACAATTTGATTGAGAAATGATTGAGTGAGCAATTTTTGGTGAATTTTTTGAGAATAAGAAAAGTACTTTGGGCTATCACTTCATGTGCTCATATCTTTTTTTCATCTCAAAATGATTTGAAAAAAATTACACATCTAAACCATGATGATATGTACTTGTGTAAAAAAATCAGAGTTTTTGAATCACTTTTGAGCATTCCGATTTCAACATTCCAATTTCAGCGCATGTACAAAGTTCCACCAGATTGGATATATTTCATTAATTTTATCAACAGTGACATTTTTTCAAAAATTGTGCGATTTTGTTGATCTTTTTTTCATAGGAAAGCTACATAAGTCTTCTTTCATTTCAACGGTGGCGATCATCAAAATCATATCACATTTGAGAAATTATGCTTGTTACAAGAGCTAGTCATGAAAACAAGAGCTTTGCTCAAACACCCCTAGTCCTGTAGGGGTTAATGTCATTGAACTAATTGAATGCATGTTAATCACAAATGCAATATTGTTAAAGCAAGATTTTAAATCATTATGATTGCAAATAGTTTATTTAATCATTTACATTTCTACACTCCTCCCAAGATTGGAAGTATTTATTGTTCTCTAAATAAATTTAATTCATGCAATTATTCTATAATAGTGAAGGGGATGAATTATCAATTATCAATTTCTCATTGGTGGAAAATACTTTTAAAAGGGCCTATAACACACTTGAAATAAAATCTATGGAGATAGTGTTACAATATATCATTATTGATATTCTTGCATTTTATCCTTATGTAATTTGGTAGTCTAATTCTAGATTTTTGGAAGATACTTTGGAATTTTAGAGGATGCTTTTTGGAGGATGCAAGTGATGCAACTCTTTACAACTTTATTGCATTAGATTTGTCAAATTTGAGAAGAATATAGTAAAGTTTGGAAAGTTTCATTTAAATAAATTACATGGTTGCAAAACTTTACCTTTCAACACAATTATCTTCATTATCATCTTGAACTTCATTACCAATATCGATGATGTAACAAATCAACCACATCTACGAACGCCATCTAATGTAAATGCAATTGTACTATCATAAAACCAAATTACACATGATACTAGGATACAAATCTTTTGAAGAACAAGAAGTGTCCAAGTGCCCAACTTCAACTACAAGATTCTTTTTTCTCTATTCTGAACCCTGCGAGATTCTAAAGCCCAACTGAAATTCATGTCAAAACTGTTAGCCTTCACATAGAGTTTTCAAGACTCATTTGAGAATGGCATCTTAGAGCGATTTCACACTCACAGCCCCTACCTGGATTTTGACAAATAGCCTGATGTTTAATTCCATGAAATATACAAGGCCTGCAGCACCTTTGGCATTGGGAAATCATACCAACCTCATTCACTTTGTCAAATACAAACATCGGTTGTGCCATAACCCATGTCCATCCTCTAAACGAAGGTAGCTTTAAACTCTCCTAAATATATTACAACTTTACTTAGGCCCCTCGTGGTCAAGTCATAACCAGAAATCTGCATAATCTGAAAAATCCTGAAATCCACTATCCAGTTAATGAACTAAAGCTCTTCTATCCTGGACCTGCTAGCAATGGAGTATGCGCTATGATTCACTCGCTGTAACTCCAAGGCAGCAACACCAGCAGCTTCTGCTACTTGTGATGCACTAGATTTACATAAACGCCCAACAATGTTCTCCATTGATACCAGGTCGGAACTTGAGGGATGGGAGATTTGAAGTGGCTGACCTTCACGTAACTCTTTGCATGAGGCCGATATTGCAAACAGAAGTTTGCTCTGAAGTTTAGCAGATATAGACGGAGTGTGAGACCGTGCACACGTTTCTAGCAAGTTCCCAAAGCGACCCACGCTCAAGAATACGGGCCTAGCTGATGATCGTGGGGCAGTCTTGAGCAGCAAAACTAGATACTCAGCTGCGGCCTCTGCAACCTGAGGCTCTCGGCTTCCACAAAGCTCCAAGAAGATGGATGGCTGCATGCTGTCCTAGGTCTCCAATAACCTGAATAGCTGTTCAAACATAAACCAGAAGAGGTATAAGAGAAGATAATTAAAAACCTCATGGATAGATAATAATATGTCTATTTGTTTCCTGGATTGCCATCGAGCGTCTCCTAAGGATGTACAGAATTCCACCATTCACAGGTCACAACAGCTCCCAGAGATGTATTAAAACTTCAGTCTACCTGATACAGAGAGCTTCCTTCCATTGGCAGAAGAAGCTGACGCTGCATTGCTGCTGTTTAACTCCAGTCCGTCTTCTACATTACGGATTAGAAAGGAACGACAAAGTGACAGAACTGGGTCAAGAAAATCTTGCATTCCTTTGGCGTGCACAAAGTCCAATAGAGCTCCCACATGATTCACAATACGAAGGTCTGATAGAACCTTAGAATAAACTTTAGGTGAAGATGCCAAATGCAGACACAGTCGCACATTGTGAAGATTAATGCTGGCCAGGTCACATTGCAAGAACTCAAAGAACTGAGAAATTAGCTTGAGCTGCAAGATGTCCTCGATCTGGATGCACTTAAGGTCGAGAAGCATGACCAGAAGTTTCTGAGCATACATTGGTATAGGATCCTCATCCTCCACAAGCATAGGGTATATGGGTATTAAGTGTTGCTTGACAATTACTTCAAGTTTCTCCCTGTAGCAAACACAAAAAATTTCAGGAAGAGGAGCTTTCAGAAACCAATCAGCAGAGGATTCTAAATGCAAGTCTTGCATTTCTGAAACCTGTAACACTTCCATCATCAAAAACAGTGATGGGGCCTCCGGAAGGATGCACTTCGATCGCAACGGAGAAATAATATAAAGTATAGGAGCGAAAGTTAAAATCGCATGAGTTCATGCGTTAGAAATTTCAGATTAAAAATACTCTCAGATTATACCGAAAAGATGTCATAGGTCAACAATGAGGAATATGCAGATAGGTTTAAGCAATTGGATATTCAAGAGTTATGTACTGTCGGTGATTAAACAAGCTGAAAGATAAGTATGTAGTATTGGGGGCCTATTGTAGCGACTGCTGATGTCCATTACGATGTCGTATTGACGATAGACAAAGCGACAAAATAGGTATCAGAGGGGTCTTACGTACCTTCTTGGGGCACTCAGCACGGTTGAAGACGGTTGCTGGTCCTCCGCTGCGTTGACAGGTGAGATATCATCAAGAAACACAACCAAACAATCGAAGAAAACTTTGAGACACAGGAAGCTTATGTCGCCATTGGTATTCTTTTCATATAATACAGCAAGGCTTGGTAACACTTTAGCTATGAATATAACGGGGAAAGTCAACAACGTAGTTGACTGTTGAGACATGACTTCCACTATTTGCAATAGTGTAGACTGAAATTCATCTTGTCCCTGCAGCATTCAGCAGCCAAGTCATTCAAAAGGGTGTGGTTAGCGGAGAGTAGCCGACAAAAGGTAGTATATTCACTCCAATTATACTCTGTTCCAGTAGAATATAAAGAATGAAAGAGACACAAATATTCAACTTGCACGAGCTGCGATATATGTCAGATATATTCCTGATAGATTTATTCCGTCATCTGAAGAAAGAGTGTATTTCAGACACAAGGTACCATTGTGGCCAGTAAAAGATCCCCAAGCATGAGCACCTGCATCTATGAAAGGAAGCTCTTGCTCAGAAATCAATACCACAGTTACTGACCTGAAAAGAAGAGGTCTCTAGTCGCTTGAGAAAAGATGCCAACTTTTCCAACACAGGCTCATCAATCATACGCATCCTGAAAGTGGGACTGTTCATCAGGTTCAATATCACTGGAAATAATGAAAGGGAACTTCTTGGAGTACCACGGGCTGGCGATGAGCCAGGTCCAGGAGTGCGTCTTCCACTAGCCAAATGCGTAATATCTGTGCAAATACTGTCCAATATAGTAGGGACGACACCAGCAGTAGTTTGCACCAAAGCCTCTATGCATTGTTGTACGTATGGGTCCTTCTCCTTTGACAATTTATTCACTGCAGGCAGCAGCTTCGCATTACAGAGAGAAGGAAGCCACCGACGGGTTTTGCACAGGAGCGCAGCAAATACCAAGGCCTTGCCACGGAGTATTTCTGGACCCTGAGTATTTAACAGACAAGGACACAATGTGAACTCATAACGTCTAAGGTCCCAACGTCTCTTTTCGTGCAAAGGAGTTCACAATCTGCTATGTAAAAGCCCTGTTGTTTAGTGCAAGCAATTCTGGCATCTATTGTTGCACGCTCATTGAATTCTTTCATCTCTTCAAGGAAAGTAATCTCGACATTAATTGAAGCGGCCACTAGCATCACACTAATTAAGAGTTTCCAGCGATAGGTAGCTAAGGCATTGAAGAAAGGGATAAACAAATGTAAGGAGAAGGGAAAATGATTTCTTTAGTTTGATTGGACCCCATTGCTAATATCAAATCCCACGACTTGACTACAAGGTTGATCATTATAGTTGAGATTTTGAGTGGTAAAGATACCTGTTCTAACATTGAAACTACAGTAGAAACCAGGCTCCTCTCCTCCACAAGGGCATGAAGATACTTGCTCATAGGGAGGACGCTGCTACCTACAAGAGCCATGTTGAGGAGATTGATGTTCACTTGTTGCTCTCGTCCTGTCCCTTTGCCAAGACCTCACACTAGATCCTTAGGAGTGAGCCTCTCGAGGACAACAGGGATTGTGGTTGGCTAAAACCGAACCAATCGAACTAAACAAGAACCTGTTGTTGCCCTCAGGTTTTCTGGTTTAGCTGCTGCCCGAAACTTGTAACAGAGATTGTCAATAACTTCATTACTCGTGAACCGTTGAGCCCATTCTCCACCTTCACTTGCAATATTCTCGATGGTCTTCAAGGCATAGTGCTGGGTTACATCATCTTCACCCCTCCGCAGTATGGAAGCCACCAGTGCAATTGTTGTACCCGGAATCTATGTAGAAAAATTTCACAAGATCTCTAAAATCAGGTGTTCTCAATAAGAGTATAAAATAAAATAAAATAAATTACAGCAGTATCAGCTTGAAAGATAGAAGAAGAAACTTCATATAATATGGATCAGTAATACTTGAAACCGAAGGGAATCCTATTGAACAATAGTATAGATATAAAAAGTAGGGAAATTTGACATCACAAATGCGAAATACCTGCCATACTGAAGACTTGATGTAGTTAGTTGAATTGTCATGGCCACCTGCCGCCCTGGGGGTCCCTCGTTCTGAGTTGCAACATAAAATAGAAGCTCTCCAAGCGTTGCCATTGCACAGCGCCTTACTTACAGACAACACAAACTCGACGATATAAGAAACTATACTATAAGGTGAACCTGTATAAAACCATTCAAAATAACTGCTCTACGATACAGCGTCAGTTAGTTGTCCAAAGTCACAATGATAGTCGATTCAGAAGAGACAGAGAGTTTTATCATATGTATGAGCACCTTATCCTGCTTATCTCGTAGAGTCTCTGTCAAAACTGCGACAATCCCTGATCCTGCCAGCTCCTCCTCAATGAGAGTGGCATGCCGGATCAGCAGACCCATTACTGATGTTAATTGGACTCGCAGGGCTGCAAATTTTACAGTACGTAGGAGCTTCACCAGCAAGGGCATTAATGGCCCATTGATTAATTTATTTGCTGCATCGATATTGGTACACAGAGTCTCAACGAATTTCAACGTATTGATCTACTCATTCATTGAAACTGCGCTTCCGCTGATGTTTCCCATGATCTTATTCAAAAAGATTTCCTGATGCTCCGCATCCAGCTTCACAAACTCAGTAGAAACCAACCGCTCTGCAGGTAGGATACGCGAGTCAAAGGTTGATTCCGGAACCTGTTGCACAAATACTTCATCAGAAATCATTTTAGATTAACGAAGGCCAATAAAGCGCCTTTGAGGCTACATAACACAACCCAGTGCCCATACATCAGACCCATATGAGTGCACACTTCCTGAAAAAGCTCAGGTGCCATGTAGCATGGTGTGCCACGCTTCGTTTGTGGTAGCTGGCAATACAAGATTATCTTAGTCACTGCATAGGACATCATGTGGCAGTGTGTAGATTCTTTGAAAAAATAACAAACAGAATAGGAACCTAAAAACACTCTTGAAATGGTTAAAACGACACTAACTCAAAAAAGGAACACGCAGCATGTAATCAAAGGATGAGGCCGTTAGGAGGGAAACAGATCCATGCCCCTGCAAAATTTACTAACGTCGTCAAGATGAGCATCATGTATCGCATATGAGCATACCGTATTCAATTGCCTATGCAATTACTATAGAGGAAAAATAGCATAGGTAAGGGTGCGAGAGCAACCTCCTGAACTGAATTCTTGGCGATATCGCTAAGTCGCCTTGCCAGTCCAAAGTCGCAAAGCTGCATTTAAGGTTTACTGAATTATCAGGCAAGGTCTAAGAGAGTCTAGTCTTCACCATGACCATCCATCAACAGTAAATTGATTAAACAATTTTGCAGGCTTTCGGAGAGATTGTTGGTTTTTCATTAAAGCTTCATTCAAAGCAGACGGACATGATGACTTCAATCTAAGCGTGCAGGTCTAATTAGCAGACCGACTACTGGTCCGAAACCCACTGACGGCAAGAGAGCCCATAGCCTTGGAGATATGAAATTGATAATTGATTCACTGACAAGGACTATACCTGGTTACCCGAAGAAAACCTCAAAGCTTAATCTTTCAAAAGAGTTCTGTTCATGGTGTCCGGAGAATAATCAAGACTGCCTGTAACTAAAATTAAAGCTAAAATCAAACTAATACCCCGGAGATTGGGAGAAAAGATGCTTTGGTGCAAAGATGCTCAAATTCAGCCGCAGTCTCTAGTCAATCAGTCAAAGAATACCAACCTTGAGGCGACCATTTTCATCCAGGAGCACATTTGACGGTTTCAAGTCACAGAAAATTACTCCTTTCGAGTGTAAGAACCTGCAATACAAACCCTTTAGCATCAGACACCAGCTTCTATGATAAGTTAAAACTTTGAGAAGTAGAAGCGAACAGGACACGCGACATCTTCATTGCACAACCACCGACAAGCTCCCAACTGCAAGGGTTGACGACGGCAATCTACCTTTCTGCAAGTGGGGTGCCTTCGCATCCAGATACCGGGAAAATAAACATTGTTACGTGAAGGATCCATAAATGCGAAGTCATCACTGTTGAGAGGTTTTCACAAGAAATAATAAGCAGCGTGCACAAACTACAGCATTCAAGTGAGCATGTTACGAGCACATACTGTAGAGCTCGAACCAAATCGCGGGCAAAATCATGTATAAACTCCTCAGGCAATCGCGTATCCTGCAAAAGATGTTAGAAAAGGAATCAGAGGAAACATTCTTACGCCGAGAAAATAACACGTGTCTCTAGTTTCCCCTTGACATTCACTCGATTGCCTTACAATGGAATGAGAAAGACTTCATGGACATGCAATTGAGTCTTCCAGCAAAAGAAAACACGTAACTATACTCTTGAGAACTATATGAAATTGAATCTAATGAAAAGTGAGACTTGACGGCTCCATTAAAATTGAAGAGCAGTAAATGGACTATGGACTACCTAAGCAGACTCCTAAATTCAAGTTGTGTTCACTCCAACTCTCAAACGGAAAGACACACCTATCATTCACTGAAAGCTTCTCCAGGAAAACCCAGAAAGGTCTAATTGAATTGATACTTTACATACACAGAAGCGGCAAGAAAGGACTTATCGCCCACCTGCCTAAGCAACGTTAAGAGATCACCTCCGACACAGAACTCCAAAACTAGCCACAAATGTGCTGAGGTTTCATACCTGTCAGAACAAGACAAGCATGAAATCGGAACCACAGCCTTGAAACTCCATTGTCTATCCAAAAGTGATTCCTCAGAAACAAGACTCACACGAACTAATAACAAGTCATACGCAAAGCAAATATGAAGATCGAAAACTAAGCAACTTTAGGCATTCGATCAGCCACTAGTGAGAAAGTTTACCAAGCATAGAACTTGAGAACATTGTTGTGGTCAAGCGAGTGGAGGGTTCGGACCTGATCAAATCAAAGGTAGATGTGAGAGAATGTGGTACAACTTTCCTCAATCAAGTTGGATCTTGAAGATTCAGGCACATGAGAACCCTGAAATGCAAGCGATGCATCGGTATACACCCAACTCACCTCCTGCAAAACCTTGGATTTCTGACTCTTCTCGACACTCTTGATAGCATGGTACTCGATCGTCTTCTTCTTCCTTCCTTTGTACACAGTCTGGACGAATGAAAGAGAATTTTGTGCCAGTTATTTCAGAACACAAGCTTGTTCAAAAAAAGGAGTTGCACGCATGCTCAAGAATCATGTAATAACCACGGTAAGGCAGATCAGAAACTTGTTGCACTAGCCAAAATTCTCATATCTTTGCGTGGGCAAATAACTTGAGTGAATTAATTTGAAAGACGTGCAACAATGTCTCTCAATCTGAAGACCATCTACATACCTTAGGAATAATATGTGTTCAGGACGAGGACAATGAGAACTCCTTGATATATCACCTGGCGAGCACTAGAGCCAGTTTAAGAGACGATCCTTTATAATGCAGAACTATAGCTCTTTCATCTAAAGCTCTGCAAAAAAATTTGTTCTTCCGTAATCGGGCCCACACCTGTGTGTCACGGTGAAACACAGAGCATTCATAACAAAAGGAAGAAAACTGATGAACAAGGGCAGAAAGCCGCCATGTACGGGTCTAGAAGTTCCCTCCAGCAGGTATTTCGCTCCGATTCTCAAGCACACACTCCCGAGGTTCATTCTTCAAACTCAAGGGACCAGCTCCGAAATCATAGCTCCGATCGTAACTCCGCAGAAACACCAGGGTTGCGATGACTTCTCAACTCAAGCAACTTCAAGCAGACGCAAATTAACACATGAACCTTACTCTTGCACAATCTAGACAAAAGTATGAACCAAAATGCTCGCTAGAATCATGAACTTACAGAGTGCTTTCCTCGTCCGATCACGTCATAGATGTGATAATGATTCATGAGAGATACTCCAAAGGCCCGAAGGCAGCCCAGCTCTAGCTCGAAGCCACATCTTGAAAGCACAGCTATGAATAAAGCTCCTCCTGATACTCCGCATAGGATGAAAATTTCGCGAATTTGCAATTTCTATTAAAAAAATCCAGGGTTCCCTTGCTGTTCAATCTCCAGAATACGAACACAGAAAGTCGATTCTCGAGAATAAGAGATGCAACTCCCAAATCATTTCATAGATTACGGGTCTGCCTCCTCTAGCATCATAGACAGTCTCCGTCACATCTAAATGTACAACTGAATTTAGATTTGTTGAACCCAGGCATGTGGTAGACTGCAACGTACAATGCTGCACAAGCATGAGAACTGTAACCAGATCATAGAGACTTGAATCCAACAAAATGTTTTCCTAGCGAGCTTTACATGAGTAATTACCAGGAGCTTCTTGTTCACACTCGACCTAAAAAGCGAAAATAAGACCTTCAGAGGTGACAATGTAGCTCAAAATTGACCCGACTATCCACTTCAGCAATGCCCGCTTGACCGAGCTGCCAGAAACCCAAACTGAAGAAAGATCAAAAACATAAAAGAAAATATTTTCCAGAAATACTCTGTCCTTGTCACGATAACCCAACTTCACTACAGCTCCCGAAATTCAATGTCCAAACATGAACGTACATTACAATCACGACTTAAACTGAAATGAAGTTCACAACTCTACAACGAACATTAAAGTACCTTCCCCGAATTTAGCTCGGAACTCCAGTCTACTCTAGACGAAATTAATTGTTCAAAACACAGTGACGAGAATTACAAAATGCAGGTCGACGATCAACTTCAGGATTCACAGTCCCGACCACCTTTCCAGAGCAATGGACTCTCTTCCAAATGCCAAAACAATCAACCGTTTCTCTCTTCGGTTACCCAAACTCTGCAAATTACACGGATCTGCTCCCATAATCTACAAAACAATATCGAATGAAAAAAATTCGGAAAATGAATGCGTTGAGTAAGGTGGGATCGGATTATGGCGGATGGGATTCAAATTTTGTTGCCAAAGGAGTGCAATCAAGCGAAGAAGCGCAGCATTGATGAGAGGAGGCGGGAGAAGAAAGAGGAGACGACAGAGGGGACAGAACATGGATGATAATGTGAATTCTTAGATGATATTCGTTAACTTCTCGACTTGCAAACGATTTTGAGGCGACGGAAAGCATCTAAGCTTAGTTCGATGAATGATTCGTACGTTAAGTTTGAATCTGTGGCCGACAAGCCAATGTACTGTACATTGCCCGGTATGAAGCAAAGTAATCCCATTTTTGGCTTGCAAGAATAAATTTCAAATTTTGACCTTTTCAAACCTTTTTTTCAAAATTATAGTACGAAAATTTATTGCTTTGTACAATCTCGATCTGCAAACCAAATTTCAATTTCAAAACATAGAAATTTCATTTTCGGTACATTGTTTTATGTGTTTTTCATTGTCTTACATAATCATTGATTGAAATATTGAAATTTTGAAATTTTATTGTGCAAATAATTTAACCCCTAAAGTTCTATGACTATGTTTTCACTGAAAATGCTCCAAAACTGCCATTTTTAGTACAAGTGCCAAATTTTTGAAAAAAAACTTTTTGTGAAACATGTAACAGTAGGATCTTATAGTATACTAATTGGAGAGCATGTGGTAAAAATTTCAAAAAATTCCACTACATGGATTGCAAGATGTAAGAATTTAAATTCATTGAAATCATTTTTTGGGCCTTGCAAAAAACAAGGTAGATGCACTTCAATGGCTCACTTTTCCATGAAAAAATGTCCAAAATGATGGTGCTTCTTTGGATTCTTTTTCCCAGACAAGTTGGTTACATGCTTGAAAATTTTCAGATCATTAGGAATTGCACTACATATAGGGAAAAAATAGTAAGTAGATAGTAGTAGAGAATAATTCAAAGTACTAAATTATTAAGAGTTTAATTATGGAATTGAAAAATGCCAACCCCAATGGTTGCAATGTTATTATAAACAATCTACATCCTATGATTTTATTTTTTTTCCAAAAATATTGAAAATTGAGTAAGATAAAGGACTTTAAATTTTATTTTAGAGTATAGAATCTATAATTGTCTACAAACAAAAAATCTTCATGACTTTAGACTCCTTGACCAAAATGGAATGATTCCAAGCTTTCCAAGTATATATAACTCTAGAAAACCAATTTCAAATTTCAGTTTTTGAAAAAAGTGATTTTTAAAAATCTGTCCGGACTACCCATTTACGAAAAAAAGCAACATATTAGGCCATAACTTTTGACTTGTATTTCCAAATGTCATGAAATTTAGTGCATATGAAAGATATTCCTTGTACCCACCTTCTATTAAAATTTGGGCCATAAATATAGAAATCTTCAGCCACACATACTTGCCCAAAATTACTATGTAGCCAAAAAATGCAAGTTGATGTTTTAGGGGTTAAGAAACATCAATTTGCAAATCTCACTTTCAGAAAAAACATCACATTACCAATTACCAAGGAAAAAATTTATACAACAGATAATTCAATCCTATTTACAAAATGTTACTTAAGGGTTGAAAAATTGCAAATAACTTGGGTTGATTTTCTTGAGATTGCAAATAACTTCATTAAATATATTTGGAATTAAGCCTTGGGAGATATGACCTACAAATGTGTTGCTTTGGGTGCTTGGTGTACCTTAATAGTATTAACCCAATTGAAGATGTAAATTTGAGTTGCCATCCCACTTAACTCTTTACAAACAACTATTTTTTCAACAAAAATTGGGGTCACAATAATAGCCAGCTTGTTGAAAGTAAAATAGAAATGTATTCAAGAATCTAATCATATAGATGTATAAAAATTATAATTATTTGCCTTTGGTAAAAATGTGAGGTAGATCTACCATAGTGATAGGGAGACTATAATACATATTAATTGCATATGATTATGCAAGATTATAAGTGCCATTTTCAAGGTACCTCCATGTCTTGATCACCGTGGACTTATTTGGGCATATCTTATGTGACCTTGTATTTATATGGAAAGATGTTTGGAAGGGGCTTTCACCAATGGTGGGTCAAAGCATTGGCAAAGAATCAAAGTATACAACCCTAATAAAGTGGTAAAAACATGTTATTCTAGTAACAACCTTTAAATCAAAATTGGTTTAGCCAAAATTTGGTAATATATATTTTATGTATTGACAAATATAGTTTACTTTAGCTATGATGAGACAAATAGACACAACTTGGCCATGGAATTTTGAGGCCACACAACTAAAGCTATGAAAAGAAGCCATGGCAAATAAAAATATGAAATGCAACTTTGACTAAACCCATGAAATGAAAACACAACTTGGCCATGGAATTTTGAGGCGAAATGTCTAAAATCATGCAATGAAGCCACATTGAAGGCATGCATGGAATTAATAGAATCATGATGTCTCATAACTTAGGCCATGAAATGAAGGCACACAAGTGTAATTACTTCAAATAATTTGAATGTTCCTTCACCCACAATAAAATTATTTTGATTAAATTAAATTAAACTTTTAAGAATTGAAGAGTTATTTTTAGGTGAAATTTTATTTGTAATTTGTTTGTGTATTCAAATAATTTGTGTGTCTTTTCATCGACAATTTTTTTTGAAATATTATAATAAATAAAAATTTTAACTACAAAAATTGAAAAGCTATTTTAGAAAATAATCTTTTTTTTTTTATTAGATTTTTTTATAAATTGTATTTATTACGAGTACAAGATTGATTGCCAATGGTGAAAATGTGTTTTAGTAGGGCTTTACTAATCATGAGTAACTTATATAGGCTTGGCAATTGAAAATAGATGTTAAATGAGGGTTGTTATTATGTGAGCCTAGAAGCATGAGCCTATGAGCCTAGAAGACTATATACTTATGTTATAGGTGTCTATATAATAAAAAAATTCCGTGATTACAATGTAGTTATGTTGTAGATATCTATATTGTAGGTGTTTATGTTATAAGCTCCTTCTATAGTTGTAATATATCTATCTATAAGTCTAAGCATAACTTAAGTTTTTTTCATTACTCCATTACTCAACTCCTTGATTGCACAATGAAAATATCTTTTGCTTTGGTGGATACGAAAAAATTGTTGACTAAGACAAAGAATCATGAGAAGAAAACATTATTGGTTTCAACAAAATCTAGGTGACACAAAATGTAGTTTTCTACCAAAAAACGTAGTTTCTATGTTGGCCTAAATGAAGTTTTCAGAAAATTGTGTTTAGGCCAACGTAGAAACTACGTTTTTTGGCAGAAAATTGCATTTTGTGTCACCTAGATTTTGTTGAAACCAACAATGTTTTCTTCTAGTAAATACACACATTTGGTAGTGCCTTATTGACATTGGTGACTATAATTTGATAGATCTTTGCAACGTTGACCTCATCTATGCCCATGGGTCTAGTACCATCTATGACTCCTTAATGCCGAACAAGGTGGTTACTTTTTAATGAGTTTGTGACATAGAGACCATGATTACAAATTTTTCGCATGCCCCTAAAAAGCCTATTGAACAGGTATACCAATGTCATGCAACAACTTGATAGAACTTTGTATAAGCTCTTTATGGAATTGTATGGCATGGACATCACTTCCCCATCTCGCTCTAGACCATGTGCAAGCATTCCCAAGGACCGTTCTTAATGACCATTATTTATGGATTCTAATACATGTGTGAAATTTTGTATTCCCAAAGTCTTTCGATTCTAAGACAAAGCCCTAAAACCTTCATTTAATCATCACCAATAGCATGGAAAGCAACAAAACCCTTGTTATATTGTACATCAATTACTAAAATATTATGGATATTTTTAAATTTTTTACTTTTACTGTATATTACAGTGACTTATTAGTTTGAGAATGGACTTATCAAAAACTTTTAGGTTGAATTCTAAAAGCAAAAGTCTAATTTATTCAAAATATCAAATTTTGGATTTTTAGAAACAATATGAATTAGTCCAAAATTCTATTACGACCCTTAGAATGAAAATGTGTAGTTTATATTAGAGCTCTCACATTTCCATAGACAACCTTTAGGATCCTATATTTTTGGAATTGATGAATAAACAATCCCAATTTGATGCCACATGATGTAAAAGTCTTAGAATTTTGATTCTACATGATTAAAGTGACATAAGTAAAGCTATAAATCACTTTGGATTTTCTAAATACCTATAAATGAGAGTTGAAGAATTTCTTGAGGTATAAATTTATTTGTATAATGATATTTGGAATTTGAAACAGTATAAATTATTTAGAATTGAAAAATTAAAGAAATTCTTAATGATATTAGAAATTTATTTTAAAATTTATGAAAAATTCAAAAAGAAAAGATTTACAAAAACTTTCTATTGTGACCATATTTAAATCTGGATACATTTAGATTAAAAGATTGTAAACTATTACTCTAAAATCTAAATGTTTATAGCTTTCAAGATTTTAACCCCAAAACACTCAAACTGTGTTTTTTAGCAATCTGGCAATTTTGAGCAGCTCACTATGAATGGAATTTTTATTTTTTTCAATGAAATTTTCATGAAACAAGTGCCCAAGGAGTAGCTTTAAGGCCCACCAAGTTTCATAACTTTTGACTACATGGTTAAAAAGTTATTGCATGTGTAAGTTGGATTTTTTCCAACCTGGCCAGGACAAAACCTAAGGTTACTAGTGTAGGAATTCTTTTGGGAAAAGGTCAATTCGTCTATCGTTTAAGTGTCTAGGGTCACTTTTAAAGTAGGATAGGTTGACATTGCATTTATTTGTCAATTTGTCATAAAGCTCAACTTTCACCCTATTGAATAGTTTTGATACAAATACACTTCAACTAATTTGATTCAAGCCTCATTATTGAATCTAGACCTATTGCTAATTAGACAACACTAAGTCGCAATTTGACACACTAATCAATTGTACATTGTCAATTTGCTACAACCTAGCTAAACACTTTTCTCAGCAAGACTGAATGTATATCCGGCAAACCTAATCCTAGCCAAACTTTCGCTAATTAAAACCAAGTATCCACAACAATTTGTCAATTTCAATTAATAAACAAACCTTGCAATTTGCCGCAGACAAACCACAAGACAATTTACTTATATACAACTTGAACACATTAGTCGACTAGCAATACACAAACATTTTTCAATCAAGTAATAAATGGCCATTAATAATTATAATTTTTTGTCTTCTTCAATTGTTCCAAAAATAATTCTCTTAACTTTGCTTCACCCAATTTAACTTCCACACCACCCGACTCATCCGTCAAACCGGTAGCTACTCCACAATCCTTCTCAGACATCACCATTTGCATTTTAGTAGATTGATTTGCCAAATCAATTTGCCACTAATACTTTGCAACTAGCCAAACTTCAAAGACGCACTCCTAAACCTTGCGCAATCTAGTGGCTTAAACACAATTAATTGATGATTTGAAATTCAATAGGAATCTATAGATTCAAAAGGTGCTTATACTAACGCAATTCCGTCATCTCACACAAGGAAAATTACAAATAATCAATAACACATCACACATCAAAAATACACACATTTACAAAGAGGAATTGATTGAAGAAATATATTAATGCAAATCGTTAATGAGTCATATACACTAATTTGACATTGATATGAACTAAAACCAAAAGGCCAATAGACCTAGCTATATAGCCTCAAAGAGTTGCATGACAACTCCTCTAATAATTGATCTAAAAAGACACAAAGCCAAATAGCCATCCTTCGAATCCCATCCAATTGCCCCTTTGAGATCTACATTAGTTCCTTTTTACATTTGCATGAATTATTGGGCAATTTGACTTTTCAAAACAGAAATGGAATGATTTGACTAATGTAAAAAAGAATTAAAAAGATGAAAAGGCAAATTGTTCAAAATTCAAATGTCTACATAGCCCTCTACTTAGCTTGATTGACGTCCTGGTCAATTCTACATAATTGGATCTTTTGTTGTGATGTTGATCCTCTTTGTGCATGCATGGCATTATTAATTTGTCACATTTGTTCTTCACTTCAACATCTGTCTCCCAAAGTTGTTCATATTCATGTGCTAGAAGCCCATCCAAATCTTGATTGCATAATGTGTGGTGGCACTAAACTTGGTGTTGATGTTTAAATAGGCACCAAAAAGGAAGTAGTTGATGCCATAACTTTGAATAGTCTCATCCACTTGAGACCTTAATACTTGATCTTCAACAAATTTTGAAACTTTGCCTCCATGAACTTGTAGACTTTGTCCATTTTGGACCCCTCTCGATTGTTGTAGACAAATCCCATAAGCCAAAACTCCTCAACTGGTCGCTTTGATTCGCTACATGTATACTCTTGCAAAATTTCCTCTGGCAACTTGTACAATGGTATTGGCATGATGGTCAAAGGTTTCTTCTTCTTCAACTATTGACTTAATATATTACAATTTGTAAACACTCGATTGTTGGACTCAATCAAATAGAAGGTTTCAACAAAGGGATAAAGAATTAGACATTCAGACAAATTAGGAATGTAAAAGATATTGGAGACCCAGTTATAACTATAACTCACACTTTCCTATCCACTTGACTTTGTAATCAATTTGATTAAGATAGAAGATTATTTAACTTTTTTTTTCATTAGGCAATTAAGTGACTTAATTGACTCTTGAAACAATTACTCTTTGCATCACTCGGAAAATTCTATCAATTAATTCTCCACTATTGGCTTCATTCTCATTTTAACACTTACACCTCCAATTTCCACTTCAAACCTATTAAAAAATTTATTAATTGTTTTTCAAACAACTTGACTTTAGTTCTTTCTTCAAGACCAAGCCACATTTAGGACATAAATTGTGAAAAAATGCCACTTTTTAGAGCAATGAGAAAAAAGGATTTTTTTTTTCAAAATTCAACCTATGTAATTTTGTACCAAACTATTATGGGAAAGTGTTTAAAAATTTCAGAAAATTTGACTACACAAATTGAAAGATTATTACATTTGAAGTTAGAAGAAAAGGTTTTTTCCGACCTTATCTAACAATTTTGACAAACTTTAACTCCTAAAGGATTGGGGGTGTTTCAGCAAAGCTCTTGTTTTCTTGACTAGCTCTTGTAACAAGCATAATTTCTCAAATGTGTGATATGATTTAGATGATTAATTTTTTCAAATCATTTTGAGGTGAGGAAAAAAAGATATGAGCACGTGAAGTAATAACCGAGAGAACCTTTCCTATTCTCAAAGAATTCACCACAAATTGTTTACCCAATCATTTCTCAATCAAATTGTATCAATAGATTCATATCATGACTCTCATCAAGAAGCGTGCCAGTGCCACCTTGGTGAGCAAGGGGGACGTTGGGGGTACCCCCTAAGCCTTGCAAGAGATAGGATGAAGGGGGACTAGGAGTCCCGAGCAATCACAGCATTGTAGCTCTTTGATCTGGACAAATTAGGGGGCATGTCAAACATGCTTGGAAAGCTTCTGAGAAGACGCGTCTATGGGTTCAAGGAACACGAGAATCCAAGTTGGGAGTCAAAAGTTATAGCTCCTCAAAGTTGGCAATGTCTTCGTCGTGTTCCGAGGCATGGGGATGTAGAAAACAAGGTTTGGGAGGAATACTTTGAGCCAAATAGGGCATATGCATATCATTGGAAAGCTAAGAAGACAAGCTTTGTAGAATGATAAAGCTCATAAGGAGATGAATTGTGAGCTTAAAGTTATGGGCATCCAAAGAGGGTGGAGTCTCAGAGAACTACACCTCCTAGGGGACTCGTACCTTTGGAGGGCCATAACTTCCTCAATACTTGTTGTACTGGGGAAAATGAATAATCCATGGTGATCTACGAAAAATGTAGATCATGAAAATGGGCTCGCACTTGGATTTGGAGCTTGGAGCTATATGTTATCTTGATGGATAGATTGGGAGTCTTTGGGGGTTTAGTTTCGGGAAAATCACTTGGAATTGGGTGATCTTCCAAGATGGGGAGCATTTTGGGGGTTCCCGATAACTTCTAGTTTGGGAGGGGGCTGCCGAATCCCACAGAGAGTACTATGAGGAGGGGTGGTCTCACTCCCGGATGGTGCTATGGTGAGCCAAAGTAGCACCGGGTGGTGAGGTTAGTGTTGAAGCCTCACCACCGCTTGTGTCTTACCATAGAGTGTTTGTGCACTCTTTGATACTGATTGAATGGTGTCCCACTCCCCACTAGGCCATGGTGTGAATCCCAATTAGTGAGTCCCAAAATGAGTTGGATTGGGTCTAGTGGAGAGTTGGGTGCCATTCGAGGGCGGTTAGCATCGGTGGGGAGTAGTCCCTCCACCAAATGCTTGGACATTAATGGAAGTTCCGCCCCCATGTCATCAAATGACATGCCCGGTGTCTTGTGGGAGTTAAGGGTTGGAAGGAAAGTATTGGGAGTCACAGAGGAATGGGGAACCCTGTGACTTGAGTTGGAACCTAACATGTTGAATGCGTAGCATGTGCAATGTTAGGAGAGCGTGACCCTTGGTGTCACTAAAAGGTTAAGTGCTTGGAAAGCACTAGAAGGTGAACTTAAGGTGGTAAGTGTCACCAAGAGGTATAACAATTCTACAAAAAAAAATCATCTAGTGTCTTTTTATTCGTCACAGACTATTAGTGAGGTTCACATTCCAAATTTTCTACGAATGTAGTTGTAGAAGCCATATGGTGGCCTTATAGTCCTTTAGGGGTTAATTCCTCTTATATTGAGATTTGTACACTATACATGGATGTTTTTACATTTGCATTTTATATCATGTGAGATACATACTTGCCAAATTTTTGAAGTAGAGGAGGAGTTTTGCACCTACTACCTAGACTACCTAAAATGTCCACTTTTGATTTGGACATTTGATCTAGAAAAAAGTTATATTTCGATACATGTTCATACCTTATATCCAAATATCATGAACATTCAATCAGAATTGACTTTGTGTATAACTACCCAAGATCTCATGCATGTGTTCTACAAGAGGGTTGCTAATAAGTGAGCCTAGGATTTTGAGACCCTCAATTTAGGAGCCTAGGCACCTATGCTATGAGCACCTTCTATAGTTATAGGGTATTTATATTATAAATCCCTATGTCATAGGTACCTATGTTATAAGCTCCTTCCATAGTTATAGGATATGTATGTTATAGACATTTGCAATGGTTGTAGAATACCTATTTTATACTTGGACTCAAGGCTCATAGATTTGCATTTCCATATTTACATGCTAGCATTGTTGTCTCATAAAGTGGCACTTTAAAGCATGGCACAATACCATGAGAGCCTACTTGATTAGATAACATACACTAGAAGAAATACTCATTCATCGAGTTGGTGGGTTTTTGTTAGAAAATACAAATTTACATAAGAAAAAAATGCAATTTTGCAGTTTTTTGACTTAAAAAACGCAAAACTACATTTTTCCAACACGGGTTTGTATTTTCTAACAAAAACACATTAGCTCAATGAACAAGAATTTCTTCTCGTGATACATAACTTTTTTTTTGGAAAAATCTTGTCATATTTGTCAAAATCTAACCTCTTTGGCTTCATTCCCCCCCCCCCCCCCTCAAAAAAAATTGGCCTATGAAGTAAGGCAAATTGGGGAAAATTCATTAGATGAAATTTAGTTACTCTAAAGGGCCACAAGTTCCCTTGAGTTCTTGGATTGTGGGAACTTAGCCACAATAGTAGGTTGATATGGCTAGAGTTCAGCCACGTTAGATAACAATAATTTAAAAAGGATTGAATTTTTTTATATACATTATTTATTTAAATATTTCATATTCTAATCATTTTTAAATTTTGGCTAGTAGAGTCCGGTTCCTAGCATGGAGAACTAGCCTAAAATGGCCCTCCAATGTAGCTAAATTTCATCTAATGGGTCCCCAAGAAAATTTAGTAACATGGCCTTTAGAGAATGATTTTAGTCAATTTGAATGAGGTTGAAAGACACACCTATATGACACTTTATGGTTTCTTCAAATTTGGATTTTAAAAATACACCAAAATTTCAAAAATTCTCCATATATATTAAAATTGCAATTTCCTTCCTTCTACAAGTGTCATTAGTAATAGATTGACATTATCTTTGTACATGTCTCATTATTTAAAATGGAAAATATTACTAGGTAATTTTATCTAAGTATGTTTTACTTTACAAACACAAAAACTTGAATTTATAAGGGGCAATGGTATTGTATATGAAATATTTCATATATACTACAAGTGTGGAAAACCACTTACAGAATCCATTGTAAAGAACCATTTAAGGTATGTACACCCATAATCAACTTTGCCTAAAATATTACACTAACATTTGAACCTAAAAGCTTAACTTTTTTCTAGATATTGGCTAAACAATATATGCATATAAATACAATCAAAACATGAAGATATAAGAGAGTCACCTATTGTTGAATTTTGTTACACCTTAAGAATGCACCTTGCAAATTCACAACTTATTCAAATGGTGTCTAAATAATGCTTGCTTAAGAGCATTGGAATCCATTTTTGTGCACATAGAGATTGCAAACATACATTAGAAAATTCATACTTTATTCATATATATGGTGTTCTAGTAATGCATACTAAATTGCATTGGAATCTTCTTTCAATTGCAAGTAGGACCAATAAAAGTAATTTATGTTCATGAATAGAAACTATGTTTAATTATAATTAGTGACAATTGAAGGTGCACATACCTTCCAAAGACCATGTTTTCAAGAAACCAAAAATCCAATAATTTCCTCCCTCTACCATACATGAGGTTCTCTTTATATAGATTGAATTTTTTACGAGTAAGGTGGAACAACCCTATGCTATTAGTCACCTAATTCTAACATGTATTGGCCCCTCCCATTTGCATCAATCATTCACCCATTACCACAAAATTATCAATCCTTTAGCATCATGACAATGCACTTGGGATAGGGACATGTTTGTATATGCTTTAGCATGGGTTTAACCACACTTTAGGAATTTTGACCCAATAAACTTTAAGAAATCACCAAAAAATCATTTAGTTGAAATGTCTTGATTCTCCTTGCAAATGGCTTCTCTCAAACTTCTCAAACTTTGAAAAATACATTAGTTTGCAAATAACTTTTCCAAAGTTTAGTAACCCATGATGACCCAAGTGACCATTTTTTGGTCACTATCCCTCTTTATTGAGCTTTTCGTTCTCAAATTATTCTTTTTTGAATATAAATTATATCTTGAAAATATTGTATGTTATGAATCCAATGGCAACACTTCCTTCAAATTTTGAGTTAAATTCTGCCTAGTAGAATTTTTTGAAATGGAGTGGTGTAGTTTAGTTTATAGCACATGCTTCTTGTGGTTAGGTTTTGGCATGGACTAAAATGTCAGCCAACAAATGTGACCATTGTCCACTTGAAAAAGGGTATATACAAGGAGCTGAAGGAGAACACAAATGTGCACATTCCCATTTTTCTTACAAACACTACTTTCATTTCAACGACCACCGTGCATTGCAAGCTCCACCAAAAATTGCAAATTGACAAGAATTTTGTGAAATTTTACACAAGTACTCTCAACTCTCATGTCTTTCATGGAGCACAAAAAGTTCATCATTTCAAAATATTCTCACAAAGATATGTTCCTTCAAAGTGTGATGCCTTGTTTTTCCATTGACCCATATAAATCTTCAAAGTTAAATATCTACTAAGTTGTGTAGTCAAAGAATTTGAATTTTTTTGAGGTACTTACTCTCAATGTAAACTACAAGATCCTACAGTTACATTCTATCTGATCTCAAGAAACAACAAGCAATCAAATTGCTCAAGTTCTTATCAGTTTAGCACCATTTTGAAAATAAACTCTTCCTTCAATTTAGGTCATTAGGGGTTACAATAGAACTTCCATTAGAAGATAGCCCCAACACTGGAGGACAATCATTTATATTGGAGAGGTTATTTCTTAAGTGAGGGGCTTTAGCATTAATGATGTTTGAAGATTTTTTTGAATAGTCTATAATATTGTAGCGCTCCTAGACTGAAGCCATGTTCACTAGAACCAACATCTAGATTCTAAATTTAGTAAAAGTTGATTTCCTTTTTGTTTATTAATTTTGTAAATCTTCCATGCATCCAAGTCGAGACTAATGGAATAATATCACTTCATAAAGGTTATTGACTTTTAAAAGTTCACTTTATAGAAGTTCTCTTGAGTAATGCTTCCAAATGCCCAACAAATCTATAGTAAGGTAGTTTGCTCTAAAAGCAATCATGACACAAAGGCAATTTTTTGCTTTCATCAATGTACCAACAATATCCATTTCAAGAGGTGGTCGCTTTTAGTGACTCCTACATTTCAACCTCAAAAATTTGTAACTAATTCCATGAAGGTCCAAAAAATCAATGAAACAACCCGGGGTTAGATGCCAATTCCACATTTCCTTCTTAAAAAAAATTTACTAAAAATCTTTTTAAAGAATTCAATTTCCTAACCCGAGAAGGCAATCAACTCTTCACCCATAAATGTTGACATGGACGTTTAGTGTCTGATGGATGACATAGTATCTTTTTGTGCGGGACAAAAGTACAACCATTCATCCTTGGAGTTTTGTATGGAAAGGGAAGATCTTCTACATTAGTTTCAACTCCAATGAATATTTTTTTAAATTTAAAGTAGATGATGTTATATGCTTCCAAAAGCAATGATTTCCACAATCACCAATCTGTCCTTTAACTCATAAATGTTGATATAGACCTTTAGTGTCCAATGGATGACAAAGTATCTTTTTGTGCACGACAAAAGTGCAAACATTCATCCTCGGAGTTTTGTATGGAAATGGGAGATCTTTTACATTAGTTTCACCTCCAATGAATATTTTTTTAAATTTAAAGTAGATGATGTTACATGGTTCTAGAAGCGATGTTTTTCACAATCACCAATCTGTCCTTTAACCCTTAAACATTGAAGTAGATGTTTTGTGTTTGATGGATGACAAAGAATTTTTCCATGTAGGACAGAACTATGACTATTCATCCTTGGAACTTTGCGAGAAAAGGGTAGGTCTTCTATAATAGTATGACTTCCAATAAATATTTTTGATTTTTTAAATATAGATGATGTCCAATGACGATTCCAAAAGGGAGGATTTCCATGGTCACTAGTTCATCCTTTAAGGGTTAACCCCTAAACACTGAGGTGGATGTTTATCGTCCGATGAATGACAAGGAATTTTCGTGTATAGGACAGAAGTGAAACTATTCATCCTCGGAATTAGGGGTGAAAAGGGAAGCTCTTCAACAACAATTTGACTCCCAATGAGTATTTTTGATTTTTTTAAAGTAGATGATGTCACACGGTTCCAAAATGCTTGATTTCCACGGTCACCAACCCGGCGTTCAAGGGTTTAAGGAAGGGTTAAATGGTCGTTTCAGTAGTAAGAGCAAGACTACCATAGTAAATTTAGCGTGGGATGTGCCGGCCTCCCAACCCGTCCCTCTCTCCCATTGATAAGTCAAGTTATTCCACCTCATCAGTCCATGCAAGTGCTGCAAGCCTGCAACTGGCTCCATTCCCCCACTCACATGCCAACCTCAGCCTCTGACGCCCCCCCCAACCCAACCCCACCAGTCCACCACCACTACGGCCCGCCACTCACAGCAGCAGCAGCCGTTTCCCCCCGTCCCCGGCATCTTCGGCCTCCCTTGCTTCCTTCCTTCCTTCCTTCCCCCTAAGCTTACTGTAGATTTTCCCAGCCCTCCAATGAATGTCGCCCTAGCCTTCCCCCCCTGGGGGCCCTGGGCCCCATTGGCTCCGAAGTCCGAACCCACTTCACAGGTTCCGACCAATGCCAGGCCAGGACAAGCATCCCACATTCCCACCACCTCAGGCGGGACCCACCCCAAACTGAACCCCCTCCGGAGTCCTGACAGCTAACCCCCCCCTGAAAACGCATCATTTTCCAAGTTCCAACAACCAGTAAGGAGCTGTGGTTTTTAATATTAAAGAATATATATAAATAATATCTGCAGTGGGAGGAGAGAGGAGGAGGAGGGCCAATAAGAAGCTTCAATTATTAATAAAAAATAATATAAAAATAATATCTGGGAGGAGAAGAGGGGGGTCAATAAGGAGATGTGATTTTATTTTAAAAACATGTATAAATAATATCTGCAGGATGAGGGGAGGGGGCCAATAAGGAGCTGTGGTTTTATTTTTTAAATATAGAAAAATAATATCTGCAGTGGGGGGGGGGGGGGCAGAAGGGGGGGGGGGGGTCGGTGAGTGGGAACTGGAAAGGGCAAAAAGGACGTGTCCAACTGGACTGAAAAAGATCTGAGGGTTGGCCAATGGGGGGAGAGGAAATGATCTGATGCGATTAGGAGGCGGCCAATGGGGGGCTCCCCGAGGATGTGGACAAGGAGAGGCCGTGGGATGGGACAAGGAGGGCAGATTGGGGCCGTGGGATTGGGCCATGCACTTGGGTGAGCAGCCAGCCGGCCGACGACTGAGAGTGAGTGGGCAGGTGCATCTGGGGGCAAATGAATGTGGAATTAACTATTATAAGTTAAGGGGAGGGTGACTGGACAACTGTAGTTTGGGGGATAGAGTAATGAGTTAAAACCAAGGGCAAGGACAAGGGCAAGGGGGGACGGAGGCACCAAACTTTTGGAGTTTTACCGGCTATGTGTAAATGTACCCACATCTGATCACTTAAGGGACTTTGGAGCAGGTCATGAACAATTTGAGGTGGATGAAATTTATCCCAATTAGTAAGATAGGAAATATGGAATTGTCATTTTGGGGGGTAATTTTATTGGTGAAATTGAAATAACTACAAATTTTGGGAGCCAAAAAGTGCTCATAGCTCATAGCCAAATAATGTCTAGAGTCTTCCAATACCGATCATTCAAGAACTACTTTCTGCTCACTATTTCAAGACACGTGTCACAACCTTATTAGTCCCAATTTTGAAAAGAAAAATATCAAAAACATTCCCAAATTGTGATTGGAAACCTAATTGAGCCTTGGTTGGAAACAATGCATCCTATAGGGTGGGTTGGGTATGGGTTGTGGTTGACAATGGGTACATTTATCTTAATTTCCTTTGATTCCCAAATTGAACCAATTCTTCAAGTATGGAATCCGATTATATTCTTTATTTTTTTACTCAGAATAGGATTTCTATCAATTTATTTCACTATTTCTTTTGATGATGTTTTCAAATTGCAATTGGGTTTTTTTCCAATTCTACCGGTTGAGTTTGAACTTATTGATGGGGTTTCTAGAACATTAGAAGGCATTGGAGTGTGGAGAGGAACAAGGGATGATAAGTGTGATTCCAGCCAAGCATGGCAAGTTATTAGTATGCTCTTAAAGTAACCATTGAAGAGATGATTGTCTTTTCGGGGAAGCTAAGCTCCTTGAAACAATCTCTAGTAAATTTTCACAAGAAGAAAAATGGAATTGGTATCTAATCCAAGTCGTTTAATCAATTTTTGGATCTTCGTAGAATTAGTTAGAGATTTTTGAAGTTTAAACCCAATAGTCACTACGAGTGATCACCTTTTGGAATGTATATCCATACCTTAAAATTAGGTTGTTTTGTTTTGTTTGATATGGTGAGATCTAAAAAACCATGAGTCCTCCGCCCATGCTACCTCTCAATGGTTATCTCTCCAATATATTACACTCAAATGTTGATTTAGTCTAGAACCCTAATTGAATTGGATTTTGAGGTTTGTCTAATTTTTTGAATAATTATTTCTAGAAAACTTCCCTCTATTACTCATATATAATAATTTTGATTGCTACTTGAGTTGAATAAAAAATTAGTGTAACTCATTCTAATATCACTAGTAGAAAATTCAGTTTTTTTGTTGATTTGGTCACATAGATCTAGTTACTTTTTGACAAAAATTTGTTGAAAATCAACAAATTTTTGTCAAAAAGTAACTAGATCTATGTGACCAAATCAACAAAAAAACTGAATTTTCTACTAGTGATATTACATTTGATGCAATTTACTCTCTTCTAAAGTAAATGTTGGTGTTCGTGCATAACAATTTGTCAAAATAATTGATACTAAAATTGTTAAGGACTTGATGCCACCTCTCTTACAAACCTATATTATTACCAAAAAATTCATCCACATGAACATGTTAGATTGGACATAATAGTGTGTGATATAGGCATAATTTAGTTTGATGTATCTACAGCTACTATTTGTTGAATGAAAATCAAATTGTCTACTTTCAGTGGTCTACAACCTTTTATTTCAAATTTGCATGAGAAATTTTTATATATGTTAAAAAATTGGTCCAAGTAAACTTGACTTCAAAATCAAAAGATTTTTTTATGATTCTATACATCATCCAAAATCAAACTTTTTTAGAAGCTAATGTACTAAAGTGTTGGGAAAATTATATGTTGTCCCTTGAAAAAAAATGTGCTAATGTATAGCATAGTCATGATGTAAGTTCACCTTCATGATTGAAAAGGGCCTAAAAGTTATTAATATTTGTATAAAAAAATAACAACAAGCAAATTTGCTACAAGGGATTCTACCAAAGTAGCATTGGCTATAGTACAATGCAACTTGTGAAGTTGACTCAGTATCCTTCTACTCTTGTATGGTGTTCATCTTTAAAAACTCACAAATTGAAGTAGTGTCATAAACTTTGCAATTGCTATTGAATGTCAATAACTTAATTATGTCAATTAATGACTTCCAATAAGGCCCTAAATCCCGAACTCGAAATTCATAATTACACAAGGGCAAAAGTATCACCATATCAATAAATTTTTAACCTCCTTGTGTCCCCCCTAGGTAACCTCTTCTATATCTAAGGTCATCAAAATAAATCATATTTTGACACTTTTTATGAAAAAGAATGATGTATTGATCAAGACAAGATTCATTTGTTTGTGATATTTTTTGATAGACATCTAATTGAAATTCACTTTTCATAATTGACCAACTTGAAAATTCATAACTTATTCATACAATATCCAAATTAAGCATGCAAGATTGAGTTGGAATGCTCCTCGACTTATCAACAAGCTCCCATGTAATTAATTTACTTTTACAAATGATAACTATGCTTAGTCATAACTACGTAACTATTTGGTGTCGATTATAGGTGCATACCCAAAAATTGGGGCTTGTGATTACAAATATGGTATGAGTTCAAAATTTGCAAATTTTATCATACTTGGCAAATAAAAAATTTCAGTGTTTCCCTTAGGCATGAGTGAGGGGGTTGGTTCATCCCTGTTTTTTTTCCCTTCATTTTTTTAATGAAGTGCCAAAGTGGCAATATTAGATGTTATAGTGGTGCTCCAAATTTCAACATTCATCTACATATTGGATAGAAATGATCAAATTAGCACATATCACACATCCATAATTCTATTTTCATCCACAATTAGGTGATTTCATCTAAGTTTTTTTTAATTTGATTTTTTTTTGGCAATTTCATCCACAGTTTTACTGTTCACATTCTAAAGCTTGATGTGGGGCCCACTAATTTGGTGCAATTTGTTGACAAATCACCAAATAAAACAACCACTGGTTTACCCCGCCCATCCCGTTTGCGCCAACCAATCAAATGGTTGGAGTTAATATCAATCTCTTCTGGCCTGATTGAGGCCCCCAACGGTTGAGATGAATCTGTACAGCCGTGTTTAAAGTGCAGATATAGAGTCTCCCGTTGAGGATGCTCCGCGCCTCTTCTGTCGAAGTACTGTACTTTACCGAGTATCTCGACCCCGCCCACTTGGGCGGAACCGCGGAAACTCTACGGCAGATCTTTTGTGGGGGGAGGAGATCTTTTCCGAACATCCCAGAGGGCCACCGAGGTGCAGAAGGATCGGACGGCTCTCCAACTCTCCGAGTGGGGGGAGGGCCCCAGGAAATATCCAATTTCCGCCTTTCCCTTGGGCTTTCCAGCGCCGGCCAATGGGCGCGCGTCTGTATGAGTTTACGGACTTCATAATTTCCTGTCGCCTATTATTATTAGTGCCCCCTGGCTGGCCGGGCCGGACCGGCAGAGGCGCAGACAACTGAATGGGGCGGACCGGGATTGGCCAGTGCAGTTTTGGCCCCTTTTATATTTTATTATATTGTATTGATTGGTTTAATTTGGATTTGGGCATGGAGGGGGGTTCAAGGATTTGGGGTGCAAGGAAATGGCCATGGGGACCCAAATGCGACAGTTTTGTCAAAAGGGGATGGTAGAAATGATCGACTTTCGCACTAACGAAATTCGAAAAAAATTCATTATATGGGCATGTTTAACCCTATAACAATGCAATGTAACAATGTAGTGGTCTAAAAGTTTCTGATGGATGAGAGAGAATCTTTCTATATGAGACAGAAGTGTAGATGTTCATCTTTAAGAATTTTGTGTAGAAAGAGGAAATCTTGTACAATAATTAGAACTCCAATTGGTGTTTTGGGTATTTTTTAAGCAAATGATTCTTATTGTACAAAAAAAGATGATTTCCGTAGTGACCGACTAGGTATTTTAGGGTTAAGAATATGCAAACAACAAACTTGAATAGATACCTAAATCTGACCTTCTCAACTAACCTTGCAGGGTTCCTTAATATGACCTACAATTAGAGTAAAATTAGAGTAAAAGATCATTTAAAAAAAAATAGAATAGATATTGAAGTGCTCCGTCCAGCTCTCCAGTGATGGCTGACGTTCCTTCCTGGCGGGCTGGTTGGCTGGGCGGTACTGCGCGACGCCGCAGCCGCGCGGTGACCGATGCCCGCCGAGAGTCGAGCGGCAGTCCCATTGACTGCCGCAGAAAATATCTGCCTCATGCTGGGGTTGCAAGTTCTGTCGTGGCGCTTTCTCCCCTCGTTGTTGCTTCTCTCCCGAGCTCGGAACAATTTGTTCGGCTCTCTCCCTGTCTCTCAAATCTTATTGCACCACCTGTTGTCGTTCCGTGTTCTTACTGTTCGTCTGCAAGCTCCGGTGCGCGTGGCAAACTCTCACGGTGTTCAGATAGACGAACGGACGCAGGTTTTCTTTCTGCCATTCCAATAATTTTTTTCATTTTTTGGGGAGGTTTCAAACTTGTTTTGTGGTGCTCTGGTAAAGTGTCTGGCGGAAAAATTGTCTTTTTCAATTTGTTTCCACCGCCGGAAGTTTCTTGTGGAAGATCGGGCTTAGAATCATTCTATGGCTCGCCCTGGCATCACTCGGTGACGGCGACTAGAATTATATGTTGGCATGTAGAGAAAATTGTGTTTTTTGTTGGTGCGGGCGTGCGTGCCTGCGTGAACGTCTGAGCTTCGTCGGGGACTTTCGAGCGCTATTCGACGGATTATGCTCCATAACATTTTTAGTCGCTGAAATTTTCACCGGGCTTTGGAGCTTGTATATAAGCGCCGGAGGAGTAGGGGTGAGGTATTATTATTCTCAGTGGCTTGAGTTGTAGACAGTAACTTTTTGACGCCGTTGGAGCACGATAATGATGGCAATCTCTCTATCGTGCTTTTGTGGATCTTCGGGCGTGAGCTTTCGAGGTTTGTCGTCGTTTATCTCGTGACGTGTGTGGTGATACTACTGTTCGGCAGAAGTCTTTCTGTCCATCCTGTCTTCGTTCTTGGCTTTGAAATATCGCTAGAGTAGATCTCGTGGAGTTGGTAACCCGCGGAGTAGTGGTGTGTGAAGCTCGGCAGTTGCTGGAGTAGAGGGGTCCTTCTTAGGATTGTGTGCCAGTTGCTATTGCACTCTTTTTGAGTTGTGCAGGAAGATGCTTTAGGTTGTGAGTCTTATTTTCTGTGAGTGATGCGTTGTGCTGAAGTGGAGAACGTCGTAGTACCTAGGTGTAGTTAGGATCAATTCAATGCTTCTATTCGACACACCGTTCCGCAATTACGTTTCTATGGGCTTCTATGGACAATGGCACGGTCCTTGTTCGAACTTCTTCTTCTTTGAGGACCGCATCATGTCGATAAGTTTCTTGGTTAGCATTTAGCGTTGTTAGGAAATGAAGAAGGGGTTTTCATGACGCCCGCGCCTTTTGATCAATATTGACACTCTGTTTTCCATAGTGCTTGCTGTGAACAGGCTGGTTTTGGTAACGTTTCAATTAGTTTCGTTGTGAAGTAATCAAAGTGTGTCGGTACTTGTAGTCTTCGTTGCTTTGAACTATGATGCTCTATGTTCGATTCTTTCTAGTTCATGCTTCATATGTACATTTGAATTTTTTGTCTTTTATCTCGACATTTGCATCGAGAGTTTGTAAAGTAGATGTTCATACCTGATAAAAACTGTCGGTCGGACCTAGTTCTTTGGAAACGAACACGAATTCTCAAGGTTGCTCAACATGAAGTGAAAAAATGGTTAAACATAACAAGTGAATACAATAATGGATAAACTCTACGACACAGAAACAGTAGTCTATCTGATTTAACTTGCCTACGCGTACCTATGTCGGATTGATGCATTCTGCTTGAAGTGAAGTTTTTGGAGTGCTACGAACTAGGGGATGCTAAATTCTTTCCCTCGTGTCTTTCGTTGTTTGTCACAGGCTTAAGGCTTGTGCCGCGCATGGTTCATCTTTCGTCTTCAGCACCCGCCCAGCCACTCATGCCAAATTGTAGAGTGTTAATGCAATCTCCCTGTTTCTTGGATTGGCACAAGTTGCGGATTGTAGTTTATAGTTAGCCCGTGCCATGCGTACTCGAACTTCGCCTCTGAGAATCATCGCTTCCCTTTTTGAAGTAACACAGCTTTAGGAGCAGACATGGTGAAAAGCACTAAAGAGCAGAAGAAGGCAAGGCGAGAGGAGAGGGCTTGGAATACGTGGCTGTGGGGAGCAAAAGGAAACGCAGTTTGGGATGAGAATGGTCGCACGGCATTGCGAATCGATCAAGCCCTTCGCCGAAACGCAAGAGCAGCTGCGGCTGAAGTCAGTCAGGTCGAGAGTGAACAGTTTGCATGGCAAGCAGGCCGCTGGGGCCATCAACCCTCCTCAGCGCAAGGTGATGGGGAATTGTTGAAGGCTGCTCTTCAGTCCCTCGGAAGCTGCTCATTGAGGGAAATACAGGAAACAGAGAGGAGTTCCACCTCAGAGTCTGACTCTAAGAGCCAAAGTTCGGGGGATGAGTCAGAAGGTAGAGCTTCATCGAAGACTTCAAATGCCTCTGCAACATCTGGTGGTAGACATGGTAATTCTGCATGCAGTGATGTCTCTGAGTGTAGAAAATGCGGGTGCAGAGCTAGTTTATCAGATGGCACTGCTCAGAGCTCTCCGCATGGGAGTGTTTCTCAGTGTCAGTGCAAGTTGCTTAGGAGGCAGACTTCACATCGAAAAGAACAGCAGGAAGACAAAGGAGGCCTCGCTAGCGTGCTGACGACACAAACCGCATGGCCAATGTACTCTTTTGGGGCAGAAAGACCGATCCACTGTAGCTGTTTGTGGAATTTGGAGAGATCCGGTGATTTTATGGAGGATGCCCGGAAGAAGCGCCTTGGGAATTTATCTCCCGTTGATAGAGTTTCAGACGACGTTTTGTGAGTGCCACCTCCATATCTCTGATGTGGTTTAGGATGTAGAATGGTTGTGATCTATAAGGGACATACCGTACGGCCTACATACGTGAGACACATATCTTTCCTTAATCATTGGAAAAATAATAGTACAAACGGGTCCATGCTTCTTAGAATTAACAATTGCTGATCATCTTGTAATTACTCTATTCGAGCGATTGACAAGCTGCGAATCGAGATTGCGTTGCTGGTCTTACAAGTCAATATTTGATGCAGTTAAGGAGTACAAATCTTTCATGCTTTGTGTAGAAAGTTGCAAGAGTGTATGACCAAACGTTCCATCTAGATTGTGCTGGAGTATTAAACCATGTCATTTGTCCTCGTCAGAATGCGGATTTTTACGAAGCTATCACGGCGGGAGGTCATTGGTATATCGTCAGTCTGCCGGAGGTGGAGAGATGTTGCCACCTGTGAGCCTCTGTGGAGGCATGTAGAGTTTGTATCAGTGGCGGAATCTCTTGGTGACAGAGAGCTCGGTCTTCTTGCAGAGAAGCGCCTCAAGGTTAGTAGCGAACCTATCGGATTGTGGAGGCGTTTGGAAATGTTTAGATCTAAAAGTTTCCGACTTACAATTAGATGACATCACCGTACGCAACTAGTTAGGTCTATGTTGTCCAATTTTTTCTGGCCAGCAAGTTGTTGACGCTATTGCAGCAGCAGCATTATGCGTTTGTCTCTCACAATATTAAAGTTACACCCGCGGACTAAGTTATTTTGCTTCTGAAATCTGGTCTTGAGGTTGTGTGGTAGAACTTAAGTGATCGTATGCTTTTTTGTCGATGCTGACGGTATACTTTTTACATGACAGAATACAGCTGTTTTGTCCATGGCTCTCTGCTGGCGTATATCCAGTAACTGTATGGGATCTCTCATGCAATCTCAGTGTGGGCAACAGCTCCTTTGCCTGGATCTTTCCTTCTGTAACTTGGATGATACTGTGGTAAGGACTTGCGAAGATCATTCTTTTGAAGTTGTGTACGCAGGTGTTGTTTCTCCATCCTAAGGATTTGGCTTTGATATGTTAGAAGCACCCTTCTGTAGTTCAGTATTCAAGACAAAGTATGGGGTATATATGTCTGTCTACCTGATTTCTTTGAAGCATACTTGTACTTCTGTGTTTTCTTTTGGATGAAATTAATTTGATTCTCAAGCTTCGCCCTCTCTTTCTGCAGGTGAATAGGGTTGTCGAGAACTGTTCTTCACTTCAAAGACTACGACTTTTTGGAGGCCGTGACAGAATAAGTGCACAAGCTTTGGGAGGTCTTGCTAATCTGTCCCAACTGCGTGAACTAGATCTTGGTCTTTGTGTCAATGTTTCTCAACACACCTTGTAAGTTACTCTTTTTTCGAGTAGGTTTTAAACTAAATTTCTTGGTGTGTATACTCTATATGCAATTCTTCCTAGTCTGTGTGGGGTCATGCATACTTTGGTTGACTCATGCATTTAAGAATATGTTAGTATCTTACAGACGTCTTATAGTTTTTCGATGCCGTGGTATCCATAGGAAGGAAATTGGAAGCAAGTTGAAGCTTCTAGTCATCCTATCTCTTGCCGGCTGTCCGCGGGTTACGATGGCCAATCTTTTGTATTTGTGCGGCTGTGTCTCGCTTGAGGTATGGTGGCATGATGACTCTGTTGCTTACGTGGATTATTTCTACGCATATTTTTTCCTCATGAAGAGTATGTTTCCCTGCCAAGTTGATTTATGTAAATATTTTGCCGTGTGGTGTGTTCAATTTATTAAGAGTAACGTGCTCGTGTTTGCAGGCTTTGTGTCTTGTGGGTTGCAAGGCTGTATATCCCAATCAAGCCAGTGTCATTGCGCAAGAACTTATCAATGGAGGTTGCTCGAGGCTAGCTATGATTGAAGCTGGAAATCAACTTCCCAATGCAGCTCCATTTCCAGCAAGGCCCCCACCTCCGCCTCCTTTTTTGTACCCTGCACAGGGTGTTGCCTTTAAGGACTCTGGGTCGCCCACTGTTTCTCCCGCTTCTACCGAACCTGGAGAGGATATTTATAGAGTTCAAGATAGCCATGCATCAGATGGACTTGAACAACAGATGACTGGAAAACCACTGGATAAGGATGTAAGTTCCTCAATCTGCTGTCGTGAATAATATGCATGATCAATAGTTGTTAGTGTTGGATGACTTGAGGTTAGTTTAGCACAACCTGCCACATTGGCCTTTAGATTAAGTTTGAGACATGAGGCTTTTCGTTTGTGTCTACTCACCCTCAAGTCTTTGTGTCTTGCTCAGATTTTCTACTCATTGGCAGTAGACGTCTTTTATTATTTCTAAATATAATGTTTGAGAGTGGTTGTGGATCTCATCTTTGTTGTGTGTTCGCAGGTTGGGCTTGGCAGACGTAGCGAGACTGATATGACACCACCTGTAGGCAGGCGTGAAGGTGACACTCATGCTGCACATGCTGCAGCAACCGAGCAGTTCCAGCAAGGCCAAATGGAGCTTTCTGGTGGAAACATGGGGGCCGCAACCCATGCATTTCGAGCTGCCTGTCACTTCAATCCAAGTGCCGCAGCATACACGTTTATGGCTTGGATGCAGAGACTTGTAAGTTCTCTACTTGGGTGGTATTTTGAAATTGAAATTGAAATCGAAATCAGACTTTTGGTTGAAGTTCGACTCTTCAGTTTTCATTGTTTTGTAGAATACTTTTGGTCCTGCTTATGTTTGTACACCTTGTTACTTACCGTCGGTCAAAATGACTCGTGGTAAGTATGCTGAAATTAAAGTGATTGTGTACTGTTTGCAGGCTGGTGCGGATCGTAGTGAGTGTGTTCGCGAATGCGCTCGTGCCATTTTTCTTGACAACGATTATGGTGAAGATCTTCACTATGAACTAGCATATGAGTCATGCTGATGATTCTGTTTTGGGTCGTCGTTTTTCCATAATGTTTTTTGACTGGGTAATTAACTGTCTCTGCTGCTATTGGCGAACCTATTGTTACTCGAGTCTATTTGGATGGATACTTGTACTTTTGATGTGGGCGAAGTGTTGTTTCAAGTAATACCATTTGGTTCACAATTGACTTGTGTATGCTATTTGAACAGGAAATCCTTGGAACGATGTCGCTTGTGAGTTATGGGACGCTGGTGACATCAGTCTTGCAGCCCGCTTCTTCCAGAGGTGTGTGGTAATCAACCGTGATCTCTACATTACGTTATAATATGGCGAGAGGAATTGTATTGTCGGTTCCCAGTTCGCTTTAATTTATTTCATAGGCAATACCGGTATGTGGTTTTTTGAACTTCCAGAAGCCTTTTTTTTGCAGGGCTAAAGCATGCTCCCGTTATGAAGTTGGAGCTGGTCACTTACCTTACCT
The DNA here is from genome assembly GCA_963920665.1 of Straminergon stramineum. Classification (NCBI taxonomy): domain Eukaryota; kingdom Viridiplantae; phylum Streptophyta; class Bryopsida; order Hypnales; family Calliergonaceae; genus Straminergon; species Straminergon stramineum. The sequence goes on along the minus strand of OY987269.1, from coordinate 8,981,481 downwards.
GAACCTGGCAAAACTGCGACTGAGTGAAAGTCCTTCAGTGCTGGGTGGTGATGGTTCGGTTTTGAATAAGAATCTGCATGATACTCCTTCCAAAGAGGCTTTGCTTGAGCTTTGTGCAGCACTAATACGAGCCCCAGGAGGTAAATTCGGTTGTGACATCGTTTGACCTTACCGCTTTCGAAGTTATCAATCAATTATCAATATGTTTGGTGTCATCATTGCAATTTCGAGGAATGCTTTTATATAGAAGCGTGATTTTATTGTTTCCCCTGCCTGCAGATGAAGTGGTTCAGCAGATGGTGTTTCAGATGCTTGATAGTCTGAAGCGTTGTGACAAATCTTTTTCAACAGTAAGCTAACAGCCATACCGATGGGTCTTTAGACACAGATATTTTTGAGGTTAATAGTGCACAATTATCCGACCAAAGAGTATGGCAGTCATACAATGAACGTCACGATGAAAACAAAGGATAGGGAAGATACATTGAGCGAACCTCGTGTTATGCACATGTCTCCTAGAGTCCGTCTGCAGCAACATCATGCTAGCTATGGCGTGCATTCTTTATTCCTTCTTTACCTCGCTGCTGGCAAGTCACGATTGCTTAGTACTCACTTGGTAATAGGAAGTTTCACAGTACATTTCTCACGACCTTTTTTTATTGAATTCGTATGGAATGAATGCTTGATAAACGCTCTATCATGGCTGACTTTGGAAATCAGATCTATGTCTGTTTTGTATGTGTAGGGATGCGCTCTGCTGTGGTATTTATTGTCCAGTGAGAAAAGTCTGGACAGCCACAAAACTGTTGGTCAAATTGATCGAAAACTCGTGTCTTTGTGATCCATCTGTGTGCATTTATGAATGTCTAACGACTTATCTTCTGTGTGTGTTTGTGGATACGTTCCAATGCACGATGCGTAGATCTGTGACCTGCAGCTGATCTTGGCTGGCGGAAAGGGGATTATCTCAAGTTGCAATGGATTGTATTTAGTGAAGTAGAGTTGGTTGCAACTCGACGTCCTGCAGCACACCAGTTGTATCTGTCGGTGTGATTTGCTGCAGTAATCCACATGTATATTATTAACTCGTTGCTGGTTTCACGAGTCTGCTGGCAACTAGAATCTGACGTCTCTTGTATAGCTTAGCTCCTTTGTTACAGTGATGAGAACTGATGTTCTATTCTGTTTAGGTTGCAATACAATTATTGATCGGGAATAATTCTGCCATTGGGGAAATTTGGTAGCGATCTCTTTCTGGAAGATAAGTGGCAGGTGAAGTAGTAAATGGATGGCCAGTGTCTATGAAATTATCAGTTGCAGTTACAAATGTGGCTTAACTTCGTTAAACACCTGACTAACCAGTGTTGAATTTGATTGCTTTTGAACACATTAACAACTAAAGATCATTTTCAAGCTGAAATAGGTGGGGATTTATGGGTATCTTAAATTGATTGAAGAATTTGTTGCTTAACCCTGAGATTTTGGACACAACAGATAAAATATAAGCTCCAGAGCTTTCTTGGTTTTTGAAGTTTGCATCAAAGAAGACAACGTGAAGCATGAGAAGTTGGTAAAAATTGGAAAACTATTTTTGCATTTGCTTCAAATCAGTTTAGAAGGTAGAACTTAAAAAAGTCACCAAAATACAATTTATACCTTTCACATATGGAAACTTCTATAATTGGTCAAAAGTTTAATTCTATTGATTCCTTTAAAGAAAAGAACAAGATTTTTGTAATGAAAACATAATAGTGTTTTCCAAATACCCTAGAACTTCTAATAAGCAATAGGGTTGAGTGGTATGATACATGAGATTAGAGGTTATTTTTGTAAGAGGGTCATTTGCATTCATGACACTTCTATAGGGCAAGAGCTAAAATTGGCATTTAATACTATGTTAGAGAATGTTATTTAGAGTAGAGAGGTGATTATAGTGAAGGAGGATCATTGGCACTCATGACAATGGTATGGGGTTAGGGTAGGTAGGGACCAACAGGCAATATTACTTTAGAGAGTGCTACTTATTAGAAGTTCTCTTGTAGGAAACATTTCAACACTAAGGAAATATGAAACACTTTGTGGTATTGTCTTTGTAATTTTTGTTTGATTGTGGTGATCTTAATTTTGAATATGTAAGTAGAAAGACAATTCAATTTTGTTTGAGTAAAAAGTGTAAATTTTCCAATAATTTTTTTTGTTCTGCCCTAAAAAATTGTTGAAAGTTGCCAAAAGGATCATAAAATGGTTGATTGGGTCTTTAGGGGTTATGGAGACTGAAAATTTACTATAGATTTGAATTATAGTTTTTTCCAAACTTCAAAATAGGACTAAAAATCTATGGGGATATCTTATCTTTGATGAAAAAAATAGCCCTTCTAACACCAAAGAGAAGAAAAAAAATTTAAAGAGTCACTTGCTATATTCACCTCCATTGTGGTGTGTATAATTTTATCCTTCTCTAAAGTTAAGATATAGTAACTCCCCAAAGTAGTGGATTGCTATATGAATTGTTCTCATAAATTGAGAAATAAGAATTATAAAGTGGAATTTGGACATATTGTACAAAAGGGATTCTACCCTTGGGTGTAATTTCATTTAGAATTGACTACATTTAGACCTATTTTTATTTGAATTAAATTTCTATATAAAATAATTTTTTTGGTGAAAAGTCAAAATTTATTATTTTTTTTATAGGAAGAATGTACATCTTGACTAGAATCATATGTTACAAATTTCATGAATTTTGTATTTTTATTGATTGAACTTTGACTTCAAAATTGTCTTTTTTATTTTTTACTCTATAAATTGAATTTTTGTACATAAAATAGTTATCTGATGATATTTTAGATTTAATTTTTTTTGCAATTTATAGAGTAAAAAATAAAAAAACAAAAACAAAGTGATGAGGTCAAATTTCAATCAATAAAAATACAAAATTCATGAAACTTGTAACATATGATTCTAGTCAAGTTGTACATTCTTCCTAAAAAAAAATATGAAATTTTGACTTTTCAGCAAAAAATTATTTTTTATAGAAATTTAGTTCAAGTAAAAATAGTTCCAAATGTACTCTATTCTAAATGAAATTTCACATAAGGGTAAAATCCATTCTGTACAACATGTCCAAATTTCACCTCATAATTCCAATTTCTCAATTTATGAGAGTGATTTATATGGTGGTCGCTACTACTATTGGGAGTCACTATAGGTTTGCTCTCTATAAATACACATGAAGATGTTAACCCCTAAATGCCTGAGGCATGAAATTATAGAGTTGACAATACTTTGAAATTGAATAAAATCTTACCAATTTAATATTTTTAGAAAATTCTAATTTAAATCTAGTTATTGCGTCAAAAACTTAATTTTGAAAATGAATGATTATGATTTTTTTATTCAATATTTTTTGCATGGGTGTCCATTGCAAATCTTGATTTTCTAGTGTTGAGGGCTCTTGGAAATGAGCCTTAATTACACTAGATCTTGGAGAAAAAATCACATTAGAAATTCATTTAAAAAAAATCGTAGAGTAGATTTCAAGAAGCCATAAATTAATTGGGACTATGCATGTTATGCCCTTTAACCTCATATATTTTTGGTGACCAATTTTTTTAGATTTGACATGTAAAAAGTAAATTTAAAGACTTCAAACTACTTTCATAGTTTTAACACCCTCATGATAAAAAATTATAATCTTTTCAATCCATAAGTGATATTATTGTGTTATCTTCTCCCATGTGACCTCTAACATGTCTAGTTTGAATTTGTACAATTATAAATATAAAAAATCTGAGAAAACTTATCAAAATGTTGGTTTTTTGTTCAATTTAGAGCAAATTCTAAGAAGCTTAGAAAAGGCCATCAGCATTTAGGGGATACCTTCGAAGGGCTAGGCTTATGACCATTTTTTCAAACATCAAAATTCTTCTCTTTGTATGCCCTCATTTTGCAACAATATGAGGTTGAATTTTTTATTTTTTATTTTTCAAAGATGTAATACATGTAATCTATAAATAAATAAAAATTCAATTTTCCTATGAAGATTTAAAATTATCATGAATTTTTCAATATCTAGTGAAAAATTTCTTATTGAATAGAAAATATTCTTAGAAAATCTGAAAAATTCTCCATAGGTGTATATTATAGTGTAGAACAACGCAGTACAAAAACATTTACCAAGTCATTCTAAAGTTAGAAAATCAATAGTCCATGGTAATAGGCCCAAAGTTCAAATTGCAATAAATTATTAAATTTTAGAAATTTTCAGAATTTCAACTTGGAGTGGAAACTAGACTTGATAAGAATTATTTCATTAGTTGAGGTCAAATTCCGGAAAAAGATAATTTTTATCACTAAAATTCAGATCAAGAGAAATGAATATTATGTATGTAGTAACATCAGTGATTACAAATGAAGTCATGAATGTCTTCTCCATTCTCAATCCTCTATTGTGGTGTGGATAAGTTTGTTCCTCTCCAAGCTTAAGATATGCTTCTTATTTGTGAATGAACCCTTGAAGTATTAAAGGATTGTCACTATAAAATAGTAAAAATTTGACACACAACACATGACTAAAGTGGACAAAAAGTATTATAAGCCCCTTCAAATGTTTTCCAAGCCTTCCATTCAACTATGTCAAAGAAAAACTTGTCAAATCTAGGTATCGTAATTTGTATCCTAAACTCACCATATAATTAGTCAAGTTGCTATTTATAGATACATTTGGTACGTAAAGGTGGGAGTCAAGAAGATGGAAGAATCTTCAAGTACAAATGTTAAATTATGGTGGGTCAATATGACTATCTAGAGGTGGTGATGCTCTAAGTCCACAACTTTGTTGGATTATTGTATGCTTTGACATAAGGCAATTGTACCTAAAACCATCCAAGTAAGCATTCCATTATGATTCATATTAATCATAGTCTAAATTCTTGTTGGATTTTATTGGGAGTCCAAAGGAAATTTGAAATTCTTTTAGTATATATATTATGACATATAACATTTCAATACACTATAAATTTTCAAAACATTGAAATTAAGTTTAGGATGATTGCAAGAAATACTTCATATTTTTGGCTCGAAAAAACAATTTTTGGCCATAGGATTGACAGTACTATGTGACAACAATGCCTCTGCAAATCTAAACTGTCAATTCAATATTATGTAGTAGTATGCAATACTATAGACTATTACAAGGTACTATGGAAGCTACTCTGAGGAAAAAGAAGGAAAAAAAGTGGTTGTGGACCTTTTCATTATGAGTGATTCAAAAAAAATTTAGAATTTTTTTGTAAAAACTCCATTTTGCTAGAGAAGATTGCACTCGCATTGCACCAAAGAATTCATGTAGGAAATTTTTTCTCTCTTCGTAGCCTTTGTGTAAAGGAAGGTCACTTTGACCCCACATGCCCAACTAACAAGTTACTATTTTCATAAAAACTCATCGCTAGTCCTTGTAATGTTAGTAGACCTCCAAAACGTCCAAATTGTGGCTTCGAATTGGCATTTTTGTGTAAAAAAAGGACAACATCCCCCACCCCACCCACCCCCAAAAAATGGCCAAGGTAGACATCCAATTGGGGGCAGGTTAAAAATAGTAAATTAATTTTCAATTTTACAAAAAAATTACTCAATGTCTAAAACTATTGCATGTACCTTGCTTCTAAATTTCATGCCAAATGGACAAATGAATCGAAAGTAATGAGCAAAAATCCACACGTCCAAGGGCAAGGAGACAAGAAATAGGACAAGTGTTTCTTGCAATCATCCCCAACCAAAATTGACTTTGTATTGTTTGTAGGAACCTACTTGAGATTTCTTATGTATGTTGAAGAGATACTTGGGCCTTTAAAGGTTAAAAGATCAATTTCTATGATAAATGTCGTGCATCTACCACCTCTCAAAGACTCATTATAACATCACTCAATGATTTTGGCTTAATTGCAAGGGAAACAAGTCCTACAAATAAGACTTATATATCTCTTGACCACCAATGTGGAGCTCATTCAAACTTGTTAGTACTCCATCTCAATTGTAGTGTCCACAATTTTGTTGGAATTCTTTTATGCCAATTTTGTTTATCATATTGTAAAAAACATCATTCAAAAAGTTTCCAACTTTTATACCACTAGAATCAATGAAGAAAATTGCATGTATTTGTTGCAACCTTAATGAAATTAGACACAAAGAAGCCTCTATATGACCTACTCAAAACAACCTTAAAAAAATAATGTGATTCAAAGTAGACATTTTTGGGGGGATGGAGGAAGTATTTTAGTGTGTGCACACTCTCCTTTGTTTGTAAGCATGTGGGATTGATTTCTTGGCATTTTAATTGGTAGTTAGTGTTTGGACTAGCTTCTATCTCTCCTATTGTTCTAGAGCTGATTGAAGAAAGTTGTGATTATTAACAATGGATTTTAGAGCAATCACTTTCATTGTTAGATTGTCAAAGTTTGTTTGACATTAATTCTAAGGTTGTCATTCTTAGATAAAACTTATATTCTTGTGCATTTGACTTTTTAGACATTGGAAGTTGTCATTCACTAAAGGAAGAAGATATTGATTATCAATACTGAAAACTTCTCTTCATGCTTCATAAATAGAGACTCATTTTGGTGATTCCAATGGTAAGGAGACTATTTCTTCTAATTAAAATATCAAGGTAAGATGGGAATAAACAACACCTTGCACTTTTCCCTCCATTCTAAAGGGTCCTCCCATTCCAACATTGAAAGCACTCAATTTCAAAAACATTTTGTCTCAGAACATATTTCCAAACATGAATATCAGTGAGACATTGATAATTTGTTGGTGATAAAATAGAAATTGCATGTAAGGTAGGAGGTTTTGAAAGCGAACGGGCATTTAGAACCACCCATATAGACTCGCCTGAAATGGATGTGAGGTGGTCTTTAAATGGACCTTCTATAGTCATTGAATGGATCGATAGAAAAAAATTTATTTTTTCCAAGAGCCAATCATTCTCTTTGTTTTCCTTATTTCTTTTTAGAAGTTACAAGTGAATGATTTACGGAAGACCTAGGATTATAAATAAGGACCTATGACTCATTTTGTTTGAAAATTCATAAGTAATTCGAAAATGCTTCAAAAAATACGAAAATGATTTGTGATGCAATCACAATCTATTTCTCTTCCTCTGAAAAATGAGCTCAAAATAATCCCATCGAAGAAACCACATAAAAAAGGCGAACCAGTCCTTAGATGGTCCATTCAAGAGCCTCCTACCTTATCTGTTGAGCTCTTTCGTGTGGAACGAAGTCAAGCCACTATCCAAAATATCCCATAGTCATTGGCAGTTGTCAACCAAAACAAAAGTATATAAGCCAACTACAGCACACCCGAAGGACTTTTTAAAAAAAAGGTGTAGTCGAACTCGGGAGCTTCCGTTGCCGGGACTCGAACCCGGGTCGCTCGGGTGAGAGCCGAGTATCCTAACCATCTAGACTACAACGGACACGTATGAACGTGAAGATGCCTGTGGGGGAAATTTTGAGGAATTTAAATTCAAAATACAATTCCACTTACAATTACTGCAGGTATTTTGAATTGGGCACATGGGCAAGCAGTGAGGCGTCTGTGACTGTGGTTAATACTATAACAGTGCCTTGATCACTTTGGATGTGGAAGTCCATGGGGACCATGTGATCATGAACACAAGCGCAAAGCCTGATTATGTGGATAAGTGAGGTAAATTTGACCACTTAGGTAGGAGGTCCCATTAAGTGCTCATCTCAGAGATGAAACCAGAATTTGGGGAGGTAAAACTTCTTGAAATATTTTTCAGTAAATTTTCCTTGAAAGACAAATGGAATTGACATCTAACCCAAGTCGTTTCATATTTTTTGGAGTTTTGTAGAATTAGTTCTGAATTTTTAAAGCTGAAATGGCATAGGGCTCTAAAATCTCCCACCTCCTCAAATATACACTATTTGTACATCATTGGTACACTGAAAAAGTAGCATGTTTAAATAGTGTACAGTTACAAAGGTGGGCGATTTTAGAGCTTGCGCGCTTTTAGAAACTTCTACCTTACAGATTCTTGCCTTAAATATCCTCCCACTATTCATGAGAGTCTATGGTTGATTTTAGAAACACCTATTTTTAGCATTTAGAAAATTCGTCGTTTATTCATGAGGTGTCCAATAAATGCATTCTAAAAGAATTTGATTTTTCTTTTTGACGACCGACAAGACCTTGCAAAAGTTTTTCAATATATTAATGGAAACCAAACTAAATTGCTTCTTTGTTATCATCTTGGACTTCTACATCTTGGGATACCAGGTTTGTGAATGTGGAGGTGAACAGTGTCTTGAAGGGCTGCCTTTGAGAAGAAGAACTGAAGAAGTTCAACTCTGACTCTATTGGGGATAGTTCTACTAACTAGGCCACATGCTAAACATAATTTTGAAGTATTGCATTATTTAGTAGTGAAGGTCTACAATGCCTTGCCTAATCTGGATTTTGTTGCAACTTTTTTTTATTTGTGATAGGTGTGCATGTGTATACATGCTCAATAAAGTTGTACACATTGATGTAATGAACTTAGGAAGGCCCTATCACCAATATAATCATCCCCAAATGATCAAATTCATGGATGAATAGTTGCATTCTTTATTTTCTATAGTTTCTTTGAAAATCATTTCATTTTGGACAATTTGGGTCCTCAATGGCCTTGTGGGGGTAACTTGTTTTGCTAATAATGAATCTTTGCAATTGTATTGAATTTGTATAAGGATACTAGGTTTTATATTGCTCTATCTAGTGAAGATATTGAGGGCTTAACGTCAATGGAGTAGATATATGCCTTTAATGTAGCTACTTGTATGGTCCAATGTTGGTTGCAATTTGAAAGTTTTGATATGTACTTATCTTGGTTCAAAGGTAGTACACTTGCTCTATATCAAGTAATTGCATCTCATTGTAGGTTGCTTTCAAGACCAACCGATACAAATTCTTCACAAAAATGTGATGGTTCAAGTATGAGAGCCTAGGGCCAAATTTGGATTCACCTATTTTCATCATTTTGAAATTCATAGGTTATTTGTACAAAGTCCAAAAATGCATGCTAAGAAAAGCTAGAATCTCTATTTCACTTCCACCCAAGACCCAACAAAAACTTAAGACAATTTAACAATACAAACCATGCTCAAATGCTTGCTTGGAAAATTTTAGGTGTACTAACCATATAGACTGTGAAAGAGACAGTGAAAAAGGTCAAGATCTGTTGCATTGGTCAGTGGTTGACAATGTCCTCTATTTGTATTTACCTACTACAAAATAATCGTCTGTTGCCATTTTATTGCAACACATCTTGACCTTTCTCAGTTTCTTTCAATCCTAATTGTTCAGTAAAAGATCCCAATTATGAGTCTAAGACTTCCCTTGATCCATGGATATTACATTTACGATGAATCTGATTGAAACATATTTCAGTTGCCTGTTTGGATGACACTTACATTGTACGTGCTAAGTTACTCTTTGAAACAGTAATACAGCTATTCACAGAAACGTGAAGCATAATACAAACTTGCTGCAGGTCATCAGCATCGAGTGGCTACAACAAACCGCAGTATCCCAGCAAAATCTGGTATGATTCTTATATCCCGGAAGCAAGGAACAGGTGTGTTGGTTTGGAAACCCCCCACTGTTCTCAAACTGTGCAGCAGATCGGAGACAGCCTCAGCTTGCTTTCCACCATTGGTCTACAGACAAGAAGAAAGATCAGAGGCCAGACAAGTTAAAGCTCTTTAAAAAATGAATGCCGTAGTAACCATAATGCTATAGTACCAGCGGGCTTTGGTAAACATGATGCAAAACAAACTGTTTACTTTAAATTGAATGCAATAAGATATAGATAATCAGAAAACTGACGTCAAGATAATTATCACCGAAACTATAGGGTAACCTCACCTTACTGTGAAATCTAACTTAATGCAACAATGAGGGTATATTGATTTTGAGGATATACCTCGCCTCAACATCAGAACCTGTGTGCGTTTTAAACTCTTGTATCTTTTGCATTTGGTATCCAAGTACTGCATTTCTTTGGTGCATTGCATACTCTTTTTGATTTGCTGACAAAAACATTAAAAACTCGACATACCTAACTACTGCCAGCACTTAAAGTGTTGCAATTAAGTGCAATTCCCTCAAGTTAAGAAGAAGCATACCTCCAATGCAAGACAGCCACCGGATCTGAGAGCTCGAGAAGACCCTTGGCATATGATGCGCAAGTCCTTCATGCCATCCTCTCCTCCATCTAGCGCAGACTGTGGCTCGTGCTTTCCTACTTCAGCTTGAAGCCCGGGTATGTTTTCAGAAGGTATATAAGGAGGATTGCTCAATACGCCTGCCAAAGAGCCATTATAATTCTCAAGAGGCGTAAACCACGAGCCAGAGACAACTTTCACTCGGTCCTGTTGGAAAGAATTTCACGAACACAAAAGCCATCAGCATCAAAAGCGAATCCCAAACCATAGAAAATAGGACATCATACGAACTCCAGAATCAGAAAATAATATATGAAAAAAGTCTTCAGTAATATTGGACTGGTTTAGAAAACATTTAAAAGTGAATCTTCCCCACGGGAAGATCTGCCCATGATCACACTATCACACAAAGGCTCCCTATGTATCATGAAGAGGCCTACATATGAGCAGAGAGACTTCTCCATAAATCAAGCAGAAGATTCTCATTATAATTTTCCGAGGATATATAGGGAATGTGCAATTACAGAGTGTCATGAATGTCAAAGCACACGCTTACCGAAAGCCCATACTGGCTCACATTGCGGCGAGCGACGGCAACAGCAGTTTCACTGGCATCAATGGCAATGACTGACCCAGTGGAAGGAAGAAGACGAGCCAAAGCAATAGCCAAAGCACCACTCCCAGTTCCCAAATCCGCCCATACTCCATCGCCAAGAGAATTTTCAGCAGCAATTGCAGCTTCAGCAAGGTCAACCATTTGCTCAGTTTCTGGTCTTGGAATCAGAACCCCCTCTTGAACACTCAAAACTAAGTCTCTCCAGTGTGTACAACCCACAACGTATTGGAACGGCCTTCTGTCCTTAACTCTTTGAGTCCACTGGTCCTCCAGCTCTTCGATGCTGGAACGCAATAGAAGATGTGCATTTGTGGTCTTGTTTTCAAATGCATCATCTAAGATAGGGAAAGTAGCGACCGAGAATGGGGAGCCCTCCACTATCACGTCTTGATCCTCGGGTGCCATGTTCGCTAGACTGTCTCGTAGGGAGTCACAGCAGCCGGCACCATCTGCGGCCAGTTCCGCCACTGGGTCCGTGTACCTTTCCTTTAGGAGAGTCCCAAACACTCCAAAATCAAGACTCAAATCCGCAGATTCGGTTGAATCACTGCCTCTATCTGAATTTCAATAGACAGAGCCGTCTTAGAAATTGTGATACCAAAGGGAGTCATACTAAACAAAAATTGCACTACTTCAAGACATACTGGAGGCCATGAGAAGACATCCTAAGGTATATGAACTCCATTGCAACACGCACCTTAGCTAACAAGATCCGATGAATTTTGGAAAGTCTAATAAGAGTAAGTATACTCAATGCTTAAAGTGAGGTGGTTAGCTTATAGACTCATTCCGTGAACCTAATTCAGTTTAACAAAATTAGCCTATATCAACAAACGACCTTTAGTGTTACCTTTGGCTCCTTAGAGTGAAGGTCCAATGTTTGCCAGCTCCATTTTATTCAATTCATACAGTCCACCCTCTACACCTGTGACCTCTATAAGTGTTAAAATCTCATATAGGTTAAGAGACTTGGTCCCCTACTAAATCCAAAGGTTTATTTTTAAAAGTAAAATGTTATAATAGTTGAAATTAGAGAAATATGTGGAAGATGAGAAATCATTGGGGGCTTTCCAGCTCACTAAATTGTCAATCAGGTGACAACCTTTCAAATTCCTTAGAGTAAAATTTGTGATCTTTGGTGAAAATAAAATCTTAAGCATTTAAAGTGTACAACAACCACATATCATTGGTAGTATTTGCAAATGAATGTTGTCATAACGTACTACAATACAATATGTCGTGTTGTTAGTACCACAACATGTACTCTTAAGTGTCATAAAACAACTCTCTAGCCCTTGCTATTTGTTTGATGTGTAAACTTCATATATGTTAGAGCCTTTCACCTCTAGCTTGTAACATCTAAAGCCCTTGTCCTGCGAGTTGCTTTGGAAATCAAATCTTAGGCCTTGCCTGAGTAAAACCACATACACTGATAACATTTGCAAGTCAACAAAGTAATACCTTAGTGAAATACAAGAAGTAGTGTTGTGAGTTATAATACAATACGTTCTTTAAGTGTTCTAAAATGATTCTAAAGTCCACGCTATTTATTAGGTGTTAATTCTTCAACTTTCACCCCGATCTTGTAAAATGTAGAAAGAGTGGACTGTAACGCTCACCTAGACTTGGCACTGTTTCCACAGGCAAACAAGACTTCACATCCCTCCAGCTGCATGCTTGCCAGCATCTGGCACTGGAGTCATCCGCTTTTCGACCACGCCGACAACAGGCGGCCACGGCATCATCGAGAAGCCACTCCAACTCCCTCAGAAGATCACTTGCATCCGGTCCTCCATCTGCCTCGAAAAATTCTCTTCCTACACTGGCTGCCAAAAGCTCGGCCCTCCTCCTCCACTGAAGCAGGTCTTCCAAGCATGCCACATGCGTTGCAGGACGCTCACACAGCGGGGTTACTACTGCAACGCTCTCTACTGATTTTGCTTCACAAGCCAACACAGTCTGCATTGTCACATTTTGAAAACTTTACCACCCAAAGACCAAGGATTCATGATTTTAAAATGACCAATTACATTTATCACATGAAAAGAAAAATTCAGATGTGATCGAATTTACTCTCAACAAAATCAGTGAAGAACATTGCATGTGCTGGTCAATATATAAATAAAATTGAACAGAAGTCTCCCTAAAATCACTCAAAACTGCTAAAAAGACATGAGAATCAATTTGGGCTTCTTGGTCCTTTAGGGCAAATCCATAAGTAAGCATTCCATAACCTATTGGAGAGCTCCAAGTGAGCAAGTAATCAACCCCTAGATGCCCAGAAGGTTCTCTCAAGTCACGAAATTCAATTCTAGTGCCACATAATGGCAATTTCAGTCATTCCGTAAAACTGAAACTCCTATGAAAATATAGTTAATTTACTGGAATGGACCCTGCATTGCATACATCCAGGTCAAACAGTCTGCCTTCGTCACATTCTGACCGCTTTTGTCCATAAATGAGCATTCCACAACCTTGGATAGCTCCAACTATGTAAGCAATTAACCACATAATGGCAATTTCAGTCAGATCATAGAATCAGAGACCCCTTCAGAATTTAGTTTTTCAATCGGCGAAACCCTGGACCGACTAGTTGTCCAATCCCCCAAATGCATAAAATTGATGAGACATGAGTATTTGAAGATTTGCAACTTTCAGAACGTCGACTATCTATAAATCCATGAGGTTTTATTCGATCATAATGGATTTTCATTCTCAGAGTGTCAAACGCGTCTCTCCTATTTGTGCTCTTCAAAATATTTAAGCTTAGATTCATCGTGCCACTAAATAAAAATTTTACTAATGAACTTCGATGTTTCATATCCTAATTAGAAGCAATGGCAAAACTCAAAACTCAAGTCAATTGAAAGAACCTCCAAAATTTTGACTACATTTTCGCATAGTCTATAAATTCCAAAAGTATGTTCTGTAAAAATATAAGAAAAAGAGGTGAACGTAACCCTCAAAATGCATGACGTTCAAAGTGAACCATGGTGTCACAAATGAAGGATAAGAGGTGAAAGCATAAGGGCAATTCATTGCAGCAGATCACAAAGAAAGGAGCTCCTACCAGACGCTTCTTCTTCTGCTACAGATGTAGAATAAAACGCGGACCCTCCAAGGTCGCCACCCCTCGCAGCAGAGCACTCAACGCTTCTCTGAAACTTCGGAAGGACAGGTTGCCTAACATTGACAAGCTCTTCAACAAGTCCGGAACAACGACCAATTGGCGAGCAATCCAACGAAGAGAACAAGCTGTGGATCTTTCTTGAGCAGTTTTGTCGACGAATTGAGTTCCTGAGCAGTGGTCGAGTGCGACAATGGGAAAGGGACAGAGTACCAGCTATGGATTGTGAGAGTCGGACAAAGGTGGTAGCCATTGTCGCAATATTTTCCCAAGTAAGGAAATTTCACAAGAGGTTTGCAGCAATGACTTTGTTGAACACCATACTTTGAGGAAATCTATCCATGAACTAGAAAAAACAACATCTGCACACAATTGCTTCGTGCGGAACAAAAATCTAAAACCTCGATTCCGGGCTAAACTAAACTCAAAATCCTCAACAATTGCAAGTTCCCATTCGATACGAGACCAAATTGGCGCTAGCGTAGTTTAAAATGTCATCGCGAACGTATGCGAAAATCGAAAACTTAGCTAGGGATCAGTTCAGGGAACAAATTGGGCCAAGAATTGCAGAACGCCCTGCAGATTCTCATGCGGAGTACAAAGTCCCGTCCGAATTGATTGCGAAACTCGCAAATACAGAGAAGATATCTAAACGGAGCATTAAACCCTAACCCTAATTCACGGGGTACTATGTGATGAGATTGGCCAATTCTATTTTTTATATATTTTATACTAATTTACATAATCGTTCATAAGCCATAGCTTGCCACAATAGTAGGTTCTTGGTTCCACTCAAAATCTTTTGTTGCTCAATGTAACAATATGTACTAATGTTTCTATATGTAATTTACATGTAAACATTCTAAATAAGCAATTGAGCATGTTTTTTTTGTTGTTAACCCCAAAAGGACCAAGGCATATTTTGGGCATAAATTGTGAAAAACTACTACTTCTCAAGGTAGTGAGAAAAAAATGAAAAAAAATGAAAAAGAATGAAGTATTTTTTCAAAATTCAATTGTACAAATTTGTTCTAGACTATTATAAGAATGTGTGGAAAAATTTTCAAAAACTTTGACATTATAGATTGAAAATTATAACATTTGATGTTAGAAGAAAAAGTTTTTTTGACCTTATCCAATAGAACCAACAGACTTTAACTCCTAGAGCGAGAAGTTTACAATACACATGGTTATTTTTTGGACATCTCCATCTTGTATCATATAAATTACATACCTACCAAATTTCAAAACTATAAGAGTTTTGTGCATGCTATCTAAAGTTTCCCAAGTTGCCTCAAAAGTTCAACGTTGCATAAGTTTCGATCCAACACTCGATTGGAAAAAAATTATATTCCTATTTTGGAAGTACATGTTCACACCTTATGTCAAAATTTGAAGAACATTCGTTAAAAAAAGAACTTCACATGCACCTATCCGAGATCACCTCCGTACATTCAATGATCATTTGATCATTTAGGGATTCAATTATTTTAGTACTAGCTCAATTGAAAGATGACTTTAATATATTTTAGGATATATCAAATAAACTTTGAATTTTTGAAATCTCAATAATAAATCTACCTAAAATTGACCTTAGGCTTCTATGTATAGGTTTTAAAAAGAATCTGTAAGACTTGCATTTGGGTAGTGGTTGCAATTAATATGTGTAGATGTACTACTGTCACTTTTTTTTTCAAATAGAGTAATTCCAATTTTTTTAGTAACTGTTATTATAAATTCAAGAGTTACTTTTCTTGTTTGAGACCCTACATCAAAGTCTACAAAACAATGCCCAAAATTTAGGAATTGCATTTACTTTTATAGAAGTGAACATAGGTTACGACATCTATAAACAATCTAAATAAGCTTTGTAGTACTATTGACATGCAGTAGAATATGACAATTAATTTTGGGCACATTCAAGTTTTTTTAAAGTGAAATGTAAACAATTCCATAAGGAATTAGCTATAAATTTGCAAAAGTGTAGATAGTAGAAATCTACAAGTCTAACTTCAAGTCTTCAACATCCATTCAATACATACCAAGGAAGGACATTCAAAATACCAAAGCATTTCTTTACAAAAGAAGTTCAACTAAGAGAAACTTTATGAAAAATATTCTTATACACAGCTACTCCACACTTTGATAAATGAATCCATTCATTCTAGATTCTAGAAATGAAGATCACTATTGTTGCTAAGATTGTTGCTACCTTTCTACTAGTTTATATTCCATCCAAAGTATAGTTCAACTCTTGTAGTGGACAATGTGTAGTCCCCTTATTCAAAAGAAGATAAAAATACTACTGAGCTTGATCTCAAACATGTGAATGCTTGAGTGCAATGTTCAAATTTTTATTCTTGAAGGAAGAAAACCACTCTAAAGCAAAAGGGTACTCTTCTAGTAGGTTCCTTTTGCAAAGGGCTCATACATAATAAAATTGTGTGTTGTGAAGGATGTGATATGACTAGCTTTTGGAGCACCCTTGCAAAATAAAAATAGAATTTATTGGGGTACTTTATATATGTCATCTGCTATGGGATGGAAAATGATAAAACGGTATGGGATTTGTATTTGCACTTGTATTTGCATTCATGTACATATTTATATCTGTACATTTCATTTTTATTTATATGTTGTATCCATATTCATACACATATATGATACATATATTCATATGTGTATCATATATCCATAGTGTATCATGATCATATTTAGATTAGGTTGACGTGGACTTTAGAATCATTTTTGAAGGGGGGGGCAATTGATGGGAAGAACTTGCCTCAAATTTTTTGGAGGATAGTTAAGGACCTAATCCCATTAAAAGAGATTTTAGCCCTATAGAAGACTACAAGTTCCCAAAGTTCCCGAACAGTGGGGAACTTTGGGGAATGTCGCCACAACAACAATTTGACATGATAATGACACTACCACGTTAGATAATAATATTTAATGAATAATTTATTATTTTTAAATTATTATTTATTTTTATTTCCATATTTTTATTTTTATTTTTTTACTTTAACTAATTTTTTAAAAACTTTTTATTCTGATGAAAAATGTTTGGTTCAGAGTATAGGGAGCGGGCCTAAAATAGTCTTTCTATGTCCTCGAATCTCCCCTAATGCATCTCCCATTACAAACAACTCATTTGTTCGTAAAAGTGGTATAAGCACAATTTGATTGAATTTCTATGGCTAATGATCTTTGAATGGAAATATAATTGACCAATGTTACTTACAATGGTCTACAAATTTGTTCTTTGAAATTGTATAAGAAATTGATCCACATTGAAAAAAAATTGATCTTACTAGATTTGATTCTAAATCCAAAGCAATATCTCCACAAATCAATACATCTACCAATAGATAGGCCATCTATCTAAAAATATAGTAACCCTAAAAGACATGCCTCTAGTCATAGAATTGAAGTACAAAATTCTTACACCCTATATGAACTGCAAAATCTTGACACTTTGTGTAAATATAATACTCAGGATTATTTTTGTGATTTTGAGGTTTATTTTTGTGTATTTTATGTCCCTTTTGTCAAACTGATTGAATTATTTGGATGCCAATTTGATAATTTTGGTCATAGTTTTATCAAGTTGGAAGTTGTGTTTTTGCATTTTTCTAAGGGGAGTTAAGCTGTGAGGTGACAATTTTACCAAGTTGGAGAGTATTGAGTCCCAATTGACAACTAGCCAGAAGTTAAGCCGAGTTGGAATTGAAAGAGAAGTTGTCACAGTTAGTTTGGGTTTCGGTTCCAAATAGGTAGTTACTGGTGGTTAGCCTCTTGTCATTTAGAAGTTGGTAACCGCTTGGGTGTTTCCTTTTAGGCTTGTGTTTTCCTGTTATTTTCTTTTATTGTCCGATGAAGCGCCAGTCGTATCCCAGCTAGTTTGAGCTATGTATTTGTTTTTTTTTGGAAGTATTTCCAAATAGGAGATGTTTGTGTTTTCATATGTGACTTAATTGGTAATGTTGAATGTGTCAATGGAGTGCTTGGTGATGAGAATGTTGTGTCCAAGTCGAAAAAAGTGTGTAGATTGATGAAGATTGTTGGAGTTATGAAGATGAAGTTGAAGCCCAAATTAGGGAGTGAATGTTTAAGCTATGATAACAGAGTTGAACTATTATAGTACTAATTGGTTGTTGAGCAGTGAATGTTAATTCGAAAAGTAAAAAATAAAAAACTGTGAGCACAATATGTGTGAGTGGACGAGATAAAATTAAATTTATGAACCAAATTGGAAGAGAATCTGAAGAGAATGTTGTTGTTGAAGAATGTGTGTCCAAACGGAAGATGTTGAGATGTAGTGAGAAATTGTTCACAAATTGTTGCAAATAGTAGTAGATTTTAAATGGTGATTTTTTTACCAATGTGAGAATTAATGAAAAATCTTTTTAGTCAAATTGGTGCTTTGTTATGGATGTGCATGTTGAAGTTTGAATATATGCAATTTGGAATTTAAAGAATATGAGTCTTAATTGATGTGTGTGTTTGAAATGGAATCATTGTATTAATGTGAAGTAAATTTGATGATTTGTGAGCCTAATTGGATATTTGTATGTGTCATTATAGTTATGACATTAGAGTCTTTGATTGGAAAATCAGTTTTCTGATTTGGGTTTCAATTATGTGCTTGTTTGATAATGTTGAATGTGTGGCCAGACCAAATTGGAATATAGTTTATTTAAATTAGTAATAGTCCTAATGGGGGTTGATTAAGGTGGAATGTTATCTTATGTTAGTTTCCAATTTGTGTTTGTTATGAACGAATATTATAATCAAATTGGTAAAATCACCTAAGTGAGTGTAAAGGCATTAATTAAACTTGTTTAATGTAACATGATGCAAAAGGATGAGTGTCATGGATGATGAGAAAAGAAAATCTAAGTTGGAATGTAAGAGTTGTAGATTTTGTTGTAAGCCAAGTTATGTAGAACTAATTTGTGAAAAAAAAAGTAAAGTAGTCAAATCAACCAAGAAAAATTTCATTGTGACCAAATTGGAGACAAAACAATATGTGAAGATCCAATCAAAGTTGGAAGCTAAAGAGCCAAAGTGAGGCGGTGAAAAAAAGAAGTCCAATTTGGAGAAAAGATGATAGTGCCAAGTATTGAAGATTAAAGAAAGAACAATTTAGGGAATTAAACTAAACCCATGTGGCCATTAAAGATGGAGAGACAAAATTTAATAATTAGTGTTATTGCATTAGGTTCACAATTTGAATGTGATCAAGGAACATTTTCTCTTATATTTTAGTTGCAATGTCTTGAAAGCTATTTGAAAACATTTCTATTTAATTGCCTCCCTGAACAAACTTTAATCTATTAGCTTGATTTTCTTAGTTGAGATCTAAGCTATCTATACTTTGTATGCTCCTACGTTATGACTAATTATTCTTGATTTTTTTTCTAGTGATAAAATCACATGTCATCTATAAGTCTTACACTTCTCAAATTCGAATCTAAAAATTTGAATTTATGGTGATTTTTGAAAGAAAAGTGAAGACAATTCATATCAAATTCATATTAATGCAAAAAAAATTCTAAAAATTTATCTATAAGTGCACAAGATGATGAAGAAGATCATGGAATAAAACATTTACTAAATCTTCCATAATTAAAAAATCAATTGACTGTGGTAATAAACACCAAGGTCAAATTCTGATAAAATATTCAATTTTAGTAATTTTGCAAATTTTCAAGTTGGAGTAGAAGTACATTTCATTAATTTCATTTCATAAGTTGGGTTCAAATTCCAAAAAACCATCATTTTTACGACTCAAATTCACATCAATAGCAAGGACCTTGAAGTTGCCAATACAATAATACACTACATAGTGATCCATGAATTAAGCATCTTCCTATGTGGAATTCAACAACACCATCTTCTTCCAAAAGCGATCAACAACTCAGGCCCCTCCAACATTGGATGACAAACTGCTTTCTGTTTCTGTCTCATAGAGATGCTAAATGTCATCCAAAGGCCATGTTTGGGGCCTGCCAGACATTTCAGGGTTAAAATGCTTAATGTGACGCACGTAGTATCTCCTACCTCATATTTTGGAATGCATAAGTTGGTCAATCAAGATGTGTCCTTACAACAGGAACAGCAGTTAAGGATTGACGTTACACGATAAGAAAAGACGACTTCATTATCTGTTATACATGTTTGAGTGGAGCAAATTATGTTGGTGATGTTGGCTGCTCTCAAGCTCATTCAATCCTCAGGACTCACATCTCTCTCCCTACTCAGGGTATTACTAGACTGCAGAAGAAGCAGGCAGCACCACATCTGCCAAGTCCAATCCACATGGCATGAAAAACAAATAAAAAACTTCCATTCGCCAACTTCCAAGCAATAGAAACCAGCAGAAGAACAATTGGCTTCTTCATTGTCATGTCATCAGTCATACAGCACATTAAGTAAGTACACCCAAAACCAACAACTAAGAAAAAATGACACTATGTACCTAAATCCTACATTTAGGAACATCAAATGTACAATAAGAATACATAATGTTGATTTTGGATGCACTGTTGGTTTGGGGTCTACATACCTTAGGATGTCTGAAAAAACGAAATCCTCAATCATTCTTGCAATTACACTAGTGTGGTAAGGGCCTTAGCTCCTGTGCCTCTTCCTACTGTCCGAGTTTCTCAATTCACCACTGTCTCTATGGTCTCTGCTTCTATCCCGGCTCCTATGCTCAGTATGAACGTATTCTCTTCGTCTGTCACTGCCACTGTTATTAACACTGGAACTCCTCTGTCTGTTGGAGCTATCAACCTCAGCGCGCCTGCTACTATCAGAAATTTTATCTTTATGTTGGTTACTGCAATCTCTTCTGGGACCCTTCCCATTCTTTCCTTCATCTGAAATCTGCTTATGCCCATCGGTATCAGGTTCATGTATCTTAGCAGAAACTCCTATAGCACCTCCTGGTCTACTTCTATTTCCCTGTTCACTACTATCCGTCACAACGTTGGTTTTATCTGCAGGTACTACTGCTTTGGTCAAGTGAGGCCTGATGTTTGTGGGCCCCCGCGTGCCACCTAGCTTCAATCTCAAATTCCTGCAGTAATCAGTCACTCTCAGGCAACCAGGTAGCGGAAATCTGATAACTGGAAAATAGTTACTAAATTTATTTAGAAGGAATAAGTTACTGCACAAGTTATGTCAATTAGCAAAGCGGTGCTAACTGCCGCTAACTAACTTACAATGAATGTACGTTCATGTCCGTCAGTTGACTCTGCTTTTGGATAAGTAAACTGTGTCTATTGCAATGGTTTTAAGTGCTAAATCTGCCCGCACCAACGAAGTAATGTTCAACAAATGCATCGGAAAATCACCAGATAGCAATTCCACCATCAATAATCACATTTCCAGATACATTAAGTTCCCTTATTCGTACCGCACGTAATAAAGTTCCAAGTCGATTGTGAACTTGGTTTGAGGGGCATCATAGATTATCAAAACGGAGGGAATAGCAGCTTACTCATCCCGTAATTCCTTCATTTGTTTGTCTTTCCTAGCCAGCTCCATTTGCGCTGTCTGCCCGTCAAATTCATTCATGATCAAATGAGCAAGCAAGGAATGGAAGAGAAAACACATAATCGGTAATACGTACATTGGGTTTAAACCCTAAAAAACATGCGCACCAATCAGCAACTGATTAGTCTGGATCTTTTCAGCAAGGGCTTCTACCGTCGAATTTTAGACTACAGACCACAATTTTTCACGTCCAACAAATAAAAGGCCTGAGACAGGTAAATGTTTGTTTGAAAAACCTTGAACAAACATGAAATGTTACGAGTCAGAACAGATTTGTCTTGCTGCAACGCCTCAACCTGTCGGTCCAACCATAATCAATAATAAACATACTGTATCAGAACATGAACGACACCAGTTGTCGGTTTCTCTAACCTATTGCGAAGATGTAAAGTCATATATTTCATACCATTTAAATAATTCTACATTACTCCATTATTATAAGGTCCAGCGTAGGTATAGAAAAATAAGTTCGATACAGATATCATCTACAAGCTTGTTAAATGAGAGACCCAGCAAGAAACATATACCTCCTTTAGCAAGGACTCCACCTTGCCATTAAGCTCTCCTTCCTTCTTTTTGAACTCTTCTTCACGAGTATCATTCTGCAAATCAGCATCGCAGGATCAATATGCTTTTATATCTCAAGTCCTTGCAGGAAAGCGCTGATGAGCAAAGATATTTCACAACGATATCAATCTCCGATTGTTGCAAAAGAGAAATCCAGCTCTTTCTTTGAAGCGTTTCAAAGATTAGGAAGCTGAGCTTTAGGCCTCCAGTATATTATGCAGAATACCAGTACCCCAAACCCTAATCTCGAACATAAGTAGAATACCGGTATCACCTCTCCAAAAAACCTAGCTCACTGTAATGCCGTTGAAGGCAATTCTAATGAAAACCTTACAAGCTAAATTGTAATGTAACTGGAACAGATTTAGGGCATGAATACTTTACTAATAATTCAACGCTCAAGCACACATCATCGCTTAACGTTGATTTTCTGATACTGGACGGAGCAAACAAAGCATCATGAACAACCATCTGGTCAATATGGAGAAACGATGAATTCCTTACCTCGTGCAAGGATTGGAAGGGTGTCTTATACAATAGCGAGTCATCAATATCCTCATAGAGATCATCATACAAACCATCCCCTTCGGCAATCATGAACACCAAACAGCAGCAAAATTCCGCTTGAGACGAGTACTGTACAGAAGAAATTTCAGCTGTAAGTGAGATAGTTTAGGGTTTTCGAGTTCAGGGTTGGGGTGATTTGGTATTTGCCCGCCAATTCGGGGTTTTCCCAGTGGCGATCCAGTGCGAGATGACGGCCCCTATTTATGCTATTCAGAACTACCATGGGTTCTGTAGATTACTATAACTAGAACGAAGGTTGTTGTAATGCAACATCACCGAAAATTTAAGGTTTCATCAAGCCATAAGGTTTCATTGACGGAAGATTTTTGGATATCATTAGAATACCATTATGGACGATGAATGAAAAAGGGTGCTGATGAAAATGTGACATTGTTTGAATTTTAATACAAGAAATTAGGCAAATTCCTTGTATGCAGAGTAAAGGTCTTGTGGTGCAGAATAGAAAAAGTCATCGCAGAACTCATTTTTGTTACAATGCTTCGTCCTAATATACACTGAAAATCTAAAATTCACATCCATTGACTACTTCATCAGTTCAAAAGCAGCTCACGAAAACAGTTATTACACAGAGCGGAAACCATCTTACTTGACACTTAAGCTGCCCACATCAGGAATTCATCTAAAACACCTGCAAACACAACAAGGATCATTGGTCAGAAGGAAGGTACAAACAGAAGGACTCTCGCCATCTCTTACTTGACAATGTGCCTGAACCATACCAAGTGCAATACAACCTGTGAAATGTCATGACCAGAACCTGTGAAGCACAAATCGCACTAAAAAAGAATGACTCCAGCTCCTAGCGAAGACATAAATCACGTGCAATCCGATCAGCAGGTGTCCTGCGTATTGACCTACAAAACGAAAATTTCCATACGAAGTCGACGCCAGCATCTCCGTTAGAAGGGGAAAAGGATCGCTTTTCGTTGCACATTCCCTTCTACTACGTTATACTTAAAAACACCGAGAACATATACGCAGAAAATCAATCTCCTCATGTTTTGCATTCGCAACTCCATGTAAGACAGTACCGGTGTCACATTCCGAACAAACATTAGTTCAAACTTAACCCTAAACACCATAACCTAATTGCACTCACCTAAACCCTAAACAGAACCTCCAAGACACGACTCGCAATTCTGCTAAAAACACACCAATTCAAACCTCCACAACTTCCGGGATCACCTCCGCCACTGCTGCAACAGGAGAAGAAAACGTGCAACTAACGAAAAAAATCAAACCTAGTTTAGAATCGGCACACGAACGACGAAATGCGCAAAATCATTCTTCTGAAAGAGCACAGCGCTCCCAAGAAGGCTTCCAGGCCTTACTCAAGTGCAGGTTAAAATTCACCATTAGAGTGCACACTTCGCCTAACGATTCGTAAGGAAGACGAGAGAGAGGGAGAGTTGCCTAATAAATTAGCTCACAGCAAAACAAGAAAAGAGAAGCCAAACCATGAATTCAAATCCAGACAAGTCCAATGGACTGAAGGAGCTGAAAATCCGAAAACTCCTCGAACTCCTAAGAAAACTGAAAAGGCTCCCACAAAGGCATGAGTCGAAGGTAACTAAAATCAGAACACAGAAACCAAAGCTAAAATGGCTACAATGGACTCAATCACCTGAAAACCCTAAAGCTCCTCCAAGACCTAAGGAAGCCAGAAAGTCTCGCAAATTCGAGGTATATGTGAGCTCAGAACAGACAAACGAAAGAGCACATTCCGAAATCGGAATGACAAATGACTACGAACGCAAAACCTCATCAAAAGGGTGGAGAAGAGGCTCAAAGGAATCGCGCGAGGCAGGGCAGGGACACAAAGCGACAATGGAGAGGGCATCGTGACGTACTGTCGATCGAAATCCTCGTGGTTGGTCAATTCGCAGAGCGATCCTCCTCCCGGCAATGGGCAGTACAGACGACGCCGTGGTGGCGGCGATCTGAGCTTATGTCGAGATTGGTGTTTCCCAATAAGGACAGTGACACGGTAGTGCATGAGGAGAGAGGAAATACTCCGGTGCTCCATCTTCTTGCTGTGTGAATAGGGTTTTCAATAGGAAGTGGACTCTCACAAAAGTGAAATTGTGGCAAGTTAGGTAAGTGGTCCATGCAGTGACCATTTACTCAGCTCGTTTTGCAATTTAGGAGGGTTCGACTTCTTGAATATATTTGATTTCACAAATTTATTTTGAAAGATGAATGGAATTGGCATCTCACCTAATTAGTTTCATACTTTAAGAAGCTTTTTGGAATTAGTTATGAGTAGTGAAGTTAAAAGCACATAGGGCATTGAAGTATTCACTTATTGACATGTTCATGGTTGGTACATTATCGAATGCAATTTGTACAATGAAGGAAACAATATATACCTTTTTCTTAGATAATGCTTCTAGCTCCTTGTTGCTTTTTGAACCTCCTACCACAATCTATATCCCTCAAAGTCAACGAAAGGTGAGAATTTTGGTATGGTTCTTTTGCATGCTCCATTCACCTCGAGATGCATGAAAATAACCAAAATCTAACATATGTGTCTTTTTGTTAAATCTGAAAAGATGTAACCTAATCACTAATGTAGTCAACCAAATGTCTAGGGTGAGATTATTGGATGAATAGAAGCATTTTTTGCTTCTACCACTGTTTCTGAAAATTATTCATCAAATTTTTTTTAATCTTAGTAGCATTTTAGGATTCAACCTAATGAAGCATATCATTTTTCAATAGTTGGAAGTTAAGATAAACCATTTTAGAAACTTTGATCATTGCACACATTTAAAATTATCAAGTTAAAAAAAATTATATAAGAATGGCAAATCATGGAATAATTTCACTAGAAGAAAATAGATACATGTATGACTAAGCAAGAATGACTTGTGTCCAAGATGAGTAAAAAATGATTGCTACTCTATAGTTGCACCAATTTGGTGTCTTGCATAATGTCAAAGTCATTTCCACTTGTTAGTGCAACTAGAAGATGAAGAGTTAACAAAATACAAGATTCATTTGCAACATTTTGTTGAGAAACATATTTGACATTTTGGTGTTGAATTGGGAAATATGAGGTGGAGGACGCATTCAATTCTAAGTAGAACTCAGTCATATCTTGTATTCAAGGTCTATTTCAATGTAACTAGAAAAATGACTTATTTTGTACTTACACGCATTTTCTGTGGAGTTTTGCATCATTGATGTGGACACTTCATACTTGTTCACTAGTATGCTTGCATGGCTGTTTTACATTTACTTTTTTTACAATTGTATTAAGTAGAAGGAAGAGGACATAGTCAAATATGAATATAATGTAGTCATATCTTGGCACTAGTGGTCATTACAGTGTACCTTCAAAACGACTAGAGGTTGAGTTATGCACTCCTCGGAAACTAGTGGCAAGAATGCTTTTAGATGAAGAGTCAATGATAGCTTGAATAAAAACTATTTTTGACCACAAAAGCCCATTTATTGAACCATGTTTGGATTGATGTAGACTTGGGAAGTATGACATGGATGGCATGAAGTTGTACAAAAGTTATAAGATAAATAACTATTTGTTGAAAACAACTGAAGGTCAACTCATAAACAACTAGTGACTTCCATTCTTGAAACTTTCTAATATTTTTATTTTGGAGTGGTTTAACTATAATATCTATCTAGGATTATTCCCTTTTTGTATTTTTGTGCATAAAAATGTAAGTTGAATAGTAGTCAGAATTACATAACTATGGCAATTTAGGGTGGCAACATTTCTAGGATTAAGGGTAGTGGTGGCTTTAGGGTTCATAGTCTAGTTGCATTAGAGTAATTTTGGTAGTTGTTTAATAGTCATTATTGAGTTCCAAACTAGTCATTTGTATTGCGAGTAGTTGTATTTGAGTCATTCCTAGACACAATATAGTATAGTTCAACCCTAACAACATCAAGTAAGGGTTCCATGTGGCATGCAATTGTGTGATTGCTGCCAACTTGAAGTTCACAATAATGTTGATTTTATCTCTCCCACTTTAAACTGGAGGAAACCCTAATCCCCCACTTGTGTTCTTTTGTTGTCCATGATTTTGCAAACTTTGCTTGATTAGTTTTGTTTTTCATGCATCAACTTGCTTTCCTTGCCAAGAATTTGAACTTTCATTTTTTCTTACCTTCTTGCCTCTATACTCTATAGTAGAAAATTTATAGTAGAGTGGAGTCATAGGAGACCTACTTCTTCCATGCCAACCTTTGGCTAAGTAGTAGAATTCTTATAAGGGGTGTAAGATCATTGCCAATCTCTCTACAAGGTCCAAATAACTTCACTTCAAGACTCATCTCAAGACTCACTAATTGGGATTCAATATTATGGCCTAGCATAGAGTGGTACATCATCCTAAAAATATTAAGGAGTGCCTAAGAGCCTTAGGCCAAGAGCATTCTACAATGTGCTAAAGGCAATGTTGAATCTCCAATACCAACCTCATTGCCCTTGGTTCACTGAGGTACCATTCGGGAATGAGGAGTGAGACCGCCCACACTTCATAATACCCTTTTCACAAAAGTGCTAATATGTGAGCCCAAGAATGCGAGCTTATGAGCATTGAGCCTATAATATAGATACCACACACTATAGAAGGTGTATGTATCATAAACACCTATAATATGGGTATTTGTAACATATATATATCCTATAATCATAGACGGTTTCTGTAGTATCTGCACCTATTATATAATTGTGTAATATTCTAGGCTCATGGGCTCACACTCCTATACTCACATAATAGCAACCCTCCATTCTCATGCATTAGTCTCGAATTGATTGGCTCTAAAGGCCTTGCAATCTTCCTATTGGGATAAATTTTAGCTCTAAACTATTAGAATCCCATTTTTTAATTTGACATTTTTGTAGATCATTGTGAACTATTCTTTTTTTTTTTATCAAATTCATTAACTACTAAGCAAGTTATGGCCTTCCAATGGTTTGAGTCCCGAAGAGGTGTAGTTCTCCGAGATTTTATTTCTTGGTTTGCCCATAACATTTAGTTCTTTATTAAGCTCTTTGTAATCCTAATCATTTCCTATATCTTGTCTTTGTAGCATTCTAGATTTTTTGTCATTCTCACCTCTTAAATATGAAACTAATTAGATGAGATGCCAATTCCATTCATCTTTCAAAATAAATTTGTGAAAACAAATATTTCAAGGAAGTCCAACTCCCCTAAATTGCAAAACGACCTGATAAAATGGTCACTGAATGGACCACTCACCTAACTTGCCACAATTTCAATTTTGTGAGAGTCCACTTCCTATTGAAAACCCTATTCACACAGCAAGAAGATGGAGCACCAGAGTATTTCTTGTCTCCTAATGCACTACAGAGTCTCGCCGTGTCACTGTCCTTGTTGGGAAACACCATTCTCTACATAATCTTAGATCGCCGCCACCACGGCGTCGTCTGTACTGCCCATTGCCAGGAGTGAGGATCGCTCTGCGAATTGACCAACCACGAGGATTTCGATCGACAGTACGTCACGATGCCCTCTCCATTGTCGCTTTGTGTCCTTGCCCTGCCTCGCGCGATTCCTTTGAGCCTCCTCTCCACCCTTTTGATGAGGTTTTGCGTTCGTAGTCATTTGTCATTCCGATTTCGGAATGTGCTCTTTCGTTTGTCTGTTCTGAGCTCACATACACCTCGAATTTGCGAGACTTTCTGGCTTCCTTAGGTCTTGGAGGAGTTTTAGGGTTTTCAGCTGATTGAGTCCATTGTAGCCTTTTGAGCTTTCGTTTCTGTGTTCTGATTTTAGTTACCTTCGAATCATGTCCTTTGTGGGAGCCTTTTCAGTTTTCTTGGGACTTCGAGGAGTTTTCAGATTTTCAGCTCATTCAATCCGTTGGACTTGTCTGGATTTGAATTCATGGTTTGGCTTCTCTTTTCTTGTTTTGCTGTGAGCTAATGTTTTAGGCAACTCTCCCTTTCCCACTTTGTCCTTACGGGTCGATAGGCGAAATGTGCACTCTAATGTTGAATTTCAACCTGTAATTGACTGAGTTATGGATGCCGCCCGGGGACGCCTGTGTCTTGAGTTCATTTATCTTCGAATCATGTTCCTTTTTGCGAGGCTTTCTGGCTTTCTGAGGGCTTCGAGGAGTTTTAGTTTTTTCATCCGATTCAGTTTATTCTACTTCTCTAGATTTGAGTTCATCGGCTTCACCTTTCGAGGCTTGCTTCAAGATAATTTTGTGGCATCTCTCTCCCTCTCCCTCTCCCTCTTCTTCCTTAGGAATAGGCGAAATGTGCTCCTGAATCCTTGAATTTTAACCTGCCATTGAATAAGGTCCGGAAGCCTTCTGGGGAACCCTGTGCTCCTGAAGAAGAATGATTTTTCCCATTTAGTCGTTCGTGTGCCGATTCTAAACTAGGTTTGATTTTTTTTAGTTGGTTGCACGTTTTCTTCCCTCTTGCAGCATTGGCGGAGCGATCCCGGAAGTTGTGGAGGTTTGAATTGGTGTGTTTTAGCTGAATTGCGAGTCGCGTATTGGAGGTTCTGTTTAGGGTTTAGGTGAGTGCAATTAGGTTATGGTGTTTAGGGTGAAGTTCGAACTTATGTTTGCTCGGAATGTGACACCGGTACTGTCTTATATGCACTTGCGAATGCAGAACTTGAGGAGATTGATTTTCTGCCTATATGTTTCTCGGTGCTTTTAAGTAGAACGTAGTAGAAGGGAATGTGCAACGAAAAGCGATCCCTTTCCCCTTCCAACGGAGATGCTGGCGTCGACTTCGCATTGAAATTTTCGCTCTGTAGGTCAATACGCAGGACACCTGGTGATCGGATTGCATGTGATTTATGTCTTTGCTAAGAGCTGGAGTCACTCTTTTTTAGTGCGATTTGTGCTTCGTAGGTTCTGGTCATGAAATTTCACATGTTGTTTTGCACTTTCACATGTATGGTTCAGGCACATTGTCAAGTAAGAGATGGCAAGAGTCCTTCTGTTTGTATCTTCCTTCTGACCAATGATCCTTGTTGTGTTTGCAGGTGTTTTAGATGAATTCCGTGATGTAGGCGGCTTAAGTTTCAAGTAAGATGGTTTCCGCTCTGTGTAATAGCTGTTTTCCTGCGCTGCTTTTGAACGGTTGGAAGTTAGCAATGGATGTGAAATTTAGATATTTTAGGGCGTATTAGGACGAAGGATAGTAACAAAATTGAGTTCTGCGATGACTTCTATTCTGTAGCACAAGACCTTATCTCTGCATAAAATTTGTTATGTGAAGTGCTCTTTGATAACCATGTAGAGATAATGACCACGAACATTTTCTCAGGTCGTCACAAGCAGCGCACTTTTAGTCGATTGCAGTAACAAATCTCGTCGAGGACGAGGATTGCATATGCCGCATATGACATTCATCTGCTCTAACCTCCTCAGCTTCGTCCTCACAGCAGCTTGCCTTTAGGTGCGCCGCCCTCAGTATATTCTGGTACTCTATGTTCTATATTGATATAATGACTCGTTTTTTCTCATTTAATTTCCCGAGCTCGAGCATGTTTGAAGAGTCTTTATTGGGAAGGATGAATGTCTCAAAAGTAGCACCAAAGTTTTTGAGCTTGTTGTCATTTCACTCGTTAAGTTTTCAGAGCTTTTCAATGGTCTAGAATGAGCTCTTCATTGGGACCTAGAAAGAGCATTTGTCGAATATGTATTTATGTTACACTCACTTGCTTGTCTATCATTAGGTGTTTGAGTCCTCTGAAGACTTCCAAGAATTGGTAGTATCTTCGATCAGCGGCTTGCCTTCAACTGCTTCTCGCCTTGGACCTCTTCTGCTGTACTGCCTCGCTTTGAAAAAGAATCCCTCGATATCCCCATATCTTTTCTTTCAACCATGCAGCAAGACCTCAATGTCCTTGATCCTGCAGACCCAAAACCTGTGGAGGATCAATCATTGTCAATTACCTCAGGAAATTTTACTTCAGCGAATTTGCCCTCCTTGAATCTACCTTTAGGTTGTTCGGACCCTCCGCCTGTGCCTGAAAGCTTTCCAAGAGATCCAGTTCCGCAAAGTGGGAGAGGCAATGGTTGGCCCTATGCTCCGCAAGGGTGGCCGAAATTTGATGACAAATGGGGTTGGAGAGTCGGCAAGCGCGCTTCACCTAATTCATTATGGATCGACAGATATGTGTCAGTACCAACTAGCCTTTTGAAAGGTAGAAGGACAGTTGAATTCGCCAGTCGAAAGAGTCTTGTGGAGTATTGTAAGCAAAACTTTCCTCAAATGACCGACCCTTACAATATCTTCAAAGCGTTTGACTGGAAGATTCCTGCACCGAAGGATTTTAAGGCTCCAGAACCGAAGGAAGTCAAAATCCCTGAGAAGCTGGGACTGACACCCAAACGGGATGAACCACTACCTGTGGATGAGGACGACAACTGGCTAAAGTCGAAGAAACAATGTCCGGCAGGAAATCCGGATTGCATTCTCTCGAAGGCAGAGGAGAGTAAGTCCACACCATTGGAGAACTTGGTCTGTCACATATGTTGCTCTGAGCCGAGGTTTTGCTGTGAATGTAAGTGTATACTTTGTTGCAATTTTTTCCGGCCAAATGCGGATGATTTCAGTGTCGTTCGGTGCCTCAACTTTCCAGTCCCTGGGCAAGGCATATGCGGACATGCAGCCCATCTAGAGTGTGCATTGAATTCTCAGTTAGCTGGGGTTACCAAGAACGGGTTGGAAATGGAATATACTTGCCGACGTTGTGACATGAAGACAAATTTGACTGAAGCTGTTAGACAGTTCGTGGAGGTCTTGGGCAAGAATGCTGCCCAGTTCACGGTTGAAAGTAGTTTCCAGCTTGCGCCGTAAATACGCAAGAGCGACAGGATGAGACTTGGAGTTCAGGATAGAGTCAGACGACTTTGATTGCAGATGCCTTTAAGAAGGTACAAGAGGGAGCAGTTATTAACGAGCTTTACAAATTATTGATCGAGCAATTCAATGGGCTTGAGGCAGGTGACTTCCTACAAATGCTGTGCAATAGTTCCCTGACCTGAAATTAGGTCGGAAGTTCTATCGATTCGTTGCTGCCTGGGGATAACGCAAGCTAGTGGTGATTTAGGGCAAGGGGTCCACGATAGACATTGTCACAGGGTGTTTGTATGAAATTTTTTGCAGTATCGGTTGCCGAAACTGTAACGTTTTGTTGGAGAACTTTACGATTGAAAATGGATATTTAAAAATATGTAGAAATATTGCCAGTGTTTATGTGCTTGGGAAGCTTGTAGCCTAGGAAGATCAAGAATCAGATATTTCTCTGAGTAGGACAATTCAAAAAAGCATGGAATCCGGAGAAAATAAATACTGCAGCACATGAATTTGAAAAAGAAAAAGAGGAAATTAATCCAAAAAATAAAATAGAAAATGGCAATTTTTAATAATTGAGAAATCAGATAAATTTGGTAGTTGAGTGGAGTCTTTGACACTGGAAAGGCCAAGAACTTGAATCAGACTCTCTGGCTTCACTTACAGAAATTGGTTAGTTGTTCGTTTGGTGAGGCTCAAGGAGAACCAACTCCTACTTGCTTGAAGCGACGGGTACGATTGGTTTTATAGTTAAATATTATAGATAAATATTCACGGCTGAGATCTGCTTATGAGGAGTCTTCGACGATGATGCCAGTTTAGGAATTTTTTTCTGTTGGTTGACAGAACCCTAGCTTGTCTTTTCTCATCAGTTTCTGAGCTGTCGGCATTTTTGATCTGATCAGGAGTTCGGTATTATGTGGAGCAATGCCCGGTGATGTGTGAGAGGAGTAACCAATTGCATTTTATGGTCAATCACCAACTTCCGCTGTAATCCGTAATATTACGCAGATACGTCATATGGTCTGCCTGCTTCATTAGGAGCATTCTGTTGACTTAGGAGGAGGATGCAATGTATTGACGGTTTCAGGTAAAATTCACGCTATTTGTTGTTGGTAAAGCGTATTTGTGATTGCTTGTGAGAGATGGACTAGGTAGGAACACTGTTGTTGAAGAGATAGGACTGGAACCATTAAATCAGCAACACTCGACTTCTAAGCACTTACATCTCTTCAGTAACTCACTCTGTAATTGCTCAATCTCTGTACATCTCGAAAACCTCTCATGTTATGTAAATGATGTCAGAGAGCATGTAGAAGCCTATTTGTGTCCCCCGAGGCTGTGCAATTAGGGAGGGTGGAGTCTATTACCTTTCTTGAGAAACCCTTTATCTTCCCCTTGACGATTTAATGTAAAAGTTTAGGCCCTATTAGAGATTTAGAGCCCCTCCCTACTTATGGAAATGCCAAGTCAATGGATACGCAGAGTGATGGGTTGCGACGTATCAGTTTATGTAGGATACAGGATTACCGTTCTTGTCTTTGATTGATCATTCAACTTTCGTTGGGGCGAAGACATCAGAAGTGTTCCGACTATGGTCAAGAATTTTTTGAGTTCTATGATGAACTGCCTTCCCAGGATTTTAACCCGCAGAACCGTGGCATGGAGGCGATGATGCTTTGGAATGGCGCCTCGGTTGTGGGCACATTTTGGCTCATACCACCTTGGGATTGGCTCAGTGAGCAGATTTTTGGCCCTGAGGACAAGAAATGAGCTCTATCAGTATGTCCACTAGCAGAGAGACCATGAGCCTCTTCAAGGACTCTGGAGATCGCTTAACAAAATTCGCAGGCAAGCGCTGACTATCTCGCATCAACGGTGGATACCTGGGGTTGCTTTTCTGGGTGTCTACACACAGGAATTTCATACTCAACTTCTATCAATAGACGATGTCAGGGGAATCGAAAGAAATGAGATTGTTATGCTTAGAAATGAGATTGCCGGTGAATTTGCCAAGTGAGTGTGACCTTGGTAGTATTGACATATCTCTACATGTTGGGACGGGACTTCACTGATTCCCTCTCTAGTTTGCGCGGTCTATGGAGGGGTTGAGAAAAAGCTTAACGGGGTGAGAAAGGTGATGCAGAATGCATGAGATCGCTTGTAAGAAGGTAGTTGGCAGAGGAATGTGTGCTCTTCGGGTTGCTTAATGATATTGATAGGAAAGCAGCTGGCTTAGCAGTCAAGTGGGGCGTAGTTGTCGATGACGAGGGTTCGCTGACGTTTCCGTCGCAGTTGCTTAGGCAGTTTCTATTTCGTGAGCCGTACTCCAGGGAACGACTCCACTTCTGATACCATTTTGGAGGAAGGTTTGTGATTGGGGCTTCCTTGCAAGTTCGTGTTTCTTAATCTCTTTTGGACACTGTTTTCTTACCTAGTAGTAATTGTAAAGTTCCCCAAAGACCTGTTTTGAATGGCTTGGCTTGGAACCAGTTTTGGATGAGTGCGAATGTTTTAGGGTTTGAATACCTTCAGGGCCTTATTTCCAGGTGGGTTTTAGTGTGTTGAAGAGGGACGCCAAAGGTTTGTCAATTAGTATGTCTCAGGGGAACCCTTGATGTTCATGAAATCATCAACTCTGGATTTCTTCAAGGTTATGAAGCAATGTGAACTGTACTTTTCTCCAGGATTCATGATTACTTGCATGTGAATCCTCCGTGAGGTTCTTCCAACTGCGGTTTCTTTACATATATAGCAATTAGCCCCTAAATGCCAAGGCACCATCTTTTGGTGTCAACTAATTTAAATGTTAAATAAAATCTGTTCAATGTATGACTTGTAGTACTTTCTATTTAGTTGAATACTCTTTAAAGTCTACTTTAAGCTTCAAAAATCTGATTATGAAAAAAATTGTTTATGATTTTTCTATTAAAGATTTTATGCAAGAGTGTTCATTGCAAATCTTAAGTTTCTTTGTGAGCCTCAAATACACTAGATCTTGAGGCAAAAATCACATTGGAAGTTTATTTCAAGAAATTGTAGAGTAGCTTTTGAGAAGTTGTAAATCAAATATGGTTATGTATGTTATTTCCTTAGGCTGAATATTTTTTTCATGACCTCAATTTCAGAGTTGACAAATAAAAAGTGGATTTTCAAACTTCTAATTACTTTTACAATTTTAATAACCCCTTGATCAAACATTATATTCTTTCAATCCACTAGTGATAGTGTTGTGTTTTCTTTTCTTATGTGATCCATAACATGTCTAGTTTGAATTCATATGGTTACAATTATAAAAAAAATGATAAAGCTAATCAAAACTTGGGCTTTGGTTTAGTTTTGAGCAAACTCCAAGAAGCTCAAAACAGGCCTATACATTTAGGAATTAATATGCTTAATTGTATTTACCAATTAATATGTTTTAATATATGTAATTGTCCTTACTATATACTAAATGGCAGATGAAACTACACTGAAGAAGCTTCATTTTGCTTGTATTGCTCAAAAGCAAAAGAATCACTTTGAATGCCAAAATCAAGTTTTGTAGAAAATAACTCAAAGTACTAAAATATAAATGTGTATATCTATCTATCTCTCTCTATATAATGAATTTTGGGAGCCAAAAAGTTGTTTGAACAAATAGCCAATGTCTAGAGTCTTCTAATTCTATCATTCAAGAATTGCTTTCCCACTCACTACTTTCTACTTTCTTGTTCACTACTTCCTACACACTTTGGGTTATGACCTCATCATAGTTGAACCACCCATTCTTGACGAAGGATTCACACCCAACTTGGACGATGCAAACATTTCCAACCAAGGATGGAACAAATTTCCAAACAAGACTTGGAATGTTTTTTTTTTCTCTTTTTCAAAATTGGGACTAATAAGGTAATAACACATGTGCCGAAGTAGTAAGCAAGAAAGTAGTGAGCAAGAAAATAGTTCTTGAATGATTGGAATTGGAAGAATCTATACATCGGGCATGGATCCAAAGCAACTTTCAGCTTTCAAAACTCTTAGTAATTTCAATTTAAGGCATAAAATTTGCAAAAAAATTGCAATCTCTGTGATTTCTATCTTCCTAAATGGCAAATAATTTACATTGCCTTATACTACTCCAAAATATGCACAAAATCACTGAAGTGGTTGACTATGGGTGGTTCTACCATAGTCCCAACCTTGAAAAGGAGAAGAAAAACACTTCAAGCTTCAATTGAAAATCTGTTCCAACCTTGGTTGGAAATAACTGCACCCTACAAGTTGGGTGTGGCTCTCTGGACAGGAATGGGTGGTCCGACCATAGTGCTGCAAACTTTCTTCCAAAGGAGGGAACTTTTGGAGAAAACATGGGATAAAATCAGGAAAATTTTCATTCATATTTTTGAATTACAGACCCGAAATTAGATAGAAGAGGTCACAAAATCCAAAATCCAAAACTCCAAAACAGGGGGCAGGTCTAAAAATTTAAAATCATCCCAGTTCCCCATGCGGTGAGGGAAAAAAATCTCACCCCACATGGAAGTTGTCTAGAAAAACATCAGTAATCTTATTCGTAGAGAAGGCCACCCATCCAACATATTACTGGACAGATTACCATTTCAAAATTGAAGGCTAAAAAACTAAGGCAGTCAAATCTAGGAGCCGCAACTACTTACATGGCTGTACAGTACATGGGTGTCCAGCTCTGTGACCTCAAGCTAGGTTCAAGGCTGAAGCAAAACTGCTCAGCCTTCCAAGTTTGAGTGTACACCCACCACCCACGGCCGTTGTAGAAGTCCCTGTATCCGGGCCTGTACCAACAAGAACATGCATCAACATGTTCTTCAAATCCCATGACTACACTTAACTTCCAGGAAGAAAGAAGGGTTTCAATCGAAAGCTACAGGCTACCTAGACGGATGTACAAATGAGTATGATGAGGTGCAACGCAAGCCTCGGTATGTTCAGCTGATGAGTCCCATGAGTATCTATTACATGTTATGAATGGTATCTATCACACATAAATGAACAAATAAGTTGCCCGACGTAGGGGATTTGATCATCCACTTGTCGAACTCGGCTTTGGTCATCCACTTGTTCCAGACCACAAATCAAAAACTTTGCTTCTTACAAAGTGTCTTCACAGCCATTCTCCAACAGCCTCCTTGCTATATGACAGTGTAGTACCTGGAAGCCACATAATCATGCACGCATTCTGTTTCAGAAAGGAAGAGAGGAAATTGTAATTGTACTGTACATAACAAAAAGGTCTAAAACTCACAGATTGCAAGGATATTACACACTGCATATAAAATATGGAGCAAGGTGAAGGTGACGAGAGGGGCATGAATATATACTGACCTTCACTCGAAAATCTCCATTTGAGTTTGAGGGTGGATTACTAAGGCAGCACCAGAAAATAGGTGTAGCCCTCTCAGATACCATTTTTCACAACAAATGCATCTACCATTGCAGGGTTAACTATCCCAGCAGTAATCAGAACCGGTTTGATAAATACAAAATCAGGTTCACCATGTCAGTCTTCTCTTTATCCCCTCCACAACATGACATAACACAGCAACCGTGCTTGTTGCAGAAGAACTCGCACTTGAAAGTTTCCAAACTTCCACCAAAAGTGACGAACTCTCCTCCAGTTCTTCCATCTCCTCATATCCATATGTACCCTTGATTGCCACTTTTTTGTAAGTCACGAGCAGAAAACTAATGAACTTCCCCACCCACTATCAAATGAATGCACATCCCTAAATCGAAATTATGAAACAACCCCCACCCCACCCACCTATTGCACAATCTGCTCTATCTTTTTACACAACAGCAATAACTCACCAAAAAGTTGTGTGCTGTTCCTACAAAGGATGCTTTTACAGGAATGCCACTCAAAAATCGTGGCATCCCTGCTCTCCTTCCCTCCTTCTAAACCTAAAAAAATTCACCAAAAGCATTGATGCTCTACTTTAAAAGTATGAGTCTACAAAAGGATTCTTGAACCATCGTCTCCGACATCTTCTTCCGAGAATATTTTCCTCTACGTCGTCCAAGTGATCAAAAGTCGTTTCATCTGCTGTAGTTTTCGAAGCTTTGCAAAGCTGCTGTAGTTTCCAAATCTTTGCAAAAAACTACCAATTGACTACGGTTTGACAGTAACATGCGGCCATGGTGAGAGACCAAGTTGCACATCACACAAGACCCAAGGAGAGCCCTGTTAGGTCCAACCCTTGCAACAGAGAAGAGAGATCGTCCCAGACAGGGACACTCATAATTGCAGGGCTCCAAAAAACTTCGCCAAAACCTAAGAAGGATCGAGTATACAGGATGAAGCAGTAAAATTACAAACGAACAAGGCGAAGAAAACCGCGGAGAAACTCCCCAAAACAGTGCGCACCATAGCTAGCCATCCAGCTGCTGAAGGATGCGCGCAAAATCAAACCGAAAATTGCGAAAGGCATTCCCAGGAGGCCCCTTAAGAGCAGGCTTGTTGGGTAGCGGCACTTGGGGAGGAAGCCCATGCGGAAGCCCTTGCGGAGGAAGCCCTTGAGGGGGAAGAGCAGCAGGCGGAAGCGTAGTCTTGGAGATCGTTCTCGCAATATTGCGAGGTGAGTTTTTCGGAGACTGTTTCGGAGACTGCTTGGGCGTTCTTTTCGGTGAGTTTTTCGTGCTCTGAATCTTCTCAAACGACGGCACAGGCTCAGCAACCGCGGCTGGAACATTCGGCATCACCGCGTTCACATAGTTTTGCGACAACGGCCCTGATCCCCCTGATGATCCCAAGTTATGCTTCACCTTCCAAACTGTTAAGCCTGGTAGCGGCACCGCGCGCTTTGCATACTGCGGCCGCTTCTTCCCGATCCAATTCTTGAGCGGATTCAAAAACGGAAACACCATGAAGTACTTCTGCCCCGTGGGCCCTCGATGGTGGACGATCGATTCCCCGTTCGCAACAGGAAGCTCGTCCACTCTGTGCCACGAGATTTCGCTCACTTCTTTCTTCGTTTGCGGTGCGAAGAGTGTGTCGTCTTTCACGCCTGGGATGATGTACAAGCGCATCCGTTGCTGCCCCATCACAAACTCCAAATGATCCTCCAAGTGCAGCTTCGGCTGGATGTCGTACCCGGTCTCTTCCACAACTTCACGCGTTGCGCATAAGTGATCCTCCTCGCCTTTGTTCTTCTTACCGCGAGGGAAACTCCAGCTTGCGCCCGCCTTCCAACCTTTCACCAACAAGCAGCGCTCTAGGGTTTCGTCCAAGATGATAGCGCCCATCACGGGGACGCGCGTCTTGTAGGTCGTGAAATCCTTGTAGATGTCGTCGATCTGCGTGAGGTAAGGGCGCAGGGCGGTACAGCTCTGGAACATGAGAGAGGTGAACTCACGGAGAGTTAACGATTTGAGAGACATATTCTGTTCCATGGCATTATCCTCGTAGAACCAGTGCGCCTGCTCCACGGAGAAGAGGATGCGCTCGAAAGCTTGAAGCTCCTCTTCAGGGACGTTGAGGACGAAACGGCTGCAGAGGTCGTCCAAAAGCTCCTGGGAAGGAAGCTGAGTGCGTTGCGCACTCGATGTGCGAGACACCGTCGTCGTCCCCGCCATAGCCACCACCAACCCTACAACAGCGAAAAGCTTTGAGGGGCATCAAAACAAAACGAACACTATGGAAACAAAGGTTGAAAGAGAAAAGGGAGGAAACAGGTGAAGACCAGAAAAGGAAGGATCCAGAAGCATCCAGATGAACTCAGAAAATCCTGTTTCAAGAGCTGCGATGTGAACGATGCCTGAGACTCGAAGAGAGATATTCTCCGGTGGATTCGTTTCGGGATCTCATCTATGGAAAGGGGAGTAGTTGTAGAGTTGTACTGTTCTGGGTCAAAACAGAGCCATGCAAAACATTTATATACGCGGCGGCAGTACAAAGTAAAAGTTAAGTGGCAGCCCTGATACCGCGGGAGCTTTGTCACGCCGGTTAGGTGGCGACTGGCGACCCTTTGTTCGGCCTTTTGTTTGATTTCGCCTTTAATCTGAGCCCATATTGCTTATGCCACTTGCCGGCCTCCACAGTCCACATCGTCCGCTCCATATTGTCTGTTTCCTCGTCAGTCTTGTACTTTGATCGCTATCTTACATTGATAGCTGCAATTTTGAAAACTAACTTGAGTTTGTGTTGACGGCGTCTTAGAGGTGCGTGATTACTTTCTTGTCGTTGTCTGCAATTTCGCGAGGAGCTTCGTTTGTGAGATTGTGTAGATTTGTAAGATTTGAAAGATTTTTGAGATTGCTGTTGTGTGCATCGATTGTTGTATTTGGCTCTCGTTTAGGACAAGAGTATTGAGCCCGTTTAGTAAAAGAATTGGGAAGCGTGAAATCCTGGTTGTGGTTCTGGTTAGAGAGTTTTCGGGGGAGTAGTTTGTGGGTTTAGAGATCAAGATTTCGCGTATTTCACTTGTTTTGCCATTCTCTGAAACCATGGCTTCAATGCCGGCACCGTCTTGTTGTCTTCCTCGTACATCTTAGGTGTGTTTTTCTTCCTCGTCTCGTCCTCTCGAGCTTTGCTCGTTTGGATAGTCGTTGAGAGTGGCATTCATGCGGCAGATGTGGACATTAGTAGCTACAATTTTAAGAATTAGTTTAGGTCGTGTGCGTTTCTTCACATTGCGACCTCACGAGGACCTCGTTTCGTCAGATTGTGTAGATTGCTGCTGTAGAGCTGTTTTTCACAGGGAGATTATTGTGCTCGTTTAGTACAAGAATAGGCAAATTGTGAAGCTCCAAAACCTGTTTGGGGTTTTGGGTTAAGGTGAATTTCTGGGAGTTTGGGGGATTTAGAGATTGAGGTTTCATGGACTTCGGTACTCTGCTCGAGCTATCCCATGTTTTTTTACTTTCGTTTCTCTGTCTCTAGGTATTGATTGAACGTGCACAATAGAGCTTGGAAGCTTCGGCAATTGAAGAAATTGGTATTGACTAATTCCCTCTTTGGGACCAGCAGCCATGCCTATCGATGCAGCAGCAACCGCAAGTGCTCCATCGTTGGTGACAGTTCCGCAAGCAACAAGCATTATTCTGTCCATTGCGAAACGGTTGTCACCTGTGACAGTTCCTTTATTTGATGCACTTGGCGCTATTTTGGCCGAGGACATCGTTGCTCCGGAGCCCCTTCCACCATTTCCAGCGTCAATCAAGGTAAGTGATGGCTGTGAAATTTGGGATTCTTCATCTTGGGATTCCTCATGACAATTGAATTTTTTGGCTAAGAACCGACTGATTTGATTATGCAGGATGGGTATGCCGTGGTGGCAGCGGATGGACCAGGAGAGTATCCAGTTGTAGCGGCAGCTAGAGCAGGAGATGATTGTTCTCAGCTTCACTTAGAATCTGGCACTGTGGTCTACATCACAACAGGAGGTGGAATACTAACCTCCCTTCTTTTGCTATTTGTCAGAATTTCCTATTCAAAAGGATGTATAAAGAGTTTCAAAAGAGTTTATATACCTTATGATAAACAAGAATCTGTAAAGAGAGTGCCCACGGTAAGCAAGAATACTTTTGAGCCTGAGCCTTTGTGCTTTGATTCCCTTCTCGAGGCGCAAGTGGCATGTTTCGCTTGTGTCGGAGTTCTTGATAAACGGTACTAAGAATCCCGTGTGAATTCGAGCTAATCCTGCAATATGGTACCACATGGGTTTAGGGTTTAAGGTTTTAAGGGTCAAGGTGCGGAAGGAAACCGTGACTGAGGATGTGAGTACGAAATTGCGAAACATGTGCAGTGGCAGTTGAAGTATGTTCATTCTTTCTACAGACACAATCTAATATAGCTTCAAGTTTTGAAGACAGGAAACGAACCAAATTATAGACTCTTTCTAAACATTCTTTTTGATTTGCAAGCAGGACCCGTGCCAGAGGGTGCTGATGCAGTCGTGCAGGTTGAGGACACGGAGGTTATTGAAGACAAGACGGGAAATGGTGTTAACAAGATTCGAATATTGAAAGCTGTCACAAAAGGCCATGACATTCGGCCTGTGGTAATACTTTTAACTCAGATCACCAGCATATCCTTTGTTGGTGTATAATCGATTTGTAACACTGGAACATTTGACAGAGTGAATCATCTGAGCAAGTCTGGGTGATGCAGGGTTTTGACATTGCCCAGGGTGCTAATATTTTAAAAGAAAATGAAAGAATAGGGGCGGGAGAAATTGGTCTGCTGGCTACAATTGGTGTTTCCTACGTGAAGGTAACAATTCTCTTCAGTATCGTTACTTGATTCATCATAACCCCTAAGGGACCAAATGACTGCTTCTGTATTTATTGGAGGCGAAATATCTCATTTACGGTTGCTGAAAGGAAGGTAACAAATTGTATCAACAGAAATAAGAGATCATGACCTACATTTTTTGATTGATGGAAATAGTTTTGGAAGTGACAATAATTGACTACTATACTCTTCATTCTATTTTGTGTGGACCGCATCATTTTGATACTAGCACGCTATTTCAGTTGTTGCGTTGTGGTGGCAGGCCCTTCAAAAGCTGCGGCCCCCCCCAATTCTGTGGCTTTCTTGGTTTCATCAATTTATTTGGCAATATTATTTTAAAACCACACTGTAGAATGAAGAGTGTAGCTTCCAAAGTGAACTTTCTGTTGATGGTTTGGGCACATAGGGGTTGAATACGATACTATTCTGTAGGCATTGATGCACCT
Organism: Straminergon stramineum; assembly: GCA_963920665.1. NCBI lineage: Eukaryota > Viridiplantae > Streptophyta > Bryopsida > Hypnales > Calliergonaceae > Straminergon > Straminergon stramineum. Next base: position 8,939,269 of record OY987269.1, on the reverse strand, counting down.
CCATTATTTCTGTAGGTCTGTCTTGCACATAGAAGATACTTAGAAACATTGTGCAGGTATATCGTAGACCAAGGATAGCAGTAGCTTCAACCGGTGATGAGCTGGTAGACCCGATGGTGGGCACTCGTTTGGGAAGAGGTCAGGTAAGACTGTATTTCTTTTTCTGTTTCTAATTGATATAAGTTTTTTATTCTTGGCGTCAGGCTTTTGTGAAATGATATTCCTAGTGCTAGTCGAATCTGAACGTCCTCGAATTCGTCATGTCCATAAGGCTTCTCCATTGATAATATTAATAGTGTGGTGGTTTACGGTCTTACATTATGTGGCAAATATATGTACCTATTTTAATCTTAGGTACCTGTGGGTTGCAGATTCGAGACTCAAATCGTGCTATGCTCCTAGCAGCATGCAAAGAACACGATTGCGAAGTTATTGACTTGGGTATTATCCCAGACATTGAGGCAGAAGTGAGCCACATGCTAGACCGGGCTCTAGCCTCAAATGCTGATATGCTCATCAGCTCTGGTGGGGTATCCATGGGTGACAAGGATTTTGTGAAACCGTTGCTTGAACAACGTGGCAAGGTGCATTTCAGAAAGGTAAACTATTTGAAGATGAGAATACAATTCAATACAGATGATAGATATTTAATCATGTGCTTTATTTACATAGAAGTTTCATTTGGGAGTGTAATTATGAAAAGTCTGTGTCCGTTCCATTTCCAACATAACAATCTGATTGGATTTAAGGAACAGTGAACCTAGAGAAGGAACCTAGATTCTTATTGTGCACAAACTTGAGCTCATTTTATGCTTGCAATTGTTAACATTAGAATTTCTTCTTCTTTTCATCGAGTCCTTGTTCGACATGTTCGCTTGTGGATTCATTTGGCAGTGATTGCATGCCTGGCAATGAAGTATGTTGCTTCGAGACGGGCTGTTTCATCAATATTTTAGCGCTCCATATTCTTTTTGTGCTATAGTGAAAATATTTCAAGCTTCTCCGTATATACTATAGAATGTTTTGATGCTCAGTCTTTGCTTGTTTCTGTAGGTGTTAATGAAGCCAGGAAAACCCCTGACTTTTGCTACACTGGAAGCCCGCACAAGAAGCGCCACAGTCACCAGAGAGCTTTTGGTGTTCGGACTGCCTGGCAATCCAGTTAGCAGTATTGTCACATTCAATCTTTTTACTGTGCCTGCCATCCGCCAGCTTTCAGGATGGGTCGACTCCAATCTTCGAAAGTAAGTGGTTTCCAACTCCACTCCACTAATAATGTACAAATTAGAAGGTAAGATTAATGTATGTCTTGTTGCTTGTCATTTTTCACAAGAGATTGAAACCAAAGCTTAATTTTAGCATCCTGTGTTTACGGCAGTGCTGCGACTGTGTTTGTTGATCCTGTTCCAGTTGCTAAGCTGTCCAAAATTTGATTGCCTTCAACCAACTATATTTTCGAAGACGCTAATGTTAGAACTTTCAAACTTCTTGCAGAATTCAAGTTAGAACATTGGGACCTTTAAGACTAGATCCAGATAGACCTGAGTTTCATGCGGCAACAGTGAACTGGGAGGTGGATGATGGTACAGGCCATCCTGGGTGAGCCATGAGCCAAATTTTTGGAAGGGTTCTGTGACGGGCTTCTATACTTTTCAAGAATAGACCTCAAATCAGTTTCTTATAGAGATGCTAGGAGTGTGCCAAAATGTCAAAAGTACTCGTTGGCTTCTAAGTTGTTTTATTGGGTCCCCAGTTTCATAGGTGATTTCACATTTCATATTCTTAAGTTTGCCTGTTTCAGTGTCTCAAAATCTGAATGGATGTTTTATTTTATATTCAGGTTTGTAGCAAAAAGCAATGGCCGTCAAATCAGCAGCCGTCTTTTGGCCATGCGATCTGCAAATGCTCTTCTTGAGCTGCCTCAAGCTTATGCAATCATGCCTGCAGGCACATTAGTACCTGCCCTTATAATAGCTGATCTAGCAGGTATCCTTGGTCACTTGTGTTTTCTACATGTGTTCATCCTGCAATTGGAAGTTCTGCCTCTAGTAATCGTAATAGATGAGACTAAGTTGTTTACGGAATGGAGCCCTTACAAAGGCACCTGCTCTTTGGGCTTCACTTGAATTAATAATTAAGAGTTTATGCATGCTAGTTATGGTGGTTTTATTTATCAGTACTCAATTGGTGTTGCAGGCATGCCTACTGCCAAGATTCCTGTCGCTTTAAAAGATGTCCCGATATTAGAAACTCCAGCGGCAGCACCCGCCCAGGTAGAGGCTCCACATGCGCATCACAGTGTTCGGCACAAGCATCGTCACTTCCATCCCATGGAAAAGAAGAGCGAGGGATCCACAGGACCGCCAGTCAGAGTGGCAATTCTGACAGTGAGTGACACGGTGGCAACAGGAGCTGGCCCTGATCGCAGGTAAACCACGCTTCTGGATTTCTGACTTTAACCCCTACGTACCCGAGCTAAATACAGAAAAGAATTTCCACTTTGGAAGCTAGACTTCCAAAATTCTGTTAAAAAATGTAGGATATGATCTTTTTCTTTTGGTACATGTTGAATTATTTCAACTCTAATAGACATCGAAGCAGCCACTTTAGGCCATAATTGAGGGTACTCAGGGGTTACCCAGTTTTCACTTCAATTATGTGAAACTGAAGCATCCTCCTTGTATGCTTATCCTCTTTGACTTGGACTTCAAATTAAACAGAGAAATGTGATTTGGTTAGCAATGTCGAAGGGCTTAACTTTGACGCCAGGAGCTGGACTCGGAAGAAATTTTGCTTGATGTGTCATTGTAAGAATTAGGAATCTTAGTGCAAGGAAGTTTTTCAAGAAAGTATTTTCATCCTGATGTCGTTTTACGTTTCGTGTTTGTACTTTCAGTGGGCCGAGGGCAGTGGAAGTAATAAATGGCGTCGCAGAACGTCTTGGAGGGGCGTCAGTAGTGGACACCTCTGTTGTGCCTGATTCTGTGGAGGCAATTCAGGAAGTGTTGAAGAGGTGGAGTGATGTCGACCATGTCAACCTTATTCTTACAACTGGTATACTCTCAATGTCCCTTGCACCGTTTTCCTGACTGCGATCTCTGTGTCCTATTATGGTATGGAACCCATTACTGTGGCTTTCAGCTGATTTTACTCGTTTCCATCAATAGAATGCCATGTTTTTGGTGAATCTTTGTTCATTTTAAAAGGATTCCAATAACCCTAAATACGTATTATTTGGATTTTGTATGAATAAATTATAAATCTTCAAAGTTTTGTTCATAGGGTAGGTAGATTACTTTCGGAACTCTCTTGCTTCAAGTTAAACTCTTGAAATATAATTGTGTCTTTTATGTTCATACCAGTTGGACACAATGAATAATTAGAGAAGTGGAAGTGTGCAGTTCAGGGGGGGGGGCAAGCTGCGGTCCTCTTTTTTGTGCATTGCTTCCACAATGGTATTTCAAATTGTTGTTGTTGATGGCAGGTGGGACTGGCTTTACACCTCGGGATGTGACTCCAGAAGCAACACGACCACTAATACAAAGAGAAACGCCTGGCATTACGCAAGTTATGCTTCTAGAGAGTCTTAAGGTATCGTGTATCTCAACTTACTGTGCTGCTCTTGAAGGGCAGATATGCATCCGAGGCTTCTTTAATTTTTTCCGTGTTATTGATAATATTATCGCTCAAGGTGCATGTGTAAGGGCTTCATTCATTTATAGTGTGTCTATACTTACTTTTACAGGTAACCCCTACCGCAATGCTCTCACGGGCAGCAGCTGGAATTCGAGGATCCACCTTGGTAAGCGAACAATCCACAAACCTACTTGAGCATCCTCATTTTGAAAAACAGTTTAACAGTAAACTTCCATTTCATCAAGAAGATTGAAGTCGGGTCGGTAGGCCATGAATCGGCCACAAGTGGAGTAAGTGGTCCTAACAAGGAAGTAATCAGAGTCTAGTGAACATGACAGATGTACAAGAGATGAAGAATTGTAGCCTCCTCAAAGTTTTGTTCACCTTATGAGCAAAACTTCAAGAATTCATAACTTATTCATGTGATATCCAAATAACACATATTCTAATCCATTGGAATCTTCTCGATTATGAGAATAAGAATCACCAAACTAAATAAATTAACAGAAAATAAATTTTGAAATCCTTTCAAGCACGAGATACCACTCAAAACAGCTGAAAGCCACCTTCCATGTTTTGGTGGGAGTTATCTATACCTCCCCAAGAGTTGCGGAATCAATGTAATAACGAGCCTCTTCTTATTTCTTTTCTCATGCGAAGTAGCAGTAAGGTTGAAGTGAGTGATTAAAAAACTTCGTACACTAACCAGGCATGAATTTTCAAATGAATTCCAGATTATCAACATGCCAGGCAACCCCAACGCTGTAGCCGAGTGCATAGCAGCGTTGATGCCAGCTTTGCCTCATGCGTTGAAGCAACTGCGAGGAGACAAGCGGGAGAAGCACCCCAACCATGTGCCCCATGCTGCTGCACGGCCACCCAATCCTGATGTCTGGACTACCAGCTACATGGCTTCCTTGGGGGCTCAACAGACTGAGGGCCCTCTCGTTGATAAGCCTTGCAACTGTTCCATTCAAGACTGATCAGCATCCATATCCAGGTTATCATGAATAGCAGGAGTTTGAAGGTTATCTCGAATCTAAGAGAATATTTGTATTCTGCTACAGACTCTTTTCATGATCTAATATAATCTAAACAATTCCAAGTGCAGACTTCGTTCCTCAAACTCAAGTATGCTTCATGCTCAAGTATGCCTTCTAATGGGATTGTTTGAGGATATGTAGCTAGTAACAACATGAGTGCGTCACTAGAATATTTTCAGTATGAGAGGCTTTTCCAATATCTTGGGAATTTGTACACAAAGTTAGTTATAAGGTAGGAGGCTCAAACTCCTACTGGGCATCAAAGGCGATCAAGACTCAGAGGTACATTTTGCTTTCTGCAATGTACCAACTCTGCACATTTCAGGAGGTGGTCGCTTTTGATGACCACAAAAGACCGCTTTTTTTCAACTTCAGAAATTTGTAACTAATTCCACAAAGCTCCAAAAAATATGGAACGACTTGGGTTAGATGCCAATTTCACTTGTCTTACAAGGAAATTTTACTGAAAAATATTTCAAGATGTTCCACCTCCCCAAAATTCAGATCCAACCCTTAAATTATGGTTGATTTATGGACCTCCTACCTTACCAGCTATAGTGTTGTAGTGTGAGATCTACTGCTGAATGCTGACCTTGCTATGTAGGGCATGATTGTTTATTGACTCTCGACCAAAGGGGGAGAAGGCTTTGCATTAACCCTTAAACATCGACACAGACGTTTTGTGTTTGATGGATGACAAAGAATCTCTCTTTGTAGGATAGAACTGTGACTATTCATCCTTGGAATTTTGTGAGAAAAGCGTAAGTCTTCTATAGTAGTATGACTTCCAATAAATATTTTTGGATTTTATAAAGTAGATGATGTCACACTATTCCAAAAGGGAGTATTTCCACAATCACCAGTCCATCCTTTTAGGGTTAACCAATGCTACTATGAGGGAATTTGAGAGAGTTTTGAAGAGCTACCTTGCTCAAAAAGCAAGCCAACACTATGGGAACAAAGCCTCTCAACTTGCTATGTAATGCATGATTGTTTATTGGCTCTGGATCGAGGGGGAAGAGGCTTTGCATCCAGCTCTAGCTGCTTTTTGTCTTTTGAGAACAATTTTGGCTCTTCTTGTGACATGAGAAAGAATTATGGTGCCACTGTTTTTTTGCCTTGAAACAATTTTAGTGCTAATCTAGTGTGTTTAATGCAATAGGGTCGGATGGTAATTGATCTCCAACTATCCCAGAACAAATATACTTCACAAACAGATTGAATCTTGCCCATGCAATTGTGATATACAGTATGTATTATTTAGAACTTTGTCCAGGATGCATCAAAGTGGAGTCAAAATTATTGTAAGCTCCGCTTGGTGCTTCTACAATTTTTAGGTCGTTTAGTTTATAACTAAACTGAATAGGGGTTTTACGGGACCCATACTAATTAATCAACATTTCACACTATATAAATATCGGCCTTTATTGTACATCAGTAGTTATTGAAGTGTCCAGGGGATGTACATCATGTTTCAAACATCAACAGTTTTCTTTAGTAAGTCCCTTTAATTTTTTGGTCCCCTTAATACCCCTATTCAGTGTAGTATGATTTGACCTTCCTCTTATGTCAATAAAATAAATTGCTTTCTATTTCAAGATTGGAATATAAAAGAAACTTAAAACAATCTACGTGGATCACAGGAATTGGAGAGTGTCCTTGCAGAAAATTACCACGACATAAGCTCGACGTCCACATCTGGAGATTAGGAGCTGACCTTGGCTGTCCAGCAAGATTATTGTCATAGACGAGGGACTGTTGCACGGTCAGCATAAAATGGTCTGCATGGCGAGGGCTGCAGATTTCGCTCGAGAGAAAGATTCCATATAACTAATTCAATAAAGGACATACACTTCCTGTACAGGTCAATATTAGGAAATATAATTTCAATATTGGGAAAGAGAATTTCCGATTCAGAATTTGTTTTTAGGCTCTTTTTCGTCGAGGGGACAAGCAACCTCATAATGAACCTGGAAAATATACGGAAACCCTCAGTCCATGAGAAAGTAAAGCCCTATTGCAAACACATTGCTTGGAAAACCACAAGGAACCCCAAAACAGAATGAGCAGAAAGAATCAAATCACTCCAGAAGTTGATAAACCCGTGGTACAGTATTTCCTACATGGGTTGACATTCAAAAATAGAGTAATACTCTTCAGCATCAATGCATCAGTGTGTTGATTCACAGCTCTTCTAGCTCTCTTTCACCCGTCTAGAGCATTTTAGTCTCCTTGTGAAACCTGAAACACAGAAGATGCACGAAATGAAAATTATTTGGAGTTCAACAATGGATTAGGATGCAAAATGGTGAAGAAATCCAGACCTAAAATAAAGTGACCAAAACATAATAGGGATTTTCTAAGAACTAGAAGCTCATCGTGATTCGCAGAATTTGTAAGACTCACAAGTTTTAAACACCGAATACGACACAAAATAGTGCTTTTAATGACTAAACCATAGGCAACAGACAAAACCTTGGTAAGAAGTGGCAGAACATGCTCGCTCCATTCATCGTCCCAACGTGATGAAGACCCAGATGCAAGTGCACCACGCCTCAATGTATCCAGAAGATTGCAAGCGTCTGGAAAACCTTTGAACAAATCCTGGTAGTAACATATACATGAGAAACGTATAGATCTATTATTGGTCGTACATAAGCACAGAGTCAACGTGCCAGGAAAAGCACAAAACTTCGATGGCTTTAGATGATGAGCAAGAACATAATGCGACGTTTCTATAAATAGTCGGGATACATTATTCATGAATGAGCTCATCCCTAGCGATGAGAATACGATCGGTTCAGTAGTACGTACCATTAATTGATCCGCCAACTCAGAAGATGAGGAAAATAAGAGGCCATTTTGACGATCCACCACCAACTCCCCGATACTGCTCAGACAATCATCCAAGCCTCGATCAAATGGGAATAGCTTCTTTAAGCATCATTCACAAACTCTGGCAGCCTGAGCCCAATTAAGCCCACAAATTAAGAGTCAAGGAAGCGGAGGGAAGGTTAACTCTGCTTACCATGAGTACGAGACAGCGCAAACTGGCAGACCACACCCAAACATGTCCACCACCTTCATAGGCAGATCCAAGCCCGAAGAGGAGGTATGGAGGCACACGCCCAAATCGGCAGCGCCTGTATCAACATCCAGATCCACCCAAAAATCATCAGATATCCCAGTAGGTATTAAGCACCTCAAACCAAACTAAATCTAAAATATAATAAACTTTTCACTCAAACAATATGTAGAATGAATACCCAGCTTACAGATGGTCAATGATAACCTAAACCAAGCAGACAAAATATAAACTATGAATTGCTCAAAGAGGCTCTGACGTATCATACATAAAGTCACGTCAATGGGAGATCAAACTGTCGAAGCTGCAAATAATGGCAGTCTGTGAAGTTACCTAGTAAAAGAGGGTACTCTTCAGCTGATAACCACATGGTTCGAAACGCCACCCTCCGCAACCGAAGCTTGCGAATGTCTTCCTCATACTTTGCGCGCATTGGACCTTTCCCTGGTGAATGATGGGTAGACAAGCATCATCAGCTGCATAATATTCATGAGTTTTCGTAATAGTCCGGTTATTATTACTCATACTGAAAACCTATGGTATGGCTTATAACCCTAAGCGCCCAAATGGCCAAAAGTAGCCACTGCCATACCTACAGGAGTTGAAATAAATCATTCAGGAATCTTCAAGGAACGTAAAAGGGAATTAATGTCTCAATAGAAGAAGAAATCATCCCCTCTATATTTAAATGATGAAAGATAAATTTTGGAAGTTACTACATTCGACAATTACCATCTACAAATATGGACTTTCTATTTTTACTTCGGGAACATATATAGGGGTTAATTCATCTCTGTCTACATATAGGACTACCAGTGAGCAATGTCAAATATCATACCAGTCACAACAATAAGAAGACGAGGGAAGGGGCTGGATGCAGGATATTCGTCCACGGAGGAATCGCTCTCTCCCAACAGAGCGGCAACACGACGGTCATAAAATACGGCAGCCTCCAGCAGTGTCCCGAAGTCCTCATCGGCTGTCCTGCAAGGTCCCATCTGACGCGCATCAGCGGTCTTGATCAATGTGACAATAATAAAGATTTCATTGTTACTAAACAGGACCATCACAAAGGAAAAGAACAAAATGCTGCAATTCAACATCATGAGTAAAAATATATTCACCAGCTAGTGCTGCTCACGATGAGCGCAGGCCTGCCCCTTTCATACGAGTAGTGATCACCACCCTGAATTTCTCCATCCGTATCCCCTGCCACCGTCAGGACTGTGAACAGAGAGCGTTCCACCTGTGGCACAGCGTAGACGTCGAGGCCGTTTTGAAGATTTGCGTGATCCTCAGCTTCATTCACACGGCTCGACAATGGCAACACTGGTTCTCCTTTGAGCATCTTACGTGTAGACGGACCTACACCTTTGTTATCACAGAACAAGAAAGAGTGAAACAACATTCCCGTGGGCATCCAAGGCAAGCTCCAATGGGCTCTACTTCATCGAGACGCCGCAAAGCTTCAACACATTTTGAGGAGCGGCACGTAAGAGTTGCTAACTGAGATGTATAGGTTTTGAAAAAACAGAATTCATTTTGCTACAACTAGAACGTAAAATCTCATGAGCTTTGATAGTCTGATCACAAACCAGAATCAGCTTCCTTGACATAGCTCGCTTGCGTCGGGGCTTCAAATAGACCATCACCGCAGCAATCGATCATACCAGGGGGGTGAGTAAGAGCTGCATGTAGCCTCCTAAACAGCTGACCATAGTAGGCAGGACTATTGGTAAGTTTTGTGAAATCTCTCTTTCTAGATGTCCGAATTCCAAGAGTCGCCACACAGATTCTTGTACAGAAGCTGCTGGAGTAGTACCACACCATAAATACACGAACACTCTGAAATGAGAACACATCTGAGAAAAGGACATTAAGATCCAGAGAAATACTAAACTCACCTCATGCTTCTCTCTCAAATTTATAGGTCGGAAAAATTCAGGAGAACGGTCATACACAACAGTGGCCCTGCAGCACATGACATTTGATTTCGCTTGAGTATCGCTGGTGTGATAGCTAAAATTTGATATCTCGAAAGCTGTGTTAAAATTCGATAACTGTAACTCGCTAATTAAATATTCACAGCTTACCAGTACAGTAAAGATATTCAATGAATGATTTGTCTACCGATTGCACATACCTGATCCCCCAGTTCTGTTCTAATTCATGCTGCATAGCCCTGGTCACGCACAAGTACCCATTTGCCGTCTTCCCGTATCGTCGCTCATACCTGCGTGTTCCAAAACATTTGCTGCTGATGCCGAGGAAAAAAGGACGTGCGTTTCTTTTACGAAATATAATATAGGGCTGCAGGCAACCAAATATGGGACACTAAAAGCCGGAAACGTACCAGGAGTACATCTTCACAAAAGGATGGCTTGAGCCAAGAGACAGTGCTAGTAGAGTAAAGCCAAAATTGTGCCAGTCTATAACGAAAGCAGCCTGGCGAAGCCAACAGGCAATCCTCACTACAGTCAACGTTGGAATCGACGGTGGGTTCTGTTGAACACAAACATAAAACAAATCACAAAATGAAAATTTATAGAAAATTGAAGCAGTAAACACTTCCAATAGGACATTTAAATATTACTCGTTTATCGCAAACTACATACCTGAACCAGAAAGAAGTCTGGAGCGGGTATTCGAACGCACAGGACCCAGAGGAGCGTTGTGAATTGTATCATCAATTTCAAAGGCAAGAGCAGGATATACAGTAACCTTGAAAGGCCTTGTGGAAAAGGAGAGTTCTGCATTCAAGAAAGAAAAAAGTAATAAAAACTCAGACCCTTTAAATAAACACGTCAACAACTGAAAAATCCAGATCTCTAACTCCTGCAGGTCTAAACGACTTCATCACAACCGAAGACTAACAACAGCGAGTTTAATGAAACCCTGGCACATACGCTCCTCTAACAATACTTTCGAGCATGATCATGAGTATGTTGATATGTTCAGTAGGCAGAATTAACTAAAGCAGATCGCAAAAGAAGGGAGTTAGTGATAAAATAACCATAAGGTGGAGGTGAATGTGTGGGTGTTGCAAAAGTCCAGCGTGGGGTTCCGTTCCTAATACACAGTGAAAACACATTAAGAGTCAGCAGAAGTCCAGTGCACTATATTTTCGTTTCATCTGCTGCATATAAGAAAAAGAAAAAATGGCCATGATCTTGAGGAAATCCTCATAGGAGCTGAAAGACGAAATTCTTACCTGCAAATGCCACCACATCAACGTCCAGGCCAGCCTACGGAGGAACACCAATATTTCAATACTCTCGCATCGATATTCTTAGCAGTGTCGACATTGTCAATGTCTTCTAAAGCCGTTGAATGATTCGCTAAGCACTAGTGACGACATACAATTTGCGTCACTTCAAGCATTTTAACATACGTAGGGAGTGTGATTATTACACGATGTTTCGAGCTCTGGAGATCAAACGAGGGTACAAGAGCCAAAGTCTCTTAATATCATTGAGTGAGAAACGAACGATGATTTCTTCTACAATCAATGTATGATTCTTTCATATACAATCCTTCAAAGTGGGAGGTAGTACATCACTATTTCACAGTCGGCTATCCCATCTCCATTCCATTCCAAGTCCAGAGGCCATAGACACTAATAACCAAGTCATGCTTACGTTAACCGAAGCTCCACCAAGTGAATTCGAAGAGATGAGATACTCATTAAATAGGAAACGAAATCGGCTCCCTAACGATTTCAGTATCCACACCCTCACGAATCCACACCCTCACTAATCCACAACACCAAGAAAACCCATTTCACTCCAAACCACAACATCGAATCACGCAAAAAAAAATACCCTAATCAACTCCTCCATTCAAGCTTCCCATAACTGATCAAATCAAACGCTGCGAAACACGCAACATGAAAACCCTTCCTCCTACTCCTCAAACCATACCTGACGAGCGAGAGACAGAGCGTGATACTGCATCCGCGGACTCCGCCCCAAGTCTCCCAGTACCACCACCGCTGCTCTCCGCCGATTCCTCGTCCTCTTCCGCTTCCCGAACCACGATCGGAAGGCGAATCCGCGATCGAGAGACTCCTTGTGCGGCTCCGCATCCTCGTCCTCCATGGCCAGCTAGCTAGGGTTGCACAAAACCCTAGAAAATTTAGAGGTGAACAATCGGAGAATTGGCGAATGTTGGAGAGGAAATGTTGCAGTGAAAAATGTCGCGAACAGTAGGATAAATTAGAAACGTGGAGTGTGATTACTTTCAAAGGAAAACTACAAAACAGAAGTGTGGGATTTGGGGAGAAATTGAAGAGGACGATGCGCACCAACTGATGAATGCTTCAGAATATGCGAAAGCTTCGTTCTGGAGACGGGCTTCGCCGTTCTCCAGTCAGCAATGGGGCTGTTGCGGAAGTCACGAGTTCTGCTGCAAGGCTTCACAGTTTCTTCCCAAATTGGGTCTCAAAACCCAAAACCTTGACTGCAAAAATATCAGCTAGGAGCACCTAAATGCGTCACTTTGAGGGGTCCCATTATTTATTATCTCAAATAAAAATTTACAAAAATTGGATGATGAGATTAGGAGTAAGTTAAACGAAAGAGAAATGCAGCTCAAGTGGTTTTGTAATTTTTCGACATTCAAGTAATATTTTACAAATTTTCATTCAAAGTTGAGAATATAGGGTACCTATTATAGAGTACTAGATTCATCTTGAATGGACACCCTTATAAGGATAAAATGGTTCAATTCTCATTGGTTGTTTCAATAAACTTTGGTCACCTCTTGCTTAGTCAATGTGCAAGACTAGGGAGAACAGATCCCCTCATTGGCCCTTTGTTCATCCATAAAGAAAAGACTAGAATTTATTATTTACCACCAATGAAATAATTTGAAATTTTTGAACCCACACATAGAGTCAAACAAATAAGTTCCAAAACAATGATAAATGAGTCCCTAAAACATTGTTAAGCCCTAAAGGACCAAGGCACATTTTAGACACAAATTGTGAAAAAATGCCACTTTTTAGGGCAGTGAGAAAAAAATGAAAAAAAAAGTTTTTTTTCAAAATTAAGTTGTACAAATTTGTACTAGACTACTATGGGAATGTGTGGAAAAAGTTTCAGAAACTTTGACCCTATGGATTGAAAGATTATAATGTTTGAAGTTAGGAGAAAAAGTGTTTTTCTGACCTTACCCAATAGTGCCAGCAGCCTTTAACTCCTCCTAGAGTGAGATTTTTACACTTCACATGGTTATTTTTTTGACATTTGCATCTTATATCATGAAAGTTACATACGTGCCAAATTTCAGAAGTAGAAGAGGTGTTTTGCACATGCTGCCCTAGCTGCCTAAAAAGTTTAGGGTAGCATAACTTTTGATCTGGGCACTCGATTGGAAAATAAATTATATTCCTACTTTGGGGATACATGTTCGCACCTTGAGTCAAATTTGGAAGAACATTTGTTAGAATATGACTTCATACAAACCTACCCGAGATTACTTGTGTATGTTCAACAATCATTTGGTCCTTTGGTCCTTTAGGGATTAAGGTACCTCAAACTCTAGGTTAAAATGAAGAAAAATCCTTCTTATTAATTATGGAAGTCTAGTCACCTAATCTTCTGAAGGTACATTCTCCCTATTACTTGGGATATTTTCTAGATACCTTTGTTTTATTTATAGCTCCTTGCTTGGTTAAGGATATTATACACTCTGAAGGCCAAAACTACCATACTTGGCAATCAAATTTAACATTTTGTGTGGAATAATTAATTATAGTTAGCAAATGTCATTTGACAAATGCTTTTTCAATAAAAATATCATCCCTCAAATTTCACTATCTCTTTTTCTAAATATTTTTTGCCAACCTTGACCATTAAGTAATGGTATCTACAATATCTAAGAAAAATCTAGAACCACAAAATCAACCACTACAAAATAGGTGACAAAATTTAACATTTAAGGTATAACCCCTATATTAGACCTTCCCATTCTTGTATCCTACTTATTGACACCAACCCAACCTATTTATAATTCAATTCCAATGAAGTCCACTTCACTTTTGAGATACATGTAAACTCTCCTTCCTTAAATTTTTACTTTTTGAAGAACATTTTTAGTTCATGTCGAAAGACACTAGTAGGTATCCACTAACCTCTTACTTCAAATATTCATAGAGAATTTCAAGAGAAAAGTTTAAGAAAAAATTTTTTACTAAATTTTTCTCCAAAAGTCTAATCAACAGAAATTAATCAATTAATTACAACTCTTGATAACATAGAAGAAGGTGCATTTCTTATCTTGGAAGGATGCCAAGGATAATTTGTGTCCTTTGAAGGTGGTCAACTAGGGTTTGCGTATCATGAAGAATGGATGATTTTCATTGAATTTTTGTGTGCAACTTTATTGATGCTATAGCCACATCATTGAATTAAGTTCAAGACATTATTGTGTTTTTTTTTATCTCATATGGGGTAGTTTAAATTAAAAAATGGTACATGCTATCAGAGTATTTCAATATTTTGAATTTTTTTCCCTTAATCCTGTAATGTTGTCTTAGATACTAAGTGTTTGATGGATGACTAAGAATTCTCCCATATGAGATAGAAGTGCAATTGTTCATCCTTGGACTTTTGAGCAAAAGGAGGAGGTCTTGCATAGTATTATGACCTCTAATGATTTTTTTAAAAGTAGATGATTCACACTGTTTCAAAAAGGAAGATTTCCATGGTGATCGGCCCATCCTTACAAGGTTAAACTTGCTCTCAAAATTCAAAATGATTTCTTTTATTTTTGAGAAAAAGAACCAAATAATTGACATTTCTGAAATGAAGTCTCTATTCCACTTAGAAATTTTGAAAAATTCCTTAAAATAAACATACTAGTAAAGTTGAAGTTGAGGATCTATAAATGGGTTTCTAAATATGGAGTGAAACAAAAGAAAAATCCTTATAACACAATGTCCTAAAATATCATTTACTTCCATTCTAACAATTTTAGATTTTTTTGGATATGATTTGTATTTGATATGAATTTTCTTCATTGTTTCTTCAAAATTTTATTAGTAATAGTTTGAATTTTTTACAAAAAAAATTGAAAGTTTCAAGACAAATACTAGATATGTGATTCATCTTTGAAAAATGAAACCAAAAAATTTAACTTAAGAATCCAGAAAAAATGGCCAGGGTGGATTGACCCCCTCGCTTGTCCCCAAGTAAAAACCCTGAAATTTTTTATTTTTCACACATGATAAAAATTAAGCAAATTTTGAATTCATATTTGCAATCAGAAGTCCCAAATTAGCAAGGATAGGTAGAGAAGATAAAATAATGAAGCACAAAATAGGGGTGTTTTTTTTACATGCACCCCTCGAATGACTTGGGGGGACAAGCGAGGGGGTCAATCCACCCACAGCGAAAAAATGAAGTATATAGAGTGAGGGACTTTCAAGTTTGACTACACGGCCATAGGCTCCGTCCTATTGGGGTTAAAGGGTCGGGAATAGGTTCGGTTACCTTGCAAGAACGAGGGGGTTCTCCCTGACCATGCCCGTGTCCACCCCGCTGCATCTGATCCCTCGATCTTCCAGCCTCAATCCTACGGCTCCGATCAACCACGCTCCTCCCTCGACCATCTTGTCTCCGAAACCCAACATTCCGAGAGATGTCGCTAGGGTTTCACGACTCCGCCATAGCCACGAGCTTCGATCTTTCCGCCAATTGCCCTAGCCTTTCTTTCTCCAGATTTCCACCATGTCGTGGGAGGCTATGCTGCCCTTGGGCATCATCTCCGCGATGATGTTCGTCATGGGCACGTCGCAGTACGTGATCCACACCACCATCTATGGCAAGGTGAGTGTGCGCTTTTCGAATTCAGAGCATGGTACTCTCTTGGGATTTCATTGTGTTTCTGATTAGTGTCGTTTTTGAATTTCTGAACGAGTGGAAATTTGTGTGTTTGTGTGTGGGTCAGCCTAAGCACCCGAGACATGATGCATGGGATCGGGCGATGGACGAAAGGGATGCGCGACTGAAAGAGGAGTATGAGAAATCTCAAGTAAGTGTGAGCAGTTTGATTGTCTTTCTTTAGAAGGCATTGTTGGGATCGGAGCGAGGGCGTATCCTCTGGTGTAATGGATTCTCGATTTCGCCATGTTAAGATTGGTACAGGATTTCATGTTGCGAATGGCCGGTGATCAGAATGTGTCCGGTGTTGCAAGTTATGAGGAGTGACTTCAGGTGTCTGTTCTTTCCGGGGCATCCTTTTACTGTGGAGTGTCATGTGACTTCAGTAAATAAGTAGACTCTCCTCGGAATCGCAAACCGTTTGGATCGAAGCGAAGAGACTCTGTGCTTAGGTTAAATCAAAAAAATATCAAATGGGTCAGAAATCACAAACTCTTGGAGTGGAGTGAGCAGGGTTTGGTGATATGTCTGTTCTGCTTAGGTTTAATTTGAATTTACGAAAAGGGTAACTCACATTTTATCTCATGGATCTTTGTTTTTAATAATAGCACTGAGGTCTGCTAATCTACTAGAATTTGTTTGAAGCGAATTTATGACTTGAAAACCAGCTTCTGAGTTTTGTGCACTTGGATGGATCCTGCATTGTCCTTTTCCTTCAAATAATTGCGTGGGAATCTGTTTCCTTGAGGTGACGTCGAGGAAATGTAGTTTGCTGATGTATTGTTGTCTCTTATCCTAAGGAAGAGACTAAGCACCTGTTGGAAGCAACATACAAAGCAATAGTAGCATGTCGGGGCCTCCATTCCCAATAATGAATTTCGTATGTCTAGTATAATTGGAAGGCACGATCCTAGTGTGGGGCCCAACATTGGCCCCTTCAGAAAAAAGCAGGTAGTAAGTAACTAAAAACAGATAAGTGTGATCTGGAACAGGGAGAATTGTAACATCGGTTATCGGAATTATGGCATTCCAAGTTTGTCATATACGATCCCTCAATTTTTTGATCACTGAGAATAATTCTGATGATCATACTGAAAATATATGGAGAATATATGGAAAGATATACATGCATATTTCTATTTAGGTGCAGGCACTTAGCCGCATGTTTCACATTTTGAGCAGTCAGGGCCTAGTTTTGACATTTTTTCTTGTTGTGCTATACTTTTGCAGAAGTAGCTTGATTCACCCACTTCTTCTTTTGGCAAGTGAATCTTCAAGGCTGGTTGCCCGTTGTATGCTTCACCAGCTTCTGCATCGTGAACTTTGATGCGCAGAGGCTTTGTTGCAGCTTTCAGGGTACCAATCAGGTCCTACGTGATGCTGAAAGTAGTTCGATATGTCCATGGAAGTGGTCTGTTGTGGTAGCACCAGTCTTCCAGGCTCATCATTTCACAAGGGTGAAGGCTCAGCTGGAATTTGCCTTGATAGTTTTTTCTTTTTTTCCGGTCCATTTTTCAGTCTTCAGTGTCAAGTATTTGTAAACAACCACCCAGTTTCTTTTCCGACTGGAATAAAAATGCTCTCGTCTAGCGGCAGCTGAGAATTGAGCACGTCCACAACCTTGAGTTCGTAGTAAGTGAGAATGCTGAAAGAATTGTATGGAGGGTAATAGAAACCTCATTAACTATGGGTAGTTGTCCATGGAGATTTTAAGCTGCTTTATATTGGTCAGAAGCACCATTCTAAATTCGTGCAATTTGAAATAACAGGAAAGAACAAGAGGCCATTGTACTATATCTATTGTAGTCTGGCATTGTATCAGAATCAGTGCGATGCAGTGGGATTCGATTCACTAGAGTCCATTGTTCTTCTATACTTCTACATTGTCACAAAAAAGGTTCTATTTTGCACACAACTCCGCCAATTCGTGTATTATATTCGTACCAGATTTGGTAGTGAGAGAATACAAGAGAACACAAGTATTTTCAATTTATTAATTAAATCATTGATAATTTTTAAGAGAATCAAGAGCACTTGCCGGACATTGACATTCGTAACTTCACTGAAGCGATATTCCATTGCATAGTACACACCATGGCTTATGATGACTCAACTCACTCGAGGCATAAATGTTTCGCAAATGTCCCCGCATATGACGAGAAAGTGGCAGTAAGTGGTTCACTCTGCATCGTTACCCATCTTGCTTTTTTGAGAAAAAAAATAAGCCAGAAATTCTCACAATTCTAGTATTGCTACATAATGTCCTAATGACATGGATTTCGTGTGTGCCCTCCGCCCGCTGGTGGGAAAAACACTGAAAAAAGAGTAATCATTTATCATCGATGCTAAAAAGTTGACACCTAAAGTCATAACGAGCTCAAAGTCATATTGGACTGCTCATGGTGAACCAGTCCACTTTGATTTGAACAATGAGCAATCCACCTTCGCATCAGTCTTCATCCATGCCAATCTGCACTTCCGGTAGATTCCACATGTCTTCCTCCACAACTGCTTTCTCAACCTTCATAGGAATTACGGACATTTGTTCGTCTTTCTGTCCACGATTTCTGCTATTAAGCAACTCTCTGTGAATCTCTGGTGTCACCTACACAGAAAAAGAGCTCACCAAGCATTTAATAGTCAGACCTCAAAAGTTCACCTAGCGTACTAGATACACAACAGTTATTGATGGAAATTAAATGTTTGTCGGATAGACTATTAGATAACATTAAGATAATGTTAAATTTATGTCAGAATAATATTGGCTTCACGTAAACTTTAAGATTTGCCACTATAATATCAAGTTAATGCCAAGGCCACTAACATCTCACTCATGTAACGTTGAAAACCATTTCTGTAAAATTAACAGTGGCTTACCCTAAACTCAAAATGTAGACGAAGCATCTAATGGCTATTACCCTAAGCGCCAAAGCATAGTCATATTAATGGGGGATCATTGTGATGCACTTCTGGTAAACAAGAGAAAATAGGAATCCCCTCTGGTTACAAACTAGGAAATAAGATTTTCACAACTTCACAAGATCAAACTTCGCCAGATCATCCTCAAAATTTTTTTGGCAGAAACTGTGTATTTGTCGAGTTTCTGAGCAGACAGTGACGTACCAGATAATGCTTTTGTTTCCGCATCAACTGCTTCAGTTTCTCCTTGTCTTCCTCCCCCAGCTCATTCTTGTACCTGCAACCAAGAGTAGAGGTATGAAACTTGTGTGGCCACGCCCCAATTTAACGAATCCACAACAAACGCTACGAATGAGCAAGCCCCATTTTATTAGTACCAAAGAATTAGGGTAGGGGAAAGCCATGACTGAAAATGCAAGCCAAGATCAACCTTGGTGAATGAACCTTGAAACTAAAAAGAGTTGATTTGATTAGCGTTCTGAAATACAAGCGGTTCGTCACGTTCTCTGTACCTTTGTACAAATGTGAGAAGGGATTGATGCCAAATTACAGGGAGGTCTCGATCATCCTCAATGAACCCCACAAAATGTGCCAAAACTGAATCCAGAACTCTGTATGGCAGAGCATACTTCTTGTCCAATAAAAGCTTCAAGAAATAGCTGCAAGGCAGTTCAGAACCCCCAATGATTAGATGAGCGATTATAGCATCGAAACTACCAAGGGAAAAATACTATGAATACCGGTACAAGGTTGTGTATGTACGCTTATGAGAAGTTATTACCTATTTGTGCCGCAATACTCCATCTCTGCAATTTTCAGCAGTGCAACACTGTTCAAACCCACACAGAAAACTTGTTAAATTGAAATTCTTAAAGAGTAAAGTTTTCATTCAAGAGTCAACTGAAAACGACTGCCATCCTATCCCATGTACGAAAAATATAGAAGAAGCAGGGAATCGACCTCTCCAAATTGCTAAGAAAGGGCAGATTCAGCACTTCCAATCATTGGTATGGGCAAATTAGTTCACTTGTCCAAGATCAGAGAGTTAAGGTAATTAGTGGAAATGAATTCATTGCAAACTATTTAGGGGGAATTAGCACCAATTTGCTAACTGAGACAACTTGGGCAGTGCAAGCATTCAGTAACTAATTCCAATTAGCTAATTGGCGCTGCTTGGTTGGCACTGACGGGGCCTTACTACATAAACAGGGTGACGACTGCAGGGTAACACATAATCAATGAGCAACAACCTCGTCATGGACCTCAGATTTGTCACTTAGCAAAGAAATAAACCAACAGTTCAACAAGTGCATACTCCGGTCATACAAGTGCTTTACCTGGAGTGTAAAACAGGAATAGAAACCTTTTGGAGAACACTTCCTATAATAACAGCCTCCCGTAAGTTGCATGTTCTAGTCTGCAAGGAGCATAAAATTAATAAGTGAGACAGTGAGATGGTGTGAATTTTCACTATGCACATATTGATCCTGGAGACTCAATTTACGTTAACACCACTCCACGGATAATACCGGAGTATACTAAAACTAAAAAGTAATGGAATAAATTCGGCACAGGATCTGCTTCCCATTTCTAAAATATAATACAATCAAGAGTAAGTAATATCTCTCTGAAAAACAGGGTAAAGTGCGCCAAGCAACTAACAAAAATTACCTGGCAGAGAGGTAGCAGCAGGCCTTTGTAAAAAGCTGAAGGCTTATAGACAGCCTTTTTCATAGCTTGGTAAAGAGCAAAGTGAAGTCTTTTATGCTCTCTTATGTCATTCCGGATTCTCGGTAAGAGAACCAAATTGTAAAAGCGCTGCGCCATACGGGCGTTCAAGTTGGAGGCAAAAACCCGAGTGGCTTGGTACATGGCGTTTGGAGACCATCTCTCTGGCTCTGTTAGAAATAGCACATCCTCCCAATTGGAAAGTGAAGGAATGATCTTGAAAGCTTTTGGTAATTTGCCAGCCCTGTATCTACTCAACAATTTTCCCACCCTGCACAGAGAAACTTCCAAACTTAATATAACGTCTATGATATTGGGCAAGAAGAGGACACCACACACTCAAGCCCCCTATTCAATAATATGCCAGTCATATGACGATAGCACGGCCACAACCAGATGGATAATACGGAGCCCAAAGGACGGAGATATAAGTGCTGGAACACGTACCCTTGATAGACCTCTATAACTTTGCTATCTACCCCTGGAATTGTTCGGCCTTCACCTGCATTAACACAAGCACAGGATTTTCTCATGAGGTTTCAAGCGAAGAAAAATAAAATAAATTCCCTCTAGCCAGGATCTTCATCCATTACAACTACCTGTAATGCATTCAGCACATAGGGTTCACTTTGTCTTGCATAGGTCAAAGCAACGAGCTTACAATTGCACCAACATTATGAGAAAACAAGTGTCCCATCCACCTCAAAGAGGTAGCTTGGAACCTTCCTAAGTCAAGTATTTAAGCATCCCCCTTAGGAGCTATGTGAGCACCGCCTCTTCATTTTTCTTGGACATTGAATAAAACAAAGGTAAAACGTAAACAGACGTACTTTTGCACCAATCAAAGTGTGAGTTATTGTTGCCCAAAATTTTTTGCTTCAGAACTGTGCAACATAAGTGACCCTAAATGTGCCGTTTTCACGCGTGTTATTATTTCAAACAAGGCAGCTCACCTTCAACGTCAGCAGCAGCAGCCATGGCATCCCCACCCTTGTCATTGATCCGCTCCATAATAATATCTGCTAAGGTTCGTTGTGGGGCTGCATCCGAAGCCATAAACATTGAAATAATCCTCTCGTCTTCTTCTGTCACCTCCTGCCAGAGAGTTTCAGAAAATGCGTGAGGTGACAATGCCAAATATCCACCACATTGACATGTTATATCCACCATAATTTGAGCAATACGAGCCATGCAAGTCCTTGTAAGCAGGAACAGAAACCTACCTCAAACTCCTCAGCTTGGTCTTCTCCGTCCGAAAACCCATCCTCGTCGTTATCACTGTCGCTATCCATCCTCTTGTCAGGAACAGCAGCAGTAAAAGCTCTCCTTGTAGCCGCCACGCCTGTTTCTTCGTCCCTAAATTGAATCAAGAATTGGAAATAAGACCAATGCTCAAAATCCGAAGGCTTGAAAGTCTACTTACTCTAGAGGCCAGCCAACTTCGGCACAAAACAACCCAGAAGTCATTTCGGCCGACCCTGACTTCCACTCCAAACTTGGTGACAATCGAAATTTGCAAAACATCTCAAATTCTTCAAACACTTGCTCCTTTTCCTCAGGATCATTATCAAGTAGATTCAAGAGCTAAGAGAAATAGTACCGTTCATTATCAATTTCCAGTTGCTGCCTTCGCGCTTCACCAAGAATTTTATTACTCATCACCGGAGTAACATACTGCAACAGCATAAACGAAGTTCATTCGATGAAAAAAATCGTCATGTTCAACACAACAGTCAAAAGCACAGATGAATCCTTTCAATAAAACAAAAAAAAATTTAATATTCAAAACAACAGACAAAAACATTGCACATCACAACAAACCGCAAAATTTGATTCGAAAAAACGCCTCAGGCGAGAACTATACCTCATCCTCCCCTTGTTGACGATTGCGGTTCCGTGGATGCCTGCGTTTCGGAGGCAAAGCTTCCAAGTTCAGCTCCATTTGATCGCCCAAATTCAGGTCGTGCTTCTCAGGTCCCGCATCCTTCCGCTTCTTCTTGTGCTGACCAGGAGCCCGAGGCTTGGTTTGGCTCGCCATGACGACGAACTCAAACCCCGTGAAATTCAGCAATTCCTTTCACCAATGCGGCGTCCTCTCGTCAAGACCTCCTGCTGATTCCGCGACCACCAAACCCAACTGTAATCCCGTCTGAATCACACGCGAAAATCTGTTTTTCTCGATAGAATCTCCAGGAATCTGCGTAGCAAACAATCAAGAAGCGATCGATTTAGGGTTTAAGGTCCCTGAATACGGGCAGAGCAACAGCGCTAGCAACTGCAGGCTGCGATAAACCCTAAACCCTAATGAAGAGAAAACCATTCATGGAGCCTGGAAGACGATCTGATGACGTGTACTCCATGACCTGGACAAGAATGTGCTGAGCTGGCCTTTTACAGGAGTCCCTCCCAGGGATTTTCTTGGAGGGATTTATTGCAGAAAATAGTAATACAATGTTTTAGAGGGAATGTTTTATATAGGAAAAATATTTTGAGCGATTTCTTGCTTAACCCTTAAACGCCAAAGCAGACATTTTGTGTCCAATGGATGACAAAGAATCTCTTTATATTGGACAGAACTACGACTATTCATCCTTGGAATTTTGTGAGAAAAGGGTAGGTCTTCTATAGTAGTTTGACTTCCAATGAATATTTTTTCAACGACACTAGCATGTGAGCCTAGAAATGAGAGCCTATGATCCTTGAGCCTAAGTGTAAGTAGATATCCTATAACTATTGAAGGTATTTGTAACATACATACTTACAATATGAGTACATTATAACCGTGTAAGGAACTTGTAACATAGGTAACTATAATATAAATATACTATAACTATGGAAGGTGCCTATAACATACATACCTAAAACATAGACACCTATAGTATAATTAAATACTTATTATATAAAACTTCCTATAACCATGGAAAGTGCTTATAACATAGGTGCTTACAACATATACATTTCTAACATAGGTACCTACAATATAGACACCTATAACTATGGAAGGTACCTATAGTGTAGTTACCAATAACATAAGAGCCTAGGCTCCTAAGTTCATGGGCTCAAGATCCTAGGCTCACATGCTAGCAACCATGCTTTAAGGGTTAACCATATATGGACATGGCCCCCCATGATCAAGGTAGTCACCAAAATTCTCCAATTATTGGACCAATACGTATATTCTCATTTTCTATAGTCAATAGTGAAGTCATCCATCAGACCATTATGATTTGCAATGTCCTTGTAGGGTTAAAACAAAGTTACAATTATTTTAGGGGATATTTAGAAATGTGACTATGTCTTGTGGAATACGATGGAATTGTTCAATTCCTACAAAACCTTTGGAGAGTATTCCTCTATTTTGGATAAATGCATGTACATTTAAATGAATGAATGAGCTCCAGTCATCAATATTTTGGTATGTTTCATCCATGTGTCAATATAAATATAACAAACCCCATGATTCTAGTGAAGATCACTTCTTGCACAAGACTTGTATCATAATATGTGAGAAAATTTCCATGCACTTTGACTATATATTGTAAATTGTAAGATTGTAGATTGTAAGATATTAGTACTCACAATTAAAAGGAAATATTTTTTTTCCACCTTACTTAACTAGGTTTTTAGACTTTAAATCCCCTTAACTTCATTTTCTTACACTCTAGAGTTTAGACTCTTGAATCTTTATAGTAGAAAATTGAGTTCAAATCTAGGGTGATTTCTTTTTAAATTCATTTTTAAGAAAATAGTTAAATAGAAATAGGTATGATATGTTAGGAGAAATCATATTGTTAATTATTCTAAAGTGGAATTGAAATATGACAATCCTAATGGTTAATTGTTGTAGCAAACAATATATCCCCTTTGGATGTTTTAATTTGAAAAATTGTAAAAATTGAGTTTGAAAACAAATCCTATTCTTTATCTTTTATTCAAAATTTCCTAACTACATGGAAAATAAACTCTTCACAACTTTCACACCACTTATCTAAATAGAATGATCAAAATTTTCTACAAATTAAATAAATATATTCCAAGGAAAAAATGAATTATCATTTTGAATTTTTGCAAGTTTTTTTGATATACAAAGTCATACATTTGGTACTTAGGAGGGCCTAATTTCTTCTCCCACGCCACATATGAAATAAAAATTATGTTCTTATAAAAAAAATTACATTCTTTGACCTCCCAAAATATAGTAAAATATTTACAACAAGATTTGACACCATAAGAATAGGCTCAATTATTTTAAAACCATGTTGCATTGTAAGGAAGAAAAACACATTTATAGTGGTGTTTTAACAATCATATGGAGAACACTTCAATGGGCCTCTATATAACATAATCAACAAAGGGCAACAATTTTAGATAATTTTGTCTTATAGGAAGTTGCATTGCATTGCATTTTAGGTTTAAAAAAAATTGAGATTTTACTCCTAACTACAATGTGAAATGAAAAATGAAAAACTAAATGAAGAAATCTTCTATTGTATAATTTATTTTTTAATCAACCCTATCCTAAGCCCTATAGAATAATTAAAATAGAGTAAGAATTTTACATCTAAAGTGGCACTAATTTATTTATTTATTTTCAAAAAGGAAGTTTGTTCCATAGAATAAAAGAACAAATGACAACAAGTCTAGTGTAAATCTTGGAGATGATTTTTCTAGGAAGATGTGAGCCTCATTTTTATTTTATTTTCAAACTAGCTAGGAAAGCAAACTACTAAAATTACTAGTTGAAGGTGTCCATCTAGTGTTGTCTCTTATTTCATTCAATACATTTATTATCGTCCCTTGCCCCCCCAAAAGTAATAGCCAACCATTGAGCCAACCATGTCTTGTCAACTTCCTACTAGAAATTTATTGTTTGGATTGGGTGAAGTTCAAATAGTGTTTGAAAATATAAGAATGCCATCTTCCCATGGTCAAGCATAGCTTTCCAAATCAAGATCTCCATTTTAGTTTGAGACCATGCCTCCTTGTTGAAACACCACATGTTCTTGGCCAATCAACACAACTAGACTTCCAAACTAAGGACCAAATTTTAGATTTTTAAAATATATTTTTTAGATTCTTTAAGCCAAATAAACACTATTATTTAGTAATACTAAGCCAGGATTTGTCAATTGTATTAACACCTTGTGAGAAAGAAAGAATAGAAAGGATGAATTGTCAAGTCAATTAGGAAGCCAGGCATTGCACAAATGAGTGCAAAATATTTTCTTCCAACTTCCAAACCAGCCTTGCAACATGTGCATAACATGCCTATCTTTGTCATAAACATTTGTACCCACCACGCATTGACTACAACAACTTTGTAAATGATTGCCCAAAGAAGTCCTACTTCTTTTGAGGCCTACTCTTGCCTTAAACCTTAAACAAGTTACTCAATTGGCAAGTCTTTTTGCCACTTAATTCTCAAAGATTGACTTCTTGAGTTTTAGTCAAGAATCACTAGAAGAAATTCTCATTCATCGTTCTAATATGTTTTTGTTAGAAAATACAAAACTATGTTGGCAAAAATAGAGTTTTGCAATTTTTTGACTAAAAAACTACACAACTACATTTATTCCAACGGAGTTTTGTATTTTCTAACAAAAACGCATCAGCTCGATGAACAAGAATTTCTTCTAGTGAATGTAGCTTTGTAATAGGCTTTTGTCCCCCATTTCCAATACCCTAGATTAAAGCAAAGGTTTTTTTATCACCTTGGAGTAGAGTTGAAACGGATGCCAATTGGAACTTGATTTGGGAGCCATTTATGTAGTTATAACCTATTGTTAGCAAGACAAAGTTTGCATTGGGAAAATATTAAGTTTCTTAAAGCAACCAGATTTGGCCTAAGACACAAAGGAATTCCTAATCATACAAAAGTAGAAGCATAGTGAATGTACTCCTCATACACGCATACATTATTTTGAATAATAGTGTAACAAGAAACTTACACAAATGCCCCTACATAGTGATCCAATTTTTTTGAGGGAAAATTAGTCAATATATTCCCTCATTTTCAATGGATGAAAAATCACAAAATTCCTATATATATCTTTAGGACAATATACTCTTCTTACAGATGATTGTACATTTTCTTGGATGAATTTTTTAAAATATCATCGACATTTTGCATGTTTCATCCATTTAATATACAGATGTAAACAATGGCATCACTGACCAAATTAAATGAGAAATAAAAATAAAAATAAAAAACTAACTGCAGTCACGTTTAAAAAATAGAATTGCGGACCCAATATCTAGGCTTCTCGCCATTGGTGGGAACCTGCCATGAGAAACTCATGACAGTCAAGTGGCAGCAGTATACAGTAAACTATAGTAAACTATAATAAACTACAGTAAACTAATCTTATCCAATCAAATTTATTTGTAAAAGTGAAGCCAAACAGGAAACATTTAACTTGCATTTATGATATAGAATTCCTGAAATAGGACACGTGTTCACACTTCATATGATAGATGGTCTTATCCACGGAGAGTCCGGCAGTCCGTCTCAGTGTTTTTTTAGGCAATTAAATGCCCAATTGCCTCCAAAAAAATAGGCAGCTTCAACTCCTTCAAGCGTATAGAAAAAAAGGGGTAAATGTATTAAAAAATGCCAGACTATCATCATGGCCCTACACATTGTTGCCACTATGTTTCCAAAACCTCATTCTATTCATCATGCAGAGCAAATACATACAAATATTGCATACAAAAATTCAAAATTCAAAATTGTATACTTATAATTGGCCTCATTCAATTCAAATCCTGAAAATGAAGGAGTCATGAAATGCAAAACCTTCTTGAAAGAAAGGTCACATAACCATGTGTTTGAAAACCTAAAAAAACCCACTGGTCCGTCTTGGGAAATCCATATGTAACTTAACCTATGGACAAATCCATGTTTCTTTAGAACCTTGATGAAGCTTAAGCTACCAACCCACCGACCCCTTAATCTGTAAACAACAAGGCGGACATTTTTGGTCAAATGAATGATAAAGAATTCTCATGTGTAGGACAGAAGTGCAACTATTCATCCTTGGGATTAGGGGTGAAAAGGGAAAATCTTCTATAGTAGTTTGACTCCCAATGAGTACTTTTGATTTTCTTAAAGTGGATGATGTCACATGGTTCCCAAAGGGCTATTATCCATGGTCACTAGCCCGACATTCAAGGGTTAAAAGAATTTTATTTTTCTTTTATTTTTCTTTGTTCTTTCTATTTATTATTCCTCAATGAAAAAATGAAAAAAAAAAATCTATTCTTGTCGAGGAGTTTGGAATGTTGTACATGCCTCAAACTAAATATAGTAAAATTTTAATTTTGAAGATTTATAAGAAGATCTAGCCTCCTAAATGAATTTGACTATGTTTTCTCCCAAAACACTCCCAAACTATCATTTCTAATACAAGTACCAAATTTTAGAAAAAAAACATTTTAGGACACATGTAAATGTAGAACCTTGTAATATTGTGGTTTGAGAAGATGTAGAAAAATTTCAAAAATTTCCACCATTTAGATTGCAAGATATTAGCGTTTGAATGGACAAAAATCCTTTTTTGGGCCCTCACCAAAAATAGTCAATTGCACTTCACAAGATTACATTTGTATGAAAAAAATTTTCGAAGGCAAGTTGGCTACATGCTTGAAAAAATTGAGATCATTTGGTATTGTACAACATACAAGAAAAAAATTGTAAGTGAAAAGAACTAAAGAATGATTCTAATTATGAAATTGTTAAGAACCTAGTTATAGAATTGAAAAATGTCAATTCCAACGGTTGTAATGTTGTAATTAACAATGTACATCCTATTATTATTATTATTATTATTATTATTATTATTATTATTATTATTATTATTATTATTATTATTATTATTAATTTATTAATTTATTTTTAAATACTGAAAATTATGTTAAACAAAGGACTTCAAAGTTTATTTTAGAGCAGAGAATCCATAACTCCCCGCAAACTAACACTCCTCAAAACTTTCATCTCATGAATCAAAATGGAATGATTCATAGCTTTCCACCTATATAGGAATCTAAAAAACTTATTCCAAATTTTTATTTCTTAAAAAAGTGATTTTAAAAAAAATTGGGGGGGTTGCCCAAGTTGCCTACCGAGCAATGAAATTGACATATCATACAATAACTTTTGAACCATGTAATCAAAAATTATGAAAATTGTTGGGCCTTAAAGCTACTCCTCGGGCACATGTTATGTGAAAATTGCAAAGAAAAAGAATAAAAATCATATTTGTAGTGAGTTGCCTAAAATTACTATGTTGTCAAAAAACACAGTTTGGGGCATTTAGGGTTTAAATCTCTTTTTTACTCACATCCAATATACATCTATATCTTAAATGATTTTGTTTGTTTGTTTGTTTTATTTATTATGGTGCAATCTCTAGAATTGTGCATTCCATGTTGGAAAGTTGTCTCAAAAGAGGGGTGCACGGGTTTTATTTCATGGCATTTTGACTTATGATAGGAAAGATATTGACTTTCAAAGTTTTTATTTGTGAATTAAAAAAAATACTTTTATTTTTATTTTATTATATTGTGGCAACAACATAGGGGATACTAAGTAGTACATCATCAAGGTAAACCAGCCCATGACAGGCAAATTGCCTAATGCAATCATCTAGGAAACCACCTATTAGAGTCTTACATCAACCCATGGCAGAATCTTTGTGATAAATGAGATTAAGACTACATTAGGCTGATTTGTGGCCATAATCTTGTCTTGGGAGATGGTCATGGAGTTATTAGTGTCATAGGGCACTTACACCATTCAAGTGTAAATTGGTCACAAGAAGTTATTTTTTTATTCCTTCATGTCATGGCCATGTTAGGAAATGTTGTAACCATTTTAGAAAATCTTGTGACTGCTTTAGGTGGTAAGAGGACTGTTATGGGAATCCTTTTTGTTGATTTGGGGTAGTCTACAAACTTTGTTGGGCTAATTCGGTTGTACATTTCAAAAATTCATAAAAAATTCTTACTTTGTCCAAAAAATAAAATTTCAATTGCTTCCTTCAATTCTCACATATGTCTATGTATGGGAAAAAATCTGAATCATTTTGCTAATGGTAACAATACAGACCACTCATTCTGCTTGTCATAGGTAGGTTTATCTTAGTTCATGTAGAGCATTCATCTTTCTTTCCTTTGATATAATACATTAGTTTTAATCCATGATGGACATCAATATGTAGTAGCTAAAGTGCTTTCATGTATAGGGAATAAAATTGAAATTTAAAATAAAATAAAGTAATCATATGTACTAGGATTTATTTTTGACAAGGATTAGAGCAAAGAGAGATTGTTTTCAAAGCCTTGTAATCAAGTGAGGCACATTGGGAGATCAAAAATTTCACTAAAGTGTGCCCATTCATTATAAGCTCCTTCCCCCTTGCCTCCTTAACCCCCTCTAGAATTTTTTTTCTTAAGATGGTTTTTGATTGGTGGGCTACGTTTCTCTCCTAAGACAATCAACAATGAGCAATTTTTGGACACCTTGATTTTGAAAATTCATCCAAGACAGAGTTTTTGTTAAGATCAAAAGTTTTTTCAAGCTATGGAAAGACAACTCGATGAACTACACACGAAAACATTTCAAATTTCAAAAAATAAATAAATTTGGGATTCAAACATCCCTTGAAGTTAGGAAACGACAGTAAAAATGGTTGATTGGACATTTAGAAGATAAAGAGACTTTATTGACATAAAAAAAAGTACTCCATACTTTTAAGTTTGAAAATTCATAAAATATGGTATAAGTGTCTCTAAATTATGAAACGGTTTTATTTTATTCTATTTTCTCATGAGGAATCCAACATTCTTACAAAAAAAAATCATCATTTGTACCATCCACCTACTAATCATTGTGAGTACTTCTAAGGTAGGCAATCCATTCCTAATTAGTGCACCATTCTAGTAGTGTAGGGTGGAGTAATTTTAATTAGGAGGTGATTAACAATGATTAATGTTGGCATAGTTCCCGACGCAATTGTGGCACATTATGATTGGCTACAAGACTCTCAATATTGCAACGAACCCTTATTAGATTTTGCAACCAACCCTTGGTTGGAAGCTGGAAGGTCTATATGACCAACATGGGTAGAACAAGATTTTTAGCTAAAAAATTCATAGTAATTATGTTTTGAGAAATATGAATATGAAAAATTATGGAAACCTTATGAACTCTGTTTTTGCACATGGGAAGATTTTTCCACTCTTGAAACTTCCCTTGAAGATATGTGTATTTGCATAAGTCATTAGAAATGGGTTGCTTCTAGAACTTCTTTTTTTTTCATTTTTTGTGAAGTGCCAAAGTGGCTCCATAAAAAGTTGTAGTGGTGCTACAAATTTCAACATTTATCGACATATTGGATAGAAAATATCAAAGTAGCACACATCACATGTCCATAATTATCTTTTCATCAACGATTTGGTGATTTCATGTGAGATTTTTTTTCTAATTTGAAGTTTTTTGGTGAAAAACTTCATAGTTTTTTGCCTTTTTTAGCCAAATTATTTTTTCCTCGTGCAATCTGGCACCAAAAAGCCCAAAGTATAAAGCCTTGGTTACCTTCTTTAACCCCTAAATGACGAGTCACATGTTTTTTGTATGATGCATGACAAGGAATTCTCCTTTGTAGGACAAAAGTTCAACTATTCATCCTTTGAATCCGGGGGTGGAAAGGGAAGATCTTCTACAAGAGTTTGACTCCTAATGAGTATTTTTTAGTTTTTTTTAAAGTATGAGATGTCACACGGTTCCAAAATGGTTGATTTCCAAGGTCACCAGCCCGGAGTTCAAGGGTTAATGGACCACCATAAGAAGCTGTGGAACTTTGGATCCTTCATTGTGTGCCATAAAAAGAACAAAAAATAAATAGGGACACTTCCGTCACTGTGGGCCAAAAAGGCACACCGGGGGTGGGTGGGGTGAATCCCAGCAGCAAAACTAAAAATTAAAACTAAGAATTTAAAATTTAAAATTTAAGAATTTTAAACTCAATCCTAGCCAACCACAGCGATGAATGTATTGTAACTTCCATTGGTTATTCTTCACAATAACTTCTGTCAACACCAACCGACGCACCGTCCATTTTTCACATAACTTACGGCAACTTTCCAACACTGTCGGAAAGTAAGGTAAGATACGTTTAAGGTAGAAGCACCCAAATGCGACACTTGTTTTGGATCTCTTGATATGGAGGGTGCTCACAGGAAAAAATGATGTGCATGTGTTAGAAAATGATTTAGGAAACCAACAAAATTGATTTCGTATTTTTTCAAGCTTGTATGAATGTAATATGAATTTAAAAAAAATACTTTGTAGATGTACCTCTTGTGAACTCTAGACTAACACCAAAGTGGGCACGGAAACACCCAATAGCAAAATTCTCTAAACTTGGATCAAGTGCGGGTGATTGGTTGCTTCTTGGAAGAATGACAACTTCTTGGAACCCCACATGTCAACTTTGGAATCCAATTTGTCTACTTTGGGTCCATGAGCGTTTGAATTTAGGTTTCTTTTAGGTGTCCATAAATGTCTCCTGTTATATTTGGGTGCCTCTCTACCTTATGTACTTCATTTGGCGACCACATTTTCAAAAACAACCAAAAACGGCAATAGAAGAAATTCAGCATAGTTGGAGGTAGCTTTTTCTATAAAGAAAAAAAGAATTTTGTAACCTATTAACTATTGAAAATCTTGAATTTTCATTTTTTTTATATGACATGTAATAGCTATGAATTTTCAAAGTCGCAACTCCCTAGACCATTGAAACCGTCATAAAGGTGGACCTAAAATCGAAATTTGACTAAACCAATAGTCAACTAATTAGGAATGGGAAAATTTAATGACATTGTAGAAGGACACTTTAATGAAAGCCTAGGGACACTTTAAGGGAACTTTATTGTGCATAAATGGGAATATGGATGCTTTTGGGTGTTTCTACTACTTATTTCAATTTTTTGCTTGAAATGAAATCTTCTTAATACAAGAGCCTAGGTTCAATTAGAGTTGATTTTGGAAAAAAATCCCACATTTATAGTAACATATCAAAAATCCATAGTCTATTTAAATGTAATGTCCCATAGTAAACATCACAGAAAACCTTCCCTATTGATTTGTTTGGAGGACTAATTTAGTAAGGAAATCAAGTAAAACAACCCCACGGTGTTTTATGTTGTTTTATACTAGATAATAATAAGACAATATATACACCCTAAAGTTGGTTGAAATATTAGTTGGAAAGAAGGCTTATATGTCATGTAAAATATATATAGTATGTATATGCATGAAGTTCATGGTTTAGTTGGGTACCTCTTGTAAGCTAGCTATGCAGTGTAACACCAATTTTTTGTGTTGTAGGACGAGTCTATCCACAAACAAAGATAACCAAGAATAGGGTCATTGCAAGAAACACTATCCAGTCTCTATTGCATTTTTTATAGTACACTATTTTTTTCATGAGTACTTTATAAATAGATTTTTTTTTTAAATGGAAAAAATATGTTTAATGTATAAACCTTTAAAAAAAATTTACCTTAGGAAGGAAAAGCATAAAAAAAATTCTCTAAATAGGAGAACTAGAAAAGTGCAAAATCTCATGAAAATTGGTACTTTCACATTTTATTTTGTAAAAAATAGGAAAATCAATTTAAAAAAAAAGAAATTTCCCATTTGGGAAGAGTTGGTGGTGATGAGATTTCACCAAAAGAATGATCTTTGAGCCATCTTCAATGTTCAAAAATTGCATGCAATTTATGGGAGTGTTGTTTGCACTCATGTGGAGAATATAAAGTAATATATTTTCAAATTTTCTTGGGTAGATATAATCTTTCCTACTATGCAAATGGACCATGAAAGTTTCAACTCTAGATCATTAAATTTGGGGACTCCTAATGTAGTAGAAACTAAAAATCCCTAAATTGCACTTTGTAACAAAAAAAAAAATTATTTTTAAATATATAATGAGTTTTTTTCATTTCTTAACAATAAGAGATCTGATGAACATCAAGTTAGACATGTTCAATCAAAATTTCATATTCATTGGACTTAACTTGTGCTTCATAAATTATAGAGGATGACACAAGATCACTCTCATTGTGACAAAGAATAGGACTAGTGTTCCTTGCAATGACCCAATACTACTTGGTTTATTCCTAATGAGTACCATTGAAGAGGTTTAACACAAAGCAAAGAATACAAGCAAAAAGTATCTAGAATCCCTTTCAATCACCGACATGACCCAACAAGAATTAGGAAAGGCTAATTTCTTGTAAAGGATACGTAATTGTATACTGCTTTTTGCTTTTCAAACTCTGTGCAATTGAGTTTCCCATTTTCTGACTTCCAAATTTACACCAATTTCAAACCAGGTTGCCTTGTGGAGTCGTGTCAGTCCAGCTGTGGCCCTTGAAGGCCGTATGTTTCAAAATAAATAAATAAATAAACACCAATTTAACGAAATTGACCAAAAGAGTCTAATAGAAATTTAATTTAATGATAGAATTTGTTTAGAGCTTTCCCGTGTATTAGTTCGGAGCCAGCCAGGCTGGAATGCCAGAATCACCTGAACGAAGATGCGGCATCTTCCCGCAACTGGAGACGGAGCTTCCATATCCTCCCACCTTCACCTTCACCTCCACATTTCCTCACCGGCCCAGTCAACGTCATCGGCCCAGTTGCCAACAGTGGATTGCTACGTGTGTTCAATGTGTCTACTCTTTCACTGGGCCCCGGGGAAATGAAAAATGGAAAAAAGACTCTCAAGACAAGACATGATGATGAGAACAAGTTTTAATCTTTGCAAGTCTGTACAGAAACAGGGAATTCGGGGCGGTACCACTCTCCTTGGTAAGTTACTGTAGATGCTCTACAGTAAGAGCATGGCCACCCAGGCGCGTCAGAAATGACGCGCCAGAGTGCCTGTTGCGGGCCCTGCAGCTGCAGCCGGAGCTCCCCCCACCCTTATTACGCGCTGTTACACCACTCCATCGCGCATTCAGGAACTACGTGGCAACTCAAGCTACATCTTTACTGGCTGCGGACTGTTACCTGTCGCGGTGCGGCAAGAGGTATTTTTGGCATGTTCAGACAAGCGTTGAGGACGAATTCTCCTCAATCTGCGGTTATGAGCCAACAAAGAGGCCCTCAGCTGTTGAGTGTCCGCTCCCTTTTTCGAAGTGGCCGCTCTGTTGGGAGAGTGACGGTGAGGGGCGAATTCCGTCAAGGGCCCGCTAGGAGGCGTTGAGGCCGTGCCCAGCGCGCCTGGTTGGCCATGCTCTTAGCCCTCCCACTCCGTCTCTCTGTGAATCACTCAATTTGCCTGGGACCCTGACTGAGTCATCACTGAGAGCCTGTTCCCTGTGACATGTCCGGTTCTTGCACTTGGATTTGATGGCTTTACTTTTTTTTTCTCGAAAAGAAACAAACCCAAAAGCAGGGAAACTGTACCTGGATCGGATGGAGTCCAGTATCAAATGCTAAGTTATCTCGCCTCTGAATCCGCGCGTGCGGCAATTGATGGGGGGAAAGAGCTTTCCCAGAGATGGCGAAGAATGATTCCGAAGCATCGGATTCCCATCATCCACCCAGGCCCCGCCATCACATCCCATGCAAGAGGCAACAGGGGATGCAGAAGTATCCGCCCTGCCTGCCTGCGTGCTTGTGGTTTCTGAGAAGGAGCCCCTGTAACTTAGTCTCTCCGCTCCCCTCATTACCCTGCTACAGGAAGCACCGGCATTCATCAGTCATAAGTTGGCAGTCTTGAGTAGCGCTACCGAGATGGATGACGTAAATCCTCCCCCTGGATCGACGGATTCCCGACATCTCGCTGGGTTTTCTTCACTCAGGTATTTGAAACAGAGTAGCTACGCTACGACAGGCTCTTCTCGACTAATGTAGTACTCAACCTTTTTCAGAGGAGCTTCAGTGGATGCAAAGAATCCTTTCTTTCGATCGATTCAGAGCTAATAACCTGCCATTGGAACTAATCTGGTGACTGAAATTTTGCAGGTGGCTCTAATATTGTGCCCTTGGTAGTGGGATAAATCATCCAGTTTAATGCAGTCTATGAACGCAAACTGTGTATTTTTTAGAGTGGGGGATCAGAAATGTGCTTACTTCCGGTGTTTGACTAACCGGCAGACCCTCTCCAAACACTTTTTACTTCCGTTCATCCTCTTGAAACCGGCTGCCATGGCATACGATTCTTCCATCCTCGCAACGTGCAAACACGACAGAAGTTCCAAATATTCAACTTTTTTTCACGAGAATTGTATAGTGATGGAGAATTCACGTTCGGGTGATTGCGTCCGGAGGGCAGTTGCCGGCGAGCGAAACCATGAACACCCCACCCATTGTCGGTACTAAATTAACCTTCCAAGTCCCAAAGTTAACAAATTATCATTTACTACATCCGATGATTTTATGAAATCCAGGCGCGAAACATGTCGACGCAAACTCCCCAATCATTCATGTGGGGTCGTAAACGAACAGTCTCCATTGCTTACACCAGTTCCGGAACTAGATCAAACGGGAGCCCTCTTCTCAGTAAAACCCACCATAATCTGGGTTTACAGAATTCGCGTTCACTACAACCTAACGCCAAACCTACTTGCGCCCCGGAGTTGTAAATTAGCACCTGATAGAAAACATGAAAAATTTCCAGGCGGCCCTTTGACACGGTCCGGAAGTCGGCTTCGGTACAGGATCGTGCAATGTGCACATAGACCTGAGGCACCACCAGCTGTTGACTTGCAACAGGATTTTAGAGAGCCCATTCGCCTTGTCACAGTCTTCAAGAGCAGATGGATAGACTCCTGCCCCTCCGCGATTCCGCACCAAGGTTACCATCCCCAAATTTAGGGACCGCGGAAGCTGCGCCTGGAGGGAGCCAGTTCCCCTGCCAAGTGGCGCAGTGGCGACTCGCTCCGCCGTGGATGCAAAGAAGGCCCCTCCACCAGGATAGAGAGCATTCACTTGTAGCATAGCTTCCCTCACGCGAGTTGTAGCTTTAGCTTCCTCAAACGAGTCTAGAGCTTCTGGGTCCGGTGCTGGATTGCTGGAGGTGCAACCATGGCGAGTCTGCAAGTTTGTATGCTGGTGCTGCTGAGTCTTTTCTGGTCAGCGGCCATCTTGCATTCGGGTACGCAACATGCATGGTGACGACGTTTCGTGGGGTGGTCTTCGTGAATGCGCATGTTGGGCGACGTCCTTAGTTGTTCTCTTCTGACTATCGGTCTGTTTGTGTCTCAGTAATTTTCCTATACAGATTATTAGATTTTCAGGGACGATTCTAAGGCTTGTATGCTGGTCTGTAGCTGTCTGTAACTTGTAAGGGAGAATCTAATTGGAATCTGTAGCAGAGTCTGGCTCCTTGAGTCTGTGTCTGCCAACTGTCGGCTGCTTCTTAACTGCGTATATAACCATTTCTGTCGGAGAGGGTCTGTTGTCCAGGGGGCTCACTTCCAATTCAAGTCTAGTGATCCCCGTTGGAAGTGCTTCCGACTAATCTTGTTGTCCAAGTCCTTGAAAATTGCGAGTGTCTGCTCCGTTTCACCCTTGCTTTCAGTTTGGACGTAAGCACTTGAGTGTGTTCAAACTGAGAGGGGAGGTTTAGTACGTTTTGATACAGGGGATAATGAGTATAGGAGTTGCAGTGTCCAATTAAAATTCATGTTAGAAACTATTGCATGCCAGAGAATTCTTGCTGTCCAGAGTGTGGAAGAGTCGATTCAACCTCAATCTCGCTGCGAATTCGACGACGGTTTGGGATTGACGTAGAATTCTGTTTGGAACTTGGCAGTTGAGGCACAGAAGACGACTCTTCTTTTTGCATTCGGCGACTCATACGCCGACGTGGGTAACACCCCGAAGACAGGACCCAGCGCCGGGAAGAATTGGATTTACCCGTACGGCATCACATGGCCCAAAAAGAACGGACCGCCTGCAGGGCGATTCTCCGACGGCAAGACTCAGACAGATTGGATCAGTAAGTCTCACAATTCGCGAGCACTCCTTCAGTCCTTCAGAAACTCACATCAGCTCACAATTTTCAAATATGCACGAGGCTTCGCCAAAGTGACAAAAAGCTTACCAATTTAATGAAAATCGGTATGCGCCTCTGTTTTCTGACTCTCTTCATATGTCCGATTTGCAGAGGATCTTCTGAGCCTGCCGGTGTACCCGCCGCCGTACCTCTACGCTTCGGGCGCGGACACATCCTCAGGCATAAACTTCGCCGTGGATGGCGCGGGCGTTTCGCTGGCGAACAGTCCCATCAGCTTAGGTGCCCAAGTGGACAACTTCGAGCTTCTGCTCCGCTCGGACCCGTACTCTAAAGCGGCGCTGGCGAATTCGCTCACCCTCGTCTCCGTGACGGTGAACGACTACTTAACATTCAAGGGCAACACCTCCTCCGAGTTATTCGTCTTCATCGAGCGCGTGGTCACAGGCGTCCAAGCGAATCTGCAGCGTCTCTACGACCTGGGGGTGCGCAACGTCCTGGTGCCAAATTTGTTCAACATCGACTGCTTACCGCTCTCCACGGCAGCCAACGGCTACACCAAGTGCGAAAACGCAACGCTCCCGTTCGTGACGATTTACAACGCCTTCCTGCTTGGCGCCGTCCAGAGCATCAATGCCCGGAATCCTGGCGCCAGGTTCGTCATCTTGGATCACTTCTCCGCGGTCGACAGACTCATCCAGGAGGGGAGTTCGTACGGCTTCACTGATGGGCTGAAGCCGTGCTGCAAGGGGAAAAGTAACACGACGAGCTGTGGGGATGTGGATCCTGCGACGCAAAAGTGGCTGTACACTGTGTGCAAGCGGAGGGAACTCGCCATCTTCTGGGATGACGAGCATCCTACCATGTGGGCCTGGAACTATATCATCAATTTGTATGCTAATGTGCCTGGGTATATTTTGCTTGCTGATGCGCCCACCTTAAAGCAGTGGCTCCAGATTAATGATGTCGTGCAAGAGCCCGTCGGCTCCCCCTTGGCCCCTCCAGGTACTGGACATCATTCCCACTCCATGCTACACGTAAATTTCTTTATCTCACATGATTTAACACTATTTACTTTAGCCGGTGTTGGATACCTTTGTTGAAAGTGCACACGTGCGTAATGTGAAAAATTGGATTTGATGTTAGAACAATGATTTTCTTTTTAATTCAAATGGTAACTAGAATTGAAAAGTCCTTACTGGACCGTCCTAACAAAGAAAGAAACGAAAAGAACGATTTCCATCTACTATAATACAAATTTTAGCAGCTTCTTTGAGAATCTGCTTCACTAGGGGGATGGGGTTCCAGATTTCTGCTATGCTGAAAATGGTGGTAATACGGGAAACATAATTTGAGATCTTCACTGCTCGTCTAGTACGGTCGTCACGTTAAGATGAAATTTAGGGGCTCAGTATTAGGAGGGGTGGTATGGGAAAGTTGTAGAAGGAAATGGCAGAATCGTGTGCCTGGAATCTTGAACCCTGAAATCACCGTGCCATGGAATCCATTTGTGGTGCGCAGATCCGTCAACGGCAATTGGGCAGGCGCAAGCGGCGCTGGAATTTCTACTCGACAAGCCGCAATACTCCGAAGCCATAGGGCTCCTGCAATCCTTCAACTTGGAATCTGTTTTATCTGGTGACCCGAGTCAGGTTGTGACGGTCTTCCTCCCCACCAACGACGCCCTTTCAGACCCAGGCAGCCGACCTGTCATCGACAGAGTGTTCGCTGAAAACAAAGTGAATGACGTATCGCTCTACCATGTCGCCGCAGGCTACTTCGACTTGAACGCCATAGTCACTTCCAAGCCCGCATCATACACATCCCTCTCCGGGTTGTCGGTGCCATTGTCGTACCCACCTTCCGGGGTGTACGTTGGAACCAATTCGCAAGCGAAGGTTGTTGAGCCCAATGTGTACAACGTTCCCGGGAAGATTGTGATTCACGGAATTGATCACGTGATCACGCCTCCTGGGGTGTAAAAAATTGGAAAGACGAGGAGAGTGAAGAATAAGCTGCATCAGCAATATTTTCCTGACGAAAGTGTATAGGTGAGTGTACGTACGTTAGATTTTGCTGATTCGGAGAAGCAGCGCCGCCTTTCGATGGATGCTTGGATCTGCCAAGGTTAGAGGACCTCCCAGAATAATTTGACTAAGTTGTAATTTGTCATCATATACAATTCTTCTTTCATGTAAATGAAATTGAGCTTTTATGCTCTCTGTACACCTGTTTCTGTGACTCGAGCTGTATGCTACCTTGTGCTCTTACAGGTCTGGGTTATTTCTGTTCATGAGTTTTCGAGATCAGTAGTCCCTAGGTCTTTATTGTTCCAAAATTCAGATCTTGAACCAACTGTTCATGAATTCAAAGGTTGGAATGCAAACTCAAAATGTTCATGAATTGTCAATTGAAAAGTTTATCGAAAAGTTTAGGGTCCGGTGCCGTGGTAGATTGATGAGTTCTGCATGCATAATGATCATATCAGTAAACGTCTGACGGTAGAATCGGCGTTGAAATTTTAACACGGCCAGAAAAACTTCGAGAAAGGTAAGCAAAGAGAGTGCAAGAAAGATCAAATAGCGAATTTCCGGGCGAGTAGGCATGTTGATTTTAAAATCTATGCAGCTTTCCAAATGATTTCACTTCTGCTGTGAAAGGAGGTTTCCACTTCCAACGCGCCTTTCAAATTGGAGAAGAAGAAGACCTCGATCGGAAACGCAAAAACGCGTCTAAAAAGTGCCGGCTATTATAAACCTCGCGGACTCCATTATTTTGACCGATTTTCACCAACAATTAATTCATAGGTTTAGTATTCAACCCGGGATGCAACTAAGCAAACAGAGGGCGACATTGCTGCAGAGTAGGGATCTAAAACTTCGCACAAGGGCTCGAAAATGAAACAGCGAAAGAAAAAAAAGGGCTGGAAGCTCAACACGACGGACGTTGGAGTTTGTAGCGGGAGAACGACAACACCGGTGAGTTGGACTCATTCACACCTGCAACTGCGCTTTGTTTTCCATGTCATCATTCCACGTCATATTCTTACATGTCCACGTCGGGTCATTCTCTGCCACGTCTACATCATCGTCATGTTCGAAACCCGCCAGTTCGGGAAATGCACTGGACACTGAAGTTGTGAGAGAGACCTGCTGAAGCATCCTTGGTTGCCTGTTGAGGCAAGTAGGGTTTAGGCTTGGAAGAACGAAACCGAGTTTGCAGGCTCGATTACGTCTTGAACATCAGCGAGAGAGCGAGGGAGGGAGGGCGGTGGGATACATGGCGGCGAAAACGGGATCCGTGTCGAGGATGACCAAGTACTTGAAGCCTTACGAGTTGAAGTTGCATTTCTCCAACAAGTATGTGCGATCCATGGTCGTTCACAAGCCCACCAGCCACATTGTGGTAGCGGCGACGTCGCAGGAGAAGGATTTGCGGGAGCAGCTTCCTACGACTGGCGACGTTGCGGCTGCCGCACACATCGCTGGAATCTTGGCCGCCAGGTTGAAGGTGAAGGACATTCCTGCGGTGACTTATGAGCTGCGGAAAGGGGAGAAGTACCATGGGAAGATCAAGGCGTTCGTAGATAGTCTTCGGGCGAACGGTGTCCTACTGATTTAAGGTTTACATCACTTGGCGTATGAATCGAGTTCTATCGGGATTGGTAATGCACTCTGGCAAATTCATGAATCGAATTCGTCTTGTGCTCAATGCACGGGTCCGTTATGGACGAGATCGGGAAGCAGTAGATGGTGATGGTGATATCTGATAACGGAGGGTTTGATCGTCATGAACTGGTTTGCAACTTTTCTCCTCTTTCTCCATTTAAACGAT
The DNA here is from genome assembly GCA_963920665.1 of Straminergon stramineum. Lineage (NCBI taxonomy): Eukaryota > Viridiplantae > Streptophyta > Bryopsida > Hypnales > Calliergonaceae > Straminergon > Straminergon stramineum. The sequence goes on along the minus strand of OY987269.1, from coordinate 8,898,111 downwards.
TCGACTTCGAAACCGAGGTGGAATTGTAGGTGTTGAATTGAATCGCCTTTTCTAAGGTTTTGGTAACGCCGCAGATCTTTCTATTTTGAACCCACTGAAATTACTGTTAATTGCGTAGGCGCTGTAATGTGGAAATTCCCGCAATGGCAGCAGAGTATATGAAATAGGAGAAGATGAGATCTCAGAGTGGTACAAGCCATCCTTGCCGGGTTTGAATTGTCCTGTTTTTGTCGATGTCACCAATCCTATATCGTATACGATGATTGGAAAGTGGCAAGGGCCTGCCTGGACGAGGTCGCGATTTTTCAGAACTAACTTCTATACTTTGCCAAGATTGCAAAGCAAGTCAGTAGTGGTTGAAATTTGTAATGTTGCCGAACATGGTTGGATGGGTTCCAATCACAAAGTTAGGTCTCTCTTTTGTCTGCTGATGACATCGCTAGTTCTTTAAGATGTTACAGATGTCTTAACTAGCTGATGTGATCTGTAGTACCAAGCTTAACCAATGCTGTTATGATTCCTTCTCGATAAGCAGTGCAGAGCTCTGCCTCAATGTAATAGGAGAAATGCATACCGGCAGTTCTAAATTTGAACTTGGGGACTTGAGTTTGGCGATTTTTGTTTGTAATATGGCGTCCTCAGAGTTGGGTGATAGTGGATGGTCAAATTCTATGTGATCCATTTGCAAGTTGGTTGATTTCTCTTTGAGTAGGCCGAACTTGCGTGCATTGAAGCGGAGCAATGTGTAATTGCGTAATTCAGTCTCAAACGTAGTATTGCCTAAAACTGAGCAAGTTTGTTTGATAACCATTATTGGATATGTATTGTGCTCAAGGGAGCTCTCATTTTTTTTTATTGGCATGACGATAAATTGCAACTAGAGTTGTGTGAATTGCAAGAACTATACTACTTGAATATAATTTGCAAACAGTTACAAAAGGATCATAATTAGTGTTGGATTGATGGATTTTCTAAACCTTATCTAGATTTCTATGTCCATGTTTTGATTATTGTGCTACAAGCATCTACTTATTTTGTGGATTGTTCAAGACTATGTTTGAATTTGAGTGAACTAATTTTAGTGTAGTAGAACTTCTAATAAGCAACATTCTCTAAAGTAATGAACCTCTCTAATTTAATATTGATTGTGGTCCCAGTGTGGCTTACATACAAAGTCATGATTGCAAATGACCCTTGCTCCCTAATGTAATAAACCTCTCTAATGTAATGTGTCACATTGGTCTTGGCCTAGTCCTTGATAGAAGTTTTATTGTATTGGTTTTTGTATTTCACACACCTATGCTATTGTTGCTATTTGACTATTTCCTTCATTGTAGGAATGGTCTCATTATGGCCATGTGAGTTGCCTACATGGGACTTGTTTGAACAAATGCCAAGCAACAAGCCTTTTTAATATGTACTATTGGCATTAGAACCTAAGGCAATTTCTACCCCTAAACACAACTTGTTTACAAGGTGATTGCTTGGAAATTTGAATAAGTGAATACAAAGTCAATTGTGGATGATCTTTTTGAAATATTAACATATGCCCCTTTGCAGTGGGCTTTGAAGACTCCCCCTATCTCCCTCAATTAGGTCCTTGAATAAAAATCCATCCTATTTGAAAATTGAAAATTTGAATAATTTTAGACAACATGTGAAAACTCTTCTTCTAGATTTGAAATTTGGCAAGTATGTAATTTGGCAAAGCCATTGGGCTTATTGGATGAATTAACCTTTGAAAAAAATTTATAAATTTTTTATTTTCTACCCACAATAAAATTTGAAAATTTGAGTTCATATATGAAATCAAAAAGCCCTTGATTATTGAAGAGAGGTGATGAATACATAATTAACCAAGTACAAAGTAGGGGATAATTTTTTAACAATTATCCTACAGAAAACACAATATTCACCCTACATGAACCATTTTATAAGACCACTTTAATGTCCTTTTCATAACCTTGTTAATCAAAGTTGGCATCCCTTTTGCTCCCTCCAAAAGTAGGCATGACAACTTTCCAATTAACCAATAACACTACTTGGCATTGCAACTTTCCAACCATTCCATGACTCACAATTATAACCAAATTCTCATACATCTAGGGAGGTATTATCCCTCCTCCAAGGGGAATGGTTTAGACTAGTTAACAAAATTATGTTATGCACAAGTGGTATATATAGATAAACCACCGTTCATGAACAATTGATTCAACCCTGCTTTAGCTTTGTTTTCAACAGTAAAAAGTTTGATCAAGTAGTGGAGATGTGATGCCGACTTTCACATCTAATGTGCCCTATGCCATTGCTACAACCAAAATTAAAGTAAAAATAATTTTCTAATTTTTTTTATCAGAAAAACTTCAAAATTCTATAACTTTCACACTATAGGTCCCAATACCAAAAAAGAAAGCTTGTACATTCCTCCTTGCTGAGGAGATCTCAACATAACAAACAAAACAAACAAACAAACAACCTAACTTAAAGGTATGGATGCCAAAATCAGATCATCAAACTAAATGCCAACTAATTTTTTTTCCCATGAATCAAGAGTTTCAAACCTTCATATGGCTACAGTACAGGCATACAGAAATGCACCTTTGTTTATTTATTGGATAGTCAATGTTTTATCTACTCTACTATCCTATGCTAGGGTCAGATTTGTTAAAAATTAATTCAAAATATAAATAAATATGGCATCTAATGAAATTTTCAAAAATTATGATGTGACATAATTGACTAGTGGAAAAAATATAAATTGAAAAATGTTAATCCTCAAAAAACCCATAAAGCCAAAGCTATGAGTAATGGTAATAGTATTGATAAAACCTGACATATTCCATGCCATTTTAATGGAATGTTGGACCATTTTAATGAAATTCCCTATTAGAATAGAACATTTTCTGGATAGCCATACACCTCATTGTAGTCTCTACCGATTGAATCCTAACTCTCTTTCGCCCTCCCTCCCAACAAAACAACAACTACAGCAACAACCGCACACAGAATGATTCTTCTTTCCATTTCCCCAAAGAATCCGGCCAAGCATCCCAAACTCCAAAGGTGACATCGATCTGATCCTCCTTTCCAAATACCGAAACCGTACCAGGGTGGAGGCATTGTACCAAATTAAAGGCACTCCGGCGGGTGGACCGGTACCGCCCTCCAAGTGATCGAAGCAGATTATCTGCTTTCCCGGAGATGATGGGGAGAGCCAGAATGACATCATATATTCCTGGGAATGGGATTGGCAACCTAGCTGGACTTGGCATGATCGACGCCACAATGAAACCATCCGCCGTGCAGGCGCTCGCTGGGAAGGGGCTGGGAAGGCTAGGAGCGGCTGTTCTCGTGCTGCCATGCACCCGCATTCAGTCGTCACTGCCGATCGACATGGAGGATATGTCAATATATTCCTTGGAAGGAACGGCGGAGGTAAACTCCAAACGAGGGTCCTAGCTATAATTAGTAATATTGGTGGATCGAGAGAGCAATCTAATCACTGTTTCGTTGAATTCATTAATGGAATATTATCAGAGTTTCTGATCCCCATTCGAACCGTCCCCGGAACCGTCATCAAATTAGTGGGATGGAATGGATCCAGTAATGCATGGAATCGTGGAGTTTTTTTTTATCACCATACTAATTGTCGATTTCGTTAAACTAATTGGTGAGATTCCGGCAACGACACAACGACTGGCATGGGGTCTCCAGTTGAGGTTCCGAGCAGGAATAATGGTGGAGAGAATTAATCTCACTGGTTAGCCGTTGAACACCATGACTGGAATCGCACACTCAATCTCTTAGTAATTAGCCCCATTGGAATCGTCAAAATTCGCTAATTAACCCAGAAAGGACGCCGACGGAAATCATGAACTCGCTACCCAAAGTCCGTAGTAATTACCCTATCAAGTAGTACAAATAATTATCGGACCTAAATGTATTTTGTATATTCGACTTCATGAGCGTGGAGCATATCGACACTGCCTCCATCTTTGGGGATGAGCTCCACCCGACGATGTATGCCTGGAACTATATCATCAATTTGTATGCTGATGAACCTGGGTATATTCTTTTGGCTGACGCGCCCACGCTGAAGCAGTGGCTCCAGATTAATGACGGCACGGAGGAAATCTGTTAGCGCTCCCTAATCCCCTCCAGGTACGCACTGCTCGTTATTCCCACTCCGTATTGCTCACGAATTGCATATCATCTCATATGAGGCATCACTAACTTAGTGTGTGTTGTGAATATCATTAACTGTGTGGGAGTGAATATGTGCTCACGGGGATATGTGGAAATGTACTGAGCGAAATACAAATTGGTTATTTTTTGTTTCTCGTTTTAGAAGTTCATGAACGGGTGGGAAGATTTTCAAGCCTCGCAAGCACGTTGAACCGTGTAATTTGGAATTTGTGGCAATACGGGAAAACACGAATACGGGAAATCGATCTTTACTGCGGGAGTGGTAGAAAGTTTGGGGGTTGGGAATTAGGCGCGGCTGGATTTAGGATCCAAATGAAATGACAGAACGGCGTGCCTGAAATTCTGAACCCAAGTCACTCTTTAAACGATTCCCATTTCCGATCAATAATGAATCCCATGTGTGGTGGTGCGACAGACATGACGACGGCAATTGGGCAGTTGCAAGTGGCGATGCACTATCTCCTGGACAAACCGGACTACTCCGAAGCCCCAGGGCTCGTTGGCTCCTTCGACTAGGACGCTGTTTTGCTCGGGGACCCCGCCCAGCCGGTGACCGTCTTTCTCCCTAACAACGAAGCCCTCACCTCGCCAGATGCCCGACCTCTCCTTGACAAAGCGTTTGCTGAGGACAAAGTGAACGACGTCGCGCTCTACCACATCGCCGCCGGCTACTTCGACTTGGACGCCATACTCGCAACCAAGCCCGCCTCCGTCACAACCCTCTCCGGATTGCCTCTGGCACTCGCATACTCCGCTGACGGGGTGTTCGTTGGAGCCGACATGCATATGCGGGTCGTTGATCCCAATCTGTACAACGTGACTGGGCAGGTGGTGATTCACGGCATAGATCACGTGCTCTTTCCTCCTGACTTTTAAGATACTGGAAAGACGAGGAGATTGAAGACTAAGCTGCTCCATCAGCATTATTTTTCTGACGCAAGTACGAGTATAGGTGAGTGTACGTACGTTAGATTTTAAAAATTCGGAGAACAAGCCCGTCCTTACGATGGATGCTCTGACCTGCCAAGGGCGAGTTAGAGTACGACATGCTATACGAGCACGGAATAATGTGACATTGCTGTAATTTGTCATCGTGTACACTGCCATTTTCATGGAAATGAAATTGAGCTTTCATGCTCTCTGTTTTCCTATTTCGGTGTCTCCACAATCAAACTATCACCTCATGGTCTTACGTGAGTTTCTTCCCGAGTTTCTTCGGTTGCTGAGTTAAAGAGTTTATCTGTTCCTAGCCACATCCTTACGGTTCAGATCGTGAACAGAGTAGTCGAATCTTTGAATGCAAATTTATGAATTGTCAATTGGGAAGTTCTTTCAAGAGTTTTGAACTCCGTCTCCTTGGAGATACTTGAGTGCTGTATGCATATATTCAAAAATTTGATCTAGCGACTATCATCATGATGCGATAAGCCTTGGATTAGGTCTAACATCTCTTTCATGTCTTCCGGCTAGTTTGCTTTCCGAGTCTCAGCCTTGAATCGTCCATGCTTAGTGGCAAGCTAGCTCGGCGAGGAAATCGTGCATCATTCAGCGGGCATTTGTCGTGTAACAGCTAGAGATGGAGTCTACCACGGACCATCTACGAACCCGATACCTAAGAAAGGTTGAGCTTCTGCATCCGTCAGCTCTCTGGCCCAATAAACTCGACCAGTTGTATTGGCTCCTCTTCCAGTGCACCTGTACTGCCCAAAGTAGACAGTTCTGCATAAACAAGTAGAAATTAGGTCAGCGGTCAGCGGTAATGGTAATGCATTGACTTCCGCAATAGACCATAGCCGAGGTCTGTACAAAATTTGCAAAGGGTTTATTGCTTAGACGATCTTTTCTGGTCCGCAGGAGGAGGAGAATCCTCGTCTAAGAGTATCAGCTTCACATATATTGGTCCCAGGAAGTGAACACGCACCTGTCTCGCTCTTGCAAGCCCCAGTCATACCAACCCTTCGTGTTAATATTGGCATCCATTCTACAGCGGGAGTAGACCACAGTAGAATATTGTCCCCATGCACGGCCTAGATATGGCCTTCCAGAGCCCGTGATAATGCAGCGTAGGAATGAGAATCCTGATTTTCCCATGATGCTGCCAGGGTAGTACTTGCCTTGAGCTACCAGCGCGCCCCCGTCGCCGAGAGCAATTGAATGCAACCAGCACATCTGGTAACAACAATACAAATTCGTATCACTCTGTCTCGTTGAAAAACAGAATTGCGTCGACGATAGATCGGTGCAAACGTTCAATCTGGTGGTCAATGACGAAGAATTGGACTCCAAGCACAACGACACAGTAGTAGAACGAAATGTTTGCCAGGTGGCTGCAGCTCATATTAGCCCCACTTTTCGCCTATAGTACTGGATTGCTATTTCAGACCCATGGAACCAGATGAGGCCCTACTCGAAATTGCATCCCAATTAATCTTCCAGGAATTGAACTATAAAAAAATAGGTAAAAGGTAAATCGATCCTGGTTAAGCGAACTGCAGAGACTCACCTCAAAGAGCGATCGACCGACACCGAATACAAAGTCCTCAGAGCCTTCAATGAAGCATCTGAAGTAGTAGTGTCGACCGGAGTGGTCGTACAACGTGTCTTGGTGACCATAGAAATTGCACCTGTACAGAAAGGCCATATCACCAGAGATGCGGAATGCTGCTGCTTGCTTGTGCAATTGATTTGCTACTGGGGGTCCCGCAGAGTTCTGCAGTTGAAAGAACACATAGGATAGACTGTGAGAGAAGACGAGCAGTGAGTTTGACTCTCTCTCTTCCGTAGTCAGTTCGTTTTATGTGCACCACGCGCATGGAGCGGCGGTTTAAGCAAAGTTCCTCAACGTACGTTTTACACCCTAAGTGGAGGGACAGAGAACCTCTCCCCGCTATCACAGAGCCCCCTTCATGTCGTGGCTTCGACAGCAGCGTGTGGCCATGAACATAAAAGTGAGGATCTAGTTCTTGCTGCTTGCAATCACTTAGGTAGCCTTCACTATGTCAGATGATTTATAGCGGACGACTTTCCGGGAATCGTATTCTTCTTAAAGGTCACACTTCATTGTCGGATCAATTTGCCAGAGGCGACAAACGGATTACTCAAAAATATTCTTGCATTTGGGAGCTTGCATATTTCACTGCAATATTTCTCAAGATTGGTGGACACCCGAAACAGTCAGTAACCAGATTTTAGAGTACACGTCCAAAATCACATTCTACCAGTTTCCTAGATGCGAATATTTTTGGCAAGCGACTCGCACGGTCGCACCTTGCCAATGTGTGAGGATCGGCTGTGAACGTTTCAAAAGGAAGGATAGTTAGAGGCAATCCAATTCCGCACTTACACGGAACGAGATGTCCCTGGCTATGAAATGGTCGGATTCCACCACGACCGAAGCACTCATTAGAGTCCCCGCAGAGGCTGCAGTGTCATTCCAGGTGATGATTGTTCGGTTGCTGCCTTCTCCTTGTAAAGTTATGTACGGCTTGTTTGTAGGAAAGACGACCTTCTCCCTACGCAAATGCAATTTCATTATTATTTTCAGAACCGAGTTTCGCAAGGTCTCTCTCACCTACAATGCTAACATAAAATTAAATCAAGAGTCTAAGAAAACAACTATAGAAGGATGAAATCGCTTTAAAATACACGTACGTATAAACTCCAGTTGTGACATAGATGGTGGTCCGCCTCGTATTATTCTCTGGCACCTGATCAATAGCTTCTTGAATGGTGCGATACGGCGTAGTGCCGTCCTGGCCGACAACGAGGATTGTGTTATCGCCATAGTCTACATTCTTGAAAATGGACATCAAAGCCTCACCGAAAGTAGATGTACGTCGGTTGTGCCTACTTGTGGTCCAGGTTTCTCTCCTCGGGTAGTAGTCCGCATTGTTCACCTCAAGATTCTGGTAGTCGAGCGATTGGCTAACAGTACTCTGAGGCCGAATTTCAAGTGCCGGAGAACCAACGATGACTACGCATAACGCGAAGAAACAGAGTAATTGCAGGACAATGGAAGTACATGGGGTGCACACTTCTAGACATACCATAAGTCTGACCATAGCTAATAACTACTCACATTGTCAATAACGGTCCCGACTACATCTGCGAGATCGCTCCTAAGTCTTACGTGTAAATTTTGAGAGGGCTTGCGAATGAGCAAACAACTGAATAATATCATACCACCACCAAGCTCCGGAGATGTCCAAGAGAAACAATTAATTAGAACACTTGGCAAGTATGATCAGTCCTAACTGAAAAACTGAAGTGCCTTCCAAGTCAGCTTCAATGACAACCAGTAGACAACGAAGAAAATGTACAATTCAACGTAATTGTGACTGCTGAAGAATCGGACGGTGATCTTCCACCAAAGGAAAATGTGAAGGAAATATTGCAAAATGAGCAAAAAAAAGATCACATCACGGATTTCCTGGCGGGCAGGCATTTTGATACTCTGAAATTGATACAGTAGCTTTGCACATGGCTCCACTTCCAATGCGATGAGAAAGGAGGCTGCGCCTTTCACGTAGGAGAAGGAGATGAGTTCACGGCAATGGAAAAGATCGAGCGTCTGAAACGTGTTCGCGAGAAAATACCGCACGAAATCAATCAAACATGTTCACCAGATTCAATTACTGTTCAACATAAATGACAGATTTAGTATGCAACTCGGGATGCAACTAAACAGGCAGACGGTGACATTGCTGCAGAGAAGGGATCTAAAGACTTCGCACAAGGGCTCGAAAATGAAACAGCGATTAAAAAAAAAGAATAGTGCTGGATGGTCGCGATAGACGAAGTTATGACGTTGGGCGTTTGCAAGCGGGAGAACGATGACACCGGTGAGTCGAACCCGTTCACACATACACTATTTCTGCGATATCCACGTCATTACGACACGTCATATTCCAAACGGGTATATACTGCCACGTTGGATTATTGCATGACACGTCGGATTATTGTGGTCGTGTTCACTGAGGCAATTTTGGAGAACCTGCAAATGCACCGGTACTGTACCGTGGTCAATTTGTAGAAGCGTCGTTGGTTGCCTGTTGAGGCAATTAGGGTTTAGGCGTGGAAGAACCAGACCGAGTTTGCAGGCTCGATTACGTTTCGAGCATCAGCGAGAGAGCGAGGGAGAGAGGGCGGTGGAATTCATGGCGGCCAAAATGGGATCCGTGTCGAGGATGACCAAGTACTTGAAGCCTTACGAGTTGAAGTTGCATTTCTCCAACAAGTATGTGCGATCCATGGTCGTTCACAAGCCCACCAGCCACACGGTGGTAGCGGCGACGTCGCAGGAGAAGGATTTGCGGGAGCAGCTTCCTACGACGGGCGACGTTGCGGCGGCCGCACACATTGCCGGGATCTTGGCTGCCAGGTTGAAGGTGAAGGACATTCCTGCGGTGACTTATGAGCTGCGGAAGGGGGAGAAGTATCATGGGAAGATCAAGGCGTTCGTAGATAGTCTTCGGGAGAATGGCATCCTACTGATTTAAGGTGTCACTGCGCATATGCATTGAGTTTTACCATGACTGGTACTTCACTCTGGCAAATCCATGAGTGTGCTATCGAGCACATAACGGAAGTTGGAGGTGATTCTCGTTAACGGTGGGTTTAATCGTCACGAATTGGCTTTCAATATTTCTCGTCTTTCTCTATTCGTCAATTTGGCTACGAAACCAATGTGGAGTTACAGGGATTGAATTGAATCGCCTTTTCTAGGGTTTTGGTAACGGAGCAGATACTTCTGTGTTGGAGCCGCTGAAATTGGTTTTGAGTTGCGATGACGCTGCTACTCGGAAATTCCTGCTCTGGCAGCAAACTAGATGAGATAGGAGAAGGTGAGATTCCAGAGTGGTACTAGCCATCCTTGCTTGGCTTGACTTGCCCTGTTTCTGTTGATGTCACCAATCCAATATCCTATACGATGATTGGAAAGTGGTAGGGACCTGCGTAGACGAGGCTGCGAGTGTTCAGAAAGAAACTTCTATCTTGAGGTCAGATTGCAAAGCAAGCCTGTAGTGGTTGGAATTTGTAATACTGCCGAACACAATTGAATCGGTTCAATTCACGGGATTAGGTCTGATTTTTTTCTACTGATGATATCGCGCACTTCTATGGCGGCCATTTCTTTGAGATGTTGCAGATGTCGTGGTTTAACTAGGGAATGTGTGATTTGTAGTACCAATACTGTCTTGCTTGCTTCTTGAAATGCAGTGCGGAGTTCTGCCTTAATGTAATAGGAGAAATTGCATACCGACAGTCTTCAATTTGAGCTTAGGAGACTTGAGTTTAGCGATGTTTGTTTGTAAGACCAAGGAATGACACTTCGCACTAATTTTTACCATTGCTTGTAGGGGGGTTTATGCAATTTTTTAAATGGGAGGTAATAGATCAATGCAGTAGAGAAGCTTTTTCTTTCATGAAATTTATTGTAAGTAGATATTGACTATCAAAAAATTTTGTATACATCCATGTGCATGATTAGAAGGTCACCTGATACAAGTTACCTTCAAACTTCTTAAATTTGACCTCTCAAGATCCCAACTATTTCACTATTCTATATTTTGAATGTGTGACAAGTGTGCTACAATCAATGATATTGTGATATTGTAGCAAGTGTAAAGCATGTTCTTGAATGTCATTTAGAGAGGTTTGACTACAAAGTACAAATACATTATTTTGGTGCCTACATGAGGTTGTGTACTAATCATTTATTTGCAAAGAAAGGGTGCTTAGACGTAAGACACTCTAACGTTTTAGGGAACTACAAATTTTAAAAGATTTATTAGGTTTCACAGGATGTTAGGTTTGGTAGGAAATTTTCAACTCAAAATATATTAGGGTTCAAATATCCCAATATGGAGAAGACATGTCACCAATGCTCCAATCCAACCACCTTTTCTTACATGTAGCTGTCTAAGATTGATAATTATGCATAGGTGACAAAATTGGTTTGAACATTGAATTGGTTTTCAAGAAATGTTAACATTAGATATAAACAATCCATTTGTGACCCCACATCAAATTAAATTTCCGTAGTGACCACAATAAATTACCGTAATGACCACCACAAGTTATCCAAGTATTAACAATAAGTGCCACCTTGTTTGGAATAAAAAGAATTGCAAGTAACTCTCAGAGCTCTGACCCATTTAGATTCCCATACAGAAGAAAACCTTCTCTTGCACTAATTCAGGATAAATATGAATTTCTTCAAGCAACTTCCACATGTACTCAGTCTGCTCACAACTTGGAAGTTCAGTCATTTTAGTTTTATAATTATAAGGAATTTCCAAAGTGAGTCGTTAAAGAGGGTTGTGAAAGACTGTAAAGTTAACAGGAGACAACCCATTCCATTCAAAACCACTGACATTCAACAAGTGTAACATGAGATGAACTGCTAGTGTGATAACTGAATGACATGCCAAAGCGTCCCTAACGGTCACATAACCGATACACAATCTGGACTTGACACTGTCAGATTTATTACAAGAACCAGAGCACATCAGCAGCGTAACAAACAAGATGTACCCACACAAAGAGTGAAGAATTGATTTAGAAATCCGGGGAGTACGAATTAAATAAAGGGTGAGCTTTAACTCCAGCTCAGAACACATTATGAGGAGCACCTCAGACCTACCGACAGAAAACCCCTCCACACTCCAATCTCCTCATCGGCTAACACTGACCGGAGATTAGAATTTCGCACATGTGAAGCTGGGTCAGTCTTGTCAAGAAATCAGAGCAAATTCGGTGATCTTACAAAGACCTGGGTTGAACCTGCTGCAGCTTAAATTTTACAAGGCCAACTTTCACTTATTCTCTCTGCCTCCGCCACCCCTGTCTCCGCCCGGCCAGCATTCTGTCACCGCATTATGCGCTTCGCACAACCCTGCTGCTGTAAACTTGGCCTGCAATCTTTACAAAAGGTTTCACAGCAACTAAAAAGAATCGTAGAAACCCTTGGGACAATTGATAAACCCTAACCCTAAAATCGTTGACACCCTCTGTACTGCACACGAAACCGAACACTCTAACCCTTGACAAGTAAGCCCGCACTTAACCAGCTTGGGCCCGTTCGACCTCGACACGACCGGATTGATGCGCACCCAAAAGAGCGAGAAGGTGGACGCCAGGAAAATCGACCATACAATCACAATCGTGGGCGTTCGGCTCTGCCGCTACATGAAGCCTTTCAGAAACGGGTACATGTGCACAATCACCCAGAAGGCGAAGAGCTAGCCGAAGAACGGGCCCCAGGATTGGTAGACGTTGTTGGTCGCATCCAAGATTCCAGCCACCTCGCCCACCAGGTTGAAAATGAGAATGGTCGTCGGGGGCACCAGCAGTGAAGTCCACTTGAGCGTGTAAAATTGTGACAATTGCGAGACCCTGAACCCTAAAAATGTGATACTCTCTGTACTGCACACGAAACCCTTAACTCTAAGCCTAACCCCTAGCAAGTGAGCCCGCACTCCACCAAGTTGGGCCCGTTCGACCTTGACACGAACGGATTGATGCGCACCCAGAGGAGCGAGAAGATGGACGCCAGCAAAATCGACCACACAATCACAATCGTGGGCGTGCGGTTCTGCCGCCCCATGAGGCCTTTGAGAAACGGGTACAGGTGCACAATCACCCAGAAGGCGAAGAAGAGCTTGCCGAAGAGCGGGCCCCAGGATTGATAGCCATTGTTGATCGCATCCGAGATTCCAGCCACCACGCCCACTAGGTTGAAGATGAGAATGGTGGTCGGGGGTATCAACAGCGACGTCCACTTCAGAGCGTAAAGCTCCCCGAAACTCTCGTCATCGCCCGCTTTCGAAGTCACCGTGAAATTAGTGTCGATCCCCGCCAACACCTTGAGCAGGCCCTGGAAGAGAGCGAACAGATGCGCGCTCACACCGCCGATCACCCAGAACTGCTCGTTGCGCCACCACTCGTCCACGCCCACGCCGGACCAACGCATCTCCAGAATGCCGGTGGCGAAGATGGAAATAAAGAGGGAGATGAAAAACAAACTGTCCAAGTTGCTTATCTGCACACAACATTGGCAAAACGTGAACAAATTGGAGTTTTCGTGTTTCATCCACACTTTTCTGGCCCTTTTCCTTCTTGCACAAAAATCTATCATGGAATTACTTACCGAGAGCAACATCTCAAAGGTCATAGAATGAGTTGCAATGCAGTTGAAAGACACGGATTCTGAAAGCAGACCTTCGGCTTGCATTGAATTTTAGTTACTAAACTACAACTTAAGATAATAGCTTCTTATTGGTTGCATGAGATAGGACTACAAGAGCACAGGATTCGCGGATTCCTGTCACAATATGAAAATCTGCACTTAAATTTTGTGTCCATTTGCATAATCCATGAACCAAATTGGAGTTTGAAGAAGAATTTGGTGAGAGAAGTGACGGCGCTGACTTACAGTAGGGATGATGAACTTGCCCGTGAGCAAGCACACGGCCGGCAGCACGCAATACGCGACGAGCGGCAACGACGTCAAGGGATAGATCGTCGTGTTGATATACGCCAGTCTCTCCAAGCACTTGAGCCTTCCTCCATATCCATACCACAGCGGACAATGCCTGCTGAGCGAAATTTCCACGGACCCGAGTGCCCATCGCAGCACTTGGTTCAACCGATCCGACAGATTGATGGGCGCTGAGCCTTTGAACGCCGGTCGGTGCGGCATGCAATAGATCGACCGCCACCCTCTGCAATGCATCTTGAACCCCGTGAGAATATCCTCCGTGACGGATCCATATATCCACCCTATTTCTTTTCCCCATTCAGTTTTGTCCTCGTAGCCGCAGCTGATGACGTGAATCGCTTCTTTCAGGAGCGAACCCGCGCTGGCGGAGTGATGCACTCCGCCGTGCTCGAGAAGCGTCGACGCAACGAAGACAGGCGACTGGCCGAAACGTTTCTCGTAGTTCTTGGTGGATTGGACTAGAGAAGAAGAATTTGATGAGTCTTCGTCCATCATGCCTTCTTCGATGTCTTCCAAGCTGAAGATCGGCACGCTGGAGTCTGATCGAGTGGGAGCGGTCTTCTTCTTCGAGAATTTTGACTTCTTGTTTTTTTTCTTCTTGCGTTTGCCGCAGCAGCAGCACCAGGAAAAGCACGCACCGGCGCCGCAGCCGGCGCTTTTGTTGAGCTTCTCCTTCTGCTTGGGCTCGTAACCGTACAACGCGTGACGCTTGAAAACGCATCCCGTGCCCACGTACACAGGGCCTTGGATCCCATCCAAACCCTTCAGATTGATCTGCACTCAAGAAGTCACCAAAATGGGTTACGAGAATGACTACCGCAACTTAGCATTGGAATCCATGCATTTGGCTTTACCCATGAAGAACCGAGGATTCATGGCTAGAGAAGGACAAACTCAAATAAAATTGGTTACCATACGATCTGGACTAAAGAATTCGCTAAATCGCGTTACGAGAATGACTCCCCCGACTCAGCATTAGAATCCATGTGGCTTATCCCTTGAAGGTCCAAGGTTTTATGGCTTGAAAAGGACGAACTCAAATAAAATTGGTTACCATACGATCTTCCCCACACTGCCAAAAAACATGAAATCCCAATGTATGGCATACGCGGTGCTCACATCAAAGAAGACGGTATTGTGATTCGCATAACGATCGTTGCGATCAATCCCATCAAACCGCTGCGGGAACTGCACGTAGCAGACCTTCTTCCCGACGTTGGGGTCCATGAAAAAGCACATGGACTCCCGGATCGCCTTGCTGTTGTTGATGTAGTGATCGCAATCCAAATTGAGGAAGTAGGGCGCGTTCGTGAGCACCGCGCTCACACGCACCAGCGCGTTCATGGCGCCGGCTTTCTTGTGGTGGTTGAAGCCCGGACGCTTCTCCCTGGAGACGTACACCAGGCGTGGCAGCTCGTTGCCGTCCGTGTCGTGACCGCCGCTGTGCCCCAAAAACACCTGCGCATATTCACAGGAACAATCACAAATGGGAAACTGCAAATCGTGTTGCGAACTTGATTTCCATGCCCAAGGTAATACTTGCAACGGAAGATCAATGGGAAACTGCAAATCCTGTTGCTATCTTGATTTGTATATAACAAGGAAACGCTTGCGATGGAAAGATCTAGGGATTAGTCACGTAATGGGGAAATTGATTAGTTGCTGTACCTGGATCATTCCGGGGTGATCGCGTGTGTTGTTGCCGGGCCACGGGGTGCCGTCCTGCATTGTCCATCCCTCTTCCGGCACTTTCTTCGCTTTCGCAACCAACGCATTCACCCGTACTTTGAATTCTTCGTACTCTCTCTGTAAGATTTCACAAACCTCATCAATCTCCGCATCAATTGCAGTTAAGGATTATAGCCAGCTGTCAATAAACTATTACCTCTACCGATAACAGATCATGATATCTGTGAACATTTTTATGCTCCCCAATTTCGCCTACTCCCAAATCAATTGACATATTTCCTCGGGATTACTACAAGTGAGACAACACTGGCAGAGAGTTTCGTGATTCCGGACCTTCATGGCTCGTCTCTCCTTGACGAAGGTCGGTTGCACCTTATCCTTCAAGTAGTCGATCTTTTGCGCGAAGTACATCTCCGGAGCCCGGGGCTCGATGCTGAACTTCTTGCAGAAGGGCACCCACTTGCGAGCGAACTCCGACGTCTCCGACACGACCTCGAACGTGAGCATAGCGGCGCCGTCGTCGGAGAGGTAGCACGAGACTTTGTCCACGGGGTAATCTACCGCCAGAATCGACAGGATGGTATTGGCGGTCACCAGAGGTGGCTCCTTCATGGGGTCCACGGTACTAACATAGACGTCCACCGGCTCGAGTTGCGAAGGCTCCCCTTCTTTCTCGTACCTTCACCCACATCAATACCAGGAGCATCAGATCAAGTTCCCCAAAAAATTCTATCTCACGAATTGACATCGACAACACCGCGGCATCACATCAAATGAAGTATCAAGAATTTCTAATCACTGGTAACATCTCAAGTAATCACTCCAATTTCACCAAATCTCTCAACGGACAAGTTCTAAACAGTTCACAAAGACCGAGTGATGAATACGGGTTACAGGGAATGGTGGAACCCCTGATTTCTCCTTCCTTACAGAGGAAGGAATTGATAATGACGAGGGTATAGTACTAGTACTGGTATGAAAATGCTTGGCTACTGCTTACGCAATTATCGCTTAATAGTGAAATTACAACGGGCTTCACAGTGTATTTTTGAAGGGTAGAAAGAAAATTCGTAGCAGATCAGAAAGGGACAAGTTTTCCAGGCAGCACTGTGCTGCTAAAATTGAAACTTGCGAAATTTTGGTGTGAGTGAGAGTATTAAATTTGACTGTAGGTATCACTGACCTTAATGAGAGTCTGTCCAAGTACGTCTCGCGATTGATGGGCAGCCATTTGGGGAACTGATCGAGAATCCACGAGATGGCGAACCAGATCTCGCAAACGACCGACGTGAGCCACAGTCCGTAGGCGCCTTCCACGGGGTGGAGGATGCGGTAGCGGAAGAAAAACGCCAGCACCACTAGGCGGATGACGATCAGCATGCGGTAAGGGTTGATGCTCGCGGAGGAAATCGGTACTTTCCGTGACAACGGCTGTCGCGATTCATCCATACTGCAGACAAACATCAGAATATCAGAACGGTAATCAATTCAGACTTCGCATTTGACTTCAACAGAACTAGAAACTTTCACGAACACAAAGATTTGCAATGCAATCCGTCAAGCGTACAAATCCGTGATTGCATCCATACTACGCTCCAAAACACGAACTCATAGATGAGAAATTGGTAGAAAATTTAAATGCTTCAAACAATTTGACTGGACTTGGGATTGTGAGGGCCTACATCGGAAGATCGGGGCCGTTTTCGCCATCCATGTCACCCCCGCCTTTGTGGTGATGGCCTTCAGTCATCATCTTCTCTTGCCGCATTTTCCAGCTGTCCACTCGCTCCTTCCACGCCACGCTGCCATAGCCGTAAGCTGCCAAGTCCTTCGTAGGATCCATCGGCCGCGCTTGAACTGCAATTACACACAAGATCGAAATGAGATGAAGTCTCTTTCCGGCTTTCGCCTCAAGAAAATCCCAAGTTAGTACTGGATTCAGTATTGAACCAGTATAAACGGCGGGTACAATGTAAATTCAGAACCGAACCTCGTCACTAGTCAATGTAGATTCAATCAGATACGCCCATTACCTCATTCGTTATTACATGAATTGCAAATTTCAATTCGCTCGAAGCACTACAACTGCATATAACTCTTAAGGCGCTCTACGAGAGCACACATACGTAAGTAATTGATGTTTGGGGCTACATTCTTCAATTGAAAATTCTTGAGCGACTGTCACAGGAAAATGTTGTGCTCTCATAGAATAACTAAAATTCGTCCTATGGGTTCACTATCACAACGTCTTGGATTCCGTGATTCTTCCTTGAATGAGGAGAAGTAGCAGTTGCAGCACATCATCAATTATTCTGCAATGCTTTTATAGCGGATCCGTACTTCGCTAAAAAAGTATGGCCTTTTGCGAACCATTGCAAAAGCGCTGCAAACTTGTCGCTAAAGTCTTGGGCACGGAACCAATCCACATTAATGCCTAGCAAAACTATTGCGAAAAAAATTGCAATCTCAAGTAGCTGCAAATACATTGCATAGGGATATAATTCTACACCATTACAAAAACGTTAAGAGATTTCTGATGGTCCTTGCAAAACCACTAAAAAGACTGGTAATATCAGCCTTCCGTACAAATGTTAGTAGCTCCGACCAAGAATGTTTTGTTGTGGCAAGATCGATGGAACCAATATTTAAAGCTTGAAAAATTGAACTCTTTGGAACCAGGCAATTGCATACCAGGGAGGTTCGATTCGATGTAAGGCAAGGGGTGCACGCGCTTTCCGCCGTTCATCGGTGGCGGCACTGCAATAGCGTGCGTATCATCCGCCATGTCCTCCTCTTCTTCGTTGCCCACAGTGCCGTCCGTCAGCAACGGGAACTGCGTGGGCTGGTGGTGGTGGTGGTGCATCATGTGGTGCGGCAAGTTGTGGTCCGCGTACATGCCCCCGTAGCTCATGCGCCCGTGCAGCATCGCGTCCGTCACGTGCTGGCTCTCCATCTCCAGGTGATGATGAGTATCCATCTCGAAGCTGAATTCGTTCTCCAGGTCGTCGGTGTCGTCTTCGTCGTCGTCGCCAGGCACGCGAGGAGACCCTGTTGAGGTACGTGAACATTCAGAGTGTCTGTCAGGGTCGGCTGAAAGTCGTTAAACCCTAAGCGGCAAAAAAAAAAGCAGGTGAAACTCGTGTGCCCAGGCAGATGGAGCATTCTTTCATGGTCTACGAGCTTCGAAAGGCACGATTGATTGCTGAACCCATGGCGGCTTTTGGGTACCTTTCTGGCGATTGTAGCGGGATTTGCATTGCGGGCACGACTGGTTGCCCTCCTTGCGCTCGTACTCGAAGCAGGGACGACACACGGGGAAGCCGCACTCGAAACAGGCGACGAAAAGCTCCCCGTCGACTGTGACCCCGACGTCGTCCCCGCAGATGTTGCAGATGAGCCCGTTCACGTGACTCAGCGGCTTCGGCTGCACATTGATCAGCAACGGCCAAGAGCATTCAATATACGTTGGTTACCCTCACAGCAGCAATCAAAATCTCTCTCCGGAAACACTCGCAAGGGATGACTGTGGACATGTCAACATTTTAACGATGAAAAGAGCATGCATTCTAAGTATGCGTACCCCGACGCCTCACAGCAGCAACCGCAAACCCTCACAGCCTCCAATCGACAATAGCTGCAAGCAATGACAGAGACTGTGTGCACATGTCTACATTTACAGCGATGAAGAGGGCATGCATTCTCAGTATGCGTGCGTACCCCATCGCCTCCGGGGTCGCGGATGACCACGAGCTCATTGCGATTGTGGGAGCCGGCAATGAGGCCGCCATTGGCCTCCATCGCTCCTCAACGAAGCCAACGACGCTGCAACCCCAACTCCAAGGCCAAGGCCAACCCTTGAGTTTGCTCTTCAACGTCGTCTTCTCCGCTTCTACCTCGACTGGCGGCAGCAATGGCGCTGCGGCCTGTCCGTCGCCATGCACAATCGCTCAAACCTCTATCAATGCGAACCCGCTCCTCTCCTCCTTTACATGCAACCATGTGCTCCCAACACGTACCGTGGAACCCACACACACAACACACACCCCAGAACAAGCACCCTCGTCACCTTCGCCCTTCTCTCCTCTCCCTCCCACACGCCTCCCCCCGTGCAATGCCCACCCTCTCTACACACCGATCAAACTCCCTCCCCAAAACTCAATACATACCCTCGCTACAATCGCCCAAACACTCCAAAACAGCAACCTTGGCGGCAGCCCCAACCTTGGCATGCGTCTATAAATGTGCGCGCGCATGCACTAGCTACCAAGGCGTCGATGAACGCCCTCGGCTCCGCAAGCCCATGGACATGGCATCAACGACGACCTCCAACAACAACAACAACAATAACAACGTCTGTGCTGCATGCATTGCTCCAAAATCGTCTCCGAGTATAAGCGAGCGGGGCAAGCACGACGACAGCCTCTCCAGCTGCGCGATAGCTAATAAATTTGTGCGGAGTCGACAAGGAGCGACGACGTACTGAGGAGAAAACAGACGACGAACTGCATGAGACTAGAGTGGAGAAGAAGAAACGTGTGAAGCGGGAAGATATGGAAGTAAGGTTCCGTCGTCGACAGGTTGTTGGCGATTGATGACTGGGTAATGAAATGAACTGAAATGAAAGGGAAGGGAAGGGAAGGGGAAAGGAAGGAAAGGAAGGAATGGAAGCTGGGTTTGGGGTGGCAATGCAACTGACGGATCATGCACGGCAGCTGCAAGCAAGCTGTATGTAATTAAGCTGTCTAGCTAATTAATTAATGGAAATTACCAACTGGAATATGAGATGGGCTTGCTTGCTGCATTGGCAGGAGGAACTGAAGGCTTGAAGAGGAGGAGAGGGAAGAAGAAGAAGAAGAAGCTGGAGCCAGCTGCGAAAAATTCTTCCTGTAGTAGGGGTCGTCGTCGGCTTTCCCAAGGCCATTATATTGCCTCACTCGTCTCCTCTGGCGCAGCAGCCAAGGACGTACAGTCACTGGCTCTCCCTGTGCTCCTCCTTCCCCCAATGTGGAGCTACAGGAAGCTTACTACTCGCTCTGTGGGTTCTATGGGGAACGGGGAACGGGAAACGGCGTATGCAGCGTCCATACATGACTCTGAGTTGGAGTTCCTTTTCCCTGGCATGTACCTGATAGGAAGATGTCATTGAGCGGGGGTCCGGGGGGGTTGTAAAGTGCCAAAGTGCCGATATTAGATGTCTTAGTGGTGCTCCAAATTTCAACATTGCATAGAAAATATCACATTAGCACATTAGGAAACTAACCCCCATTGCATCAGTACTATTGCAATGGTTGAAGAGTCCAATATTGAAATTGGATTCTAGCAATACTGCAACAAAATTGCAATAGTATTGCAATAGTACATTTTTAGTATATTGTTGCAAAGGTATTGTTGCAATACTTTTTGTAGTATCGCGATAGTACAATTATCATATTGGACTGTTCAACCATTGCAACAATATTGCAACAATACTGCAACAATACTGATGCAATAGGGGGCTTTTTCTTGACAGCACATGTCACACATCCATAATTTTGTTTTCATCCACAATCTAGCAATTTCATCTAAGATTTTTTTTTAATTTGAAGTTTTTTGGGAATGTCATCCAAGATTTTACTATTTATGTTCTATGGGCTTGGTGCGGGGCCGAACATTTTGGTGCAAATTAATGACATATCACCAAGAAAAAAAACATTGGGGGATCAGTGGGGTTATACCTTATTAAGGTAGAAGCACCTAAATGCAACACTTATTTTGAATCTCTTGATATGGAGGGTGCATACAAGAAAAAAAATGATGTGCAGATGTTGGGAAATGGTTTAGGAAATCTACAAAACTAGTTTGATATTTTTTGAGCTTGTATGAATATTATACGAATTTTTGAAAAGAAAATTCCTAGATGAATTTATTGTGAACAATAGACTAACACCAAAGAGAGCACGAAAACACCCAGAAGAGACACACTATAAGCTTGGATCACGTGGGGGTGATTGGCCACTTCTTGGAAGAGTGACAACTTCTTAAAACCCCACTTGTCTACTTTGGGTCCACTTGTTTTTGGATTTAGGTTGTTTTCTAGGTGGTGGAGAACGACTAGTATTGCATTTGGATGCTTCTACCTTAATTATGAGCTCGATGAGGAGTTAAATGGTACAATGGATTTCACCATCCTTGTTTTGGCTCGCCTACTACATTCCACTTCAAGGTAATTAAGGACACCTTAAATCTCCACTTTATCTAAATGTGGCTAATCTTTTGAATATGAAATTGGTAAAAAAATATCATCTTCTTGTTAGCAAACAACATGAGATTTCAATGCAACAAAGAACACATCATTTGGATACAATATGGTAGGAGGCTTTGAAATGGAGAGGGCATTTAGAAGCCACCATAGAAGTGCCCCATGTACAGAGCATGTGGTTGTTGAATGGACAGCAAAAAAAATAAAAATGGACATCACTTTTTGAGGTAGGAAAATGTGACTACAAGTGCACGATTTTAGGAGAGTGAGCAATGCTTTTGGATTGTTATTATGTGTGATTCACTAATCGGGAATGTATCATTTAATTGTGAGGACAGAATTCAAGATGACAATAAGAAAGAAATGATAAATATAAATTTCAGGGTACAAATTTCTCTTGCTCGATTTAAGGACACTCTGTTCCCACATTATGAAACTTTCTTGAACATAGTGAGCACCCACTTCATTTATTTCTGGACCAATTTGCTCTTTTCAAAGGCACATGATAATTCATTACTGCTAAGTCTAGGAACATTATTAACAACCTACAGACTTTTCACTTTGGAAAATCGTATCTAATTCAGAAAATTACAATTTAAATTTCATTTTGTTTCTTTTCCATTTCTTTGTCTACCAAAAAAATTTGGAAGTCATTGGACAAACAGTTTCTTCCACACATCTGTTTTTCTCCTTAGATGTGCCATTTTGGAGCCTTCTACCCTATGCAAAAGTTGTGAAGGGTCAAAGTTTTTCTAGTAAGTTAGATGTTTTAGAATGTTTTTTTCAAGAATATAGTAAATATTTATTTAGAGGATGTACTTGGTGTGAGCACATAATTAATTGGCACTTATGGGAACACAACACTTTTGGGTGTCCCTACCTTACCACATGCATTAAGATAACTCCACCTATAATCATCCAAATAAGCATTGGAATTTGGTTTTACTGTACTTTATTTTTGCCAATGAGTATTAATTTTTTAATATAATACATATTTTAAATTATTTTATTAGATTTTTGTTAGTCGTAGTGGGATTATAAAAGGGAGTCCAAATTTTCTCAGTGTACATTTCTTGGAGTGTTGCAATGACCCTTCTCCAATGTACTATCTATGAATAAAACAAGTTGTTTGTGTGGTTCTTTTGTTTTCCAAGTGGAATTGTCTTGCTACAAAAGGTTTTATTTCATATGGTCTTACACTATAGTATAAGCTTACTTGCAATATAAGCTCAAATATGGTTTTGATTTCAAAACATTGTACATACAAACACTCTATCCATTGCCTTTGAACCCTATTGAAACTTTCAATTATGCTAAGATTCCAACCAACTTTATATTTGTATTTATGCATAAGATTGCAAGATACAATATAGTTTCATACTTGCTTGTTTTCTTTAAAAGTACCCAATCCTCTAGATAGTTTAAGAATTAACTTAACAAACACCATATAATTAAACTATGAATTTCTAAATGCTAAGGATAAAAGTATATAAATTTAACCTTGGATTGACTATGAGCTCTCATAAATAGAAGCTATAACAATATGTTTTGGGCAATATCAATGTCCATTTGTGTTGGTTTCAAAAATAGGTTGTAATTAGGTGCAATTGACGAAATAATTAATCACTTGTGTGCATAAAACACAACTCTTTTTCTTTTTTTTTTAAATCAATCTTAAGATATTTTTTGAAACTATTTTGTCAAATTTTAAATTTTTGCAAGTAGAGAGTGTTGTTGTAGGTCATTAACAATCCAACCATTAGCTATTTGGGTTTGTATATTTTTGTTACTTTTAAGTAGCATCCATTCTCTTCAAAGGTATTTTTGATCTAGTTATGAATTTTTCTAAAGCTAGCCTAAATTCACAATGAAGTTATCATTGCAGTAGTATAAAATATTCATATTAGATTCTTACACATGAATACTAAACCTTATGAAAATAATCCCCCAAATATCCATTTTTTGTTTGTTAAGAAATTCACCATTTATTTTTTATTATAAATTTAGTACTTTGAACACATATAATGAGAAAATTTCCATTCATATAGTAGCTCATAGATTACCTCATAGTTTTAACCAATCAAATCAAAACTTAAGTACTAAACATCAAGATTGTATTTTTGGAGGATTTTCATAGTTTACATGCTTCCAAATTGATTTAGCAACTGAAGTGTACATAAATATTGTTCACCAATTAAACCCAATGGATAATTTCTAAAATTCACGTCTAATATATTTTATATACTACAAAATTTAAAAATATCGAGGAAATTGTGTATTATAAAATATGTTGGTAATGTATGAAACCCTTAGATATTGTTTGTTGAGCACTATGGAGTCCATATTCAATAGGATGTACAATGTGCCTTGGGACAATGTTTTGTTCAAATAACTTCTCATTTATCCAAATTAATGCTTAAATATTTTCTTAACAATCTTTCTTTATGACCAAATGGAAAAATTTGAGATGAATAATAATCTTGAATTGAGAGGGATATTAGCAAAAATGTGCAAATACTTTAAAAAGAATATTAGTATTAGTATGATTAATTTGAAATTTTTGTTCTTTCTTTGTGCTAATTTGATTTTGGAATTAGAGAAATTTTGTCTAAGTTTCTCTTTGAGAAGACAAAAAGTTTTCCCTTAAAGAATTGTAGTATTTTGAGGCCCAAAACTACTTCAAAATACTCATACCCAAAGGAAGGCTAAATACTTCATCTATATTTATTCTTTAACAAATCCAACCATAGGATCATTTGGTTGACTAGTTCAAGTAAATCCCTTATGACCTTGAGTAAGCATTATATTGCAAAGAGGATCATAAACATTCAACAAAAAACTATTTTCAAGCAAAAAAGAAACTAAACAAGACAAGAATTTTTTTCTAGTGGAGTGAGAAATATTTATTTTATACTAGTTTTAGTCCCTTGTGCATGTTTCTCAATAACGATTCAATCATTTAATATCAAATATTCATTATGGAACATCAACCAAATAGTAGGTTATTTATTTTATGAAATTCTAGAATTTGACCACAATAGATGTACAAAATAAAATTGTTCATAAATTTCATCTCATTATTATTCAAAATTGAATGGTTCAAAATGTTTTGGTGCATGTAAAATGTCCAAACAATAAAATAAAATAATCTCATTTTAGAATGTAATTATAGCTACCCACTTCAACATTGAATTTCCTTTAAACTTATAACTTTTGCAATAAATATTGAAATGACTTGAAATAAAGCTTTGCATGTAGATTAGGATGGTTAGCATCCATCCAACAAAATTCATGCAAACATTTCCCATTCATGAAGTCAATAGAGTGTGCCAGAGTTCTCAAAAAATCCACTATTGGGCCAACAACATAGGGCTATATTAGTAAATATTGAAATGACTTGACACAAAGCTTCACATGTAGACTATGATAGCTAACACCCATCCTAAGAAAATCATGCAATCATTCCACATTATGAAGTCAATTATAGAGCATGTTTGAATTCTCAAAAAGTCCAAAGTAGTCTCCTTGGTATTTTAGGGGTTAACTTGTGGGGTTATGATCCTTGGAATATGTGACACTTGTCATTGATTGATTAGAACCTAATCCATCAAGGAATTGAAAGTATCCCATATTCTCAAATAAAAGTAATAAAATTAGACAAAATTGTTGAATGACTACAACAATCATGGAAGCAAGTTAGGTGCTAAAATTTATTGGATTTTATAGTGATTTTATAGTGATTTCACAAATCTAAAATACAAAAATTTATGTAGAATCATTTGGGATATTTTTTGAGTTTTACCAACTATTTTTCTTTAATTACTATATTGAACCATTTTCTCAAGAACTCAATCTTTTTGTTTTTTTCTCTATTTTTTTCACTCTATATAGAAATTTTGTAGATTTTTTCCAATGTTTTCAAATTGCAAACAATTTTTTCTCCCATAACTTACCACCAGCTAACAACGAGCTAACCGGTGATTCTCCCCAAACATTGTTATGTATTCCCGTGTGAAAAGAGTCTGAAACATTTTGTAGTCTAACTTCAGTTAGTACCATGACGAGCTTTTCCTTGCAACTTCAGTTTAGTTTTTTTGACACAAATTAATTGAAATTTCATTGCATTAGACTTGCAACTTCAGTTTCAGCCAATCAAATGTTAGACCAACCTGCAGTTGGACTAAGTGATTGGTTGAAATTGGCGTCACAAATTAAAATTGTAGGAAGCCCATTGGTCTATTTTAAATTACTGCGGGTGGCGTACTATTGTTTTCTATAAACTTCCCTGAGTTCTTTGGTGAGACTAATTTGGGTGGTTCCAATAAGGTAGAAGCACCTAAATGCAACACTTGTTTTGGATCTCTTGATATGGAGGATGTGTACAAGAAAAAAATGATGTGCTTGTGTTAGGAAATGGTTTAGGTAACCAACAAAATTGGTTTTGTATTTGATGAGCTTGTATGAATATTATACAAATTTATGAAAAGTACTTCGTAGGTATACCTACTGTGGACACTAGACTAACACCAAATTCGACACGGAAACACCCAAAAGTAACACTCTCTGAACTTGAATCAAGTGCGAGTGATTGGTTGCTTCTTGGAAGAGTGACAACTTCTTGGAACCCCACTTGTCTACTTTGGGTCCACAAGTATTTGCATTTAGGTCATTTTTTAGGTATCCGTAAACAACTCCTGTTACATTTGGATGCTTCTATCTTATAGGAAAGGAGCTTCCAACACATTGAAGATGACATTTGGATACCATATGCGAAAGTTAGGAAGGGTCAAAATTTCTTTTTGGTAGATGTTCTAAAATCGTTTCTTCAGCATATGTACATATTGATTTTGGAGATGTACCCAGAGTGATTGATGATGGCGGTTTTAGGCAGGCTAAGATTTTGGGTGTACTGTACCGACCTTAGTAAAAAGAATAGTGTTAAAAAAAATTAGTAGTAAAAAAT
Source organism: Straminergon stramineum (assembly GCA_963920665.1). Taxonomy (NCBI): domain Eukaryota; kingdom Viridiplantae; phylum Streptophyta; class Bryopsida; order Hypnales; family Calliergonaceae; genus Straminergon; species Straminergon stramineum. The sequence continues at coordinate 8,871,513 of OY987269.1, read as the reverse complement.
GAAATAGCTCACTCTCCAAGTGTGTGTATTTTTATGTCAGCAATACAATACTGTATAATGTCAGACGTCATCATGCCATTAAATTACTTGATATTTTAAGTTGCTAGTGAATGGAATCCACAGCGCCTGAGTGAGAAGACCTTCCCCTTGCATTGAATTTTAATTTCTGAAACTACAGGTTCACATTAACTCTGATGAATTAACTTAATTGAGGTTCTTTTTAATTGCATATTCTAATAAGGGCATCTTTGAATGCACTAATTTGGAGATTCCTGTTACAATGTGAACATCTGTACTAAAATTTATCAACAATTTATAGGGTAGCCGTAGGAGACCCTATTCTTTTACCATCCATTTTAAAACCATTTCTCATTTATGAACCAATTTTCATTTATTTAGAGTGTTATTTTGTACAATTTTATCACCTTTTGGGTATTAGACTACCGGCATATTTGAGGTGATATCACTTTGTAGTCTTGTAGACAAAAGGTGGTATCATGGATGAAATAACACTCTAAATAAATGAGAAATATAGTTAGATGGATGAAAACTTTGGAGATAAGTAGACATTCACGATAGCATTGTAAAAATAATTTATCTTGTGAAAATGTGTTATTGGTGTGTTATATTGATAAAATGAGAATAATATCTAGTTGAATTTTGAAAATACATAATGCAAAATATTTAGTCAATATTCAAAAAATTACAATTATTGATAGTACAAATGGAGGCAATAACTAGAGTAGGTGCAATACTTGGAAAAAAATGTTGAAAATGGAAATTGAAGGATATTGTACTTGGTGGATAGAGTCAACATTCCATGTCAAATACTTAATTGAAAGGGGTCCATCTTTGAAAAGGGGACCCCTACAATGAATAGATTTTTTTAACCCCTAATGCAGGTTGGGATTTGGTCTACGGAGACCATACACACAGGATGCAGTGAAGAATCCCAAATACAAGAGATCACATTGTGGATCCTACCTTTGTAAGGGGGGTAATATAGCTCTTCATCCAACCCCAAGCCTTGAATTAATTGGTAAGTCCCTCCGTCCCAAGTGTCTAGCAAAGCATAATTATACCTTCCCAATATGGGGAGGACCATTGCCAAGTTAGAGCATCCAGCTATTTTGACTCCCCCAAATGAAAATTTGTCCTAAATCCTTGAAGATTAGTAGCCAAATTTTAATTTACCCACTTAGATATCACCTAATTTTCATATAGCTTAGATTTCTCCAAATAAGGTAGGAGGCTCGAAATCCGCACAGGCTTTAAAACCACACACCTCCTCAAATGTACACTGTTTGTACATGGGTTTTTTTCATCTTTACAGGGATGTACCAACAGTGTACATTTGAGGAGGTGTGCGGTTGTAGAGCCCTATGCCATTTCGACTTCAAAAATCCATAACTAATTCTACAAAGCTCCAAAAAATATGAAACGACTTGGGGGTTAGATGTCAATTCCTCTTGTCTTTCAAGAAAAATTTACTGAAAAATATTTCAATAAGTTTCACCTCCCCAAAATTCAGTTTCAGCTCTTAGATGGACACTTTATGGACCTCCTACCTTATCACACGAGTATGGAAGAGACAACCGTGGCTCCTTCTCCAAAATGAAAATAAAAAAACACAGCTTGCTTCAATTCCCAGTGAAAGTGAAAGAGTGGAGATGCTCTGACGAAGCCAAGACGGAGTTGTCCTGCAGTTGTCCTGGATATGGAATCCTGCCATGACTGCACATGCCATTGACGCAGCTTCAACTTGTGGCAGGCAGGCAGGCAGGACGTGCAGGACTAACTGAAGTTAACTTAACTCGTAGTGACCAAGTTAAACTTAACTTAACTGGAGTTTGCCAATCTGACAATACGAAGCTTACAATCCATCAAAAATATCTGCTCTACTTTTCACTGGACATTGTACATACTGTAAGTCTGAAATCCTTGAAAGGCCCTTGGTAAAGTATTTGGTCAATGTTTTCCTAATCAAATTCCACCAAATATATAATATACTATACGGCCGCAAAGGGCTTTTAGGCCCTTCTAGGGTTAAGGTAGACTAGCCTATTATCACCATGATTTGCAATTTGAGTATATTAGGACCAACTGCAAGAGGGACAAATATTTTTCATAGGTGTGGGCATGTTTCAGGAATCAAACCCAAGTGGAATTATACTTTTCCAATTGAATTTGTAATTTCTATGAATTTCTAAAGTAATCTGCCTTGAAATAATTATAAAGCCATCACTAGACTAGAGTCATAAACATCCTATCCCACACCTATAACCGCCATTCCATGTACCTATTAACACTTGAGTATCCACCATTCAAGGATTGACACGTTATTCAAGCGCCTGGGAATTAATGCACTAAAATTGTTAGAAAAATAAATGGATTAGGGTGAGTTTTATAGTGGAGATGAGGCCAATAATAGGATGGTGGTTACATGAAGTTGGCAGAAATGGGTTGGTCTACCTTATGTGTTAACAATGACTAGTTCACCCTATGTCGTTGCGACAATAAAAATCAAAGTAAAAGTATTTTTCTAATTTTTTTTATTTATTAAAATTTCAAAATTCAATAACTTTCACACCGTAGGCTAGAATGCCATGAAACAAAGCTCATGCCTCTCTCCTTGCCGAGGGCTTTTTGACAATACCAAACACGCGACTAGAAGATGCTCGGTCTAGAAGATCTCAATGTAACAAACAAAACAAACAACCTAACTTAAGGTATGGACTAGTGTGCTATGTGTTGTTGCCACAATCAAAATCAAAGTAAAAGTATTTTCTAATTTTTTGGTTCATAAAAACTTTGAAATTCAATAACTTTCACATCATAGGCCCAAATGTCACGAAACAAAGCTCATGCACCCCTCCTCGTAGACAACTTTGCGATGGTGCCAAGCAAGGCTTTTCTTTTGGTGAAATTTCACCGGATCTATCAGAATTTGACCAATGTGTATTTGTCCCTCCAAAATTTGGTATGTACAGTGAAGCTAACATAGGGGACACTAGTCCAAAAAAAAAGCCTGGGTACCAAGCATGCGGACAGGGGATACATGGTCTAGGAGATCTCAACATAACAAAACAAAACAAACAACCTAACTTAAGATATTGATAATTCATACTAAAGAAAATTTGGTTTCTTATTGAAAATCAACTTTCTATTCATCTTGATAAAGTGATGGATGGTAATCATTCAAAATATAAATGAAATCATCTAAAAGTGAAGGAGTAGAGTACCAATATGTAGTTGTAATATGATTTTGATTAAAACATGAAATGACCACATGATGAATTCATTTGTCATCAATGAAGAGAAATTTCAAAATCACTTAGAAAAAAACTCTTCATATATTATGTAAGGTATATGACCTATTTCTAACAATGTCAAGTGTTTTAATTAGCGTATGTCTAATTGAATGATGATTGAATGATGGTAGGGGTGATAATTTTTCTTCGGTTAAAGAATAAAGATAATGAAGATTTTACTATTTTTAGCTAAATTTTTTTTATCAAGTTTGGAATTAGTAAAAATTAAGGAAGAGTAAATTATACTCCGACTTGTTCTTGATGTACATGCAAACTTATTTCCAAGAAGTGCAAAACTAAAAGGTGTTAAGAAAAGGTGTCAATGTGTTATTCATCACAATCAACATTGAAGTTGCTAAATTGGATCATATTCCCTTCGTTCACAAAAATAGGTCACCTTATCTTGTGCAAATGGACCCTTGTTGAAAATTGTTTGTATACTTTAATTCAGTGGTTTACAATCCCTTGAAGACTTGACGCCCATTGGGTGAATTATAAATGTTTTCAAGAAATTAGTGTAGGAGCTACAAAATGTGGATGAATAAAATCTTCACATGTTGAAAAGAGATTTATTCTTCATTTGTATAACTATACTAAAAATTGTATTTAGTGTCACTTGTATTGACTACTTACTCAAGGCTATAACTGTTCATGATAGATGAATATCTTTACCAACATCATAGATATCAATACTATTCAAAGCAAAGAATCTCTATAAAATACAATTGGTAAAAATATTCATCAAGAATAGAAATTGACGTCATTTTAAAATGAAATAGCACAAGTGACACAATACAGCTTTGTGGTCACTTGATGCTTCTTGATTTTTGTGCAAGGTTTTCAACAACTTCATTTGTTTATGGAGGGATAGAAAAAGAAAAACTTGGATCAAAGAAGGTCTTATGATAGTCTACTCCAAATCCGCTTGTCTTCTAAAGATTGTCCCTAGCCAGGTTCTAAAATGGACATTAACAAGTTGTAAAATGCATATGTGTATAGTATTGAATGTTTTGTCAATATGTCAGAGTGGTTTGAAATTTGTCAAACATTCCTTTATACTTTGCTAGTGGATGGAATAAGAGCGAAGGTGGGTCCATTTTTGAAATGTTTACCTGTGTTCAAAAAAACTTTTCTCTCCTAACTTTGAATGCTAATATTTTTCAATTTGTACGGTCAAACTTGATAATAATTTTACCACATGATCTCATACAAGTATAGTACAAGATCCTACGGTTGGATTTTTGAATTTTGAAATTTTTTCTTTCTTAAAAGAACGTAGCAGAAATGGCAATTTCAAGTGATTTTTGTCAAAAAATAGGCCTTGGTCCTTTAGGAGTTTAGTTTAGTAAAGCTCGCATTTTGGAACCCTGTCTATTACTTTCTACATGCTACAGTGCTTGCTTATGGTGAAGCCATATCTTTTTTCAAACTACACATGTGTGGGTTTTGTAAGGCCTACGATCAAGAAATAGATACCTATGGCAGAATTCTTTAGAAATTCATAAGTAATTCAAAAATGCTCCGAAAAATATGAAACCACTTGGGTTAGATTCCACATCAATTTTTCTTCTAGTGAAAAATAAGGAAAAAATATTTTCGTGCATTGAAGAACCATCGAAAAGGCCGACCAGCCCTTAAACGCATGGTTTATGAGCAGACTACCTTATGCCTACAGTAGATTCTTCTTGAACCATAGATTATTTTGCTTAGAAAGCTCCAAATCTACAATCCCCTCCCTTTGAAAAACTCGGAAGCCTTAAAAGGGGTCACTATGGATCTTTGAAAACTACTTTACTTGCTGCTGAAATGGCCTGCTTTGTAAGCCACATTTTCATGATCAGATTCCAAGCCATGTTAGTAGCTGAATAATTGAGTGGCTGGTACACGAGTGCACATCAGAAACAAGCAACCCTAACACCTAAGGTGACTCCACCTCAAAGCCTAATTGTCAAAGTGTAATTTTAACCCTTAAACATCGACACGGACATTTTGTGGCCGGTGAATGACAAGGAATTCTCCTGTGTAGGACAGAAGTGCAACTATTCATCTTCGGAATTAGGGGTGGAAAGGGGAGATCTTCTACAATAGTTTGACCTCCAATGGATATTTTGTGTTTTTTTTAAAGTAGATGATGTCCTACGGTTCCAAAAGCCATGATTTCCATAGTCACCAATCTGTCCTTTAAGGGTTAAGTCAAATTCAAAGCCAAATTCTTGTGGACTGTGGATTGTAGGGGGAAGAGGTTTTGTATCAATAAATGTTACTTGTCAGGAAGTTTGAGTAGGATCTTACTAAAAAAAGAAGTCAATACTGCAATGATGGAGGTAATTTGTAGCGATTGTAGTTTCTTATGTCAATAAAGAGCTACTTTATACATGAAGGTCTGATTTGGCACTTGGGTGCTGAAATTGAATTTCTACATTAGATTCTCAAAGATTCATTCCTGGCATCATTCACAATATGACATGTAGCACCTTTTTTAATTAAAATCAAAAAATGACTTCATTTATGCCAAATTTGACCTTGACATAGGGGATACTTTGAAAGGCAAATTATTGTATTTTGAAGTGTTTTCAATTTGGAATTGATATTACAAGTAGCAATGAAAAAAAATAGTGCAATATGTCATCTCAATGAATCACATTTTTAATACCTCAAACACCCCTAGTTAGCATATTTGTCTTATGATCATATTAATATGACTAAGGGTATTTAAGGTATAAACTCTAAGGCAACAAGTCCAAGAAGCAATGCTTTACTAGATAAATCCAAATTGGGGGCGATTGGTGCATGAATAAATTTTCAATGAAAGGACAATGAAATTTGCACTGAACACAAGAAGTTGCATAATTTTTGAAATGATTGACAGGTAGTTATAAATTTTGAAAGTAAGAGCTAGTAGGCTACTATATTAATTCGTAGGTGGTGTAGTAATCACATGGCATGGTTTTGTGAATGGGCCATGATGTGTCTCCAAAACAATCCTCTTGTATTTAAAAGGCATACAACATGAGTTCAAAAAGTGCTCCTTACTATTTGAAAATGGAACATTCATTACAATGATTCTACTAATTGAAAATGAAACATTTGTAGATTTTTATTTATTTATAATTTTTCTTGTGTCCTATATTGCCTTTTTTCTTTTCATCCATCTTAGGCTCTTGGATTTTGTCCCCTACAACTTTCCATTCTATTTGGACACCATGTATAGACAAGTATTGAACTTTAGTTGGAACCAATTTTTTAGTTCTATATAGTCAACCATATTAGACCCTTCTAGAGGGGTGATTTGAAGAGACTAGACACTTTTATGAATTGTCACCTTATATGAAGCTTCTACTTGTACTTAGCTCTAGATTTCATTGACATCAATTTTGAAGTTGAGAAATGGCTCTTTATAGAAATTATAGCTACTCTCTTCCAACAAATTCATCCTCCCTTCACGTTGATAAGTGCCTTCAATAACTCTAGTATGGATGACGCAAGAAAACTTAACTTTTCAATCATGCGAGCTTCCTACTCTTTTTTTAAGGTAACTTTCATTTTCATTTGATGTTTTTTAGGCCCCCAAAAGACCATTTTAGGGCTATCCACCATTTTGTGAACTAGCCATTGCTATGCAAAATATTTAAAATTTAGAATTCATTTTTTAATATTGAAATATTAATTAAAAAAATTATCTGATATGGTAATCGTTCCACCACATCAGATAGTTGATATGACAAAGTTCCCATGTTCCCCATAGTCTAGGAACTTGCGGTCTTCTCTTGGTATGAAAAACATCTAATAGTCCAAGTTCATTGCTTGGATGCAATCCTTGAGAACCCTCTATAGATTTTTGATAGGATTTAAATTTGGATTGTGATCCAACCACTCTAGCTTCCATAGGGCCTTCATGCTACAATTTCAATGGTTTTGTACTATAGTGAATTGGAGCTCCATCTTCCATTGACATAGGGGCCTTGGCGTAATGATGAGCATCCTGATATGGCCCCCAAACTGGCTTAATATAGATGATCTTGACAAAGTCCATGGTAGTTTGGCATGCAAGGGCAAGGTTTGGTTGTTGATGGAGGCCATGATGGATGTGCATCTACTTTTAAAAGTTGAGGCCAAATAAGTGAGATTGTAGTGTTTGTTGGATTTTTCCAAACCTCAATTTAATGCAAAATCTTTCATATTTTAAGGATGAATTGTCTATCTAAATTACATGCTTCTAGTTGTCAATGGTTAATGATCGAAGGATGACTAGAAACTCCTTATCTCTCATTTATGAATATTTGTTTTGCCACTATGCACAAATAGAAGCTATGACAATAGAGTGCCTTGCATGTAGTGATTGGTGCAACCTTCTCATTCAAATTGCTAATAATATTGGCAAAGAAGAGCTCATAGTTTTGCCTCACAAAACACTCTTTAGTTAGCTTATCTTAGTTTGAGAATTTGAAAAGCCATTATATTTGCTTTGGTAAGACAACAATATTTATAGCCTTGAAGTTTTGTAGCATATAGTGTATATGTAGGTTGTCAATATCCCTAGTCTAAGGGAAATTTTTGCCCCTCTAATACCAACCTAATTCATTCCAATGATAGTAGAACCTTTTCTTTCATTGTAAAGCCTCAAATTTTCATAGTTTCTTTGGAATATTGTTAATTGGAGTTTGGATCAAAGAGGTTGTGGCTATATAAGGAGTTGAGAGTTTAACAAATTTTTGGAGAAAATTACATATGCATTACATTGATTATTGTACAATGTGTAAAGAAAATTATATGAATGATAATGTATTTTAGAATAATAAGAGAATTTTACCAAAATGAAGTTTTGAATGAGCTAGTAGGTACACTACGAATAGAAAATATTAGTTATACAAATTTCATTAATAGATAGGTAATAACTTGAATTTGGAATAGAAACAAGTCAATCCTAACAATGAGATTGTCCTAACAAGCTATCAAATTTGTTCAAAGACTATTTTCTTGAAAAATTGTGAAAATGGACTTAAAAAAATGAATCTTGTAAATTATTTTTTTGAAAATCCATTGATTGTCTATGAAATAAGACTTGTTATAACTTTCAAATCAATAATCCAAATGGAATGAATCAATTTTTAACACATAGAGAAATATATTTGAACCAAGGAAAATTTTTTATTTAAAAATAAATAAATAGTTTCAAACTTTTGTAAACTTTTTTGTTGCTTGAGCTTGGATTTTGTTTATTTAGGGTGACAAAACTTGTAATCTTGAACAATGATTAATAAAAATAAAAATAACATTCTTTGTACAACTAATTTATTTTCCTATCTTTAAAAAATATATTTAATAAATCTTTCATTAAAAATTGAGATTGTAAGTACCTATTGAGATTTCATTTGAACCTATATTCTTGTATCTTCAATAGTATTTTGGGGACCCTAATACATTGTTATATCATATTATGCCAAATTGAATTATAATTTACTTTTATCAATACCATTGTTTGACTTGGAAGCTTACAAGGAAAGTTGCTATTATGTGAGCATAGGAGTGTGAGCCCATGAGCCTAGAATACTACACACTTATGTTATAGGTGTATATACCATAGAAATTGTCTATGATTATATGGTATATATCAGTGTTTTTTTTGGACTAGTGTCTCTTGCATTGGCTTCACTACATAGGCCAAATTTGGGAGGGATAGATTTACAGTGGTCAAATTCTGATAGATCTGGCAATTTTTCGCCCATAAAAAAACATTGGTATACATGTTACAAATATCCATATTATGGGTGTTTATGATACATACACCTTCTATAGTGTGTGGTATTTATATTATAGGTACCTAAAATGTAGGCTCAATGCTCACAAACTCGCATTTTTGGACTCACATACTAGCACCATTGAGAAATTTTGTCTCTTTGGAAGTTAAGATGTAGTAAAGTTTGTTACTATGATTATATGCAATTGAGTCAAATTTTAAAGATTTTTACTTGAAATACTCCCTCCATCTCATACTACTAGTCGCTTTTAGGATTAAAGATGATTTCATTTATTTTTGACAATAGCAAATGAAGTGAAGCACATGAAGTCTAGTTTATTATCCACTTTACAAATCAAAATAATTTTGAAAATTGAATTTTTTATAGCAATTTGAAGTTTACCATTTCAAAGACCAAAAGACATGGAACAAAGACCCAAAGACATGAATCCATTGAATTCTAGACCATTCTTGTGCACATCTAAACACACAAACAAAGGGCAAGGTAGTTGCATATGAAGTCTTCTTTCTCTATAAAGCCTATCCTTCTTTATGCATGGCACTTTGTACCTATTGCAACCTCCTACATTATAATCTTTTTTTTTTATTGCAATCAATAGACACTTCCACTTGTTTTGTTCTTGAGAGGATACATTGCACATTCACAATAGAATCATTTTATTGTAACAAGCATTGAAAAATCTTTGCCAAATCCATAATAATTTCCTTATTACAAAAAAGAGACTTGTATTAAGGGAAAAAGGGAGTAGATCTATAAGAAGATTTAGGCTCTAACATGTTTGCATCATATTTGGCAAATGTGTTAGAAAAAATAAGCAATTGTAGATGCTCGGCTACATATTGTAGTTTTCATTGGAGAAGATCAATCACCTCATGAATGCCAAAGTTGCGGGACAACTATACCTTTGCAATGTTCATTCAAGAAGCACACATCTCTTTTCTTAAAAAAGTCATTGGTGGCTTTGGATACAACCGAATTGGTAAAAAGTGAACCAACCTATCACCACCCAAATTACAATTTTCATCCTCTTGTAGTTGTGGTGAACATTTTAGTGGTGTACAATTTTGTTCTGAAATATATCTCTTGGGTATATAAGGGTGGGATTGAGATGAGAGAGGTTATAGGCTAAATAATTAACCTTTTATATAAAAGCCAACCTTGTATCTCAATTTTGAACCCTTCAAAAAAGATTTGAAGATTAACACATTCTCAAAGTACATATCTTATGATTACATGCTAAAGATAGTATTAGAAAATACAAAAAGTGCTTGGATGCATGAAAAATGATAGAGCTTGGCTAAGTAAAATATCTTGCAAGAACTATCAACCAATTTTGGTCCATAGGGTGTCCAAGGATTGAATTATTATGATGTTGAGGTTGATTTTACTAATGGTGGTTGAAATTTTATTTATACATTTTGTGAGATCCCTAATCATTCTAGGAACATAATCATGCAATTTTTTCTATGACAATGTAACAATAGACTAAACTAACTACATTCTATTTTTATGTCAAAATTGTTGTAACTATTAGGATGCCCCATTTTCAATAATTTTTATATTTTTGTTGTGCTTAAAATCTGAATTTTGTTTATATTTTAATAGTATTGTATGTAATTTTTAAGTGGTGTTAGATTTAAGAATTACCATGGTTTACATTAATGAAAGAAATGAAAGGAGTAATGTATCTACTTAGCAAGATCATCCTATTGCAAATGAAAATGTGAAGTTGTGAGTGTCCACATCACTTAGGAGTTTCAACCAATCAATAATGACATGTGTCACTTGTTTTCGTTTTAATTTTAATTTTTTTATAGGCTTGCTAGAAGGCTACAACACTAGATATAGTCAAGGATATTATATATGACCCAATCAATTTCATTGTTTCTTTGTCAACTTCATATAGATGCTCATGACACCTAATTTCAAATTTGAAAAAAATTTCATCACAATTTGACGTATTACTTGATTGCTGTGGCAACATTAGTTTTGTTTGAAGAGCATGTATAGTGAGAAATCAAATCGCAACCACTAAAACTTACAAAAGTGTTGGCCACCACCTAAAAGTTAAGTATAGCCATTCAGAAGCCTACGAAGGTGTTGGTGATTGCCAACTTGTATTTGCAAGGCTTCAAAAACCTATAAAGAGTACAAGTTGACAAAGTTTGTACAATTTGGAATTCCGAATTATAAAATAATTTAGTATCTACAACGACAACAAATTTTAATTGAAAAATCTTTAGTAGTTGAAGATACAAAAATAATCCCCTTTATTGAGGGTCTTGCTACATACATGCCAACAAAAAATTCTTGAAAAATCTTCAAGGATGTTGACAATTGCCAACTTCTTCATGGAAGGTCACACACAATCCTACAAGGATTGATGGTCACCAATCCTCTAGACAAGATTTTTGCACTTAGAAGCATTTCAGACTCATTAAGGTAGTCTGCTCATATACAATATGTTTAAGGGCTGGTTGGCCTTTTCAATAGTTCTTCGATGCACGAAAATATTTTTCCTTATTTTTCACTTGAAGAAAATTGATGTGGAATCTAACCCAAGTGGTTTAATATTTTTCGGAGTATTTTTGAATTACTTAAGAATTTCTAAAGAATTCTGCCATAGGTATCTATTTCTTGATTGTAGGCTTTACAAAACCCACACATGTGTAGTCTGAAAAAAGATAAGGCTTCGCCATAAACAAGCATTGCAACATGTAGAAAGTAATAGACAGGGTTCCAAAATGCAACCTTTACTAAGCTAAACTCCTACAGGGCCAAGGCCTATTTTTTGACAAAAATCACTCAAAAATTGCCATTCCAGTTGCGTTCTTTTAAGAAAGAAAATAAAATAAAAATAAAAAAATCCAACCATAGGATCTTGTACTATACTTGTATGAGATCATGTGGTAAATTTTTTTTTATCAAGTTTGACCATAGAGATTGAAAAATATTAGCATTCAAAGTTGGGGGTGGGGGGAAAGTTTTTTTGAATACAAATAAACATTTCAGAAATGGACCCACCTTGTCTCTTATTCCATCCACTAGCAAAGTATAAAGGAACATTTGACAAATTTTGAAACCTCTCTGACATCATTGACAAAACATTCAATGCTTTACACATATCCATTTACAACTTGTTAATGTCCATTTCAGAACCTAGCTAGGGACAATCTTTAGAAGAGGGGCGGAATTAGAGCAGACTATCATCTGGGCACTTGCTTTTGACAAAAATGGTACTCCCTCCGTCCCCAAATGATCTTTTGGTTCAACAAAATGTTTAGGGTTAAGGCTAAAAATAACCTTATTTCAACCTGTTTCTAAGTATTTCAAGGAAGATGATTGTGATCCATTCACTGAATCTTCAAGAACAAAAATGATCATTTTTGCGCAACTGCAAAGATCATTTCAGGACAAAAACATAATCGTGAACAGGAACATCATTTTGGGACGGCAGAGGAATATTATACTTGGTGTTTCTTTTTGTTGCTATTGCACTGTAGGAAAAAAACAGGTGCACAGATTTCTGTGTGGTCTTGTGCACAAATCAATGGAGCGAAAGTTATTCAGTTTCAAAACTAGAAAAAAAGGTTTACAAATACACGGAACTTTATGCGTCACAGAATTGGGACTGCACCCAGTCTGCAACCTTGCTAGAAGCCTGCTCCAACTTTATTTGATGATCCAGGGGTTCATTTTATGCATGACAAATGAGATCAAATAGCCGGCTGTCTGGTGCACTTAAATTTTTTGCAATGACAACAATGTACTACCGGGGCTCTCACTGTCAAAAAGGGCAAAAATTTAAAAGCGGAAAGCCTACTACTGGGTAGTTGTTCATAGATTGCACGCTGACAGCAGGCCATTACAACATGGGACAAATGAAAGCTGGCCTTCACAGGCCAAAAAAAACCCCCCAGAAAAATGATGGCTTGTGGACTTTCAATTGGATTTATCAATGTCCTCATCATTCAGTTATCATTGTGTCTAACTCATCCACCTGAACAAATGAACTGAACCCTGCTTTTGAAAAACTGATGCAGTGTTGCAGTGTTGCAAAAATGATGGATATAAGTTAAGTTGAGCCACCAGCTATGGAGCTTTGATGACAGACATTCCTCGCCACTACTTTGGATTGCCGCCCCAACCAATTGAAATAGCAAAGATATTGATAAATGTATTGATTTTTTCTAATGTGAATGGCCACACATTCCTCGCCACTATTTTGGATTGCCGCGGCCGATTGAAATAGCAAAGATGCATGTATTGATTTTTTTTAATGTGAATGGACACGTGAAAACCATAATGGCTTTGTTTACCAATGAAGTGAGGGTCCGTTTGCATCCTTGAAGAGGGGATTCATACTATGAACAAAATTGTCTTATATGGCTTTTTTAGCCAACCACAATCCTTGACTTAAACGAAAAGTCCCTCCTATGTATCTAGTTAAGCGTAATACCTTTCTAGTATGGGGAGGACTATTGCTTGATTATACAATATTATGAACCGTGTGAGGTGCAATGCTGGCAAGTATTAAGGTAAACATGCCTATCATCAAGGAGATTTGTTGCTATCTAGTTGCCTAGGAGCAGCTATTTTGCGAATTCACGTAGTTTTCCGTGATTGGAAAGTTTGAGTGATTGAAGCCATTTCCATTCGCAAGTAGAATCAAGACATTCTGAGAAGAAAAAGAACTTTCTCTGATTTTTCAATTTTTGTTGGGAATAAATTGGTAAAGTGTGGGGGTAGACCCATGATGCTAAGCCACACGCTGACATATTCCCTTTTGGGCAAGTGCATTGTCATGTTGCTAAAGATTTGCTAATAAGATTGTGGTAATGGGGTGGGTGACTGATGCAAATGGGAGAGTCTAGTAGATATCAGAGTTGGGTGACTGATGGCATTGGGTTGTTCTACCTTATCAGATAAAAACATGTTGCCATAATCGTTCACAAGGAGTGCAGATATGCTGTAAGTACATGGATTAAAGTTAATTACAAAGTCCGTGATGGAGAAAATTAAAATTTGTTGGAGAGCTTACCCCATGGAGAGTCCTGAATTTTGGAAGGATCAAGAATATTTGAACAGATACAAATTCTTGTTTACAGCTGAGCTTATTGATTGAAGAGATTCACCTTGCGAAGCAAGTTTTTTTAATTTTTTAAATATTTTTTGGCCTGATAGAGAGAATTCAAATCTGGTTCTTCTTGGAGCCCACGCACAAAAAGAGTCTGTCATTCAAGGTACCATGTCAAAGCCCTGCAAGTCAGTGCAAGTGACTATACAGTGACTATCCAGTGAAAGAAAAGATGCAGCCTCTTGCTCTCCTGTTTGTCAGTTTCTCCAGGGCTCTGCCCTTGGCTTTCCGCCGTTTGTTCTTGGATTCTCTCTTGGAATAAACTCCGGGTTTCCAAAAAAAAGAAGAAAAAAAAAAGATGCAGTTCCCCCTGCCCTGCCCCCCTTTCCAATTGGAAAATCACCCACCATTGATCATGAAAAGAAAAAAAATGTCTCCGGGTTTCAGAAAAAAAATAAAAAATAAAAGAAATAAAAAAATGAAAAACATCCTCTAGGTTATTGATCGGGAATTTTTATGAAAATAAGTCAACTTTGAATGCCTACCATTGGATCTGAGATTATAAAAGGACCCCCACCAATGCCGTGGATTTTCCAAAAAAATGGTAACCGTAGTTCTCCACCCTGTGATTAGGGGTTCGAGGGTGTGTTTTGAAGTGAGTAGGGTTCCAACCTTAGAATCTTAGTGCTCTTAGCTTTGCTTCAGAAATTTAGTGCACTAAGATGTTGGGGAGCAAATGGGGAGGAGAATATTTTGTCTATTGCTTTTGATGTCAGATAGAGAAGGTAAACATTTTCTCATTGCTTTTGTTAGCTTGTGTTGCATTGTGCATATATCTCTATTTCTTATTCATATTTGGGTTGTTGTGAAGTTTATAGGAATAGGTTGTAACTCAATGAGGTGTACTTTGGATCTACACTTACTGCTCGGCTTCAAATCAAGTAGGGTTTTTTGATTCTTGTAATTGTTTGTGATGTTCTATTTAGGGTTGATGATTTTGGGCTTAGGGTTTTGAGTGATTTGCCATGTATAGTTAGTGGGGGAGAGGTTTATGGCAATTTTTTGTACTTCTTGAATGATTGTTACTCTAATCTTTATGGTAGAGAATAGGTTGGGTGTTGAGATTTGTTAGGAAGATGCAAAGATTTTAGGATTGAAAATAACTACAGGCCACGGGTTTTCCTTGAAACACTTGTGGCAAATTTTGTTGAAGTTCTTTTAAAGAAGAGACTAAATCTGTATCCCACGAAGAATTTTTGGAAGAATTTGTTTTACATTCAATGGAAAAATGACATGTGTATCCCTTTTAGAATTTGTAAAAAAGTTTTACAACCAATGGAAACATGATATGTGTACCCCTTGTATAATCTATGTGTGGATTTATTAGAAAGTAACTTGTGCCTCACTATCCACCCAAAAAGATAGCACACATGCATAAGTAGTAGACTATGCACAAATAGTACCTAGAATTTTTAGCTAAATTATTTTGAATCATTCTTTTGTAAACTAAATAGGTATCCATATTTATAAAAAAAAATGGGGATAACAAAAACACTACTAGTTTGAGGATTGTATAAAATAAATAGGTATCTATATTTATAAAAAAAGTGTCTACATATATTTATGGACTAGATAATGCTCAAGACTTGGGAATCTTGAGAGTATTATAGGACTTAATGCCAAGTCTAATAGTTCATCACAAATGTCCATATTTGTACTTTTCGCAAATCTTTGGGTGTAGACAAAGGTCTGCATTATGAGTTATAACGCTTTTTTGATTATCCAACAGAATGGAGACAAATTTGCTTTGAAAATTGGACTTGGCATTATGTATCCATAGACCAAGTTTTCTGATTGATGAATGAAGAGGAACACAATTCACCAGCCCTTGCCATGTGAGTAGACAATAGATAATCCAACGAAAGATTATCCATGAATGTGAAACCTGCTATTGATGATCTTCATAACAAGGTCTTATGTGGAAGATAGCTTGCTCTTGAAACGTTGATTGCATTCTTCTTTTGGTAGAGCTGATTGCATTTGGGGGGAAGCTTAACTCCTTGAAGAATCAATTTTCAGTAAACTTTTGTAGGAAGAAAAATGGAATTGGCATTGATTGAACCCAAGTCTTTTCATATTTTTTGGATCTTTGCAGAATTAGTTATGAATTCTTGAAGTTGAAATGTAGGGGTTACTAAAAAGCAACTCCCTCCTAATTTGTATACTATTCATACATTGAAGAAAGCAAAATGTACCTTTGTGTTTGTGGTCGCCTTTAGAGAAGGATTGCTTTTAGAGCACCCTAACTTATTTCCACACATCCCCAACCATTCAAATTACCATTCATGAAGGTCTATTTCCACACTCATGAGTCAAAATTGAACTTCCACGTCATCTCACACCAATCACAAGATGACACGTGTTACTTTTTCACAAATATGACTTCATTATTTCAGAAATTGACATTCACATAGGCTTCAACCTTCACAATTCAGCTGAGTAATTGGGATGCATATTCCATTGACATTTACATACAAACACTTGAAATATGGGTCAATAGATGTAACTAGCCCTTTTTTTTGGCACCATAGGGCTAGATTGCACCATTTCAAAATAAATATCTACTTTTCGCCAAAAAAAAGTAATCTTTTTTCGCCAAGAACTTTCCATTTCTATTTAAAATGTGGATGAATTCACCAAATTTGCATGAAAAAGTGCATGAATATGATTGAAAAGTATTTTTTGTCCAAAAGATGGATGAATGGAGAAATACAATACTTCACCAAATTTTAAATGATTGCCATCCCGGCACTTTCTCAAAAAGTAAAAAAAAAGGGCTGGATGTAACTATCCAAGTTGATTATCTATCTCTAAGGACAGTACAAAATGTCACAAGAAATCACAGTTCCTGATCAGAGAGGAGCCAATTTGCAACAAGGAGTCCTGTTATGTCTACTTCCCTTCAATGCCATGTGCATACAGAATGGTATGCTGCAAGTATACTGTACATGTTGATAGCATAACAAGTCACATTCAAGATAGGTCATTATTTATGGAAAACCTAGAGTTCTCTCACAGAGTTAATGTGTGGTAAATTGGAATCATCAGAGTCCCAAAGTAGTGCAAACTGCTACACAATGCATGATCGTTGAGCATTCAATAAAGGTCCATTTTCACTGATGATTCAATTTTATTCTGGTTGTAGCAGATTGTAAGTTAATCCGCCAGAAAGATGTGAGAGTAGAGAATGACCAACCTCTTGATTAGGCAGGTTGATTCGGGGAAGTGCTTGTGCTAGAAATTGTTATGTTGTCAAGTCATCTGTTGTTGGCGGCGATTGGTCACTAATATAAAACAAAAAAACAGTTCACAATCTGCCAAAACACTGGAGTCCAGTTTCTCCAAAAGGAGCAGGTCCATAACTCCAGCTGAGAATTCAGCAGCTATTCCACGAGAATCTGCAACTTCAAAAGGTGTAGCAAGTCATATCTCAAATTGGACCTCTGAAGTATTGTAACATGAGCATACTGGTATAGTACGTCCGCAATTAGAATGAACGTAGGACATTGGTGCAAAAGCATCAAGGGCTTAGGGTTTAGGTATAATTTTACACTTAAGGATAGACGGTCCAGCCAGAAACTTTTCTCCCCTATATGTGTCGATGTACCAAGGAGCAGCAATATACTTAACTTGTAAAAGGTTGAAAAAGGTCCTCAATTCCTTTCCACATGAATTGACAGTTCATTCTGAACATAAGAAAGTGAACCCATCCCCATGGAGGTCCTTTTCCCGTGGGTTGACAAGTCGCCCATGTACAATATAAGTGTCATTCAAGGACGTGATTTGCAAGAAATGAGATACTTCTAGATTTGATCACAGTCAAAGATGCTTCCTCATAGAGTCAATACTAATGGTTCAAGTGTAGTCTACGCTTGTGATTGGGCCCTCCTTCTTTGAATTTCCAACAATTCTTCACTCATTGATATGGCATTGAAGCGAAGCATATTTTAGTGAGTTGGAATCTTAATGAAAATATGGACAAGGCCCGAAAAAAGAAGAAAGAATCCATTCTACAAAAGAGAACCACTCAAAAGAGCTGAAAGTCACAGGGATAGGTTCCTTACCTTGTTACATGTACAATTGAAGCTGGGCACTCAGACTACCAGTGGAGGATATGGCTACCTAACTGCATTAAAGGGTGTGAGAAATATGCACCAATTGTTATCACGACTATAACGTAATATGGCACCCTGAGAAACTCCTTGTAATAATCGTCGGGCAGCTTCTGACGGCCGTCCAAAACAGCCGCAAAAGGAACGATACTCGTCCGGTCCTTCACTCTCTCGAAGGCGTCTCCATATTTGGCTGCCAAACGCTTATCTCCATGCCAAACACCAAATAAGTGGTGAGCTAGTAATCCCAAGGAGGTCGTCAAAGTGAAGGAGTTGCCTATCCATATGGTGTGCGCCAGGCACCAGATAAACTGCCCCACCATCTGCCAAGCACCGTTTCATCAGCTTATTTCATCCATTCAGGTAATAAACCCGAGTGCCTAAATGGCCAAAATTGTCTCCATCCATATGCATAGGAGTTGAAATGAATAATTTAGGAAGCTTCAAGAAAGGTAGCGAAATAACGACAGAAAGAAGACAGCAGGATTGGAAATTCTTGTAATCGCTACAAAACTTTCCATCCAAATTAAACTCTCAATTTTCGGTTCAGGCACTTAGAGAGGGACGTGAGTTTGATCCGCCTAGGCATATGATCGAAAATCTGATTGCTCAAAACAATAGAAATAATGAAATTGGAACCCAGAGACGGACTAGAAATGGACGTGACTTACTTGAGGGTGTCTGGTGATACGCATGATACCAGTCTCCCACATATGAACTTTGGGTTTGTCCACTGCAGCAACTTCCAGAAGATTGAAAGTCGAAGGATACAGAAAAAAGAAAGAAATGAAGGAGAGTATCCAGACCGCCTCATGAACACCAGGGATTGTACGAAATTGCCAGAGTTGCACACCATCATATCGATGGTTGATGAAGTAGACCTAACCAATACAAGCACACAATGGGGTGAGAGAGTTACACTATGATAAAACAGGTAAAGTTTGAACATAAAGCACTCCATGACTTACAAATTTGCAGAGACCTGGCTTTCTCGGTGTGCACAACAATCTGCGTAACTACAAACTACACATTTAGCTGGAAAAGTGTTTTAGTTATCTGCAAAAAAACAGGATAAGTGAGTATGGGTTTGCGAAGCATACCACAGCAGAAACTGCCAAGGGAAGTGATAATCCTGCGAATAAGACTCGATATGCTCGTTCACCCACCAGCTTCTCGCCTTGCGCACGCAGACCAGCCAAACCACTGTGTACTAGAGCAAACACAGCTAGAATGGCCAACATTACAACCTGCGTTAAAAAAACCCACTGTCAGTGAATATGCAAGAGGCTTGCATGATAGGCAAAGATAAGAAAACTCAGCATTGAAACTGGTGTCCCATATACCGTCTAACAATGCACGAGTAATTTTCCAATGGAAAGCATCCCGAGAAAATGAATTGACAGTACTTTGGAGATGGACAATTATCAGAGTATAAGTGCTTGAACAGCAAAAGTGTGCCTGATTATGCTTAACCCCTAAAGGATCGAGGATTCATGGTTTGAAAATGACTGATTCAATTGATCTTATTGTGAACAAATTACTTCAGACAAGGCCAATTTTATACTACCAGAATCAATGAAGAACCTTGCAGGTATTGGTCCAAAAATAAACAAATCTCCTATACGACCTAATCAAAACTGCTAAAAAAGTATGAGGTCTTATTAAGCCTCTTGGTTCTTTAGGGATAATAACTAGAAATTTAGTTCAAAAGTTTCGCTGGGGGAAGCTACGACAACCTCGAGACTCTCTCCCATAAGAAGGAACTTAAATAAAACATCCGAAAAAGCCATTCAGGTCAGTGCTGATGCACGAGATTCAAGCCTAGCTCACCTCATGGTTACCAAAAAGAGAGGAGAGAGCATCAATGAAAGCTCCTCCGTAACCTGTGTTTGAATCCAGCCATATATAATACAGAATCGCCAAAACAACTCCAAGAACCAAAGTGAAGTAGATCCATGAAGATGTCTTTTGTGCTACCACGTCGAAAACAGCTGCGTCCTCACCCACAAGCACTGGCCGTCCATTCTCTGAATCCGGAGGCCCTTCTACAACGGACTTCACGAAAGTGGGTATTTTAGGTGCTGACACAGGAGGTTGAGCAGGTGAACTGTCCACCTCGGGCTGGGTCTCGGCCCTGCATCTTCTAGTAAAGTAGACACTGCAATGCTTGCTTCTCAAATTATAACTAGATTTCAATAAGCAGGCTTTTGTACCCTGCATATACACAATACAGATAAATAAATACTGAGAACGTGTGGTTAGAGTTGAAATCACGCATTAGACTTGCATTCCCAAATTTAGAACTCCCTAACCCCTAAAGGATTGAGATTTCATGGTTACGAAATGCTCAATTTGTTTGATAATTGAATGGAAAAAAATCGTTCGGATGGGGCCAAATTTTATGTCACCCGTATCAGTGAAGAACATTGCACGTATTGGGCAAAGAAGAAATAAAATTGGAGCAATGAGAGTCTTCGTCAGAACCACTCAAAAGTGGGAAAAAAATTCGAGGCCTAATTTGAGCTTCTTTAAAAAATCCTAGTTCCTTTTGGTGGTTAAGAAGTTCAAGTCACTGTGACTATCCATTGATTCATAATGGACTGTCAACGACAAGCTGTTACTATTCCTATTCCGAACTGGTAGCAATTCGCATTTCAAGACTACAATTCATATTATGAAATTTAAGCAAATCTAGATCTATGCATGACTTGAGAACAATGCATTCTTCTGCGTATCAAATTGTATTAACACAATGAGGCTTAACTACACAGATCACAGTGAACAAGCTCACAAAACCAGAGATTCTAAAACAGAGATAATAAAACCATGTGAATTGCAACGCACATACTCAAAGATCTACACTAAAACCCTTGAAATGAGAACCTAAAAAAATGCCTTCATTCGGCTAAATTTTGTATCAACTCTATAACTTCATTATTGACCCGAATTGTATAGCCGTTCAACTCTAGATCCTAAAATCCTGTTGAGATTCGAGGCTAAGCAATTGGAAACCCTTTGAATCAAGCTCTAATCCCTAAAGTGCTAACCGCGGCATCCTCTAATTCGGAACATCATTCTGGTTTCTATTCTGAAACCCTACAAAGCTATCCTCGTCCAAAGCGTTGCAAAGAACAAATTCAGCCAAAGCTCAAATCCAACCAGAGCTCGGAAAAATGCGGCAATTAGATCAAATTCACATTCAGAAGTGGAATTTTTTGCGGATTACCCCGAAGTGCAAGTTTCGAATTGTAGTGCCGTTCAGCTCTAGATCCTAACATCCTGTTGAAATTCGAGGCTAAGCAATTGCACACCCTTTGAATCAAGCCCTAATCCCTGAGTGCTAATTCGGAAAATGATTGTGGTTTCTATCCCGAAACCCACCAAGTATTGATAAGAACAAATTCAACCAGAGCTCGGAAAAATGCGGCAAGTCGCTATAAATTCACATTTCAGAAGCGCAGGATTGTGTGGCTTACCCCCGAAGTGCAAGTTTTTGTGGCGCATTGCAAAAGCAGCGGCCTTCTTTGCGTGCGAGGTTGATGGGCAGCGAGCAGAGCGCGTACTGCAGCGCTGGTGCAAACCGCCATCGCTGCTGCATTCAAAGAATTACGCCGGGACAAGTCTATCCTCTTCACCAGAACTTCAAAGTCCGAAAGTGAGAAAGTAAAAGTAAAAGTTCTGGAGAAAAGGCAAAGTGATTGTATTGAATGGATGAGTGTCATTAGATGTGGCGTTCTGTGATTGGGCCTGGCTAATTGCTTTTCGTATGTGGTAACTGGACCTAATTGTGATTAGTTTTTAAAAATCAAGCCTACAAAGTCTTCTCTAAAGTGTATAACTTCTATTTATGAGAGCTTACAATTGATATTTGAGTGTAATTTTCCCTATTAGTAACATTTTAAAAATCTATTGTTTATTGGCTTTGGATTGAAGGAAAGGAGGCTTTCTATTGATAATAACTACATGTGAAGAAATTTGAGTAGGGTCGTAATTGAAAAGAAAGCAAGTGTTGCACTAACATAGACCATCATAAAGTAGCTCCTTATTCATATGGTACCCCAATTTGCATGATGCTAAAATCATGTAGAATCCTTCACAAACTCCTAAGAATATCTAGCAAAAACTTACTCCCTCTGCTTGGAAATAATGTCTCCATTTCATGGATTTTTGGTGTTTGGATTTACTATATTAAAAGTTTTTTTTGGTGATATGCTTCTTACTTTGTGTTGACTAATTAGACTCTCGCTCATCCATAGTAAGATAAAATGTGCTCAGTTCCTCAATTATGTTGATTGAACCACTTTTCATCTACATAAATGACATCATACATTTCCTTGAACTTGAATGTTGTAGGTTAGAATAGATTGATGTCAGAGAGGCAGAAGTGAATCCTTGCAAGTTTGGTCTTGTGAATCAATTGTGACTTGATTTCAATATGCTTGAGTGCCTAATACACAACCTACGTTGACACACTTAATGTAGAAGCCAATGATCGGATTGTCTTGCCAAAATGAAGTGGGACTTCAATGATCCAATTGGTGATATCGAAGTCCTTTTGCTTCTATCTAATACAACATGTCTTTTGATTGGAAATGTTAGTTGTTGAGTTAGAAGATGCTTGAGAGTTCATTGTTGGATTTTCTTGATAGTTTGATGGGTGACCTTGAATGTATTCACTACTTTCTTCATGGACCCTACTTCAGTTCGCCATTATCATTGTACTTTAACAAATGCTCATAAATTAGTTGTTGTTGGTCATTTGACAATTCTCGGGTAGAATGATTTGCACTAGGATTGTTGTCTTCATCAAAAGCCATGCCACTCCCTTAAGTGGCAATCCAAGATTCAACTTTGAAGATGCAATTTCAAATTGTTATATCTTTTCAACCAACAACCCACCCAAATTAGCAATTTCACCAATCAAAGTGATGAGAAACCCTCTACAAAAATAACTTGAAATCAACTTAGTTCTATAAAAACTATGCTCAAGTTTTGGAAAGTTTGTGAAATAGATACAATATTTCTAAACAAAGGGAGTAGATAGTTTGGTAATAGGAACCATATTCAAATGCTTATTTGGATGTTTTTAGATGTAGTTAATTTATTTACCTTAGTTCAAGATCACAAACCAAAATTCCCCTGGAAGATTCAAAATGTATTTCAAATGTATTCTAAAATGATTAGTAAATTTGATACTCAAATTGCATTGGTACAATATTAAAAATGCATTGAACCAACATTGAGATGTGGTTTCAATGCATTTTTCTTGTAAGTTGTTTTGTATTGGATTAATTCAAATTGATGCCAAATAATGTATACTTGATATCATTTTTCTCAAAAACTTGACATTTGAATGTTGTTCCAATATATTTTTCACACACATGTAAATGCAATTTTGGTTTCAAATTTATGGGCATTAGAATGACTTTGAAAATGCAACAAAAAAATTTTAAAGAATTTTTTGACATAAATTAGACTCTTAGTTCCTAGTCCATGATCTACAAGTTTATCACTAAGTTGAACATCAAATGATTTTTTTTCTTTTATGTACTACCCTCCTCATAGAGTTTTGGAATTTGATTCTAAAACCACCCTTTTAATAAGGTAAGTAAGCCAACTTTGATAGTATATTTTTTTTGTTGGAAACATGGATTCATTAGGAAGAGTCATGATTGTGCACTTTTTGCTTTCATTCCCTCATCTTGACTGTTAAATTTGAAGATGAAAAAAATAAATGATTGTGAAGATATTGATTTGAAAGTTCTACTAAAGAGAAATAAATTAGTAATAAATAATAATTACTCCTTACAAATATGTTTCATTATTGGTTCATAAAATGTATTATTTCATCTCTTGATTGATATATTATACTATTTATTTACTTTAGGAGTCTTTAGTGAATATTAATTGGATGAAGTATTTAAAAAAGCATTCATTGTCCAATTAACAAATTGATGTTAAAAGAAATTTGGAGTTGAATAGCTTTTGTATTAATGCAAGATCTAGCTAGTATCATTCTCCTTTTCAAATCTTGTAAAAATAACCAAAATAAGAGAGACACGAGTGTTTTAAATTTATATGACAACAAAACTTTGATTGAATATAAACCTATATGATTAATTTCTTTAATTATAATGGCATTTATTTTATTGTAGAGGTTGACAACCAAAATAGATTTGGTTGATAGAGCAAGTTATCAATTTAATGAACAATTAGTAAATTGTCCATTTTAAAGCCTATCAAAAATCATATCACTATACACTAAAAAAAGGAATAGTCTTGTATTTGAATATTCTCTTTAACCCCTAAATGTATTTGACTATGTTTTCACCCAAAACACTCCAAAACTGCCATTTCTAGTACAAGTACCAATTTTTTTTTAAAAAATACTTTTGGTCATATGTAACCATAGGATCTTGTAGTGAGGTGGGTTGAAAATATGCTAAAAAAATTTCAGAAATTTTCACCGTGTAGAATGCAAGATATTAGCATTTAAATTGACAAAAAGCCTTTTGGGGGCCTTGCAAAAACCCGGGCAGCTCCACTTCACAAGGTCAGATCATTATGAAAAAATGTACAAAATGGTTGTAACACTTTCGTTTCATTCTTCAAGTCAAGTTGGCTACATGCTTGAAATTTTTTAGATTATTCGGAATTGTAGAACATATAGGAAAAAATTAGTAAGTAGAAAGAAGTAGAGAATGATTCAAAATACTAGATTTTTAACCATTTATTTATAGAATTGAAAAATGCCAATCCTAATGGTTGTAATGTTGTAATAAACAATCTACACCTAGTGTTTTTATTTTTCTCCAAAAATAAGGAAAATTGAGTTAAATAAAGGTCTTCAAAGTTTATTTTAGAGTGGAGATCCCATAACTACCCACAAACTACCTATAACTAAAACTCTTCATAACTTTCATCTCATATATCAAAATAGAATGATTCAAAGCTTTTCATGTACATATAAAACTAGAAAACCAATTTCAAATTTGTAATGTGTAAAAAAGTGATTTTTAAAGAAGTTTTTTTGCTACCCGAGTTGTCCGCCAAGCAATGAAAACTATATATCATACAATAATTTTTCAACTATGTATTCAAATGTTATGAAAATTGTTGGGCCTTAAAGTTACTCCTTGGACACATGTTGTGAGAAAATTTCAAAGAAAAAAAATGAAAAATTCCATTTGTAGTGAGCTGCCCCAAATCGTGATGTTGTCAAAAAACGCCATTTGGTCCTTTAGGGATTAATATAAGGCTTCAACGGAACTTTTGAAAAAGAATAAAGTATTTTTCTTTGA
Organism: Straminergon stramineum; assembly: GCA_963920665.1. NCBI lineage: Eukaryota > Viridiplantae > Streptophyta > Bryopsida > Hypnales > Calliergonaceae > Straminergon > Straminergon stramineum. Next base: position 8,845,893 of record OY987269.1, on the reverse strand, counting down.
GGTTGATGTATGTCTATAAGGTCTTTTATGCAAAGATTGTCTCTAGATTGAAAAAATTCAACATCATACCTAAAAAGCATTTTGAAAGTATTTTTTAATTTAAATTCAACCTCTTATAATAATGACAAAAGATGACTTCATGAGCACCCTATGTTTACTTATAACAAATAATAATAATAATTTTCGTTCACTTAGAAGGGACGTCATGAATGAAGAGACCTTTTGTTCAACACTCCAAGCCACAATTTATAGAACTTAGCCATAGAAAGTACACAAAGTACATTTTTTCTTGGAAAGGGTCATCTACATGCTACAATTAAGACTACAATTGCACTTGTAATTTTCTAGAACCAATATCCAACAATTAAAGTTTCTTGTTTGTTAGTAGTGACTTGGAAGTGAAAACTATCTCAAGATTCCACATATCTACATACATTGTGTTTTGCATCGTCCTAGATATGTCAATGTTGTTGTCTTGATGATGTGGAAGCAAGTGCGAAATGCTTTGATGAATAGAGGTTCATGTTGTTTCCAAAGCTAGTTCTAGTGACCCCACTTTTGGGGTTTCAATACCCACTTGTGAAAATTTCCAAACTAGAAGACTCCAAAACCTTTAATTGAGCTTGATAGCATGGAATCTAAGGATACTATAAGGTTGTTAAGATAAGTTAATTTAAAAAACCAAAAGACATGACTATTGAAAGATGACGTTTGATAGCACATCTAGGTTTGTTTTTTACTAATTAGTTTTAGAATGCAAGGCGATTAAAATAATTTAGATATTGTTTAGAGTCCTTTTGGTTCCATTTATTTATTTATATTCAATTCTTGATTAATTTTTTATAATTCTTGAGATTCAATTAGAATGTAATTTGAAATTCATTTTGGATCTATCTTTAGATTTGATGTAAATCTCATTCTTACCCCCTCACACTTGTAAATCACTTGGTGGCTAATGGAGTGTCTATGAATGAAATTCCCTCTTCAAATCTTGTCGCTTGAAGTTTTAGAGAGCTACATCATGTTTATTATTATTTTAAAACATCTTCATCATGTCACTACCAAGTTTCAAAAGTTAAATTCTTTAACTTCTCTATGTGGATGTCAATTTTATAAATAATTAAGCCAAAATTTGTAGGGAATCCAAAATTTCATAAATTTAGAGACCAATATCCAAAAAATACAGAAAATTTTATTTGAGGGTCTTTAGGTCTTTTTGTAATAAAAAATAAAAAATAATTTGAAAATTAAAAAATACATGTCTAAAAATTAAAATTCCAAAATTAAACCATTCCAACATACAAATAGTGAAATTGACCTAGGGATTTGGTAGACTTTTGAAGAAATGAATAAATCTTCTCAAAAAGTGTTACAAACAAAATTCACTCACTTACAACTCTCAACCATTTTGCATACTTACAACCCAAAAACCTTGTACAAATAAATATGATCTCAATAATTGTGACTTCTTGAATCTAAGACAACTTATAAAACCTTGGAAAAATTTAAGAGAGGATATACAAAGAACCTACTCCCAAAAGAATGCTTTGTCTACACTACAATTGAAAAATTGGATAGTAGAAGAAATCTTAATTAGAAAGCAAATATGATGAATTTATTTAAAAATAAGTAAGAAATCTATTCTTCCTTTTATTCCTTGATATGGATCATTGTAAAAATACCAATTCATTTTGTCTCAAAGACAGTAGTTTTGAATATACAAAAGCTTTTGACAAAAGAAGCTAATTAAAAAATATGGAAGGTTAGAAGAACACGAAAATTTTACATGTTTAAAAATTTAAGTCTAAAGTGTTTTTCCAAAATTTATGTACAAAATTACTTATGAAAATATTCAAAAAAATAAATACTCAAATGCTTAAATTTTAAAAAATAGCCAAAATTTTCAAATAGAGAATTATTGATAATTTTTTAATCTTAAAAGGTGTTTCAATCACCCAATATAGTTCAAGGAAATGAAACAACCTAAGATCTCTATCTAAACATACAAAAGAAGTGCAATTTAAGTTCAAGTGCAATTTTTTAAAATTTCATTTAAAAAAAATTGTGTATCCTAAAAGATAACTTCAAATACATTTTTTTTCTTCTAAATTTAAAGCTATTTTATTTTTTTGAAATTTTCTTTGAAAGTTCTAAAAAATTTAAAAATTGAAGATGGAAATGCCACATTTAACTACTTCTGGACTTTTGAAAGTCTAGAATTAATAATGGTCATCGGGAGGAAAAAAATGATCATCAAGGGATAATCCTAAACATGAGGAGATCTATGCAAAACATCTAGAGATCTATACGAGCATTAGGAGATCCATACAAACTTGTGGGATTCCATGATGCTATTATTTGTTGATCTTTGGATGTTAATCTAGAATTCCCTAAATAGTGCAGAAGTAGTTACATGTGGCATGGAAAATTGTGTAGGTGTTTTTTGCAATCAATTTAGTTGAGATATGAAAATACACATAATTTGGATTAATATGTGAGGATCCTTAAAGTTGTTGGATGTTACCAAGTTCAATTGTCACTATTGTCTTTTATGTTCAGTAAGTGTAAATCAAAGATAAAAAAAACCCTTCTATGTGTATTAATTGAAATGAAAATAATAATTGGTCTATTGTTTACTCTAATTGGGTTATTTTATTCGCCAACTTCCAACAAAAGAATCAAATCAAATCAATATTGTTTTTGTAATTAACATACATGAATCTATTACTAAATTGAAATATTAAGTAATTGGATTCAATCATTGAATTCAATGCAATTACTCCTTGCATATATATTTTATATATACAGATATTTCTAGAATAATTCCTTCCACAAGTATATCAAGTACCTATTCAAATGCAGGGTGATTGCAAGAAACACTTCACGTTTTTGGCTCAAAAACCCAACTTCTGGCCGCTAGACTAGTAGTACTATAGACTACTATCAATTTCGGGCGTCAAACTGCGCCTACGAATCTCAACTGTCGATTTTGGGCACTCATAGATCTTAACCATTGATTTAGTACTATATAGTACTATGTAGTGCTGTAGAAGCCACTAGCAGTAGAGAATAGCAAAAAAGGGGTCTATAGACCTTTTCATTTTTAGTAATTCAAAAAAATTCAAAAAATTCCCAGAAAAAAAGCCATTTTTGTAGACAAGCCTGTTTTCACATTGCACCAAAATTTTCTTCAAAATTTATTTTTTCTACCCAAAAAATGTGCACAAACAATGGTCACTTTGGCCTCATGTAGATACCTCTTGCAAAGTTCTTTTGCAAAAAACTCTTCGTCTCTCATTGTAATACAAGTACAACTCTAGCCTTTCTAATTTGTGGCTTCCAATTTTCATTTTTGGGTACAACTTTGGCTCAAAACCCCCCAAAATGGCCAAGGTAGACACCCAATTGGGGGCACTCTAAATATAGTAAATTAATTTTTAGAAAACCCCAAAAATTAAAGAATGTGTGAAACTTTTATCTGTACCTTCCTTCCAAATTTCAAGACAAATGGACTTACAATGCAAAAGTTATGATCAAAAAACCATATGTCCAAGGACAAGGGGAAAAAAAATAGGACAAGTGTTTCTTGCAATCACCCTGCACACCTTTTCATCTATTAGAAAATATATATAACAATTTTCTTGTAACCTAATTCACAGAAAAAATACACAAACTCCCAAAATTGATTTTTTTACACTAACAATCCATCTAATCATCTTCACCCCATTAATACCAAAGCACATAAAATATCAATTGGATAGTCTAAAGTTGTTATTTTTATATTAAATAAAAAAAGACCCTTTGACTTGCTTCTAAGACCCATTGACATCATTATGATAGTAGAGGCATCTAACTAGATCTTAGTCAATAGTAGTATATATTGAACTACTTAAATTCTTTAGTTGTCTAAATCCAACTTGTTTTAAACATGAGTTGTATATATAGACCAAGACATTAGATATAAAACATTTTATACTACAACAACAAGTAGTTCTAACTTATCTAATCAAACACCTAAAGTAGAACTATAAAATCCAATATGTACAATAGTTCCAATCAAGAAGTAGGTATCCAATCAAGTCTTACTAATATAAATTGATTTCCTTCCTAATTAATTGGCTAATGCTCCTACTTTGTTATGCAAAACTCCTAGAACCATATTGTGATTAAGCAAGTTAAAAGACTCCATGTTGCAAATCAACAAATACTGGTACAAATCCATCATGGGTTAAAATGGTTTTGTGCTAATTATATGTTAGTTTCATCATAATTTGTGTTATCTTTAACATATATTTTACACAAAACCATTTTGTTTTATCACAATGGATTTGTACTAATGATAGGCAAAAGTACATTCTATAGTTGTGAGGCTCTTAAGTCATAACTCCTTCCAAACCATAACATAGTTCACAAGTATGTGGCAATTCAAAACATTGATAAACTCCCCCAAATAGAATCAAAACAAGGAATCATCCCTTGTATGAGCTAGGTAGGCTAGTCCTCATTCCTTTCTATATATATATTTGGTTGTCCTTCAAGTTTAATGGAACCATATTTAGTTGGTGAACAACATTATTTATGAACCAAGACCAATAAGCCACATCTATCATTCTCAATTCAGTTAACAATTTCTATAGAGTTTAAGCTGTAAGAAGCATTCTGCAGTTCTCTATCAAAGAAATACATATGACATTGATGTAATAATTGTGCTCTTCATTGTCCCAAAAGTGAATGAACATGCATAAATGGGGACACTTTTGAAACCTTATGTGACTCTCAACTTAAAAGAATTCCAAAAGTTCAAAACAACTTGCAAAATAGATGGAGCAACTTCCATTCTATTTTAAAACTTCAGCACTGGAAAATATCTCCATCGTCTAACACTCACAAATTTGCTAACAATGGTCGCTTGTGCACCTCCTGCCTAACACAGTTCCAGAAGAACCCCATCGATACTCAGTCTGCACGCGCTAAGAACGAAAGGCCTTACCTTGAAAAACCAGTACTACAAGCTCCACATCCTCATTGGGAAACCTAAGAACCCAAGCTCGCTTCTTCACTGATCTCTATTCTTCACTGCAGTTTTTCTTCGAATTCCGTAAGGCGGAGGCAGAGGAGGGGTGGTTGGTGTCCGGATCAGGCCTTGAGATTTCAAGGGACCCACATTTGCAGCAGTCTTTTGAGCTGCAACATGATGTCTCTTGGGCCCACTCTTGGGCATCTGCTGCTGCAGTTGCTCTCCCTCTGAGTCATCATCGTGGTTTGACACTCCTGTGGCAGGTTTCTCGACGATCTTTGCAGCTTCAGTATGGCTAGGAGAGTCTTCCCGAGAAATTCGAGGAGAGATTGTTGCCGACTTGGGATGAAGTGGAAGCGAAGATTGATCGTCGTTTACAGTATGACTTCCAGTCAAGCCCGTAATGGTGGAGTCTTGGTTGTTCTGAAGAGTGGTTGCAGCGTGCTTCCCCTGTTGTGCATCTACGCGTTGACTAGCTTCTCGTTCCTCTCTCAGCTGTTCGTGATGCTCACAAAGCCTGTGACCCTCCATGGCAATCCTGCTGCATGGCGAACTCCTGGTGCCATCTCTGGATTTGTCGCGATGGTCGCATTGTCCCCTAGTTTGGACGCCCGCGTCTTGAGCAATCCAAGGTTTGAATGCTGACGTCAAATGCTTCGGGCTGCCCGAATTTGGAGAGAGCGGGGTTTTGGCATCTTCTAGTCGTTGTAAGCTTCTGTGATATTTGCAAAGGGTTTCACCTGCCATCGCCATCATGTGACACCGCCAGTTCCCAGTATTGTCTACTTTCTGGACGACGCACCTTTGACCCGTCTGTACTTCCGTCTGGGCTAAAAGCTCAGCTTGAGTTGCCGGCAAACCACCTGGAATGGGTTGGTGATTGTGAGCAAGCTCCTCATTATGTGATGAAGGAGATTTCCGCTTCCTGCTTGACGTCGAGAGTGACCTAAGTGAGACCAGCTGTGAATCTGTTGGATCTGCAACCGAATAAGGCATTTGCAGGTCGCCCGTGCTGTGGTGCATCTCTTCAATCTCCCTCGACTGTTCGGATATAGCTGCAACGGCGTTCTGAAATGCTTTCCTCCGAGGTCGGACGACGCCTGGGATGCCCGCTGGGATATCAGGTAACACAACAAAGTTTCTGTCAACAAACGTCGTGACTACAGTACGGTCTAATTTAGGTTTAGTGTTTGCAGCGTGCACATATGCGAGGAATCCAGGGAACTCGGATATCGCGGGTACCTTGATGGGTATCCACCCAGAGGTCGGGCTGCGCTGTTGCTGGAGTTGAATGCTGCGTGGATAGATCGGTTTTGCTTGAGGATGCCCCATGACGACGTGAATTACTTGCAATGTTTGCAGGGCTGCCCTTGGATTGTTGCACCTCAAGTTGGAGGTTGCTCCGAAGGTAGTGGTATCCCTGCGCTTCGCAGAAGTGTGGGTTGGTCTTCAAGTGCCTCCGCACTTGCACCTTCCAGTCACTTCCAAAATTCAGAACCTCTGCGGGCTTCTTAAAGCATTGGAAAAGCTCTCGCACTGTGATGCCGTCTGTGCCAGCCCCCAAAAGCTGCAAATACAATGCGTGCAGCAACGAGCCTTCCGGTGCTGATGAGGGGAGAATCGAGGTTGGAGGCTCGGAGTGTGATTCGCTTTTTTCTATCAGCAGAGGGTGCAGGTTGCTTGCACCATGAAGTTCTTCAATTCCAAAAATTGCTGATAGTATCGCTCGACCCGTCATCTGTTCACCATGTTCTTCCATTCCCACGTCTCTGTTAACCTGCAACACAGAAGCCCGTTTCTAGGTCAAGCGAGAGCAATTCGCCAATTGAAATTGAGTATGTCCGGCAATGATCCCTAATTCTGGTCATGCAAGCAATCACGGAATACTTAATCCAGATTATATAACGTCTGCGGACTATGAAGTTCGTAATTTCCACTTTATGGTTTACAGACTCACCCCGTAGAAAATTCGAATCAAAGCATGCATGCGTGTTTACAAACGAAACGAAATTGGAAAAGAACCGGAGACGGGCAGACGACCCAAGACAATATCCTACAAAGTTAGAGTTGCTTAAACGAGCATATATTGTCGTACCATCGACATGCATGTTACAGTATTGGTGGCTAACTTCAACATCAACACGAGAATTAGGTTTACATCATGACTTGCATTATTTCCTCCATAATATTGAGCAAAAGAGAATGAAGGAAACTGAACTAATAAATTAGAAAAGGTACCTCAAGTGAATCGGCCATGGAAGTCACATGCTCCTCACCGTCGTGGCCCTGCACAGACCGGACCGCCACCTCCTTACCAGTCTCCATCTCCGGCAACTCCTCTGACTTCGTCGACGGTGCGGTCGAGTTTCTCTGAGCATCACACTGGTCCGATGCTGCATGGGAACCGTCAATGGAGAGCTCGGCATCTCCCATATGAACCTCATCTTCATACTTTTCACATACTTGCGCCAACTGAAGCAGACTTGGAAACAAAGGTTGAAGCGAAGGTTGTTCGCTCCGACCACGCGGCTTTCTGATCCTCATTCCTCTGCGTGAATCCGACCTGCCCAGCACCAACCCCACTTCGATTAAGGATTCACGAAGACTAACTTACGACCCCAAAGCAGGCGCAATCAAGGCACGACAGTAGATCACTTCTAACACTCAATCTTCTTTTTCAATGCCACATTGCGACTTTTCAAGTCAGATACCGCCCTATGACATATGGTTTATATTGACGATCTGCCGCAACAATGTTTCATTCCTTGCGCCAACTCGATGATCATCGTGGAGGCTTAGACTATGAAATAGCGGACTGATCGATCGAACTGATCGAGTCCTCCCTTCCATGAGCTACGGGAGGCATTTCTTAATGTACTGCACCTAAATTCGCAATACTGTGACCATCTAGCTAAGCTCGTGACGATACCCGACGAAACTTAATTAAAACAAAGAATACAATTCCAAGAGCGGAACTCATTGAAAATCACAACGCACGCCGCAAGAAGCAGGTCCGGGAGCAGGACTACTAAGCCACAACGACGTGACTAGTTTTCAGCTGGACGAGCTGGCTACCAAATTGCAAGTCCACCGACACCATCAATACAAGCAAGCGCAGGAATTCCAATGGATCGTCGACAGCTACTGTAGCTGCTTGATCGATCACGACTTCATTGCTAGCACCATCGACTAGTCTGCAGATTCAGGGTACATAAAGAATGGAACTCAAAGCTAGTTAACCTAATTACGCCGCATCAATCGATTTGGGTATATAGAATTGAGGAAAACTAAAAGCAGACTCACCTGAAGTTGCAAATGTGGTTGCAAAACTGTACGCTAGCAAACTGAATGCGAGCTAGAGAATTGGAGGCGATGGCGAGAATAGCGAGAAGCCGCCGCAAGCATGAGCCTGGCAAGAGCTGGCGATCAGCAAATGGGGACTGGGGTGGAAGTCCCAACAGTCAACTGGCTTTCTTAAATACACCGTAATGCGGTGAAACACGGGCTTCTCTCGCTGTGTAAACACGACCGAAATAACGTGACAAGACACTTATCTAACTTACTGCACTATTTAGTGTAAACCACACTAATTGATTTCAAAATGCTGTAAGTTTTCACTCTTCATAAATATTTTTACCAACTATGTTGATAGAGATTCCCTTTGAATTTTCTTGATATCTAAATCTGTTTTAGGTAAAAAATTGCATCAAGTGTAAAAACTTATAGTATTTTCAAATCAATTAGTGTAGTAACAGTAAACTTCATTATTAGTGTAGGGAAATCGATTTGCATTCTTTTATATGATTATGGTGTAAGTTTGAAAGTTTCTAAAGGAAATTTCTAATTGTCACATCAACATATAATAAAATTTTTTTGTCATGGAATATTCCAAAGATTAGAAAAAATATATACAATGGAAGATTCCTTAGAAACCTTTCCAATATTAATTGTTGAATATAATTGTAGTAGGTCTACTAGGATTTTTAATTTCAAATGTTTTTTGTTTTTTGTAAAACCAAATTGAATTTGCTCCTAGTTTAACCCCTATTCTTTAAAGAGCCTACATGCATATTTAGAGGCCCAAAACTACTTCAAAATACTCATCCTTAAAGTAAGGTCGAATTTTCATCAATATTTATATTTAATAATAACAATATTTTTATAACAATTCAACTATAGGATCCTTTGGTTAACTTGTTCAAGTACATTCTCCCAAAATTTTAGAATGTATATCTCCACAAATTACAGTTTCAAAGTACCTAGAAAATAGAAACTTCAAAGTGTAGGCTATTTTAGCCCTTTCAAAAAGTGAAGTTTTGTCTTTCAACATTTAAAGAAAAAAACATGTGTCCTATAACTCGTTCATTTTAGTCAATATGTTGAAAAATAAGTTGAAAACATATATGAAAATTTTCAACCAAAAAATCTTTCATGTTCATCTTTAAAAAATTTGTAAAGTAGAAGGTAGTATTGAATGAAAGAAATTACTAGTTTGCTAATAACCTTTACAAAAAGTTGAGAATTCTTAATCCTATTGGTGAGAATCTTTTGATTAAACCATTTTTTTATTTTTTTATTTTTAATTGAAAATTTTCAAAATTAAGAATAAAAGACAATTTTATATGTTTTTTCTACCTTTATTGTTTGCAAAATAAACCTCCTAACAAGCCCTACTTCATTATTCATAAATCTATATAAAAAAATTATTTATATATAAAAATTATCGAATTTTAATCAAAAAATTATATATAGGCTAAATTTAGCTTAATGGTAGCTCAAATGGTGTGATTGCCAAGGGTATTTTGTGCAACTCGAAGAAAAAAATTACCTGAAAAAAATTTACATTATTCAATATGTTTACTTTTATTTCTTGGAAAAATTTCAAATTAGAAAATTAGAAAAATTATTTTTTATTACAAAACTTAATATAGAGATTTTTCACATTGATAGGTAATGTATAGTCTTATGTAATAAACATATAATATTGAAACTTGAATATGATTTATGAAGTTCAATTGTCTATTGAGCTCAAGAATAAAGTTTGACCATGTAGCCATGGAACTATTCCTTTAGAGGTTAAAAGTACCCCAAAGCAATTCTCTCCATCCTATAGACCTACACAAGGCAATCAATCATGTGCTAATTCCCTTTTGATGATTTTCCATTGTCATAAACATATGTCATTGGGTCATTGCCACATCTATGTCAATCCAATTTCTATCCATATAATTATATATACAATTCTCAACATTTAAACTTGGAGCAAGTTCTATTTGGATTTATAAAAAGCAATAAATCTTTTAATTCAATAACCCAAGTAGACCTAAAAAGGTTGTCAAAAAAGGTGTACTACAATTATATTTGAAAATTAATATTGAATGGAAAGGTTTCTAAGGAATCAATCATATATCAAACAATGTGGTAATTAAAATGAAAGGTTAGCTTAGATTCTTTCAAATCTTTCAAATTTACATCATAAATTTGTATAGAACTGGATGCACATGAATTTCACTACACTAATAATAAAAGTTGGTGTTATCACACTAATTGATTTGGAAATACTATAAGTTTCTTTTATTGATATAGATTATTACTAGAAACACACTTAGATATCAACTAATGTACCTTATACCATTGACACAACCAAAATAAGGAAAATAAATTTTAGTTTCTTTTTATTTGTATAAACTTGAAAATTCAATATCTTTTATGCACAAAGGAGACAATGCAAGGGCTTTGTTGTAGTGTAAGAGGTTGTATTCTTGATATGAGTAGAAAGCTTTATGTACAAAGGAGAGCAAAGGCTTTGCTTCGTGGCATTTGGACATGTGATATGAAAGGGTGATTGCCCAAGAAACACTTGTCTTATTTTTTATCCACTTGGCTTTGGATAGGTAATTTTTTGTTCATAACTTTTGCATCCTATGTTAATTTTGCATAAAATTTGAAATGGAGATACACGTGAAAGTTGTAGACATTGAGTAATTTCTGGCATTTAATAAAAAAAAATCTATTTTTAAACAACCTAATTTAACATATAGATAATAAGTAGATACTATTCAAAGAATGGTATCTCTATGAACATATGGTAGAACTGCCTATTACGAACCACTTAAGAATTTTGTGCATCATGTGGAATTGTGGATCAATAGAAGGCAATTAATGTAAGTTGTCTTTCTTGTAGAAAAATAGAAATCATGGGGATTGCAATTTTTTTCGTAATTTTATGCCTTGAATTGAAATTACTATGAGCTTTGGAAGTCAAAAGTTGATCTAGACCCATACCCAATATATAGAGTCTTCCATCATTGCTCATTTAAAGACTATTTTGGCTCTCAAAACCAAACACATGTGTTAGGACATTGATGGTTAGGAGATGGTCAGAAATCAAGAACTAATGGTTAGAAATCATTCATAGTCTCTCTTGAATTTCCCGGTACCTATAGATTGCCCATGGAGACCGGGTTGGTAATGGGTGGTTCTACCATAGTTGGTGAGAATATTTATCAAGAGTGAAAACTAATGGCATTTTAAAATCAATTACTGTGGCTTACACTGAATTTCATTATTAGTGTAGTAAGTTAGGTGAGTGCCTTGTCATGTCATCTCCCGTTGTGTTCACGCAGCGAGACTCGATCCATCTCGAAGCCCGCGGTTCGCCGCAAGACAGTACATGTTAAAAGAAAGCCTGTTGACTGTAGGGATTTCCACCCAAGTCTTCATTTGCTGATTGCCAGCTCTTGCCAGCTCTTGCCAGACTCATGTTGGCGGCGGCTTCTCCCTATTCTCGCCATTGCCTCCAATTCTCTGGCTCGCATTCAGTTTGCTAACAGATTTCAAACGTACCACATTTGCAAAGTTCTGTAGGTGAGTTTTCTTTTAATTTCCCTTCCAATTCCACGTACATAGATCGATTGTTGCGGCGAAATTAGGTTAGCTAGCTATGTGTTCCATTCTTTTATGTACCCTAAATCTGCAGACTTATCGATGAAGCAGCTACAGGAGCTGTTCCACGATCCATTGGAATTCCTGCGCTTGCTTATATCGATGAGGTAGCCAGCTCGTCCATCTGGAAGCTAGTCACGTAGTTGAACGTGGCTGAGGGGTCCTGCTCCCGGTTCTGCTTCTTGCGGCGTACGTTGTGAATTTCAATGAGTTTCGATCTTGGAACTGTATTCCTGTTTTAAGTTTCGTCGATTATTATTACGAGCCTAGCTAGATGATCACAGCATTGCGAATTCAGGTGCAGTACATTAAGAAATGCTTACCGTCCGTCGAATAGAGACTCGATCGGTCCGATCGATCAGTCCGCTGTTTCATGGTTTAAGCCTCCGCCATGATCATCGAGTTGGCGCAAGGAATTCAACATTTTTGCGGCAGATGGTCAATATACATCATTTGTCAGAGGGAGGTATCTGACTTGAAAAGTCACAATGTGGAATTGAAAACGAAGATGATTGTTTGGAACTGGTCTACTGTCGTGGTTTGATTGCGCCTGCTTTGGGGTTGTAAGTCGGTCTTGGTGAACTTCAATCGATATAGGGTTGGTGCTGTGCAGGTCAGATTCACGCAGAGGATTGAGGATGGGAAAGCCGCGTGGTCGGAGCGATCAGCCTTCGCTTCAACCTTTGTTTCAACCTTTGCTTCGGTTGGCGCAAGGTAAGTGAAAAGTATGAAGATGAGGTTCATGTGGGAGATGCCGAGCTCTTCATTGACGGTTCCCATGCAGCATCGGACCAGTGTGATGCTCAGAGAAACTCGACCGCACCGTCGACGAAGTCAGAGGAGTTGCCGGAGATGGAGACTGGTAAGGAGGTGGCGGTCCGGTCTGTGCAGGGCCACGACGGTGAGGAGCATGTGACTTCCATGGCCGATTCACTTGAGGTACCTTTTCTAATTTATTAGTTCACTTTCCTTCATTCTCTTTTGCGCAATGGAGGAAATGTTGCAAATCATGATCTGAACCTAATTTCCTTGGTGAAGTTAGGCACCAATACTGTAACATATATGTCGATGGTACGACAATGTCTGTTCGTTTAAGCAACTTTAACTTTATAGGATATTGTCTTGACTGGTCTGTCCGTCTCCGGTTCTTTTCCAATTCCATTTCGCTTTGTAAACACGCATGCATGCTTTGATTGGAATTTTCCATGGGGATGAGTCTGTAGATCATGAAGTGGAAATTAAATGCATTAGACGTTATATAATCTCCGACAAGTATTCCGTGATTGAGATAGTGATCAGTTCGCTCGTACCCAGAATTAGGGAGCATTGCCGGACACACTCACGTACAATTGGCGAATTACTGTTGCTTGAGAACGGGGTTCTGTACGTGTTGCAGGGTAACGGTGACGTGGGAATGGAAAAACAGGGTGAAAAATCGGAGTTGACGGGTCTACCGATGCAATCAGCCATTGCAATTGGAGAACTTCAAGGTGCAAGCAAATTGCATCCTCTGCTGATAGAAGAAAGCGAACCAGACTCCGAGCTTCCAACCTGGCTTCAACCCTCTTCAGCACCGGTAGGCTCGGTGCTGCACGCATTGTATTTGCAGCTGTTGGGGGCTGGCAATAACGGCATCACAGAACGAGAGCTTTTCGAATGCTTTGAGAAGTTGGCAGAGGTGCTGAGTTTTGGAAGTGACTGGAAGGTCCAAGTGCGGTGGCACTTGAAGACCAATCCAAACTTTTGCGAAGCGCAGGGATACCACTACCTTCGGAGCAACCACCAACTTGAGGTGCAACAAACCAAGCGCAGCCCTGCAAACATTGCGAGTACTGCACGTCATCATGGGGCATCCTCGAGCAGAATCTTTCTATCCAGTCCGCATTCAAGTCCAGCAACAGTGGCGCCCGGCCTCTGGGTGGATATACATGAAGGTACGCACGATCGAGTTCCATGGATTCCTCGCACATGTGCTCGCTGCAAACACTAAACCCTAACCTGAAAAATGAGACCGTACTATAAGTTCGACATCAGTTGACCGACGCTTTGCTGTGTTTCGTGAAAACCCAGGAATCGTCGTCCCAACTCAGAGGAAAGCATTTCAGAACGCCGTTGCAGCTATATCCGAACAGTCGAGGGAGATTGAAGAGATGCACCAGAGCATGGGCGCCATGCGAATGCCTTATTCGGTTGCAGATCCAACAGATTCACAGCTGGTCTCACTTAGGTCACTCTCGACGACAAGCAGGAAGCGGAAATCTCCTTCATCACATGATGAGGAGCTTGCTCACAATCACCAACCCATTCCAGGTGGTTTGCCGGCAACTCAAGCTGAGCTTTTAGCCCAGACGGAAGTACAGACGGGTCAAAGGTGCGTCGTCCAGAAAGTAGACAATACTGGGAACTGGCGGTGTCACATGATGGCGATGGCAGGTGAAACCCTTTGCAAATATCACAGAAGCTTAAAACGACAAGAAGATGCCAAAACCCCGCTCTCTCCAAATTCGGGCAGCCCGAAGCATATGACGACAGCATTCAAACCTTGGATCGCTCAAGACGCGGGCGTCCAAACTAGGGGACAATGCGACCATCGCGACAAATCCAGAGATGGCACCAGGAGTTCGCCATGCAGCAGGATTGCCATGGAGGGTCACAGGCTTTGTGAGCATCACGAACAGCTGAGAGAGGAACGAGAAGCTAGTCAACGCGTAGATGCACAACAGGGGAAGCACGCTGCAACCACTCTTCAGAACAACCAAGACTCCACCATTACGGGCTTGACTGGAAGTCATACTGTAAACGACGATCAATCTTCGCTTCCACTTCATCCCAAGTCGGCAACAATCTCTCCTCGAATTTCTCGGGAAGACTCTCCTAGCCATACTGAAGCTGCAAAGATCGTCGAGAAACCTGCCACAGGAGTGTCAAACCACGATGATGACTCAGAGGGAGAGCAACTGCAGCAGCAGATGCCCAAGAGTGGGCCCAAGAGACATCATGTTGCAGCTCAAAAGACTGCTGCAAATGTGGGTCCCTTGAAATCTCAAGGCCTGATCCGGACACCAACCACCCCTCCTCTGCCTCCGCCTTACGGAATTCGAAGAAAAACTGCAGTGAAGAATAGAGATCAGTGAAGAAGCGAGCTTGGGTTCTTAGGTTTCCCAATGAGGATGTGGAGCTTGTAGTACTGGTTTTTCAAGGTAAGGCCTTTCGTTCTTAGCGCGTGCAGACTGAGTATCGATGGGGTTCTTCTGGAACTGTGTTAGGCAGGAGGTGCACAAGCGACCATTGTTAGCAAATTTGTGAGTGTTAGACGATGGAGATATTTTCCAGTGCTGAAGTTTTAAAATAGAATGGAAGTTGCTCCATCTATTTTGCAAGTTGTTTTGAACTTTTGGAATTCTTTTAAGTTGAGAGTCACATAAGGTTTCAAAAGTGTCCCCATTTATGCATGTTCATTCACTTTTGGGACAATGAAGAGCACAATTATTACATCAATGTCATATGTATTTCTTTGTTAAAGAACTCCAGAGAGCTTTTAGAGCTTGAACTGTATAGAATCTTTGAATCTGTTAACTAAGTTGATATAGATATAGCTTATTGGTCTTGGTTCATGAATAATGTTGTTCATATCTCAATATGGTTCCATTAAACTTGAAAGACAACCAAGTATGTATATAGAAAGGATTGAAAGGAATGTGGACTAGCCTCCCAAGTTCATACTTCTGTGAGTTCACTCAAAGGATGATTTTGTGCTCTTATCCTATTTGGGGGGAGTGTAAGAGTGTTTTGAATTGCTACAAACTTCTGAAGTATTTTATGGTTTGCAAGGAGTTAGAGTCTGATTATTGTAGATTTTGTTTCTTTCTTGCCATAAAAAATTTAGAATAAATTTGCCATTACAGTCACAAATGGTTTTGTGCAAAATATATGTGTGTTAAAGCTAACACATATTATGATGAAACTAACACAAAATTAACACAAAACCATTCCAAACCATAGTAGATTTGTACTAGTATTTGTTTATTTGCAACATGGAGTGTTTTGACTTGCTTAATAAATAATAACATTGCATGCCATTGAAATTTTGCAAAGCAAGAGCATTAGCCAATTAATTAGGAAGGAAATCAAAGTATATTAGTAAGACCTTATTGGATATCTTTTTCTTTGATTGGTACTATTGCATGTATTAAATTTTACAATCTAACTTGAAGTAATTACCCAATTAGACAAGTTATGACCACTCAATGTTTTATTACTTAGTATAAATGTGTTATATCTAAGTGAACATCTTATTTGGTCTACATATAAAGTGATGTTTAAGACAAGTTGGAGTTAGACAACTAAAGAACTTTAGCAAGTGAATATGTACCACTATTGACTAAGATCTAGTTGGATGCCTCTGCTATCATAATGATGTTAGTGGGTCTTTAGAAGCAAAGGGTTCTTTTTTTATTTTATATAAAAATAATAACTTTAAACTACGCAATTGATATTTTCTGATTGTGCTTTGGTGTCAAGGGGGTGAAGATGATTTGATGGGTGGTTAGTGTAAAAAAATCAATATTGGAAGTTTGTGTGTAGTTTTGTAGATTAGTTCATAATAAAATTGTTTCCTATTTGATTATCATCAAAAAGGTGTATATTTGAGTAGGTATTCAGTATAGTTGTTGAAAAGATTATTCTAGAGACATTTGTGTATAAATTTTATATGCAAAGAACAATTTTATGGTATTCAATGATTGACAAATTGACTTTATTTTTGTGAAAATTAATGTATGTGATTACAAGAACAACTCTTGATTGGGTTTGAATATTTTTGTTGGAAGTTGGTAAAAGAAATAATCCCATTTAGAATACAAAATAGATCAACTACTGATCTCATTTCAAATAATATATTATTTTGCACACATTTTAAGTTGAAAATTTGAATGTATATATATGAGTTCATCTATTTAAACTATATTTTTCATTGGAATATGAGTATAACTTGTTAAAATAAGTGTAACTCAAACTAAGGTGTAGTATTATTCTATGCAATTATACTAGAACTTTAATCGAATAGTTAAAACAAGAATGATAAAGAATAGGGCTATTGATATAAATCTATACATATTCTATAATTTTTCAAAAGAAATGATATTAAATATAGCTAAATAATTTTTTTAATAGAATTTTTTTCCAAAAGACAAAAAAATAAAGATATTAATGTAAAACATGAAGATTTTTAAGAAAAATATATTGCAGAATTTAGGAAGAAAATCTTTTAAAAAGGGTTTCTTTACCTTTGCTTTACACTTAATGAACATTTAAAACAAAAGTGACAATGATATTAGAAAGTTGTGAAATTATGATATATTGTTGATTGACATGGGAGAAATTTACTTGTTATCTCTAGCTTAGACTATTGACCTTGGTGACAATCAAAGGAACATCACATGTAAATCCATACTCTATATATCTTCATATCTCAACCAAGGTGCTTGCAAGAAAAACCTTCACAATTTTTTATCTTCAATTTTCAATTTTTTCTACAAATCTCAAAATAGATTAAAAATAGCCAAAATAGATTTAAATTTAGAAGAATAAAAAGGATTCTTAGCCATCATTCTTCAAGGCTTATACAAATAAACAACATTTTTAAGAAAATAGGGGGAAAAAAATACTTTACACTTGAGCTTAAAGTGTGCTTCCTTTAAAGGTTATATGGATTTTAGGTTGTATCATTTCCTTGAAATAAAATTGGTTGATTGGAATACTATTTAAGGTAAAATATTGATTTATTTCTTTGAAAATTTTGGCTATTTTAAAAAAAATTTAAGAATCTAATTATCTATTTTTAAAATATTTTCATTAACTTATTTTGTGCGTAACTTTTGGAGAATTTTCTTTTAACTTGAATTGTTGAAAATAAATTATTTTTTATGTTGTTCAAAATATTCATATATCATTATTGTTTCTTTTTTCTCAAAAACTCGGGTATTTTCAAACCTCCTATTTTTGGCACAAAATAAAATATGGTGTTTTCAGCAAATAATGATCCCTATTATGGTTTAAAAAAGAGAATAAATTTCTTACATCAATAGCAATTTTTAAATGAATTCATCTTTTGACTTTTTTAAATTAGGATCTCTCACACTATCCAATTTTCAATTGTGGTGTAGACAAAATATTATTTTAGAAATAGGGCCTTTATATATCCTTTCTTGATTTTTTAGAGATTTTATAAGTTTTCTTAGATTCAATAAGTCACAATTGTTGAGATTGTATTTATTTATACAAGGTTTTGGGGTCACAAGTATGTAAAATGGTTGAGAGTTGTAAGTGAGTGAACTTTTTTGGAGAATATTTGTTCATTTCTTAAGAATCTATCCTACTTCTTGGTCAATTTCCACACTGTCTTGTATATTTACATGTCTTTTTTAATTTTCAAATTATTCTGAACTTTTCTAATTATATCATTTTAGGTTTCAAAATGAACTAAAGACCTTTAAAGAAAATTTTCTTTGTTTATATGGATATAGATCTCTAAATTTATGAAATTGTGGATCTTCTTCAAATTTTGGCATAACTAATTACAAAACTAACTCCAACATGAAATAAAAGAATTTATCTTTTGAAACTTAGTAATATAATTAATATGTTTCAAAAGAAAAGAAAAGACATATTACTCACCAAAACATCAAGCTACTATAAAAGCTACAAGATTTGAAGAGAAATTAACTCTTTATGAGCCAACATTCAAGTGATTTACAATTGTGAGAGGTAGGAATGAGATCCAAAACAAATCTAAAGGCACATCCAAAATGAATCACAAATTAAATTCAAATTGAATTTAAAGAAAAATCAAAAAATAAATCCATAATTCAATTAAGAAAAAATCCAAAAATAGAATCAAAATAGACTCTAACTATATCTAAATGATTCAAACATTGCATCAAGAAACTAATTAAAAATCAAATATAGGGGTGCTATTAAACGTCACCTTCTAGTCATGCATTTGATGGAATGAGATTCGAAGTCAAGATTTAATACAATTTTTTTACTTCCACGCTCTGTTCTTAGTGGCCATGACCGCATGTACTTGGTGAGTGACTGAACGGGGATGGTTTGTACAGACTCCTGCCTACGAAAGGGAACTGGTTGGTTGATCTGCACAGGTCAGGTCAAATGTGGATGCTCTGCTCCATGACATTTTCAATGGCCGGCGAGAAGCAGTGCGTAAAGGAGAAATGAGCGATCACGGCAACGACCTCCTGGGTCGCATGCTCGCCGCAGCAACGGACGAAAGCGCGCAATTGGAGTCTGTGCTGAACAATTGCAAGTTCTTCTACTTCGCAGGCCAAGACTTACACGGTTGTGAATGTATTGACCTTCTCGATGCTAATGCTGGCCTCGCATTCTGAATGGCAAAGCGTGCGCGCTAGGAGGTCTTGGAGTTTCTGGGCGAGGAACAGAGCTGGAATGCAAGTGCGGGGTCCCGCCTCAAAGTGGTAATTATGATACGCAACTGAAATGCTGGACGGATGCAGATAGGGACGCAAGTGTGAAGAATGTCCACAATGAGTACCTTACTACCAATCTTTCCTGCGCAAGAAATGTCGGATGCAGCATACATGAGCAATTTCGCAACCCTAACTGTTTTACGAGACGGAAGTTCCTGATAGTTCCAAGCTATCTGTCTTGCTATCAATCTTTTCTGAGCGAGAAATGTCAGATGCAGGATACACGAGCGATTTTGGAATCCCAGCGGCTTTACGAGACTGTGATTCCTTTGGATTTCAAGCTATCACTTGTGGATCTCGGAATTCGGAGTTCCTCCCAAGTTATTGCTTGATGGAATTCACGTCTATACAATGTTCCTTAATATCAACTGTGGCGTGCACGCTAGGTGGGCATGCCGGTGTGTAACGAAACCCTGCGGCTCTTTCTGCCTATTACATATCGACATTGAGTGGCAGTGAAGGATTTGCAGTGGCATAGAAAGGACTGTTTGTGCTGAAGGGCATGACGATCGGGATGACGATTGAATGGGCAATTCAGCATGGTTTCCTTTACAATCTAATTGAAATTAAAAAGCTTTTGTTGGGTCTTGTTGGTAGTCATAAATGGATTCTACATTCTCTTTTAATGTACTTCTTGGACACTAAATGAATAAACTAAGAATTTTCAAAGTGCTAAAAATAAGTGTACTCAAATGTGACCCTAGACTCTCATGAATAGAGACCTTACATTTTAGGCAAAAATATGTAAGCATTGGTTTGAGAAAGGGGTCACAATTAATTGTTGTTAGAGTATCCTCAATCCAAACCTTGCACATGAGCCCACCACCATTCCCCCATCATGATCCCTCCACAATTTCAATGAGTTTTCAGAATTCTTTTATTCAACGTACAATGGACAATTCAAACTTCAAATAGACTATTCTGCACTTTAAAAAAGAGAGGAAAAAATTTTGCACTAAAAAAGACCTTTCATGCAAAAAGTCCTATAGATTTTAATTTATTGACAACTATCACAGAATAAATTAGAACAGGCCTACTACCTTTAAACTCGAAAATGTATGACAATTGTGAATCTTCCTGTTGCTAGCCAATTGCTAGCCAAGTAGCAAGCTCTTCATCTCTTGTCAACTTCCCAGGAATGGAAAGGAGAATGACGGGGCAGGATTAAGGAGGGATCGATACCGGTTGCATTGGAGAGTGTTTTGGATTTCGGCACCTGCGGTGAGGCCGCGTTGCAGTGGTTTTTCCCGGCTGGATTGGAGCACCTTACATGAAGCCTGAAATGGGCTGGTTGTGAACCCTAAACCTGGCCGTTGCCGCAATTGACTTGGCTCTGAATTGCGTATGTGTTCTGGCATTTCCAATCTACGGATCGGAGGATTTGACGACTGAATTATGGTGAGTACCTTCAGGAATTGAACAATCATATACACATAGAACCTTTGCACGTGATGTACGTGATGTTAAAAGTTTTTTGTTTTTTTCTTGAAACATGGAGAATTTCCATTGATAAGAGAAACAGTACCGTGATCCAGAGGACACGCCCTCGGCCGAAATATTTTGACTTCTTCGAATTTTTCTATTTTTTCTTTTCAAAAGCAGATAACAGCAGACCAGCTGACAACCTCGAACAAGGAACCGAGGGGCCACAGCTGCAGTGAGAGTGGGAACGCCTCTCAAACAAAAGAGCCCATCTTGGGATGAGTCAAATTCTACTGCATTTGCATTTGGGATCTGACCCCCAAAAACTCAGTTTTCAGTAACCATACATGATCAAATCGCCTCAGGAAGGTACCTTAGCTTCCTTATCCGGGTGAAGCACACACAAGTTCGTAGTTTTGAGCCATGCGACTCTCGCATGATCTATAAACGCCTCCCAAAGCACAAGCTCGAGTTTCTGAGCGGGCCATGTGTCGTTCTTGAAGTTTTGTTAGAAGTTAAACTTCTAAGTAAAAACAATAAACAGCTACTCCATGGGATTTTTTTTTGAAATGGCGATATTCCATACTCCATTTTCCATTCATTTTTAGGACAGATGTAGATTTCAGACTGCCTGGTCTTCACGTGAAAGTGCCAAGTTTGTGGAATATCGGTTCTCCGTACAAAAACTTTCAATCGTTACACTCCTTTATTTATTGAAAGGAGTCTTTTTCCTTCGGTTGGTGAATACATACGAGACAGCGCAGTGACATGAAGAAAAACGTCGACACAAGTATCACACACGCACACACACCTTTTAACCAACTATGCACTGAAAAACGTACATATAACGCATACTTACGGAGAACATAATTGTATTCATTCCCATTCAATTTGAAGCAAATTTTGAACCATTGTGCGGAGGAAACGGCTGCACGTAGCCATGGCCATGCTGTGGTCAGTGGAAGTG
This sequence comes from Straminergon stramineum, assembly GCA_963920665.1. NCBI lineage: Eukaryota > Viridiplantae > Streptophyta > Bryopsida > Hypnales > Calliergonaceae > Straminergon > Straminergon stramineum. Next base: position 8,824,037 of record OY987269.1, on the reverse strand, counting down.
AGGAACGCCGTGCTCGCAGTAGTGTTGGCGATCGTGATTGTGTATCACGTGATCTTTAAGTTTGTGAGAGAGGCGCTGTTGGAGCCGCTGCGACTGCGTCGCATCATGACCAAGCAGGGCGTGCGTGGACCTCCGTTCAAGTTCCTGCTGGGCCAGTACGCGGACATGGTGAAATTCTCCGAATCGTTTCCTGATACTCTTGCCATGGATGACCTCGCCAATCTCTCGCCCACAGTGACGCCACAGTATGCCATGTATTTTCCGAAATACGGTACGCTTCTGATCTTCTCGACGTCATTTATATATCGTGGACAGTGATTGAACCTTGAACTACTTTCCATTTCGTATTGCATTCTGTCTATCCTTTTTTTGATCTGACGAACTAGATATTGTATGTGACTCCAATCTGGAGTCTGGGACTCTCACTGGGTGTGGAAAACAGTACAAGCATGCTGACATGCATGCTGAACCACGTACGTGAGTGCATAGTGAAGCATGTACGTTTTCTGCATGTAGATTTCAGTCACCTGCGGAGAACAGATATATCGTTAAAATATACAGAGGAAACTCATATTGGGTTCCCGGTGATAAAATTCCCGGTGAGTCTCATTTTCCCGGTGTTCCCAGTGTATTACTCACCGGGAAAAGAGAGATTCACCGGGAATTTTAACACCGGGAACCCAATATGAGTTTCGTGTGAATGGCGTATTTCATATGCCATTCTTTCCTAACGCTGGTATAGATTTAAGACCACACAGTCTAAAATCTAAGACCGGTATACAATATTTCAGACCGCACGGTCTAAACATATAGGGAGTCAAGTTTGTGGAATACCGCCATTTTAACGAATTATCGGTTGGAGATTATAATAACAATCTTCCGGAGGATGCTAAGACAAGTATGATTACGATATTAATCTAATGGTCCAATCGTCAACTTTGTCAAATCAGCTCGACTTTGGCTGCAAAATTTGTGACACTTCACGTAACTTACATACACTTGCACAAAGCCCCAGAAACTAGGACAAGTCTTGAAAGATGCCAAAAGTAGTAGAGTACCGCCAATTCAAGGAAATTATTTAGCAAGTAAGTTCTAGCCAGGCAGTGCAGGATTTATTTGGAAAACCGAGTGGTAGAATAATTAGCTAGAAACAAAACCAGAAAAAGACCGAGGACTGTTCCGGTATCAGTGGCTTATAATCCATCGCTTCTTCTAGCTTCTCACCCGTGCGCCACCTGAAGCTGATTCGACGCACGCCAATATAACTCATTGGAAGTAAGTTGATCTAATTTTAAAACATAACAAATTAAATTAGATCAAAGAAGTGCTTGTATTCAATATAAATAAATTCATCTTCATGCAATTACTCCTTGCGCTGCAGGCAAAGTGTTTCTGTACTGGTGGGGAACGGTTACGAAACTGGTGGTGCGTGACCCGGAGATTGTGAAGGAATTGCTGATCACCAATCACGACTCCTTGGTGAAGTCGGAAGTGGAAAAAATGCTCCTCTCGCAAGTTTTGGGCCAAGGATTGGTCAGTCAGGAGGGTGCGAAATGGAGCTCCGAGAGGCGCACAGTCAATCCCTCCTTCAACCAGGACGCGCTCAAGGTACGTAACTGACTGCAATCTGAGGTGCTGGCACCTTAAACTGTCAATACGGAAGTTTCAGTATGGCTTTCCGTCAGTGGTCACATCGTGGAAAATTTGTTCAACAAGAATCATTATCAAAAATTGTCGTGAAAAATCACTGACAATATTTGAATATTTGAATATTCAGCCGAAGAGTCTGAATTTAATTGTATGCTATGTTCTTTTTTTTCTCAACCGGACAGTCTGGGAAGCTCAGAAAAAATCACTTTTTCAAGAAATAGAAATTTGAAATTGGTTTTCTAGATTTATATATAAGAATAAAGATTTGAATCATTCCATTTTGATTCATGAGATGAAATTTACGAGGAATTTTTGTTTGCAGTCACGTACAGAATCTCTACTCTAAAATTCAGTTAAATAAAGGCCATGGTCACCATTAGGGGTTGTAATCTATCTATAACTCCAACGTCAGATCATTCTAGTTGGCATGAATTACGAGACTGTTCATTTTCGTTCTCCTTGTATCCTTTTGGATATAATCAAGAGATGCCGGAACTACAATTTAAGGATGATAACTAGCGTTTGCATATGGCAATGGCGTGTAGGCCATGGTCGAAGCGATGGTGCAAGGAGCAGCATCGGAGTTACAAATTTGGGAGCAAAAGGTAGCGGAAGCACGTGGCGAAGTGGAAATCGATGTGGAGTTAAGCCTTCACAAAATCTCTGGAAGAATTATCGCGCTGACGACTGCCAGGAACGATGTGGAAAAAGGAGAGCAGGTCTTCAAGTTTCAAAGGCTCCTTGCGAGCGAGGTGATGAAAATGTTCCAGAACATAGCGTTTTGGCTCATTCCCGGCTACAGGTACTTGCGAGACTTTCTCCCCCACAATTTGATGGAATGAAATTCCAAGCCATAATTTGAAACAACTTAATTAATTATTTGCAAGCTCTATCCGTTCTATTGGGGCTGATCCATATGTTTGTAACAGATACCTGCCTACCAAAGGAAACCGGTTGAAGAATCTGTACAGTTCCAAAGTGGATACTCTAATCCACGACATTGTCAATGGCCGGCGAGAAGCAGTGCAAAAGGGAGAAATGAGCGACTATGGCAACCAAGACATTCTGGGTCGCATGCTCGCTGCGGCAACGGACAGATGGGACGAAAGCGCGCAAGAGTTCAACATGGCGTCGGTGTTTAACCAATTCAAGACCTTCTTCTTCGCAGGCCAAGACACTGCGTCGAATGCATTGACCTTTGCGATGCTAATGTTGGCGTTGCATCCCGAATGGCAAGAGCGTGCGCGCGCAGAGGTTTTGGAGGTCTTGCCGGGTGAGGAACGGAGCTGGAGTGCTAGTGCCGTGTCCCGCCTGAAAGTGGTGAGTATGCTCATACTCCGCTTCATGAGTGCATCGTGGTCTGACGGGTTTTTTTGCTGAAAAACAGTTAATCTAATTGCTAGCATTCCAAAGGAAATGTTGATTATGATATTAGGTAACCATACCCTTTGTGGTCTCTAGAGAGGAAGAAAAAGGTGTGTTTGAAGTATAGTTTTAGTAGACATTATAATCCAAAAAGTTTTGACCTTTTAGGAGATTTTTAGTAAAAGTTTAGTGAAAACACATATATTTTTAGTAAAATTTTACTAAAAATCTCCTAATAGGACAACACTTGTAGGACTACACTACTACAACTATACTTTAAACACACCTTTTTCTTGTAGTACTCCTAATTGCATCCCATGTTTGCATCCTTCTAACATTTTATCACTCAAATTTTGGATGCAATGATGTAGAGATAGAGTTATAGAGGATATGCAATTGAATTATTAATTAGATATTGTAATCAAGCACATTGTACCTAAAACTATGTGTGTATTTATTTGAGGTCTATGGTACCAAGGATATACAATAGCGAATGAGGAACAATTGTAATACATTGATAAATGTTCATAAAGCAAAACATTTAGGTGGGTTTTTTTAATTATTGCATCATAATGCAAATTTGAATGTAAATACTCAAAGGTTTACACTTTTATCTACTTTGCAAAACTTGGGTGAAAGAAGTATAATCTAGGTATTGAATATGAAATCCTTCTAATGCACACTAAAAAAACTTGACCCGGAACTTGACCATAATATCAAAGCACTATCCAACACTCTCTTATAAAGTTGCCACTTCCATTGTTATCATTAATGGATTCATTTCTTAGAAGAAAAAAATGATAAGGTATTGTCTCCCCTCCACTATTCACCATGCATTTTAAATTATTTTGGTTCTTCATTTTCTATCTCAAAATAAGGGTAGACACTCCATACAAAGAGATTTAAATTGACAAAAGCTTTCATAGAAAACAATTGCACCAAATAATTCAATATAATAGTATGGATTAAAAATTCACCTATATCTAATGCAATCTAAACTTGATTTAAGAGTAGATAGTGTTTGCTTGCAGTACATGTGAGCAATTTTGGAACCCAAATGATTTTATGATCTTTCCACTAGGATTTCTCTATCTTAGGGTTTTAGGATTTCACTAAAAGATTGGGAATTTGGAGGGACTCTCGGCTGAATTGTTCTTCAATGATTGATCTATGGTGTTAACATCCAATGTATCGCTTTCCAACATGACACTCAGGTGGGAATGGTGTGGAATGAAACCATGCGACTATTTCCACCTGCTATTTCTGTGACAAGAGTGGCAACAAAGGATTTGCAGATCAAAGGATTGTTTGTGCCGAAGGGCATGACAATTGAATGTGCATTAGCAGCCATTCACCAAGACAAAGACTACTGGGGAGCCGACGTGGGAGTGTTCAATCCCGGAAGATTTGCCAATGGAGTGTCCGAGGCTTGCTCACACCGACAAGCATTTTTCCCTTTCGGATTGGGTCCAAGGACTTGCCTCGGGAATAACATGACAGTCATGGAAGCAAGGATCGTGTTGGCTATGGTGCTTCAACGGTTTCAACTGCTGCCTTCTCCGAACTACAAGCACCATCCCACACTTGTCATGCTGCAGGTGCCAAAGTTCGGCATGCCCATCATTTTGAAAGCGTTGTAGATTGAGTGATTCCCTGCTCAGTAGATTTATACATGGGTTAGATGCCAATTTCATTTTTTTCCCCTACGAAAATTTACTGAAAAGTGTTTCAATCTTGAAGTTTATCTTACCTTCAAATGCAATCAACTCTTAAAAGGTTGCAGCTTTAACTTCACTACACGCCCCAAGGGATTGTATCTCCTTCATCTAATGATGGTTTTCAATAATAATAAAAATTGGGTTATGTTCCCCTTGAAGTCTAGTTATTGTGGTAAAATTTTTATGTGAATACAAGTAGTTTTGAATGTTTGGGAGCAATTCGAAGTTCAAAATCCAGACATTTTTGGATGACAATGAACTTTGGGCCTTCTTCTTAAAACATTTGTTTTCAATAAAATAAAAAATTGGAAAAGTTGTGCATACTAGTCTAGTTTGTGTAATTAAAGTTGAATATCAATCCAAGAAGTTATAATTTATTGAGAATCATTTTAGTAGAAAGAGGTAGAACCCTAGACATTTTATTTGCAACTTTTTTTTGCTATTTTTGACATTTCAAAGCCATTTTTTATACACAATGAGTCAATTGAATGATATTTTCTTTCACCAACCTATTTGTATGCTAATTTTGAAGCACTTTATAGTGTAAAGTTTTTTCATTTGAGTGGGTTTCTCAATATGTTTAGAAATGAAATTTCACTAACAAAATAAAGAGTTGCAAGGAAAATTTTAGCATCCCTTTTCAATGCTAAAACATTATAATCTTGCAATCTATTTGGCCAAATGACTCCAAATTTGATTCACATCATCTACAACATGTATACTACAAGAATGTATGGTTGGGATTTTTGTAGCTTAGTGACATTTAAACCTATAACATTTCAAAACCAAAGATGTTTTTAAAAGGCCTTGGGCCTTTAAAAATTAAGAGCAAATTATTGTACCTTAGATTGAGTGATTTGCTACTTTGTAGATGTATAAGAGCATTGCTATTCTGGGGTAGCCAATCCCCTACAGTACGGGCATCTGGGTGTAAGCAATCAACATCTTAGCCATTGTTGTCATCTAAGGTAGAAGCACCCAACTGTAACACTAGTTGTTTACGGACACCTATAAAACAACCTAAATCCAAGCGCTTGTGGACCCAAAGTAGACAAGTGGGGTTCTAAAGGAGACACGTGAGGTTCCAAGAAGTTGTCATTTTTCCAAGAAGCAACCAATCACCCGCACTTGATCCAAGTTTAGAGAGTGTTATTTTTAGGTGTTTCCATGTCCACTTTGGTGTTAGTCTAATGTCTACAATAGGTGCATCTACGAAGTATTTCAAAAATTCATAAAATATTCATACAAGCTCAGAAAAATACGAAACCAATTTTGTTGGTTTCTTAAACCATTTCCTAACATACGCACAACATTTTTTCCTATATGCACACTCTATATTTAAGAGATCCAAACAAGTGTCACATTCAGGTGCTTCTACCTTACCTCCCCATCGCGCAGACGCTATGTTGACTCCACACTCCCACAAAACACTCTAAATCTAAGGAATCTAATTGTTGGCTATGAGTATTGTCTAAAATTAACTTTGCCATTAGAAATTGTATAATAATGGACATCTTGTTTTTGAGGGCAAGCTCTAAATGTATATTCACAATTTCACATTTGGTATTAGAGGTGATGTTTGCAACGTGAATCTGATCCAAAAGTAAGTCTAAATTCATCCCTAAGATCCTCAAAAACACCACTCTTTAACACCAAGTGTGAACATACCTTAAACACAAAAAACTCATAAATCATGGAAAATCTTGAAACTCCAGGCATAATTCAATTTTTCCCACCTTGCCCATGAAGTGTTGCAAAGAATTTGAGAATTTTTGATGCACCTAGTTGCCAACCCACCTTTGCCAATGACACGATATGGGGGTGCTTTGAAAAACGTAGCATAGTTTACTGATAGCACCTATGTGGGTGGGGGGTTTAATCTCTAAAGTCCTTTCATGTTCTAAAACTGCTTCAAAATATTAGTCCCCAAAGTTAGACTAAAATCTTCACCTATATTTATTTATTAGCAAATCCAATTGTAGAATCATTTATTTAACTTGTTAAAGTACACCCTTCCAAAATTTCACAATAAGAAACCTTACCAATTGCAAGATCATGATGCTTGGATTTCAAAAAGAAGTATAATTTTCCACTCTTTCCAAATGGTTAGATTTCATATTTCAAACTTTTTACCCAAAAATGTGTGGATCCTACAACTTGCAAATCTACATAATACGTTGAAGAAATAAGTAGGAAATACATATAAAAAATTTCAACAAAAAGTATTTCATATTCATGCTTGAAAAATAGAAAATAGAAAGAAGTAGATAATGATTTAAAAGACTAAACTGTTAAGAATTTAGTTATGGAATTGACATATGTCAATCCCATTTAATGGTTGTAATAAATGTTTTAATAAACAATCTACATCCTATGATTTTTTTTTCCCTAAAACATTGAAAATTGAATTAAATGAAGGACTTAAAAGTTTGTTTTAGGATAGAGATTCCATAACTTCCCACAAACTAAAACTCCTCATAACTTTCCTCTTCTTAATCAAAATGGAATCATTCAAATCTTTCCTCCTAAGTATATATAAATCTAAAAAATAATTTCCAATTTTAATTTTTTTTAAAGTGATTTTCTCTTAGTTGCTTATGCTACTTGGATTCCTAAAGAAACTACATATTATACAAAAACTTATTGACCATGTAGTTTTTTGTTATGAGTATTGTTGCACCTTAAAGCTACTCCTTGAACGCATGCTATGTGAAAAAGAAAAAAAAACAATCTTCCATTCATAAATAGATAGCCAAAAATACTATATTCCCCCCAAATGCTACTTGGTCCTTTAGGAGTTAAGGATTTTAATTCAATGAGAGTTCTATCCAAAGTAGACCTTATACCTTTCATTAACCACATTATTCTAAATCAAAGAAGGTACCTACATTAAAAATTGTCTAAATAAGTTTTAATTTCAATAGATTTTATATAATTGAACTTCCTAAAATTATCGTGGGCCTTGCTAAACTAGGGCTATCTAAAATTTTGTCTACTCTTGTGGAATTTTAAAATTGGAAAAATAAATAAAATTACTACTTGCCTTAGATGATAAAAATCTGAAGCTTTTTAATTCATATTTGGAATCAAGGACCACAAATTTGTCATGGGAAGTTATTAACTACACAATTAAGTCAATCAACCACTCCAAAATAGGGGTAGATTTTTACATTTATTTATCTTGTAAGATTATACAAATTTTGACATCCTAAGAACCACCATGCCATAAGATCAAATTTAGCTTGATCTTGGTTGTCTTAAAAGTTGGAAATCAAAAGGGGATTCAAGATTCTTTTAGCATACATAGTTTGGCACCTTGAGTGCCCAACCAACCATATATGGTTGATCTGAAATTTCAAGCTCTTTTTGGTATGGGTAGTTAATTCCTTCGAATGACCATTTTGAAAAAATTTATAGGGTAGTTTTGAAGGTTAACTATTGAAAATATTTATTTTTCATTGAAAAAGGTAAATATTTGATTTTGAGAGGTCTTCAACGACATATATGTACCATAAGTGAAGTGTACAACTTGCTAATTATACTTCATTTCTCAGCTTTGAGCAAAGTTTGTCAATTTCACTTGGTTTGAGATCTAAAAAATTGTGCTTATCCATTTTGCTTTAGAAATGGTCTCAATGGAAAGAGTAAAGTGTTTCATTGAAAATTTAAACATGCAAGTGTTGATTTGGAGTTATTTGCAATACCTACTTATAAAAAAAATTGCCCCATTTCAACAATTGCAAGATGGATTGTGTATTGAGTTTGATAGCTCTTCATCTGAATTGAAGGTTTTTGGAAGTGCATTTTAGTGTGATAACACAATTTTTAGTTAGTCATGTCACCTCTAGTCCCAAAAAACTTTTATATGCAAATTTCGGAAACATGGTGGAGAGGGAAGTAAACTAAGCTCTCTATGAGGAAGGGTGTTTGGACTTTGTTTCATGGTGTTTGAACCTATAGTTTGACAATTATTGAATTTCAAAGCTTTTAGGAATTAAAAAAAATAGAAAATTACTCTTACTTTATTTTACTTTTATTTATTTGAAACACATGAACAATTTCCATGGATTTTTTACTTTTAATCAATTGGCTGTGACAATGGCACAGGGAACACTAGAAAGTAACTATGAAATCAATGTTCAATTTTTAGAATGTACATACATTAACCCTTAAAGGACGGACTAGTGACCGTGGAAATCATGGCTTTTGGAACCGTGTGACATCATCTACTTTTGAAAAACCAAAAATAACCATTGGAGGTCAAACTATTGTAGAAGATCCTCCCTTTCCACCCCTAATTCCGAGGATGAATAGTTGCAGTTCTGTCCTATACAGGAGAATTCCTTGTCATCCATCGGACACAAAACGTCCGTGTCGACGTTTAAGGGTTAACTTTCCCATGGCCCAGCAGGGCTTGGGTCCAAATTATGTGACTTTACCTTTGTTACTTGACCCAACTTAGACGTAAGTTATTCTCAACCTTTGCTGTTGGCTTTTTGGTTGGTGGCACAAAGACAAAGAGGGCAGAACCTCATTAATGGCAAAAGAGTTTAGATTGTGAAATTAAAGATTATTTTTGTTACTTTGGCATCAACGCACATGGGCATCTTTATTGTAGCTTGGTCATTAGACGGTGGAAAGTGGGAATGCCTACCTCACTGGGCCAAAGCTACAGTGAGCCGTACCCCTGTCCCTGGCTCCTTCACAGTTCTCGCTGGCTATGGCGCTCTTCCCTCTTTTCGAACTTTGCAACGATGCTAGTCGTCCCACTCTCTGTGTTTTTGCCTTAGAAATTCTCATCAAGCTTTTGCACCTCCGAAGCTGCAGTACATCGTCTGAACATCTCCACGTGCATGTTCACCACTCTCATCGTTCGTGCAAACTTTCCTGCATCGTTGCTACCATAGTCGGCATGTGGGAACTTATTCTAACTTTGTAGTTTCGCAGTCCTGGGGTTGTGTCGTTGTTCTTTGAAGTAGCTTCACTTCCTCGCCATTTTTTTTCTGTGTAATACCACAAAGGTGGATTGTGGGGTTGGGGACTCGAGATCTGGATGTGGAGAGAGTTTGTTTGCTCGTTTGTTTTTGTGTTCGCTTCCGTCATTTTGTTTGCAATGACATTTGCACTCCGGTCGCCCTTCTGTTTCTAGCTTGTGTTAGCTTGTTGGCTTCTTCTCTGCTGCGTCATTTCATTGTTGGAGTTTCAAACTAACGACGCAAGATGGGAGATCGTCTCTGTGTTTCTTGTTGAGAGTGGGAGTTGGTGCTTTGTTTCTTGGGCAATCTGGGGCGCTCCTCTCCCTTGCAACTGGATCCACATCGCATGTAAGGTGTGTAATCTGATTGGACTGACAGACTATTCCAAACTAAGAATCTTCCGATATGAAATTTGAAAGTCATGGTGTGTTTTGTTTTTTCTCTCTGCTAATTGTGGATGAATGGTATGGTGTGTTTGTCTCTTTTGAGAGGATAGTGAGGGAGTGTCAACTACTCACTTCACAAGTGAGTGAATTTATAACCTCCCATGAAGGCATTGTCATTACTCCACTTTATATCTATACTTTTCTTTGAACGTGCTAGATTGCAATCAATATGGGATTAACAACTATAACCCATATCGCATACATATATTTGTATTTCATACCATATCAATATTTCAATTCATATGTTTGTATTGTATATAATCTTGTATCCCATCCATGTATCCATATGTTATACCATATCAATTATATATTAGATATGTATTTTGTATATAGTATTTGTTTGTATATTGTATTTATTCTCTCAATTACATTTGTATCAAAGTTCTTTTGGTTTTGGTTTGTGTGTGTGTGTGGAGGGGTGGGATATGGGTAAATTAGGTGATTTCTTTTATTTGATGAAAATCAATTGGAGAGAAGTGAAGGGTAGGGAGGGGGTGTCTCTTTTCAAGAGCTAGTAGAAGAATGCATTTAATAGGTTTGGATAAGAAGCAACCCATGGCTAATGAAATTAAGGATAACAAGAGCATGTTGTTGCAACGATGGATGAAGGATAGATTGTAATTTTGATACAAATGAGAGATATGTTATGAATCATGATTCTTTTATGAAGTCATGGAATTTATCTATTACTAACTTGTAGGTTTATTGATTGCAATTGAGGTGGAGTACTTTTGGTTTTGAATTGTTGCTAGGGTCCAATTGTAGGATCAATTGTATTGTAATTGTTTCCATTCTACTATTCAATGAGTTCCAATGTCTTACATAAAACCAATCATAAATTTCAATAAGTACTAACTTAGACTTTTGAAGTTGGTCCCTCTTCTTTGGCCATAAGAAATGGAAGGGCAATTGGGAGCTCAAGTGCTTGGGTACATTTTTTTAGTTAAAGTCATCCTAGCTTTCATATAAGCAAATTCAATTTTGATGAATTCTATATGAAATGGAGTGTGGATAAAATTTTGATTACATTCTTGTGACATGACCATACATCTATTGAGATGAGAGTTTAACATGTTTGCTTGATTCTATTGAAGTTGATTATGAACAATTCCTAATTTGCTTAGTAATTGTCAAGAGTCAACAATACGTAAACAATTCTAACATCTAAGTTTCATTTGTCAAACAATATGTTTTTTGATATGGACTTATGAATTAGGACGTATGACATGTCCCCCCAATTTTTTGTCAAGCCTTATACTTGTATTTTTCTCAACAAACATAGCATTGCATAGAGAGTTGTCATGTCAATGAGTTGTGATTGTAGAATTTTGAGATTGAGGATAGTGAGCAATGTATGTGTTTGATATCGTCAATGTATCCAATTTGTATTTATGATGTGTTATTTGTGAATCATGTTCAATTATGTTCCAATGAGTTGACTTCAAGTACCAATGAATATTGAATCCTAGTTTAAACTATCCAAATATTGCATTATTCTTGTGTATCTAGATCATATTCTTTGTTATGGTTTGGAATGAAATCCTTGATACCAATTGTTGTATATTAACAAAATTATTAATCATTATTTTATGGATTTCTTGATTTTATATTGTGTAATGTTATTGCAAAGTTTTGTTATTTATTAAATTTGGATAAGATTGTTGTATTTTGTAACCCTAGTTATTGTATGATAGTAGATTAGTCTAAGTAATAGTATATAATAATAATAGAACTCTTTATGGGAGGTGATTTTAAATGGATTGGAAATAGAGTTTTTTTGAGGCCCTTCCTATTTTTCTTCATTTGAATGTTATGTTCTAACTATTTTCTTTGGATTTGTTTTGAAGTAACTATAGATCTTTGATACATTTCTCCATTTGCTTCAATCAATGGGGTGCTTTTTGATGTGGATTGCGAATTTCATCATGTTGTCCATCTTCACATTTTGGAGATACATGGGTTTTACATGGTTTACTTGGTGAGTATAAATATTCTTTAGTAATTGTTAGGGATTGAAAGTGAATATTAGAATATTGTAGGGTGTTCAAATTACAAAGTTCTTTATAATGTTATCTATTTGACTTACATCAATTTTTATAAATAGTCTTGTTTTAAGCATTTTTGTATGTAATTAAAGTTATTTCAATACAATCGATAGTTACTCTATGACTATTGTTCAATGAAATTTAATTTGTTGAATGTGTTTGATTTTTTAAATTTGTACTAGAGGATAATTGGTTTCACTATATTTTGCTATGAAATCTCATTAACTATGGATATTACATACTCCACAGGAAAGACAAGGATTTTTCACAAGTGCAAAGTGGATATTACAAAAGACTCCACAATGATATACCCACTCTTGAGAAACATTGGAAGACTTTGAATGCATCTAAGTCCAAAAAGAAAGTTTTGAATAGAAATCAATGCATACATCTTTTTGGCAAACTTATACTAGCCGTGAAGGGGATTGAGAAAATGTTGTCAATTGCTACTCCAAATCTGAAATTCCAATTTGTATGTTACTTCCTCCACTGAAGCGAAGGGACTTCCTCAACTCTCTAGGGGTGGACTAAGAAACTTTGGACACTACCTTCTTCTTGTTCATCCTGGACTTCTGGAGAGCCTTAGAAGATGAGAAATAAAAACTACGATGCCTCTTTCTATTCCTCACGTTAATCAACTCAGGTTCAACTCTCCATGTGTCTACATGCATGGGGTGAATGAAGTTGACATAAGGCCTCCTTCTCCTCTACACAAAGTATGTGAAACAAACAAACAAAAACTGGATCAAGTATGATGCCACAATAGACTTATCAAATGGTCCAAGGTCTTCTACAATTTTCCTAGGCATAGGACATTAGGATGTGAATTCCATTAAATAATTTCTGTTCGTAGCCATCAAGGACGTTAACTCCACTTCATGGTACACTTTTGAATGCGCTGGGAAAGGGCAATTAAATTAGATTGGAGGTTTGAAGAACGCACACCAAAATTAACTTTGCCCAACTTCTAATGTCGAGGGGTGGCAGCTCTAGCATGTATTGAGAGGACTGTTGGAATTCAATACTCAAGTTGTTTCGGTGTGTCCACTATCCCCAACACGTAATAAATGAAACTTGAGATGGTGGTGCACAAATTATGGTGTCATATGGTAGTGGATTCTATTGCTCCATTAAGGTGAAAAATTAATACACCTACTGCAATTTACTAATTGCTCACCTAAATTTAAGTTTCATGAAAATAGAATGTACAAAAGGCCACAAAATTTTGGTTGCCTTCACTGTTTTCAAAGTCGTGGTCCCTTCAAAATTCCACCACCTTCTGACCCTTCTTTGTGAGGATGGCTTGCATTCGAGTGCATGGTTAAGATGTTCCACTAGTGTTTCCTGTAGATGAGGGAGAATGTGCCAAAGTCATGAGTCACTTCCTACATGATCGCTTTCGATTTGTAGAGTCCTCCATCTACATTGAAGAGGAAAAGTTGTCCTAGTCAAGTGAATTGGTGCAATCCATTTCAGTTGTCAAGAGTCTAGATGGAGATAGCCATTGCTGGTACCTAGCTCTCGGGAACTATAGGGCTTATGGTCTTCCGCTCTCCATGCTAGGGGTTTCAACGGAAATTTGGAGTCGACAGTCGAACAACTCCACAATCAACATGCCATATGTTGCACGCAAGGTGTCACCCAGTCCACCTCGTGTGGTCTTCCCAGTGCTACCTGGCAATACAATTCTACGGTCAGTGAAGGTAGAGAAATTAGAATCCATCATAGAATTGTCGAGTAAATCGGAAGGGGAGTCACCTAATGTGATGCTTGAAAAACAACAACGCCCAATCCCTTTTGAGTCGAGGGAAAGGGCTTCTATACACTCAAAACCAAACACCCCCTCTAGTAGTCCAACCCCATCTCTATTGTTGCGTCCTCCAGTGCCCCCATCTCCAACTTACCAAGTCAGTATAATGGAGTGCTCAAAGAGACTGGCGACTGTACGGCGTTCTCGGGATGAACTATCCAACATGGATGTTGACGCCGTGAAGCACCATCGTGTGCAGTACTTGCCTACACATTTCAATGACGACGTCATCTTCGAATTGCCTCCGTGTCGATCCGCGTCCTCTTCCTCGGCAGCCAAGAACCTCAAAGGAATGGATAGGTGATACGACGGACACTCGTGGTGTAAGCTAATGACCACGAACATTCACAACTCCGACAACCTCAAGTTCTGTAAGTCATACTGCGCTGGACACCTTGCTTGTCAAAATCCAAACTGTGATTATGTAAAAAGGGCTTCCAAAATGAATGAAACGGAGTGGACCGGTTACACGATCTGTCGTTTTGCTAAAGGGGGGAGTCCTCCCAATGATTGTACTCTAGTATGCAAAGTTTGCAAGAGCCCCCCCTTGTGCTTGAATACATGTGATGCTAGAATATACTATGTATATTGTGAAAATGAAAAAATGACTAGGGCCACTATACACTTCGGAGATCATACGCACCCTGTAGCGAAGGGTGTGTACAGAGACTCCGCAAAGAAAATCTCAAGACTCATTGCACAGCAGGTGGCCAAAATGCCCACGGCCACCAACTCTGCAATTGCGCTCTCCGCTAGCAAAGAGTTCCTCACGAACTATTTGTTTCACAGTGGAGAGGGGGAGAAAGAGATGTTGAAGGGAGAGGAACTAGAGGAAGTCATGGATCCATTCTAATATCTTAGCAGTCCGAACATTAGGAATGTCATATCATCATTTCGATCCAACAACAAGGGAGGGGTCATCGACAACATCATGACAATGAAGAAAGAGTCAAAGTTCAAGTTCATACATGACAGTGTCTTCCCAGGACAGGGAAAGGAGAAAGTCTACCTCTTCAAAATGCTCACAGAAGGACCCAGAAGTGGAGTGGACCTTATCAAATGAATGCAACTAGGAGGGGATTTACAAAACGCATGGATAATGTTTGACCACATCAGACGCGTCAATAAGTGGAGCACCATGGCATGCCATGTGTACGATGCGGAGTACAAAAAAGTCATGACCGTGGCCACTTGTGACATGCAATCAGAGAATATGGAGATCTAAGTCTAATTTTGGAGATCTCTAAACATAGTCATGGCAAGACACGGAGTGGAGCACACCAACTTCAAAGGATTCATGGCAGATAGCGCGATGGCCAATTGGAATGTAGCACAGATTGTCTATGGAAGTGGGTTGCTTGATGAGAAGATGGAGAATCAGGAGAGGATGTGTTTGCTGCATTGGAGTAGTTCTCTGCACAAGCATACCCATAAGCACATCAAAGAAGCATTCCAACAACAACACATTACTCTCTACAAACAATACAAAGAATCCAAGACTGTCGAAGAAGCAGAGACGCGGTACCTCGCAATTCGATCCTAGTGGTTGTTGTCCGATGCTGAAGGTGAAGAAGATCTTCATCACTTGGACCACTGGCTAGCCTTCTGGCATTTTCAATACCTCTAGTGGGGAGGCTTCATGACTATGGTAAGTGACTTCGTAAGTTGATTTTGAAGTATCCATTGTCCTCTATCTAAAGCAGTTGTTGAAAAATAGAGGTGTATCCTCCAAACTTAGAGGCATGTACATGGCGACTTTGATTGAGAATATTCTAGTAGGAATTACTTTTAACTTTTATGAAATTATTGATGAGCATAGGAGGGGGGACCCAAATGAGGGGTTCAAGGATAGGGCACCTAGACCTTAGTCGGATCCGACTGAAGGTTCTGGTCTCCCAAATGTTACTCTTTTTTGAAGAACTCCCACTTAAGAAGGAGCTCTTGGACCCCCTCCTGAGAATCTCATATTAGTCTTTTTCCTCCAAGGTAGACGTCTCGTGTAGTGCTCATTTGTAGAGAAAAGAATCTCTTTCGTATTTTTACATTCACAAACGTCTTGCTGTATAAGCAAATGAGGTTCGTACATTTGCAATGAGTCCGAGATGATCACATGGGCTATTGACCCTTGCATATGCGATTGGATGTCCTCACTCATGTATTATGGATGGATGGATTTGTAGAAATTGAGTTTGGAGGAGATGACCGACCTACCTTTCTACAATTTGTCTGAAACGGTTCACAACAAATGGCTTCAAATGTCGGGAAAGCGAGGAAACAGCCTCTTCGACGCAACTTGTGATGATAGCATTCATGCATGGATGCAAATGACCAACTATCGGGCATACCTTAGAGGAAATGCATCTAGATCAGGGCCGTCCAAGGGGGAGCTCAAATTGAGAGCTGCAAGACGAAGTGGATGTCCCAAGAAAATCGCAGAAGTGTTGAACACGTTGCCTGGAGCAGAGGGGGTGGGAACAAGAATACCACACTTGGAAGGAGAGGAAATCTTTGGGAGCACAAAGAGGAAGTTGGACATACCCATTGGTGATGCCGGAGATTCACATAGACCGAACAAAGTAAACTTCTCCCAGCCGTGTGTGAGAACCAGGTCCACAACAACTTCTCTTCAATCTTTGGAGGGCCCAAGTAAACAACCTCAAACCCAAAACCCTAAATATGTCACAACATCATTTGAAAGTGACTATGACACCTCCAAGTGGCACATTGCTAGGATCAACTACAAGTCTAATGCAAAATGCCACGTTCAACAACGAACCACCAACATCAGGTGCGCCTCCAAAATTGCAAGGGGAAGGAAAGGAACACCAGTTCCAACCTATCGGAGCCGAAAAGAAGATTATGGGAGCAAGCAAGAATTGGTGGTCGACTTTTGGTTCTATTGGGATGACATTGAACGATGTGTAAAAGGTACGAAAAGGAAATGGGTCATTGATTGGCCTGAGGTACGAGAGGTATGGCCCGTTCTCAATGGGACCAACCTCAATAGGGAAGAGACTCTGCTACTACAACATGCAGGCTTCCACCTTCAAGAAAGGCTAACATTGTCCCCACGGCGACTCTTCACCATGTCGAAGGTTTTCCAGACTATCTTGTATGACCAACCAACGCCCAAGAACCCGGATGCATATCCAACAGTTAGGAACAACCAAACCATTCAGAGGATAGCCAATGCACCAACTACGGAACAAGTGGGAAAGTGCAGGAAATATTAGAGGACAAATAGTGGGAGTGACCTTACTCCCCTTCCCAAGCCTTGGTGCAATAGTGGTGCTTGAGACAGGGAAAGACACTAACAAAAACATCTATCGAATTACAGTGGGTATGTTCCCCACGTGCACATGCCCAGACTTCGTGAATATGGTTGTTTCAGCTATTGGAGGTCGACAGCAATACGTGAATTGCAAACACCTGTACTACTTATATAGGTACTTTTGCAAGATGGACATTCATGAAGACAAATTCATTCATGCATCTAGTTATAGCTTCAATGAACTGAAGTTACTCCTAATTCGAACAGGAATCATTACAGTTCCGGAATAGGCAACCCTATATTTATCCATGTACTTCAATTACATAGTATTCATTCACATATATTGCGATTGAAATGATTTGCAGTGTACAGAGGGAAAATGTTAATGCATTCATGAAATATAGAAGTATGTTTTATAAGTGAAGTGCTTTGTTGCCAATTCATAGATATGACTATATTTCCAAGTATTTTTCCTAGTTTCAAAACGTCTCCACAGTCTTTTTACTTCCCATGTGTTCCCATTCATTTTTCCATTTTTTTAATTTTTGTTTTTATTTAGTTTCTCTGTCCCCAATTTGCTTTTCCCAATATTTTTCCTTTCTCCATTTTTTTTCTTTCCCCATTTTTTTCCTTTCCCTATTTTTTTTCTTTTCCCATTTTTTTTCATTTCCCCATTTTTTTCCTTTTTCCATTTTCTTGGCTTTATCCATTTTCTTATCTTTCTCCAATTTCTCCCTTCCTTCCCCATTTTTTCCCTTTCCTCATTCCTTGGATTCCTCTTTTTTTTTCCTTTTCACATTTCGTTTATTTTCTCCATTCTCTACAATTTGGGGGAAGATGTCAACATTTTGGCAGTTCTTACAATTATGAAGAGAAATGAATTTTATAATTTTAAATTATGTAAACCACCAAAACCAAAGATTCGAGTCAAATGCCGACCCTTAATCCACCATGGCTTCTACTCATCATTTCACACAAACCTTGAGTTTTTCTACTCACCCTAAACATATGCACTTATACAAACTCACATGAAAAATCCCAATTGTTCTAGGATATTCAAACACCAAATCCTATGTATTCAAATTAGGTAGTGAAAACATCACAACTAAATTGTGTCTAAATGGCATCTATCTATAATACTGAAACCATCTAGCATATTTCCCATTGTAATCATTGAACTAAGTGCTACAACCTTACAATAAAATTTGACAATCTTTTCCCATAGTAATAAGCAATTTTAGAGGAATAAAAAATAACTCATTCTAAAGTCCACAGTTTTAGGGGACACGGTCATAGGTCACAATATTCACTATAAATAGGAAATTTTTGTCTATTTGGGGAGAAAAAATGAACAAAAAAAATTTGGGGGCAAAAAATTGCCCCCAAAAATTTTTGGAGGCTCTAGGCTGACATACTCAATACTCACAGCTCACAGGCTCACGGCTCTAAGCTCACACACTAGCGTCGTTGTCCACTTATTTATTGATGAATAATTGTTGGGTGTAGAATATTTCACATCATCTATTGTTTAGTAGAATCAAGGTAGTGATAGTGCATGCTACTAAATGTTATGATCTCTGCAAAGCAATATAATGTAATTTCAAAAGAATTCATTCAAGAATGTCTCATACCATATGTGAAGGTCTGATTCAACACTTAGGTGCCAAAATGGAATTTCCTTGTTAGATTCATAGAGGTCCACATCACCTCACAACATTCACAAGATGATATGAGGCACTTTTTTTTTTACAAAAATGACTGAATTTCTGCTAAATTTGACCTTCACTTGGGTATCTAGGACGACTAGCATTCAATCCCATAACCCTAAACAAGAATATGAGACAGGGAACACATTCAAGCTTGCTTCTTCATGAGGATCAAGTGCCACTAATGTAATAATCAATTAAAGAATGTGAAAACACTACCTATGAGACACTTAAAAATCCAAAGACTCACATGTATATTATAATAACTGAGCAAATTAACAGGCATCACATGCAAGATTACAATCCTTGCCCACTGAACTCAAATCAATTGGCCAATATGATAGATGGTAGTAATTCTGTGTGTGTTCTAACAATTGCCCTATAGGTAGAACAAAAAGTGTTCTTCTGACATTGTTAAAACAATGCCTCTGATGATGTCCTTGATATATGGATGTGATTTGAAATGGTGTTGGATACTTTTGGAGTTGAGAATGGTGAAATTTTAAACTATACCAGGAGAATTTATAAATGCAATCATAGAGTTAATGAGGCTCTTATAATATTCTCATTTTAAGTTTAGGAGTTGTCAAAGCCTTATCAACAAACCTTCAGATCTAATTTTATAATCTAATTTTTGGAAGTTGGCATGTGTGCCAAGTTCTGTATCCTCCTAGGGCCATACATGAACCAAAGGGAGGCCACTTAAAAGTAAGGCACTCACATTTGGTAGGTCTAATTGTACCATTCAAGGACAGATGCTTCACTTTTATTGATGTCCTCTACGAACATAAATAGCACCCTATGGCAATTGTGTTTAAAAAATCATATTTAATTCAGCACACCAGCAAAAATTATGAAAAAAATTGCTTCTCAATTCATTTTCTCTTTTCTTACTTTTTAAAATTCTTCTAAATTGTTCAAACCACAATTTTGGACTGTGGAAGCAAAAACCCTCTTAAATGAGTAGTTTCTGCACCATCTACCTTAACAAGAGATGAGATTTTGAGAATTGATATTTTGATGAATTCAACAATACTACATTCAAGAAAATGTAAGGTGTAAACTAACTGTCTGTGTGTGGAGGTAGCTCAAAAGCTAAGAAGTTCATAATGCGGGGCACTTAATTCATCAACATGATCCAACCTCCTATGGGAGTATTACCCAGCTTCGTCACCACGACAAACATAGCAAAGGTCCATCTGTCAAGATTTTCAAGCTGGTCATCTTTTCCCCATTGGATTCTTGGCATCAATCTTCCAATTCTTTCAAGGAGAAATTGATAGGTTGTGATAGTCTTTGTGATATGCACTTCTGTCAGATTTGATACCACGAGTACAAATTATAGGTAGAACCTCCCTTAGTGCATGGTGTGGGGACTATGCACTAAAAGAGGTTTATGCATTTAAAGAAGCCATAAGGCCACTTGTCTTTTTTATCTTGAAGCATGTATCACATGTCTTTTCATCTTGAATCATGGGTATAGGCCACGTACTGTTTACAAACTCTCTTAACCCCTAAAGGTATTTGACTATGTTTTCACCAAAAATGTTCCGAAACTGTCATCTCTAGTACAAGTATCAAATTTTAGAAAAAATACATTTTTGGACAAATGTAACCATAGGATCTTGTAGTACGCTGGTTTGGGAAGATGCAGAAAAAATTTCAGAAATTTCCATCATTTGGATTGCAAGATATTAGCATTTGAAGTGACAAAAAGCCATTTTTTGGCCCTGCGAAAATCCGGGCAGACGCACTTCACAAGGTGAGATCATTATGAAAAAATGTCCAAAATGGTTGTAACTCTTTGGATTCATTCTTCAAGTCATGTTGGCTACATGCTTGAAAAATTTTAGGTCATTTGGAATTGTACAACATATAGGAAAAAAATAGTAAGTTGAAAGAAGTAGAGAATGATTCAAAATACTAAATTGTTAATAATTTATTTGTGGAATTGAAAAATGCCAATCCCAATGTTGAAATTGTTGTAATAAACAATCTACACCTCATGTTTTAATTTTTTTTTCAAAAATATTAAAAATTCAGTTAAATAAAGGTCTTCAAAGTTTATTTTAGAGTAGAGATTCCATTACTATTCACAAACTACTCACAACTAAAACTCTTCATAACTTTCATCTCATATATCAAAATGGAATGATTCAAAGCTTTTCATGTATATACAAATCAGGAAAATAAATTTCAAAATTTTATTTTTAAAAAAAGGGATTTTTAAAGAAGTGTTTTTTGCTGCTCGGGTTGCCCGTTGAGCAATGAAAACAACATATCATACAATAACTTTTTTAACCATGTATTCAAAAGTTATGAAAATCATTTGGTCGTAAAGCTACTCCTTAGGCACATGTTGTGTGAAAATTTCAAAGAAAAAAAAAATTAAAATTCCATCTGTAGTGAGCTGCTTGAAATCGCTATGTTGCCAAAAAACACCGTTTGTTCCTTTAGGGGTTAATGCATATTATACACCAAGGGAGGGTGCACTAAGAGAGGTTCTACCTAAAATAAAACAGCCCATTATGAACCAAATGGGGGGGTTTGCTCTCTTGTCATTTCTGAAATTTTCTACTTTTTCTCTAAAGAAAGTCAAATGATAGAAATGGCGAGAGCATTTGAAACTATATTTTTTCCACAAAATGTAGATTTTTTATGAATTTTTGAAGTGTTCAGCCCATCACAACCTAAAAGAGTCTGTAGACTACCCCAAAACCAACAAAAACTGATCCATAACACTCATCTTACTTACTTGTTGCGGTCACCATATTTTCTAACACATGAGACTTGAAAAAGGCACTTCCTACAATGAACTAACACTAAAAAACTGAAAGTTCCTATTGCAGTCACTAATTACTCCATTCCAGTTAGCCAAGACATTGAATGTGGTCCAAATCACAATAACTAAAAGAAAACCGTAATGGGGTCATTCTTAGGATTCCACAATGGATAGAAGGTCTGTAATGGGCTGTTTTACCTTATACTAGCAAATATCAATACACAATCTTCACTTTATTAAATACCTGCACCCTTGGATGAGTAAAGTGTAGGAAGTATTGAAGAAGAATGTCAAGCACTCTTGAGAAAGTCCAGAAGGACGATAACAAAGGGCCGAAAAAAGGAAAGCTTGAAGGCTAGAATTAAAGAGTGACTTTGCAACCTTTTTATACAACATTGGAAAATATGTAAATGCTTCAAATACTCCAAATCCCAAGAAACATAAATGAAAACATATATATGCATGGAAGACAATAGAAATGCAATGAGTTACAAATAAGGTAAAACAACCTATGACAAGTAGAATGCTTGGTTTGCTATGTTCAGATTTTTGAATAAAATAAGATAAAATTTTATATATAAATAAATATGAGAAATGCAGAGAGAAATTAAAATTTTATTTTTTTGACTAATTATCAATTTGTTATGAATATTTGAAGTGTGCTACCCAATTAGCCTAAAACAATCTGTAGACTACCCCAAAATCACCACAAAGTGTACCCATAATGGTCATCTGATCACCTCAAGTAGTCTCAAAATTTCCTAACATGGTCACAATATTTTTTAATATGGCCATGACATAAAGGAATAAAAAAGTTAGTTCTTGAAATGAATTTATATTAGAAAGGTAGAAGGTCCTAAAGCAATCACTAATAACTTCATCAACATCACCCAAGGCATTGATTTCGGCCACTAACAAACCTAATGAAGTTTTAACCCTATTTATTAGCAAAAATCTGCCATGGAAAATTAATTACCAAATCAAGAATAATGTATACCTTTTAATTAGTTTGTTTGTTTGTTTTGTTTGTTACAATGAGATCTCCAAAACCATGACCCCAAAACGTGTTCATAATATAATGAGAAAGTTCTCTACAAAGATAGGGGCATGGATTTTTTTTCATCATAGTCCAACACACGACATAAAAGATATTGAATTTTTAAGTTCTTATGAATTAAATAATTACTCATACTTTTTATTTTGACTTTGGCAATAGCAAAGGGCACACTAGTATACCTTGAATGATGATGTTTGTTTTGGTAATTTGTTATGTTGAGACCTCAGGAACTGTGCTTCCCCGGTTTCATTTTTGGAACCATCGGAAAACCCACAACACATTTTTATTTTGTTATGTTTGGACATATAGTGCGGAAGTTATGAAATTTCAAAGTTTTCATGAATTAAAAAATCAGAAACTTACTTTTACTTTTATTTTGGCTGTGGCAACGGCACAAGGCACACTAGTATCCCTTCAAATAGCTATTAATCCCATCATCAAATTTTGACGATGCATGGTGAAAACCCACCTTCAATGAGAGGCACTCTTGATCAGTCATGCTAGAGCATGTCTGATGACTTCCTTGTAAGGTTAACTAAGTAGCCCAAACTGCATCCAATCCCTCGTCAATGAATTTGCTGGAAATCTCTGCTTCAATCAAGTACCAGGAATCGATTAAAAACTCAACCTGCATGCAGCAAGAGCCTAAGAGGTCTCAAAATGCATCAAGTTCATTTGCACTGAATGACTCTTTGAACATTCCAAGTCATTTGATTCCTGTTCAGTTTATGAATTTGGCCCTCTGTTCATTTAATTTCGTTCAGTTCCATTTAGTTCCAATAATTCAGCTCAAATTTTACAGTTTATTTAGCTCCTCACTTAATTTAGCTCAGTTTATACAGTTAATTTAACCCTCAGTTATTTTGATCAATTTTTACAGTTAATTGAGTTCCTCAGTTAATTGTTATAGTTAATTTAGTTCCTCAATTAATTTTGCTCCTCAATTGATCAATTTTTACAATGCTTGAATTATGGGGTTGAAGGGTTTTAGGGTTGGTTATTACAAGTATGCCAATAACCAATTCTTGAACTTTTAATTTTAAACTTTTCCTTGGATTTAGCAGTTTGTAGGCATTCAAGGATGGATTCATTCCTAGCTTGAGTCAAGCTCTTGTATTTGGATCATAGATTTTACTGTGGGTGCATGTTTACATGTTGCATAATTTTTCATTTTTGTTTTTTAATACATGTTGCACAATTTTGGGTGCAATGATGGAATCATTAGAGGCTTGATGGATGTGGAGGAAGGTGCTCAGTAATTACTTGAGGAACTCTTCTAAATATTTACATGCTACATTTATCATTTCCCAAGTTCTATTTGTTTGTGTGTAAAGGTTTGTTAGGCTTACATTGTTTTTCATGTGCAAAACAATTATCTGACAATAGGAAAAGGGACTCAATGTGCATTGATTTAACATACAATCAAAAAGTATATAATAATAAAGGAAGTTAAATTGCATTTTAATATGCTTTTGGAAAATACAAGAAATAGGTATAATGGGAAGAAATAGGAAAAGGTTCACAAAAAGTTAAAGAACTTTCTCTTTAATTTTTGAAATAGAAAAAATAGGTAGAATAAGGAAAAACTTCATGTTTTCTATTTGTTGAACTGAGCATTAAAAAAATCCAAGAACACATGAATTGGAAATTGGGCCCTTGAATTGGGCCTCAACACTACACATTAACTGGAGCAAGAGTGTTGAACCAAGGCTCAATTGAGGGTCCGATTGAGAGCAAATGAAGTTGGCCTTCCATCCAACCCATGGGCTAGTATAAACCAGGCCTTGGGGAACACACACAAAGTTAAGTGTGTTTCATTAACTTTGTGCCACTTAGGGAAGTAACTAAAGTCATGGTATAACTTAGCATTTGGTTTCTCAGTTTGTTTCGATGCCTTTTTGCCTCTTTCGCACACCTCAAAATCCATCAGCCTTGGCACTGAATTTCTTTGAGGTTGCCAAGCTACTCAACTTGGTTCGTGATCAAGAGCTCCAGAAAGTCTAAAAGCGCCTCTTCTTCACGCCTTTGCTTATATGTGTTCATATCTCTTCGCTTATTGTCCGTCTCAACTTAGCTTATTCATTGACGGTGAGATTGATAGAGTACAGACTCCAACCCTTGCAGGAAGAGCAAGAAGGAGATTGGAATTCGGTGGAGGTGGTGCAAGTTTTTTGAAGTGTTAGGAAGCGAGCTCCCTCATGAAATGTTTCACATTACGAGCTTAGTGAATTCATCTTGACTATTGTATTGTCAATAGTGAAGGAAGCACACACACCACCTTGCACCTAAGCTTACTTGGCCAAATTCAATCCCTATCGAAAGAACCGAAGTGTAGCAGGAACTTAATATATAAAGTCTTAGATCCTTGCAAGATATGCTTGATGAATGAGGACAAGTGCTTTAGTAATGGCTTGTTCAGTACCAAAAATCCATATTGCAAGCTCTATCTAGAACTTACTCTGTTTATCAGCAACCTTGCTGCGATGGCTACAACCATAGTAGGACCTGGGCAGGCATATTACTTAACTTAATATTGAGGACTAGAAAACCTTGTGAGACAATTTCATGGGTCATGATGAGAAATCTTGACACACAAATGTGTTCATGTGTGGCGGAGACTTTGTATGATGGACTTTCATCAAGATCTAGCTGTTTCAATAGGTCTTGTGCCAAAGAATACAATCTTTGTTTCACCTTTTGTTGTCTTCTAGACAGATTCAATGCCCTTAGGGCCTTGAATTGTTGCAACACAATAGGTTGCCAAGCTCCTAGGGGGTGCTCTCAATCTGCTAAAATCTGGTCCAATCTTCTTCAATCATTTGATTCTATGTGATAGTACATTTCTACAAAATGTAGGCAAACTTGATGTTTGAGATTAACAATGGCAGACCAAGAGCACAATATAACCTCAATCCAAATGCTTTGTATGAGTGATGAAGAGTGATCCTCAAAGAAGGTTGAGGAGGAGAATGAATGCCTATAAAAGGGAAGGGCGGGATAAGTTCAAATATTTGAACAAGAACGATGTAATGGTGAGGCGTTGTACTAGGTATACAACAATATTAATTTATTGGTTGATCAAATCCCACATCCCCACTCCAATCAAACCCTAACCATGTTGTGCAATGTGAATGTAGTTGTAGATAAAGTTTTGGGTAGTCTAGAGGTGTACCAAATAGCCAAAAACAATATAGACGTCGACCACGTGAGAACAAGCTATAGGACCCCATGTCCCCATCCATCCCCCTTCTATCCAAGTGTGGGTCAATGAGGGGATTAGTTCACCCTAGATGATAATGTGCGATCATTGAGTCACAATTATCCCCTAAATGACACTAATCCCATGATCATTGATTTTCAGCCTCATTGTCCATTATTCGATTTGTTGCCAATTTGCAACTATATATGTGAAAAGTTTTACATTTATTTTTCAAAGATAGAAATTATATGTTTCAATTTTTATAAGTCTTAAACTTTTCAATTTTGGGGGAAAAATTTGAAATTATTGTGAATTTTTTAAGAAAAAATGAGGAAATTTCACATCAAATACAAAATATATGAAAAAATCTAAAATTTTCACCATAGATGTATATTATAGTTTATAACATCATTGTATAAACCAAAGTTATTGTGTCATTCTAAAATTAGAAAATCAATAGACCATGGTTAAGGGCTTAAAGTTCATATTGCTATAAAATATTGAAATGTATGAATTTTGCAAAATTTCTAATTGGAGTAGAAACACTTAATAAGCTTCATTTCATTAGTTGGACTCAAATTCAAAAAATATCATTTTTATGGCAATCATTCACATCAAGAGAAAATAACAAGAAACGGCCAAAATAATCTTCAAGGATGATTTGCGGATTAAACATCTTCCTCTTTAGAAAAGACCATAATACCATAATGAAGGGATTTGCAATACTTTCCTTTGAAAATGTACTCAAGCAACTTCCAAAAATTGTATGAAAATTTGTTTTCTCCATCCTACAATCTCATGTGAAGTCATCCATTGGACACTTAGTATTTGTGGTGTCTGTCTAGGGCTAATCAACCATTTTATAGAGGTTAACCAATTTTAGGTTACTCTTTAAAGCTACATAATCCTTTTTTCCAACTCTATTATTTTGAAATCTATATACACTATATTGAGATAGTTTTACTAGTTTTTGGAACCTAGAATCATTAATCCTAGAACATTGGGTTGGTTACTATGGAAATCAACCTTTTGGGTATTGTATAAATCATTTGCTTAAGAAAATCCAAGAGCATTCATTGGAAGTCAAACTATAACTATGTAAGACATCCTCTTTCTACCCAAAATTCCAAGGATGAACATGTGCACTTTTGTCTTACTTAGAAGAATTATTTGGCATCCATTAGATACTTTTAGGTTGTTGCATCATTAAGGCCAGTAGTTTTTTTGAAAATGGAAGTTCAATATTGAACTTCAAAAAATAGATTTCTCTAGTTTTTGACAAATGAAAGTGAAGTTCTATCCTCAAACAATTTTTGAAAAAAAAACAAAGATGTCTCACAACTTGAGTGTTTTTGTCAATATGATGAAAAATGATTTTAAAATACTTAAAAAAAATTTACCCAAAAAATTGTCATATTCATCTTATTAATCCCTATAGGACAAAAAAATCCACTTTGGATTTTTTAAGACCTTTGGCAAACTATGCTAACTTCATGATTTATAGATTTTGTTTGAAATTGTCTAGTCATCCTAATCTACGTGAAGCTTTGTTTCTCGTCATTCCAATAAATATTGCAAAACTTAGATAGGTTTCTTTCAAATTCAATGTTAAAGCATAGAGCACAAATTATATTCTAAAAAAATATTAACTAATTTAAATCAAGAGTATAGATTGATTCATACTCAAAAAACATTAGTATCTTTCAATTTTGAATAATGAGGTGAAAGTTATGAAGAGTTTGTTTTTTGCGGGCAATAAAAGCTAAAAAATCAATTATAGTCATTTTTTAACTCAAGTTTAAAAATTTTCTAATAAAAAGAAAGAAAAACTACTAATTATTTACTAGAACATTCTCACCTTTGGAATTAGCAATTCTCAATTTCTTGTAAAAGCTATTAGTGGTTTACTTTGTTCTTTCATTCAATACCACTTACCTCTTTCTAGGTTTTTTAATGATGAATATGAAAGTTTTTTGGTTTGATTTTTTACATCAATTGTCAATCCGTTTTCTAATATATTGATTGAGGTGAAGGAGTTATGGGACATATGTGTTTTTTCCTTAGTATGTTGAAGGAAAGAACTTCACATCTTGGAAGGGTTACAGAAGTGTATATTTGAAGTAAAAGATCCTATGTTTTGATTGAGGGTTGCTATTATGTGAGTATAGAAGTGTGAGCCCATGAGCCTAGAATACTATACATTTATGTAATAGGTGTATATACTATAGAAACCATCTATGATTATAAAGTATACATGTTACAAATACCCATATTATAGGTGTTTATGATACATACACTTTCTATAGTGTGGTATCTATATTATAGGTACCTATATTGTAGGCTTAATGTTCACAAGCTTGCATTCTTGGACTCACATACTAGCACTGTTGCGTTTTGATGCCTTAAAATATAAATATAGATAAAGATTTTAGCCTTGGTTTGAGAACAAGTGCTTTCAAGTAGTTTTGGACCTCTAAACATCAAAGAAATTTAGGGGTTAAATTTAAAAATGGAAGGTGGTATTTGATGAAAGAAAATCTAAATTGCTAAAAACTTCAAGAAGTAGAGAATAAAAACTTGAAATGGTGAGAGTGATCTATTAACTAGCATATCTCTAGAATTTTTGTTTTTGTTTGGAAATCTTAAAAATTGAATTTAGTAAACAACTTCATATGTTTTTTTTGCCTTTAGTGACCACAAAATGAAAGTCTTCTTTATTTTCATTGCATGATTTGATCAAGGTATCACCCTAAATAATCGGGTAAATAATAAAATTTGATTAATTTATATTTTTCTAGAATATATTTTGAATTGAAGGCTTTGACATTGAAATTTTAAAAAATTGTAAGTTATGCAATATTTTTTGGAATGATGTGAAACAAAGCTCTACAAGTAGATTATGATGATTAGTATCCATCTTAAAGAATTAATGTACAAAGTCCAAATTATGAAGTTAATAGAACATGCCAAAATTCTCAAATCACTAGAAGTAGGCTATTTAACCCTTCAGACTACCAATAGAATGAGCAAGTAGTTGAAAGTAGTGTCATTTGTCAAATCAAGTACATCACATGTTGAAAAGAAGACAATGGACACACATGGGTGGGGCTATATAATGATGCATGTTTAATGATTTTTGCTCTTGACAATTGGTCATCCCTTCATTCATTATTCATATTGTAAATTTTTTTCTTCTTTTTGGCCATTCTTTTAGAATTCTCAAAATTATGTATACATGCACAAAAAAACACATTTATGCACTTGCAAGAAAAAAAACATATTGTTTTATAGTCTACATTGTTCCTTATTTTATCCTACCAATATACAAGTGTAATTTTCACCAAAAATTTACATACACAAAGTCAAAGTGGGACTGAAATCAAAAATTGAGTTTTTACATACTATAAGATCATGTGTTCATCCATTTTTTGAACTCGAAGTGACACATTTTTGTTTTTCAAATTCTAGTTTGATATACAACCAAATTTTAATAAAATTTAGTAGACTTTAGTGCTTTACATTTCATCTCTTATTTTTCACCAGTTATCATTATATTATTGCTACTAGTATACCAATAGAAGAACTATATTACCTTGAAATTTGACAATTATCAATAGTTGTTTGTAGCAAAGTAAAACCCTAGCTTTGTAATTCTCACATAGATTAATTTGAAGTATCTACTTCCAAATGTGAATTCAAATCTTTTAAAGTTTATCATCAATGCTAAAAACTAAGGTAATTACACCTAAAATTGACCTCTTTTTGAATTGGAACCCGAAAAATATTTGTCTAAAATGTACTCCTACTATTTATAGATCTAAGATTGGTTTGGAAAAACACCTCTTTTTTAGCACTTTGAAAATTCATAATTTATTCATGCGATGTTCTAAAATGCATTCTAAGAAAATATAGAATCTCCTTTTGACCACCAATACAATCCTACCAAAATATTTAAATATAATCATAATGGGAACCATGTTCAATTGCTTATTCTATTCATTTTA
Source organism: Straminergon stramineum (assembly GCA_963920665.1). Lineage (NCBI taxonomy): Eukaryota > Viridiplantae > Streptophyta > Bryopsida > Hypnales > Calliergonaceae > Straminergon > Straminergon stramineum. Next base: position 8,794,008 of record OY987269.1, on the reverse strand, counting down.
GATGTAGTTACCTTTAAACAACATTCCCTAGCCTATTAAGCAATCCAAAGGAGAATAAAAAGTCTCCTTAAAGTAGGGCTAATAGGTCTTGTTGCTTGCCCTCAATTTGTTCAATTAGGGCATGCAAAATTAAACGAATAATGAATAGTTCTTTGATTTTGCAAACTAAATATGGTGCTTGGCAAGTCTTATACACTCTAGAAGTGGATTCAGTAGCTTGAAACATTCCAAGAAAAATGCAAAAAACACTTTTCATCAACGACTCTATCAAAACCAAGTCCAAGGGGCTTTGGCTTGTCACTTACTTCTTAAATGACAAACTTGCTTGAGGGGCATAGTTTTAGAACCATACTTGAATTTCACATAGTTCTTGCTTTTAACTATCTTTAAGCAGGACTATGAAAATGAAGGGCCAATCATCTACTTTTTCTTCTTTTCTTTTTCCAAGATCGTTAAAATTGTAATTTTTGTGAAACTTTGAAATTAGTGTCTTGAAAGCTTAAAATACACCACTTTAGTGCAAATTCAAGGAAAACACCAATTACACCATGATGTTTACCACTATCATCTCCATTTTTTTTTCAAATTTTATACTAATTAGACATTTTTGAAAATACTTTAATAAGTACAAAACAATTATTTTAAAAAATTGCATTAATTTCCTATGAATGTTTATAATTAAGAAAAATTGAAGTCTAATTTTTGGTATACAATATAGTACTATAGTAAAAGGTTCAGAAATCAACCATCTAAGGAAAAAAGCAGATTTGTGGCTGAGGGTGCATGTTCAAACATTTGAAATTAATTTTGGGTAAGGTAGGAGGTTCATAAAGTGCCCATCTAAGAGCTGAAACTGAATTTTGGGGAGGTGAAACTTATTGAAATATTTTTTAGTAAATTTTTCTTCAAAGACAAGAGAAATTGACATCTAACCCAAGTCGTTTCATATTTTTTTGAACTTTGTACAATTAGTTATGAATTTTTGAAGTCAAAATGGTATAGGGCTCTGAAATCGCCCACCTCCTCAAATGTACACAGTTGGTACATCCATGAAAAGATGAAAAAATCCTATGTACAAATAGTGTACATTTGAGAGGTGGATGATTCAAAATGCCCTAATGGAGTTCGAGCCTCCTACCTTAGATAGAGAAAAGAAAGACAGATGCAAGGCAATTTTTTTTCGTAATTTTTTGACTCTGATAGACAAAAATACGATTTTTTGAAGGCAAACTGATGTAGGTCGCTAGTAATGCACATTGACTATAGTAATCATCAATTGAAAAAGTATCTTAGAACAAAGCAAGATAGTGCTAAAGCTGATTAGAAAGGAGTTGTGGGTGTTCATGAAAGCATGTGAATGCACATAGAGAGTGTCAAAAATGGAGCAAGGCATGTAGTAAGCAAAAACAGATTCAGTCTTCATTTTCTTTTATTGCCTTTCCTACTTTTAACTATATTTTATTGTTGTTGCTTATTATAATCTGAAATTTCTGTCTCGTCAATTGAAGTTCAATAATGAGTCATGAATTACACATTATGCTACTCCCGATGGACTACTCACTGTCTTGAAACCACTCACTGTCTTGAAACCACTCACTTTGAATCAGATTTCCTCACTTCACAAAAAACTTGTCCATTTTCAGAACTATCTGCACTATTTCAATCCCTTCTCTAGGAGCGATTCTAAATGCCTGCTCAATTTCAGAGCATGTTACCTTACATGACTACGTGAGAAAAACATCAAACTTTAGAAATATAGAAAACTAATGAAATTTGACCGAACCAGAACATAGAATGTCCTTCACGTTAGTTACTGTAGTTTTCATGTTGAAACAAATGAATGCCCCTCAAGAGTTGAGGGTTGAGTTCATGTGTTTCCTCACTGGGATTTTTTGGGGAGCTGGGTCCCAATACCTGATGGGTGATGCAGCCATGGCCAACTTGACCATGCTTTTGCTTACTGTCTGTACAGACGTGCAGACCATCGTGTGGAATCCTCAAAATCTGGCCCAGCATTTCTTTTCTTTTTTTGACACAAATGAAACAGAATTTCATTGCAAAACTAGAAATACATACCAACCAGCTGCAAGCAGCTTGGTGGGGAAGACAAACAACCAACCCGACCCCCAGACAGACAAACCCGACGGCCACCCAGAAGACTCCATAAGAAGGGGCACAGCACGAGAAGAAGCAGTGGCTGGCCCAGCATTTCAACAGCACGGATCCCCAGCATTGGAAACGGTCTCACAAAGTCCTCATAGACTTCATAGAATAGTAGTCTAATAGTACTTTTCACGTGGGGAATCTGCCTGTGCACGCAAGCAGGTCCAACTACGACTGGGCCACAGCTACAGCGAGCCCACCGTACCCCTGTCCCATGAAGCTTCTGTACAGTCGTGCAGACCATCGTATGGAATCCTGAAAATCTGGCTAAGCTGTCCCTCTTGTTTGTGTTGTCCTTGTTGTGTTGTCCCTGGCCAGACCACTTGTGGCTGGCTGGCTTGTATCATTCCTTCTTTGCAATGAAATTCCGTTTCATTTGTGTAAAAAAATAAAAATAAAATCTGGCTAAGCATTCCGACAGCGCGAATCCCCAGCATTGGAAATGATCCTACTGTAGAATAGTACACTTCACGTGGGGAAGGCAGGTCCCATGTGAGTTAAATGTCCCCTTAAATTATTGCCCCCTCTACCAACTACGACTGGGTCACGGGTACAGCAAGACTACCACACCCCGGTCCCTGGCTCCTTCACAGTTCACGCTGGCTATGGTGCTCTTCCCTCTTTTCAAACTCTGCAACGATGCTACTCTTGCCAGTCTGGGTGTTTTTGCTTTAGAGATTCTCATCAAGCTTTTACACCTTCGAAGCTGCAGTACATCGTCTGAACATCTCCACGTGCTCGTTCACGCTCTCATCGTTCGGGCAAACTTTCTTGCATAGTTGGCATCAGGGAACTTACTCTAACTCTGTAAGTTTCGAAGTCCTGGGGTTGTGTCGTCGCTCATTGAAGTAGGTTCACTTCCTCACCAGTTTTTCTCTGTGTGATACCACAAAAGTGGATTGTGGGGTTGGGAGCTTGAGATCTGGATGTCGAGAGTTTGGTAACATGTTTGTGTTTGTGTTGGTTTCCGTTATTTTGTTCCAAATGACATCCAAACTATGGTCGCCCTTGTGTTTCTGGCTTGTATGGTAGTTTCAGCGGTGGCCTATTGGCTTCTTCTCTGCTGCGTCGTTTCATCGCTGGAGTTCCAAACTAACAATGCAAGATGGCAGATCGTCTGGACCTACATCTTCACTCTTTCTTGCAGAGAGTAGGAGTTGGTGCTCTGTTTCTTGAGCAATTTGGGGCGCTCCTCTCCCTTGCAATTGGATCGGCATCGCATGTAAGGTGTGTATTCTAAATGGACCGGCAGAGTGTTCCAAACCAATTAATCTTTTGTTAAAGTTGTTTCATTATCATGGTGTGTTTTTGTTGTTTCACTCAGCCAATTGTGGATGAGTGCATCCAATAGTCCATTAGGATTGGATAAGAAGCAAACCAATGACCGATGAAATCAAGGATTAAAAGAGCATGTTGTTGCAACCATGGATGGAGGATAGGTTGTAAGTTTGACACAAACGAGAGATATGTTGTGAATTGAATTGTTGTTTGGATCCAATTGTGGGATCAATTGTATTGTAATGCCTCTAGTTCAATGAGTTCCAATGTCTTACATACCATCAATTGGTAATGTCAATAGGTAAAAACTTAGATTTTTGAAGTTGATCCCTCTTCTTTTGCCATAAGAAATGGAAAAATAATTGGGAGCTTGAGTGCATTACATTCTTTTCATAAGAGTCATCTTGGCTTTTGTATAAGCAAATTCAATTTTGATGAATTCTATACAAAATGTAGTGTGGATAAATTTTTGAGGACATTCTTGTGATACAACCATTCATCTATTGAGATGAGAGGTTTAACATGTTTGCTTGACTCTATTGTATTTGATTATGAACTATCTCTAATTTGCTTGATAATTGTCAAGATTCAACACTACCTAAATGTTTTTGACATCTATGTTTCATTTGTGAAACAATATGTTTTTGATATGGACTTATCAATTAGGAAGTATGACATGTCCCCCGAAACTTTATCAAATCTTATACTTGTGTTTTTCTCAAAGGACATGGCATTGCATAGAGAGTTGTATTGTCAATGAGGTGGGATTGTAGAATCTTGAAATTGAGGATAGTGAGCAAAGTATGTGTTGGATATTGTGAATGTATCCAATTTGTATTTAAGATGTGTCATTTGTGAATCTTTTTCAATTATGTTCCAATTTGTTGACTTCAACTACCAATGAACATTGAATCCTAGTTTAAACTATCCAAATAGTGCCTTATTCTTGTGGATGTAGACCATAATCATTGTTTTGGTTTGGAATGCAATCTTTGATACCAATTGTTGTATATTATCAAAATTGTTAATCATTTATTGTGGATTTCTTGATTTTATACTTTACAATGTTAATGTGAAGTTTTGTTACTTATTAAGTTTAGATAAGATTGCTCTATTTTGTAACTCTTAATTATTGTATGATAGTAGATTTGTCTAAGTATTGGTATATAGTTTTGATAGAACTCTTTATGGGAGGTGATCTTAATTGTATTGTATATTTGAAGTTTTGGGGGGATCTTGCTATTTTTCCTCATTTGATTGTTATGTTCTAACTATTTGTTTGGATTTGTTTTGGAGTTATTGTAGATCTTGGATATATTTCTCCATTTGTTGCAATAAATGGCGTGCTTTTTGATGTGGATTGTGATTTTCATCACATTGGCCATCTTCACATTTTGGATATACATGGTTTTTGCATGGTTTACCCGGTGAGCATAAATGTTCTTTAGTAATTGTTAGAGCTTGAAAGTGGATGTTAGAATATTGTCGTATTCAAATTTCAAAGTTATCTGTATAGTTATCTATTTGGCTTACATCAATCTTCACAAACAATCTTGTTTTAAGCATTTATGTATGTAATTAAAGTTTAGTACGTATTTTTATTTCTATACAATAGATAGCAACTCTATGACTATTGTTCAATGAAATTCAGTTTGTTGAATGTGTTTGATTTTTTAGATTTGTACTATAGAGTAATTGGTTTCACTACATTATCATGATATCTCATTGACTAAGGATATTACATAATGCACAGGAAAGACAAGGATTTCTCACAAGTGCAAAGTGGATATAACCAAAGACTCCGCAAGCATATACTCGATCTTGAGAAATCGTTGGAGACTTTGAATGCATCTTCTAAAGCAAAAGTTTTGAATAAAAATCAATGCATGCATCTTTTGGACAAATTCATATTTGCCATGAAGGCGATTGACAAAATGTTAATCTCTACTCCGGATATCAAATTCCAATTTGTATGTGAAGAATTGTTTGTTCTTCAAAAGAAAGTAGAGATTGTGAGAAACAATTGCACTGGAATAGAACAATGGTGTCATTCGGCTGTATTTCAACTCCAAAGCAAAGAGACTTTTCGTGAGCTACTTTTAGATCTCCAATGTTGTTATGATACAGCAAGGGAAATGTATTTATTCTACCATCCAAATCAATCAAATGATATGTTATCAATTCAATTTGATGCAGCTACCTATGAACAAGTCCTTGAAGATGGACGAGAACTCAAGAGGAAGCTTGAACTTGTACTTCGAGGAGAAATCTCAAAGGATTATGATCTAGCACAACATCTATTGTTGAGACTTAGAAATTTGGATCGAGTTGATGGTGGAGACTTGAATGCTTTGGAGGTTCCTAAGGATTTCAAACCACCAAAATTAATGGAAAAAATAGGGAAAGGAGGTTATGGAGATGTATATAAATCGAGTTGGTTTGAACTTAAGTCTGCTACAAAAGTGTTGGAAGGTGGTCTTGAAAATCTTAAGAATTGTCAAAAAGAGGCTGGGATCCTAGCAGGCTTGGGTCATCCAAATCTTGTTCAATTTTTTGGGTGTGGGATTATTCGAGAAACAAGTGAGAATCCTAAAGAAGATAAGACTAGTAAGATGCATTTGGTGATGGAATTGATGGATTCCAACTTGTCTACTGTGTTGAAGGAAGCCAAAAGACCTTTACTCTATCATGTTGCACTTGACATCATGCTCCAAATCGCAAAGGGTGTGTATTACCTTCATGACATGCAAGTTGCTCATCTTGACTTGAAACCTGATAATGTCTTGTGTAGTTCAATATCTATGGAGGATTTGGATCCTTGTTGCACTTTCAAGGTTATGGATTATGGGACTTCTCAATTGGAGGTTTGTAGCAATCCAAAGCATCCGGAGCCCACACAATATACAATTGGAACACCAAGATATATGGCCCCTGAAATGAACAAGGGAAGTAAAACTTCACGGTATCCATTTCAAGCGGATGTGTGGTCCTTTGCCATGATATGCTCAGAGATTCTATCTAGAAAGGTTCCATACTCCGATTTGAAACCAAGAGATATTTATGATCGACTACAAGGTCCGCATGGCCCTAGCTTTCGACCAACCCTACCCAAGGATTGTGAAGGACTTACAACCTTAATCCAAGAATGTTGGTCTCAAGACCCTCTTCAACGCCCATCATTTTCCAACATTTGTGACCGGCTCACTAGTTTAAAAAAGTCTTTCTTGAAGAAAGGATCATATGGCTTACGAGATTCCAAGTCCATTGTGAACCATGTCCCAAGGGTATGAAATTGCCTAATTACAAAATTAAATTCATTTAGTGATGTTTGATTCATATAAATATCTTTGATACTTTGCATTCATTGTTTTGAGTGTAGTTTGATATTTTCATTTGATAACGATTTTCAAAATCTACCATTTGTAAATGTACAGGTGAATGAGACAATTGCTCCCCTCAAGGAAGTCCCAATTGCTTTAGATCATCAATTGTCTAAAGCCAAAGGGCTTTTGAAAAAGAAGTATATAGGCATTGTGGGCATGGGTGGAATTGGCAAGACCACACTAGCCAAGGCAATATTTGATGACCCGACTATAAAGTCCTCATACAATGTTGCATGCTTTGTTTCTGAATGCAAGAACTATCAAAATTCCTATGAAATATTGTGCAAGATATTACCAGAACTTGGTAATGATTGCAAACCCCCAAATTTGGAAGAAGCCCAAAAGATGATGAAGGAACTCTTGTTTGAAAAGAAGGTTCTCTTAATACTAGATGATATTAAGGATGAGTCTCAAGTGCGTGATATAGTACCTTCTAACATTGTTCAAGATAGCAAGGGGACTACAATAATCATCACAACTCGACAATGGAGTACCATCGAGTCCATCGTGGGCATGGAAGGAAGGTTGGACGTTAAATTTTTGGATGAAAAGGCATCCATGGAACTTTTCACCTCGCAGCTTCATTGGGGTGTAGCTTCTCTATCACCCAACTTTGTGGCCTTGCGCAAACGTGTTGTGGAAGCTTGTAAAGGCTTACCTTTGAGTTTGAAAGTGATGGGTGCATTTCTCCACAACAAAAAGAGGTTGCGATGTTGGGAACGAGCCCTACAAAGGATGGCAAGAGGAAGGAGCTTGGATGGTGATGAAGAAATTTGGAATACTTTGCGAATAAGCTTTGACGGATTGAATGAGGGGGGGTTGGAACAAAGGATGTTTTTGGACGTGGCATGTTTCTTTTGTCGAGATATATATCCATTTGGCATATCCAAATCGACAATCTTGTCTATGTGGTCCAAAGATGGTGCCTTTCCAATGGATGAGTTGGATAGATTGATCGACATGTCATTGTTGAAGGTCAATGGAGATGGTGACATTCTCGAGATGCATGACCAACTCCGTGACATGGGTCGAATGATTGCAAAGCATACAAGGATTTGGAAAGTGTCTATGCTACCCGAAAGTGGATTTTCAAGCAAGGTAATATTCTATTCGTGCAATTAACATCATGGAAATTGCACATTTTTGTATACATTCAAATGTAATTAGAAAATCGATCCCCCTTTAGTGTTCCAAAAATCATAAGGTTTGAAATATATTAGAAAAAATCATTATCATTTGAAGGCTCTTCATGAAAATATAATCCATTCTAATTTCTTCTTCTTTGAATGTAGGATCTTGAAGATCTTGAAGGCATTTCTTTGCAAGGGACTATGAACCATCACGTACCTTTGGTAAAACATGATTCAAAATCTCATTTTAAAAAACTTCGTTTATTAACTTTGGGGAGCCCTTTGGACAATCGTAAAGCATATAATGACCACTTGGGATCCTTACTTGAAATAGCTTCACAATACTCTCAATTAGAGGCAATTATGAGTTGTTGTTCAAATTTGATAGCTTTGCCAAAGGAAGTGGGGAACTTCTCTTCCTTGACCACTCTAGATTTGGGTTGGTGTTCAAGCTTGGCGGCCTTGCCAAAGGAAGTGGGGAACTTGTCTTCTTTGGCCAATCTAAATTTGAGAGGGTGTTCAAGTTTGGCGGCCTTGCCAAAGGAAGTGGGGAACTTGTCTTCCTTGACCACTCTACATTTGGATTGGTGTGCAAGCTTGGTGGCCTTGCCAAAGGAAGTGGGGAACTTGTCTTCCTTGACCACTCTAGATTTGGCTTGGTGTGAAAGGTTGGCAGCCTTGCCAAAGGAAGTGGGGAACTTGTCTTCCTTGAGCACTCTAGATTTGGGTTGGTGTGAAAGGTTGGTGGCCTTGCCAAAGGAAGTGGGGAACTTGTCTTCCTTGACCACTCTACATTTGGATTGGTGTGCAAGCTTGGTGGCCTTGCCAAAGGAAGTGGGGAACTTGTCTTCCTTGACCACTCTAAATTTGAGTAATTGTTGGAGATTGGCGGCCTTGCCAAAAGAAGTGGGGAACTTGTCTTCCTTGACCACTCTAGATTTGAGAGGGTGTGAAAGGTTGGCGGCCTTGCCAAAGGAAGTGGGGAACTTGTCTTCCTTGACCACTCTAGATTTGGGTTGGTGTGAAAGGTTGGTGGCCTTGCCAAAGGAAGTGGGGAACTTGTCTTCCTTGACCCGTCTAAATTTGAATGGGTGTAGAAGCTTGCTGGCCTTGCCAAAGGAAGTGGGGAACTTGTCTTCTTTGACCACTCTAAATTTGAGTAATTGTTGGAGATTGGCGGCCTTGCCAAAAGAAGTGGGGAACTTGTCTTCTTTGACCACTCTGGATTTGAGTTGGTGTGAAAGCTTGGCGGGCTTACCAAAGGAAGTGGGGAACTTGTCTTCCTTGACCACTCTAGATTTGAGATTGTGTTCAAGTTTGGCGACCCTGCCAAAGGAAGTGGGGAACTTGTCTTCTTTGACCCGTCTAGATTTGAATCGATGTAGAAGCTTGGTGTTGTTGCCAAAGGAAGTGGGGAACTTGTCTTCCTTGACCACTCTGGATTTGAGTTGGTGTGAAAGCTTGGCGGGCTTACCAAAGGAAGTGGGGAACTTGTCTTCCTTGACCACTCTAGATTTGAGATTGTGTTCAAGTTTGGCGACCCTGCCAAAGGAAGTGGGGAACTTGTCTTCTTTGACCCGTCTAGATTTGAATCGATGTAGAAGCTTGGTGTTGTTGCCAAAGGAAGTGGGGAACTTGTCTTCCTTGACCACTATAGATTTGTATGGGTGTGAAAGGTTGGCGGCCTTGCCAAAGGAAGTGGGGAACTTGTCTTCCTTGACCACTCTACATTTGAATGGGTGTTCAAGGTTGGCGGCCTTGCCAAAGGAAGTGGGGAACTTGTCTTCCTTGACCACTCTAAATTTGGGTTGGTGTTCAAGCTTGGCAGCCTTGCCAAAGGAAGTGGGGAACTTATCTTCCTTGAGCACTCTAGATTTGAGATTGTGTTCAAGCTTGGCGGCCTTGCCAAAGGAAGTGGGGAACTTGTCTTCCTTGACCACTCTAAATTTGAATGAATGTTCAAGCTTGGCGGGCTTGCCAAAGGAAGTGGGGAACTTGTCTTCCTTGACCACTCTACTTTTGAGTTGGTTTAAAAGCTTGGTGGCCTTGCCAAAGGAAGTGGGGAACTTGTCTTCCTTGACCACTCTACATTTGAATGGGTGTAGAAGCTTGGTGGCCTTGCCAAAGGAAGTGGGGAACTTGTCTTCCTTGACCACTGTACATTTGAGAGAATGTTCAAGCTTGGCGGCCTTGCCAAAGGAAGTGGGGAACTTGTCTTCCTTGACCACTCTAAATTTGAATGGGTGTAGAAGCTTGGCGGCCTTGCCAAAGGAAGTGGGGAACTTGTCTTCCTTGACCACTCTACATTTGAATGGGTGTTCAAGCTTGGCGGCCTTGCCAAAGGAAGTGGGGAACTTGTCTTCCTTGACCACTCTAGATTTGAATCGGTGTAGAGGCTTGGCGGCCTTGCCAAAGGAAGTGGAGAACTTGTCTTCCTTGACCACTCTAGATTTGAGATTGTGTTCAAGCTTGGTAGCCTTGCCAAAGGAACTGGGAACTTGTCTTCCTTGACCATTCTAAATTTGGGTTGGTTTGAAAGGTTGGCGGCCTTGCCAAAGGAAGTGGGGAACTTATCTTCCTTGACTATTGTACATTTGAGTCTATGTAAAAGCTTGGTGATCTTGCCAAAGGAAGTGGGGAACTTGTCTTCCTTGACCACTCTAAATTTGAAAGAATGTTCAAGCTTGGCGGCCTTGCCAAAGGATGCTAAGAAGTTGTACCAATTGGTGGAACTCAATTTGAATCGATGTGTTTTATTGAAGTCTTTACCAAAGAATCTAGGATGCACACCTTCAATGCACATTCTTTCTTGGAATGATTGTCGAAATTTGGGACCCTATATGTTGGCCGAGTCATCTCCACGAGCTTCAATGGCTAATCTTGAAGGCAAGTTCTTTTGCCCAGAAGGTGATCATCATTATGGAGTGACTTCTGATGGATGCAATGTGACTCCCATAATTGGACCTGGCTTTAAGGCAAAGGCCACTTTCAAAATTGACTATGATTTGTGCCTAGATTGTTTGACAAAGTGGAATCTATTGTTGGAAAATTCAAGCCAATGATTTACAGTAGTAGTTTGTAAGAAGTTTGAATGTATAATATGTGGCTAAACTTTGGATTTTGTAGACAATTTATTGAAATCCATTGAGGATTCTTTTCATCATTTGGTTATATGGATTCCAATTAAAGGTAGGTTTTGTATGTAAGTGCATTGTTCATTTATAATTTTCATTTCTTATTTAAGAATATTGAGTCATTAGAATCATAGCACTTCTCTTGAATGTAGAACTGTATGTTGTGCACAAACATGTACATTCTAACAAGGTCATATCATGTCAATATCTACCAAAGTGTGAATAAAAACAACATTGATGTACCAATGTCTCTATGAGTGCCTAAACACTATTACTATTACATCCAAATAAAATATGCAAGTGAGGTGGAACTCATGTCCAATTGAAACCAAAATGCAAAGATTTCCATTCAATTTGGATGGTTTGTAAGATAATGCATCCCTACCAATGTCACGCAAGGCTTCACAATTATGGCTCAAAAAACTACTTTATAGCTTTGGACTTTAGTATGTCATCAAGACCATGATGCTAAGTGGTTTTTGCCATATGTCATGACCACCAAATACACCGAGAAGAAATGATACAAATGTTAAGAACACCTATATCACGACTAAGACTTGACAATGGCATCATCCATGTAACACATAATTCAATAAAATGTGAAAATATGTTGATTTTCATTGGCAATGAAAGGACAATCAATTATGACACTATTGAGAGCTTTTCAAGGCCATTTGAGTTCCATACACAATACATAAATACTATGCAATATAAACAAGGAAGCTTGTGAAGGGTATAGTAACAACAACTTTCAATGAACAAAGTGCTCATTTTGATTGATTACATTTCTTCAAGTAACAACTCTCAAATAATGTGTGGAAAGGACCATGGTTACTAAGTCATTAAGGATGGGTTATGAAGTTATGATAAGCGTACAATATGTATAAAGAGAACACCTGCAAGATAATTTTTAGGATAAATGTAACCTTCCAATTTCATTAAAATGAAATCTCACTTAGATTTGAGAACTATCAATATAATATCATTTTATAACGTATAATATTTTTTGAAAAATTATCATATTATATAAATAATTATTTAAAAATTTGGAAACATTGAATTATTTTCTCCTCTCTTCCATGTATTGATTTGTTTTTTATTGATTTAGTTTCATATTTTAATAAGTTATATATGGTCAAAAATCTCTCGAAATCTCTTATCTTATATCAATCAAAATGAAAAATCTCAATATCCTAAATTTACGAATAATTGAAAATAGGAGTTGAAGAAATATAAACTTATTGTATGGGATTTGACACCCCAAGGGTTTTTTTAGAATGCAAAAGTTCTATAATTCCCTATAGAGGAAGAAAGAGAATAGAGTCTCAAGGCTATTCGACACTATATATAGACCTTACACCACCTTGAGCTAAACATTAGTGTAGACTCTTAAGATACCGTGAAGTTTCTTTTATTAGATTTCCAATGCCCTCAATAGCAAGGCAAGAAGGGGACAAAAGAGTGCAAATAGAATGAGGCCAAAGGTCTTGTCCTCCTTGTTGGAGAAGGTGAACAAAAGGAAGTAGGAGTCGATACACAATGTAGAAAATTGTCTACAATCCATCTTTGAGCTTTATTTTCATAGAGTAGTCCACAATGGAGGTGTTGTTGGTTGAGAGTAGCAATATTTCCTTGCTATTCTCCATAAATTTCAAGAAGTCACTTTGAACGACAAAGATCTTTAACACGTTGTGCATCCAATAGATTTCCATATTGCCATCTAAAGAAGAGGATTTAAACTGAAGAAAATGAAGGGTTCTGGGACTACGAAAAGCAATTAGTTTTGAATTGCTTAGGACATTTTGTGACTAGTGCTACTTTGGAGCCCCAACTTGTAGTAGACAAGCCGCATGTAGAATTGTAGTTGCAAGTCATGACAACCTATTTGGAACTTCATTGATGAACTTTTCTGATATGGTGCTTATATGCTATTTGCTACCTCATGAGGTCAGTCATTCAATTGATGAGTTGTGCAAGTCATTTGCGACTAGTGTATGACTTGCTTATGACTCATCTATGACTTCATTGCGACTTATTTATGATTTCATTGTGACTTGTTTATTACTCATTTGCATCTTGTCTATGACTTATAGATTTGCAAATTTGTAAATTTTAATCTCAATGATTCACAGATTTAAGATCTAGCTTTTTTTTTTAAATTCAAATATTCAAATATTTTTTTATTTAAAAAAAGTATCACTAGTTTAGGATATTTTAACATTTCATAGGTTTTAAAAAAAATTGGATTTTAAATATTTTTAGATTTCTATAAAATGTAGAAATCTACAAATTGTAGAAATCGTAGAATTCTATTAACAAAACTCATTACATTAAAAAACAATAACTTCCATTCAAGTCTATATGTCCAATCTAATGGTACTCTTGACAATTAATATGGTACAATGATAGAAGACAACCAAGAAATGACTTTGGACCCAACTAGGAAACGACTAGGAAACAAATAAAAAATGACTACAAAATGACTAAGATACATCTAGGAAATGACTAGGAGACAAGTATGAAAAGCCTAAGAAACAACTAGAAAACAAATATGATTCAATTAGGAAACAACTATCAACATTTTATAGTTGCAATCAATTTCTAGTCATTTTTTCCTACTAAAGATAGACACGGTGGATTGCATAGAGAGTAGACTTGTCCACATTGACAACTATGATGAATATTAGATGGGGAATAATTCACACCTTCATTCAAAATTTGAACTTTGTTATAACTCTCGTAATCCTACACTTCATTTTATGACTGCTTTGCAACTAAAGCAATGTGTTCACTTCATTCTACAACAATTTTGCAACTAAAACATTGTACTATTGTTGTAAAACAATGACATAAGAATTTGGTGCAAATAGAGAGGTTTATAGTTGTAGAATAGTTGTATAGGACACTTAGTCGCATTTTTGTTAGTTGTGGTAGACACATTTTTCTTCTAGTGTTTGGAATATGAAATCTTGTAGCCATGAAAGAGGATCTACAAACTTGAAACCCACTAATCAAATGAGGAACTCTAACATCTTCCTTTGAACTAAATGTACACATCACCAAGTCAAGGAGGAAAGATTCACTATTACAAAGAAGAGACCATGGATACATGTTGCCAAAGTAGTCTAGTCTAGTATTAATTTATATTTTGGTGAGGTGTTGTTGAATCTCGTCATGTGTCTAGTTAGACATGCACCTATTATATTAGATACAGGAAGAAAATTAATTTAAAGTTTCACCTTGTGATAACTTCCATTGACCTCTATAGTGTATTGTTGTTTGTGGCATGTAGCGTTTAAGACAGATCATTTAGAGTGACTCTGAGTTTAGGGTGCAAGTAGGTTTTGGTGAGGCGACTTTGGGTTAACTAGTTCAAGACAATGAATGCATGATGGTAGGGGCAACCTCGGGTTGTCGATGCCAGTACTTTCAAGTATAGATACAAGGTGACATTGAACTAGTCTAAGTTTTTTTAGTTGGACAACTACTTTGGTATTGGGAGGTCAAGCAATTTTTGTAATTATCCAAGTTGCAAGGGTATTTCACGACTATTCATCCAAACATTTTGCCTACATGATACTTTCTTTACAAACCATGGTTTTGAAGACTTCATTGACACATTTCCAAGCTTTATAACAATCCATTCTCATATTGCAAAATGGAAAGGACTTTAAAAAGATAAAGTCTCTATCATGAGCTTGGATGGATGAATTTATTCATAGACGAATTAATTCATGTTAGACTGCACACTAGTGTGCATGCAAAGACTACCTAGAGATAGATATCTTTAGATGGTGGATTTGTGCATTGGAGTCAAACAACTTCACTTGGATGACAAATGCATTGGAGTTAGACCACCTACAATTCAAGACAAGTGTACTAGAAAATGCGTTGGTGTTAGGCAACTCTTATAGTCTAGGTTTTGTTCAATTCAGCAAAAACTAGGACCACTAGTATAAGAGTTCTTTTCAATAGGAAAGGTTAAATACTTTATCATTATATGGCTTATGTCTCTTATCAATTAATATTTTGAGCTCAATTTGTCATGCAAATGTATGTAGTATCACCTAATGAAAATTCCAAGATAGTGCTTTGAAATAGTTTCCAAATATAGTTCTTTGATCCTTGTTTTTATATTGTTTAGGTCAATTTTGTCTAGTCTTGCTCCCTTTGTAGAGCCTATATATCACATTTAGTGCTCCATGTTTAATGATTTTGAATTTTGTGTCAAATTGACTTAGTGTGCCAAAGTATGAGGTTTAGATTTATACCAATATTTACATCTTTTCCCTTTTTAGCTTTGAAATCCAATCTCACATCAAATAGTCCAAAACAAACATGCAAGATGAAATGGCACCAAAACTACATGCAAATGTAGGTCCAATTTTCAATTATCCTCAAGAATTAATCCCAAAGATAGACCTATGACTATGGAACACAATTATTAAAACCATAGATGTAAATATCCCATCACCATGCAAGATATAAAATTTCTTAGACCATGGTTTGAAGACCTATTACCATGATTGAAATGTAACCTATGACCATGCAAACCACCCTATGACAATGCACTATAGCTCTTAGACCATGCAACTAGCCCTATGGCCATGGAACTAAGGCTCATATTTTTGTTCGATGGAAAATTCTAATCTACAATAATTGCACCTAAAATGGACCACTCCTAAAAATAACCCCTATTTTTGAAGGGAAACTAAATGGTGAAGATACCCCAAATGGTGTGCATTACAAAGACAAGTACAAGATGGAGTTTGGGGCCATTTCAAGGAGCATGCAACTCTATTTATGGTATTGTAGAGGTGTCAACCTTGCAAGTGGTTGATTTGGGATTAACTTTTTATTGTTCTCACTTTTTTTTTCTATAAAATGTTTTGATACTCCTAGTTTCATTTCTTCGTATGCATCAAATGGATTTTGGCATTGTGAACCTACACGATACGTTTAGAACCCTACACCTTGTATCTTGTGAATTTTTTTAACTCATTCACAATGCATCCAAAAAATTATGGAACCACTTTCATTTTGATTCATTGTCCTTCACGAATGTGCGAAAATTGTTTTTCATTTTCTAGATCATATTGGTTATGCCACAAAGCTTATTTGTGCAATTTTAATTGTAATTTCCCCACACAATTCAATCACTTTGAAAAAAGAGCATTTAGCATTTGATCCATTTCCCAAATTTCAACTCCAAGTTGTCTATGAGAGGAGCCTCAAAACATGAAGATAAATTCTTGTTTAGTTCACCGTCCATAACAACAACGTCAACAACTTCCAAAAAAATGCACTTCTAAAAAACTTGACTAAAGCTTGATGTTCAACCCAAACCCAAAGTATTAATCATGAGTCTATAAAAACTATTCCCATTGAGTTTCTAAGCCACCTCTAGACTCTGTCCAAGCACCCTTCCACATTGCTTTACCTTGTGAAATCAAGATGGGTTGGATCATTCAAGGATGGTCGAACTTCCAGAACAAATCCCAAATTATGCACAATCAAAATGGACTTTGATCTTTTATTTCTTTTCGAAAACCAATCCAAGGTTGCAGACCAATTTTCACATCAAAAGAGTTCCTTCAATCTAGGACTACCTTCCCCACACCGTGATTTGATTCTCCAACTCATCACCACTTAGTACTTTTGAGATGCTTAGTAAGACAACCTTAGGATCTAAATAACAAAAAGCAAATTCATTAATTATTCATTCTTATTCTTAGATTTGTACAAAACTTTCATTCTAAAGAATTCTTCAAAGGATTTTATATTTCTTTGTGTCAAACTTCATGTGAGTTGATGGATTTGATTTATGTTGTTTGTATTTCTTTTGGGGATCTATTGATTGCCCTATATGAATTCGTGATGTTTTGTGCAAGTGATTTTGTAGATAAATATGTCTCTAGCCATCTCTAGATTGTCATATATATATAAGTCATAACCTTTGTACATTTATAGGGGTATATTATTAACTTATTGAGATTTAAATGTATATATTCTTCAATATTTGTTATTTTGTTTTGAAGTATTTTACTTTTCTTTCCTACTTTACTTTTAGGCTAGAATGTATTTGGCATTGTGTTCCACTATGACTTTTACTTTAATGTTGAGAAATAGGTAGTGATTAATTCAAAGGAGGATAGGCAAAAATGAAATTAATTGAGATTAAAATTTGCGAATCCTCAAATCACGGCAAAGTGTAGCAACCAATCATCAACATCAATAGTGGCTTGAGGTGTCTCCCTTGACAATGCTATCCATCATAACATTTAGTAGTCCTTATGCCCATTGCCTTTGCTTCATGCATCTTGCTCATCACATTGAGCCTCCACTTATCCACTTAGCTATTGATGAATAACTATTGAGTGTGGTATATTTCACACTATTTACAATTGGGTACAATAATCTTATAATTAGTTTATTTGAGCCATTCAATTCTTTATGTACAATAAGGAGTTCAATTGGTATGTTTTAGTAAGCCTAATTATCATTGCATCCTGACACAATTCCAATCAAGTATACCAAATTTCAGTTTTAAAAAACCAAAATTCCATTTTCAATGAAATTTTAAAGTCTATTTTAAAAATTCTTTTATGATATTTTATTGAAAACATTTAGTAGTCTTTAAACCCATTGCCTTTCCTTCATGCACCTTGCTCATCACATGGAGCCTCCACCTATCCACTTATTTATTGAAAAATAATTGTTGGGTGTGGAATATTTCACATCATCTATTGTTTAGTAGAATCAAGGTAGTGATAGTGTATGCTACTAAATGTTATGATCTCTACAAAGCAATATAATGTAATTTCAAAAGAATTCATTCAAGGATGTCTCATACCATATGTGAAGGTTTGATTCAGCACTTAGGTGCCGAAATGGAATTTCCTCATTAGATTCATAGAGGTCCACATCACCTCACAACATTCACAAGATGATATGAGGCACTTTTTTTTTTACAAAAATGACTTAATTTCTGCTAAATTTGACCTTCACTTGGGTATCTAGGACAACTAGCATTCAATCCCATAACCCTAAACAAGAATATGAGACAGGGAACAAATTTAAGCTTGCTTCTTCATGAGGATCAGGTGCCACTAATGTAATAATCAATAAAAGAATGTGAAAACACTACCTATGAGACACTTAAAAATCCAAAGACTCACATGCATATTATAATAAATGAGCAAATTAACATGCATCACATGCAAGATTACAATCCTTGCCCACTGAACTCAAATCAATTGACCAATATGATAGATGGTGGTAATTCTATGTGTGTTCTAACAATTGCCCTATAGGTAGAACAAAAAGTGTTCTTCTGACATTGTTAAAACAATGCCTCTGATGATGTCCTTGATATATGGATGTGATTTGAAATGGTGTTGGACACTTTTGGAGTTAAGAATGGTGAAATTTTAAACCATACCAGGAGAATTTATAAATGCAATCATAGAGTTAATGAGGCTCTTATAATATTCTCATTTTAAGTTTAGGAGTTGTCAGAGCTTGATCAACAAACCTTCAGATCTAATTTTATAATCTAATTTTTGGAAGTTGGCATGTGTGCCAAGTTCTGTATCCTCCTAGGGCCATACATGAACCAAAGGGAGGCCACTTAAAATTAAGGCACTCACATTTGGTAGGTCTAATTGTACCATTCAAGGACAGATGCTTCACTTTTATTGATGTCCTCTACGAACATAAATAACACCCTATGGCAATTGTGTTTAAAAAATCATATTTAATTCAGCACACTAGCAAAAATTATGAAAAAAATTGCTTCTCAATTCATTTTCTCTTTTCTTACTCTTTAAAATTCATCTAAATCGTTCAAACCATAATTTTGGATTGTGGAAGCAAAAACGCTCTTAAATGAGCAGTTTCTACACCATCTACCTTAACAGGAGATGAGATTTTGAGAATTGACATTTTGATGAATTCAACAATACTGCACTCAAGAAAATGTAAGGTGTAAATTGACTGTCTGTGTGTGGAGGTAGCTCAAAAGCTGAGAAGTTCATAATGCGGGGCACTTAATTCATCAACATGATCCAACCTCCCATGGGAGTATTACCCAGCTTTGTCACCACGACAAACATAGCAAAGGTCCATCCGTCAAGATTTTCAAGCTAGTCATCTTTTCCCCACTGGATTCTTGGCATCAATCTTCCAATTCTTTCAAGGAGAAACTGATAGGTTGTGACAGTCTCTGAGATATGCACTTCTGTCTGATCTGATACCACGAGTGCAGATTACACGTAGAATCTCCCTTAGTGCATGGTGTGGGGACTATGCATTAAAAGAGGTTTATGCATTTAGAGAAGCCATAAGGCCACTTGTCTTTTTTTTATCTTGAAGCATGTGTCACATGTCTTTTCATCTTGAATCATGGGTATGGACCATGTACTGTTTACAAACTCTCTTAACCCCTAAAGGTATTTGACTATGTTTTCACCAAAAACGCTCCAAAATTGTCATCTCTAGTACAAGTACCAAATTTTAGAAAAAATACATTTTTGGACAAATGTAACCATAGGAACTTGTAGTACGTTGGTTTGGGAAGATGCAGAAAAAATTTCAGAAATTTCCACCGTTTGGATTGCAAGATATTAGCATTTGAAGTGACAAAAAGCCATTTTTTGGCCCTTCGAAAATCCGGGCAGGCGCACTTCACAAGGTGAGATCATTATGAAAAAATGTCCAAAATAGTTGTAACTCTTTGGATTCATTCTTCAAGTCATGTTGGCTACATGCTTGAAAAATTTTAGGCCATTTGGAATTGTACAACATATAGGAAAAAAATAGTAAGTTGAAAGAAGTAGAGAATGATTCAAAATACTAAATTGTTAATAATTTATTTGTGGAATTGAAAAATGCCAATCCCAATGTTGAAATTGTTGTAATAAGAAATCTACACCTCATGTTTTTATTTTTTTTTCAAAAATATTAAGAATTCAGTTAAATAAAGGTCTTCAAAGTTTATTTTACAGTAGAGATTCCATTACTACTCACAAACTACTCACAACTAAAACTCTTCATAACTTTCATCTCATAAATCAAAATGGAAATTTTCATGTATATACAAATCAGGAAAATAAATTTCAAAATTTTATTTTTAAAAAAAGTGATTTTTAAAGAAGTTTTTTTTGATGCCTGGGTTGCCCGCCAAGCAATGAAAACAACATATCATACAAAAACTTTTTAACCATGTATTCAAAAGTTATGAAAATTTTTTGGTCGTAAAGCTACTCCTCGGGCATATGTTGTGTGAAAATTTCAAAGAAAAAAAATTAAAATTCCATCTGTAGTGAGCTGCCCGAAATCACTATGTTGCCAAAAAACACCGTTTGGTCCTTTAGGGGTTAATGCATATTATACACCAAGGGAGGGTGCACTAAGAGAGGTTCTACCTAAAATAAAATAGCCCATTATGGACCAAATGGGGGGTTTGCTCTCTTGTCATTTCTGAAATTTTCTACTTTTTTTTCTAAAGAAAGTCAAATGATAGAAATGGCAAGAGCATTTGAAACTATATTTTTTCCACAAAATGTAGATTTTTTATGAATTTTTGAAGTGTTCAGCCCATCACAACCTAAAAGAGTCTGTAGACTACCCCAAAACCAACAAAAACTGATCCATAACACTCATCTTACTCACTTATTGCAGTCACCGTATCTTCTAACACATGAGACTTGAAAAAGGCACTTCCTACAATGAACTAACACTAAAAAATTGAAAGTTCCTATTGCAGTCACTAATTACTCCATTCCAGTTAGCCAAGACATTGAATGTGGTCCAAATCACAATAACTAAAAGAAAACCATAATGGGGTCATTCTTAGGATTCCGCAATGGATAGAAGGTCTGTAATGGGCTATTTTACCTTATACTAGCAAATATCAATACACAATCTTCACTTTATTAAATACCTGCACCCTTGGATGAGTAAAGTGTAGGAAGTATTGAAGAAGAATGTGAAGCACTCTTCAGAAAGTCCAGAAGGATGATAACAAAGGGCCAAAAAAAGGAAAGCTTGAAGGCTAGAATTAAAGAGTGACTTTGCAACCTTTTTATACAACATTGGAAAATATGTAAATGCTTCAAATACTCCAAATCCCAAGAAACATAAATGAAAACATATATATGCATGGAAGACAATAGAAATGCAATGAGTTACAAATAAGGTAAAACAACCTATAACAAGCAGAATGGTCGGTTTGTTGTGTTCAGATTTTTGAATAAAATAAGATAAAATTCTATATACAAATAAATATGAGAAATGCAGAGAGAAATTAAAATTTTATTTTTTTGACAAATTATCAATTTGTTATGACTATTTGAAATGTGCTACCCAATTAGCCCAAAACAATTTGTAGACTACCCCAAAATCACCACAAAGTGTACCCATAATGGTCATCAGATCGCCTCAAGTAGTCGCAAAATTTCCTAACATGGTCACAATATTTTTTAACCCCTAAACGCCCAAACTACGTTTTTTGGCAACATAGCGATTTTGGGCAGCTTACTACGAATGGAGTTTTTCTTATTTTTCTTTGAAATTTTCACACAACATGTGCCCGAGGAGTATCTTTCAGGCCCAACAATTTTCATAACTTTTGACTTCATGGTTAAAAAGTTATTGCATGATATGTAATTTTCATTGCTCCTCGGGCAGCCCAAAAAATTCTTAAAAAAATACTTTTTTAAGAAATAAAAATTTGAAATTGGTTTTCTAGATTTATATGTACATGGAAAGCTTTGAATCATTCCATTTTGATTTATGAGATGAAAGTTATGAGGCGTTTTAGTTTGCGGGCAGTTCCGGATTCTCTACTCTAAAATAAACTTTGAAGTCCTTTATTTCACTCAATTTTCAATATTTTTTGAAAAAAATAAAATCATAGGGTGTGGATTTTTTAGTAAAACATTACAACCATTGGGATTGGAATTTTTCAATTCCATAACAAAATTCTTCACAATTTAGTATTTTGAATCATTCTCTACTTCTTTGTACTTACTTTCTTTTTCCTATATGTTGCACAATTTCATAAGATTTGAATTTTTTCAAGCATGTAGCCAACTTGCCTTGAAGAATGAATCCAAAGAGTAACCACCATTTTGGAATTTTTTTCATACAAATGTGGCCTTGTGAAGTGCAGCTGCCCGTTTTTTCACAGGGCCAGAAAAAGGATTTTTGCTAATTCAAACGCTAATATCTTACAATCTACACGGTGAAAAATTCTGAAATTTTTTCCACATCTTCTCAAATAAGTTTCGTACAAGATCTTACGGTTACATGTTTCCAAAAATGTTTTTTTCCAAAAATTTGGTACTTGTTCTAGAAATGACAGTTTTGGAGTGTTTTTGGTGAAAACATAGTTGAAAACATTTAGGGGTTAATATGGCCATGACATAAAGGAATAAAAAAGTTAGTTCTTGAAATGAATTTATATTAGAAAGGTAGAAGGTCCTAAAGCAATCACTAATAACTTCATCAACATCACCCAAGGCATTGATTTCGGCCACTAACAAACCTAATGAAGTTTTAACCCTATTTATTAGCAAAAATCTGCCATGGAAAATTAATCACCAAATCAAGAATAATGTATACCTTTTAATGAGTTTGTTGTTTGTTTTGTTTGTTACGATGAGATCTCCAAAACTATGACCCCAAAACGTGTTCATAATATAATGAGAAAGTTCTCTACAAAGATAGGGGCATGGATTTTTTTTCATCATAGTCCAACACACGACATAAAAGATATTGAATTTCTAAGTTCTTATGAATTAAATAATTACTCATACTTTTTATTTTGACTTTGGCAATAGCAAAGGGCACACTAGTATACCTTGAATGATGATGTTTGTTTTGGTAATTTGTTATGTTGAGACCTCAGGAACTGTGCTTCCCCGGTTTCATTTTTGGAACCATTGGAAAACCCACAACACATTTTTATTTTGTTGTGTTTGGACATATAGTGCGGAAGTTATGGAATTTCAAAGTTTTCATGAATTAAAAAATCAGAAACTTACTTTTACTTTTATTTTGGCTGTGGCAACGACACAGGGCACACTAGTATCCCTTCAAATAGCTATTAATCCCATCATCAAATTTTGATGATGCATGGTGAAAACCCACCTTCAATGAGAGGCACTCTTGATCAGTCATGCTAGAGCATGTCTGATGACTTCCTTGTAAGGTTAACTAAGTAGCGCAAACTGCATTCAATCCCTCGTCAATGAATTTGCTGGAAATCTCTGCTTCAATCAAGTACCAGGAATCGATTAAAAACTCAATCTGCATGCAGTAAGAGCCTAAGAGGTCTCAAAATGCATCAAGTTCATTTGCACTGAATGACTCTTTGAACATTCCAAGTCATTTGATTCCAGTTCAGTTTATGAATTTGGCCCTCTGTTCATTTAATTTCGTTCAGTTCCATTTAGTTCCAATAATTCAGCTCAAATTTTACAGTTTATTTAGCTCCTCACTTAATTTAGCTCAGTTTATACAGTTAATTTAACCCTCAGTTATTTTGATCAATTTTTACAGTTAATTGAGTTCCTCAGTTAATTGTTATAGTTAATTTAGTTCCTCAATTAATTTTGCTCCTCAATTGATCAATTTTTACAATGCTTGAATTCTGGGGTTGAAGGGTTTAGGGGCGGTTATTACAAGTATGCCAATAACCAATTCTTGAACTTTTAATTTCAAACTTTTCCTTGGATTTAGCAGTTTGTAGGCATTCAAGGATGGATTCATTCCTAGCTTGAGTCAATCTCTTGTACTTGGATCATAGATTTTACTGTGGGTGCATGTTTACATGTTGCATAATTTTTTATTTTTGTTTTTTAATACATGTTGCACAATTTTGGGTGCAATGATGGAATCATTAGAGGCTTGATGGATGTGGAGGATGGTGCTCAGTAATTACTTGAGGAACTCTTCTAAATATTTACATGCTACATTTATCATTTCCCAAGTTCTATTTGTTTGTGTGTAAAGGTTTGTTAGGCTTGCATTGTTTTTCATGTGCAAAACAATTATCTGACAATAGGAAAAGGGACTCAATGTGCATTGATTTAACATACAATCAAAAAGTATATAATAATAAAGGAAGTTAAATTGCATTTTAATATGCTTTTGGAAAATACAAGAAATAGGTATAATGGGAAGAAATAGGAAAAGGTTCACAAAAAGTTAAAGAACTTTCTCTTTAATTTTTGAAATAGAAAAAATAGGTAGAATAAGGAAAAACTTCATGTTTTCTATTTGTTGAACTGAGCATTAAAAAAATCCAAGAACACATGAATTGGAAATTGGGCCCTTGAATTGGGCCTCAACACTATACATTAACTGGAGCAGGAGTGTGGAACCAAGGCTCAATTGAGGGTCCGATTGAGAGCAAATGAAGTTGGCCTTCCATCCAACCCATGGGCTAGTATAAACCAGGCCTTGGGGAACACACACAAAGTTAAGTGTGTTTCATTAACTTTGTGCCACTTGGGGAAGTAACTAAGGTCATGGTATAACTTAGCATTTGGTTTCTGAGTTTGTTTCGATGCCTTTTTGCCTCTCTAGCACACCTCAGAATCCATTAGCCCTGACACTGAATTTCTTTGAGGTTGCCAAGCTACTCAACTTGGTTCGTGATCAAAAGCTCCAGAAATTCTAAACGCGCCTCTTCTTCACGCCTTTGCTCATATGTGTTCATATCTCTTCGCTTATTGTCCGTCTCAACTTAGCTTATTCGTTGATGGTGAGATTGACAGAGTACAGACTCCAACGCTTGCAGGAAGAGCAAGAAGGAGATTGGAATTTGATGGAGGTGGTGCAAGTTTTTTGAAGTGTTAGGAAGCGAGCTCCCTCATGAAATGTTTCACATTACAAGCTTAGTGAATTCATCTTGACTATTGTATTGTCAACAGTGAAGGAAGCACACACACCGCCTTGCACCTAAGCTTACTTGGCCAAATTCAATCCCCATCGAAAGAACCGAAGTGTAGCAGGAACTTAATATATAAAGTCTTAGATCCTTGCAAGATATGCTTGATGAATGAGGACAAGTGCTTCAGTGATGGCTTGTTCAGTACCAAAAATCCATGTTGCAAGCTCTATCTAGAACTTATTCTGTTTATCAGCAACCTTGTTGCCATAGCTACAACCATAGCAGGACCTAGGTAAGCATATTACTTAACTTAATATTGAGGACCAGAAAACCTTGTGAGACAATTTCATAGGTCATGATGAGAAATTTTGACACATGTGTGGCGGAGACTTTGTATGATGGACTTTCATCAAGATCTAGCTGTTTCAATAGGTCTTGTGCCAAAGAATACAATCTTTGTTTCACCTTTTGTTGTCTTCTAGACAGATTCAATGCCCTTAGGGCCTTGAATTGTTGCAACACAATAGGTTGCCAAGCTCCTAGGGGGTGCTCTCAATCTGCTAAAATCTGGTCCAATCTTCTTCAATCATTTGATTCTATGTGATAGTACATTTCTACAAAATGGAGGCAAACTTGATGTTTGAATTAACAATCGCAGACCAAGAGCACAATATAACCTCAATCCAAATGCTTTGTATGAGTGATGAAGAGTGATCCTCAAAGAAGGTTGAGGAGGAGAATGAATGCCTATAAAAGGGAAGGGCGGGATAAGTTCAAATATTTGAACAAGAACGGTGTAATGGTGAGGCGTTGTACTAGGTATACAACAATATTAATTTATTGGTTGATCAAATCCCACATCCCCACTCCAATCAAACCCTAACCATGTTGTGCAATGTGAATGCAGTTGTAGATAAAGTTTTGGGTAGTCTAGAGGTGCACTAAATAGCCAAAATCAATATAGATGTCGACCACGTGAGAACAAGCTATAGGACCCCATGTCCCCATCCATCCCCCTTCTATCCAAGTGTGGGTCAATGAGGGGATTAGTTCACCCTAGATAATAATGTGCGATCATTGAGTCACAGTTATCCCCTAAATGACACTAATCCCATGATCATTGATTTCAAGCCTCATTGTCCATTATTCGATTTGTTGCCAATTTGCAACTATATATGTGAAAAGTTTTACATTTATTTTTCAAAGATAGAAATTATGTGTTTCAATTTTTATAAGTCTTAAACTTTTCAATTTTAGGGGGAAAAATTTGAAATTATTGTGAATTTTTTAAGAAAAAATGAGGAAATTTCACATCAAATACAAAATATATGAAAAAATCTAAAATTTTCACCATAGATGTATATTATAGTTTATAACATCATTGTATAAACCAAAGTTATTGTGTCATTCTAAAATTAGAAAATCAATAGACCATGGTTAAGGGCTTAAAGTTCATATTGCTATAAAATATTGAAATGTATGAATTTTGCAAAATTTCTAATTGGAGTAGAAACACTTAATAAGCTTCATTTCATTAGTTGGACTCAAATTCAAAAAATATCATTTTTATGGCAATCATTCACATCAAGAGAAAATAACAAGAAACGGCCAAAATAATCTACAAGGATGACTTGTGGATTAAACATCTTCCTCTTTAGAAAAGACCATAATACCATAATGAAGGGATTTGCAATACTTTCCTTTGAAAATGTACTCAAGCAACTTCCAAAAAATTGTATGAAATTTTTTTTTCTCCATCCTACAATCTCATGTGAAGTCATCCATTGGATACTTAGTATTTCTGGTGTTTGTCTAGGGCTAATCAACCATTTTATAGAGGTTAACCAATTTTAGTTTACTCTTTTAAGCTACATAATCCTTTTTTCCAACTCTATTATTTTGAAATCTATATACACTATATTGAGATAGTTTTACTAGTTTTTGGAACCTAGAATCATTAATCCTAGAACATTGGGTTGGTTACTATGGAAATCAACCTTTTTGGTATTGTATAAATCATTTGCTTAAGAAAGTCCAAGAGCACTCATTGGAAGTCAAACTATAACTACCTACCCAAAATTCTAGTAAGAGATCCTCTTTCCACCCAAAATTCCAAGGATGAATATGTGCACTTTTGTCTTACTTAGAAGAATTATTTGGCATCCATTAGATACTTTTAGGTTGTTGCATTGTTAAGGCTAGTAGTTTTTTTGAAAATGGAAGTTCAATGTTGAACTTCAAAAAATAGATTTCTCTAATTTTTGACAAATGAAAGTGAAGTTCTATCCTCAAACAATTTTTGAAAAAAACAAAGATGTCTCACAACTTGAGTGTTTTTGTCAATATGATGAAAAATGATTTTAAAATACTTGAAAAAAATTTTATCCAAAAAATTGTCATATTCATCTTATTAATCCCTATAGGACAAAAAAATCCACTTTGGATTTCTTAAGACCTTTGGCAAACTATGCTAACTTCATGATTTATAGATTTTGTTTGATATTGCAAAACTTAGATAGGTTTCTTTCAAATTCAATGTTAAAGCATAGAGCACAAATTATATTCTAAAAAAATATTAACTAATTTAAATCAAGAGTATAGATTGATTCATACTCAAAAAACATTAGTATCTTTCAATTCTAAATAATGAGGTGAAAGTTATGAAGAGTTTGTTTTTTGCGGGCAATAAAAGTTTAAAAATCAATTATAGTCATTTTTGAACTCAAGTTTAAAAATTTTCTAATAAAAAGAAAGAAAAACTACTAATTATTTACTAGAACATTCTCACCTTTGGAATTAGCAATTCTCAATTTCTTGTAAAAGCTATTAGTGGTTTACTTTGTTCTTTCATTCAATACCACTTACCTCTTTCTAGGTTTTTTAATGATGAATATGAAAGTTTTTTGGTTTGATTTTTTACATCAATTGTCAATCAATTTTCGAATATATTGACTGAAGTGAAGGAGTTATGGGACATATGTGTTTTTTCCTTAGTATGTTGAAGGAAAGAACTTCACATCTTGGAAGGGTTACAAAAGTGTACATTTGAAGTAAAACATCCTACGTTTTGATTGAGGGTTGCTATTATGTGAGTATAGGAGTGTGAGCCCATAAGCCTAGAATACTATACATCTATGTAATAGGTGTATATACTATAGAAACCATCTATGATTATAAAGTATACATGTTACAAATACCCATATTATAGGTGTTTATGATACATACACTTTCTATAGTGTGGTATCTATATTATAGGTACCTATATTGTAGGCTTAATGTTCACAAGCTTGCATTCTTGGGCTCACATACTAGCACCATTGCGTTTTGATCCCTTAAAATATAAATATAGATGAAGATTTTAGCCTTGGTTTGAAAACAAGTGCTTTCAAGTAGTTTTGGACCTCTAAACATCAAAGAAATTTAGGGGTTAAATTTAAAAATGGAAGGTGGTATTTGATGAAAGAAAATCTAAATTGCTAAAAACTTCAAGAAGTAGAGAATAAAAACTTGAAATGGTGAGAGTGATCTATTAACTAGCATATCTCTAGAATTTTTGTTTTTGTTTGGAAATCTTAAAAATTGAATTTAGTAAACAACTTCATATGTTTTTTTCACTTTTAGTGACCACAAAATGAAAGTCTTCTTTATTTTCATTGCATGATTTGATCAAGGTACCACCCTAAATAATAAAATTTGATTAATTTATATTTTTCTAGAATATATTTTGAATTGAAGGCTTTGACATTGAAATTTTAAAAAATTGTAAGTTGTGCAATATTTTTTAGAATGATGTGAAACAAAGCTCTACAAGTAGATTATGATGATTAGTATCCATCTTAAAGAGTTAATGTACAAAGTCCAAATTATGAAGTTAATAGAACATTTCAAAATTCTCAAATCACTAGAAGTAGGCTATTTAATCCTTCAAACTACCAATAGAATGAGCAAGTAGTTGAAAGTAGTGTCATTTGTCAAATCAAGTACATCACATGTTGAAAAGAAGACAATGGACACACATTGGTGGGTCTATATAATGATGCATGTTCAATGATTTTTGCTCTTGACAATTGGCCATCCCTTCATTCATTATTCATATTGTAAATTTTTTTCTTCTTTTTGGCCATTATTTTAGAATTCTCAAAATCATGTATACATGCACAAAAAGACACATTTATGCACTTATGCCATATTTAACTACTTTTGGACTATTGAAAGTCCAAAATTAAGAAAACGCAGAAATCTCCCGATGCATGGTGTGAGGCATTACAACGGGAGATTTCCAGATACTCTGAAGTTAATTTTTGTAAGTATGTTGCACGGCTCCCGATAGGTCAATTAAAGCACATGAATGTGCATTTCAGGATATACATTAACTGTAAATGATGAAGTAAATAGGGCTCGCATGGATTTATTCTAAGCAATACATCGGGAGATATCCAGATACACAAAAGTTTAGGTTTCCTTGAGGGTGGTGCCAGGCCCCATAAGTTCACGAACATACACGTCAGGGAAGATTGAAACTCTGAATGATGAAGTAATTGCTACCACTTCGAATGGAGGTGGGGAGTAAGTTACCTGGAAATCTCCCGATGGAGTGCAAGCCTTGTAAGGCTAGCACGATCATTTTGTATACCAGAACATTCTGGTCTTATGCATCTTATGCCCTCCTAAAATATTCTGGGCATGAACAATGAATGTAAAAACTTGGCCTTAATTGATATTAACAAAGTCGTTCGAAACATAAACATTTGAAAGCATAGAGGTAGAAGATTCCAAAGAATGACAAGACCAAGTCATTTGAAATGGAATAGAACGAATGAAAATGAATATTGGAAATAGTAACTTACAATGCAAGAAAGAAGGAAATTGTCTTGCAACATTTTAATTATTGCTTAAGAGATCAAGTACAAGAAAATATTGAAAAGCAAAGCCAATGGAGTGCCAGCACCTGCTATGACTAAGAAATGGGATTGGGAGGTTGCACTGCAGGAATAAAAAGAACACATTCTGGTCTTCATGAATAAAGTGAAGGCATTCACACCACAGAAGATTTCACAAGAACCGGTGGTCCCTAACTAAACCTTGAAAGACAAGAAACCATATGTGGACATGCAGGCTCCCACTTTCGCGCCCGTCCGAAGGAAACATCGGGAGATCTCCCGATGGCCCTGCCAATACCACGTCGACCAAAACCAAGGATCGGGAGATCAACTGATAGCTGTGCCACTATGCGGCCAATAAAAACAAAGCATCGGG
The DNA here is from genome assembly GCA_963920665.1 of Straminergon stramineum. Lineage (NCBI taxonomy): Eukaryota > Viridiplantae > Streptophyta > Bryopsida > Hypnales > Calliergonaceae > Straminergon > Straminergon stramineum. The sequence goes on along the minus strand of OY987269.1, from coordinate 8,763,764 downwards.
AGATCTCCCGATGGCCCTGCCAATACCACGTCGACCAAAACCAAGGATTGGGAGATCAACTGATAGCTGTGCCACTATGCGGCCAATAAAAACAAAGCATCGGGAGATCTCCCGAAAGGCCTGCCACAGTTACGAAAGATAAAGAAGCGAATTGGGAGATCTCCTAATAGCCGTAAACATCAGGACACAATAGATGATCAAGGGTCCACCTCGTTTGCCCTATTCAAATTTGCAAGGGTGGCTTCTCTACTTTTCCTAGGAATGGTCCATGATTTCGGGTTAACTTTCTTGGACCAAGTCGCGTATACTACAGAAGATGCATCCACCCAAGCGGGAGGTGTATTCTCAACAACCCACTTCCTGTACCAACAATTTTGGTATCTCAATTTCATTGAACTTTCAGAATTATCCGGTCTCCAATATTGGAGCAGGAACTTCTCGTTGTTGACATGGCCTTCCTCTCTGCAAACCTCGCACAGTGCTCTTTCTTGCCAGACAGCACAAATGAAGGGGTCTTCGGGTCGGAGCAGAACCCACGAACCTGGACGAATATCAACCCAAGGATTGAAGCTTTCCCTTGGCGCCTCATTTGCGGGTCCGCAATAAGGTTCCAATTCCTCTACCTCTGGAAGGATGTCAACAGGATTAACTGTCGGCTCCTGGGTAGATGGATTTTGCACCCTCCAATCGTACTTTGGCCAGAAGCCTTCAACCAATTCCGTAGGACAGTCCGGAAGTGGCTCCTTCACCTCGCGCAACACACGCTTCCAATACTCGACGTATGGAGAGAAGGCAATCGCAAATCCCTTGCATTTGGTCATTCCATCTTCCCAGAAGTCAATGTACTTCTCCAGTCCTAACAGAATCAAACCCTTGTTCAAGGTTGCTTTCCGTGCCGCTTCCACCGCCTTCTCTTGATTTCCGGATGCTGAGGGAACTTCGCAACCCCACATGGGCTTGAAAGGAATAGGTTTAGGGCAACCCGGAGGTAGCTTCGGCCGACCGCTTCGGTCTTTCTTCCACAAGCATCGCGAAGGTCCATCAGATGGTAGCCACTGTGAATGAACTATTGACTTCTTATATTTCATGACAGGGACTCCATGACAGTCCACATAGAACCGGAAGAGGTGCATCTCCCCTAAACCAATCAGTTTAGCAGTGCCGCTGCACAGGTATCCCTTGACAAACGACTTGAAATCCGCCACCTCTTGGATGAATTTTGGCATAAATGTTAGTTCTTGGGACTCCATGAAGGCTTTCATAAGGTCCGCGACGACAAATGTATTCTTGCTCTTCAAAGCCTTGGACAGGTGGCTAAAATATGCATCAATGTCCTCGTGAGTATGTCCTACTAGTAGAAAACCCACCTGAATTTCCTGGAATACTCCTCTTGCAGTAAGCAAGGACAAGAACGCCATGAGATACTGGTTCTTGTTATCTTTCGCGGAGTTGTCAAGCTGAAGATAGAGCTTTTTAGGAAGAGGGCGAGCTCCACATCGAGCATCCTCTGGAATCAATTTCAAGGCGTCCATACACCTAGATTTCCCTCTAAGTAATGCCTTGAACAATGTATTCGCAGGCGGATAGGGGAATAGGTTGCCAGTCTCCCGAATCGGGGGACCTTCAAGTCGACGAAACAGCTTAGCCAACGATGAGACAGTGAAGTTCGAGTCGCCTGGCCAGCACGCTGGACCATAATGGGCATATGCACCGTCGGCATGACCATGAGCGACCATACCAGTTACACTCATAGGAAGTTGACCCAAACCTTGTGTGGCCTTTGTAGTCACCCGCATTCTTGGAAGAGCCGTCTTCCTTGTATCCATTTTGTCGTGAATGATGCACAGTATCTCCTCAGGGTTCCTCTTAGATTCTTCACGCCATGTGGCATACAATCGACGGCAGGATGCTTGATGATTCAGATGTTCACCTCGCTGCTTCATGAACTCCACGAAGTCCAAGCTTCCTTTTGGTGATTTCAAAATGAATTGCTGCAGTTCATCGCACTTCGTACACTTGGCAAAAGAGCTGCCTACAGGCTTAATGGAAACGTTATTGAAGTGCTCCTTTTTTATTCTACTAATTGTGGACTGGCTGACTGTACGAAGGCCACACTCCACATTCAACTGCAAGTAGAAAACCCGGAATACACATCACATTCAGTTAGGGTATGGAATTCTAAAAGACCGTAAACAACAATCAAAATAGCAATAGTGTCGAAAAATGATTTCGCAAAACGACAATCAGGAGAATTTTCGATAGGATAGAAATAAAATCAAGTCCATTGGGAGACACGTATCGGGAGATCTCCCGATGAGGTAGCAATGGGAAGAAGTCCATTCTAAGACATGTATCGGGAGATCTCCCGATGAGGTAGCAATGGAAAGAAGTCCATTGTAAGACATGTATCGGGAGATCTCCCGATGAGGTAAGAATGACAAAAAGTCCATGGGGAAACATTTATCGGGAGATCTCCCGATGAGGTAAGAATGACAAAAAGTCCATGGGGAAACATTTATCGGGAGATCTCCCGATGAGGTAGCAATGGAAAGAAGTCCACTCTAAGACATGTATCGGGAGATCTCCCGATGAGGTAAGAATGAAGAAAAGTCCATTCTAAGACATGTATCGGGAGATCTCCCGATGAGGTAGCAATGGAAAGAAGTCCATTGTCAAACATGTATTGGGAGATCTCCCGATGAGGTAAGAATGAAAAGAAGTCCATGGGGAAACATTTATCGGGAGATCTCCCGATGAGGTAACAATGGAAAGAAGTCCACTGTAATAAGACATGTATTGGGAGATCTCCCGATGAGGGTGTAATGAAAAGAAGTGAATGGGGAGACATGTATCGGGAGATCTTCTGATGAGGTAGGAATAGAAAGAAGACGTGTACCGGGAGATCAACCGATAAGGGCGGACTAAACTGAAGTTTATAAAGAGAAATGTGTGGGGGGAGATGTACCGATGCATTGAACTCCGAAAGAAACCCATCATAATTCTATCCAATCATGTAAAAGGTTCAGCAGAATACCTCGTTCGCATCAGCATGAACGCGCTTCCAGTTGTTTCCCGCAGGCAGGAACTTCAATGTGTCCACTCTCCCATTCCCTATGGACCGCATTTGGTGCGGCATTTGGTCAGCAGTGTTGTCGATGATGGCTTTCATTGTACCAGTGACCTGCACTGTTCAAAGTCGAGGACGCTTGATCCCTTTGTTCCCGTGGGTCGAGGAAACCACACCTTGCTTGTACAAATCCATGTAATTGTGGTAGGTGGACTTCGGTACTCCGTGAATAGTGTACCATGCAGTGGCACAAACTTCTGATCCTTCCAAAGTAATATATTTCCGCTTCCGCGTCCAATCCACACTATGCAATTGCCCGCCAGCAGCGATTCCATAATCTCAACGCTCTTCAAAAGACTTTGAAAAATATCTCTGTCTGACCATCAACGATTTCGCTTGGAGAAAAAACTGGCAGCAATGATTGTCGCAGCATCTCTCTGAACTGACCTTCCGAATTTCATCGTCGCTAGTTTTACGAGTGAACTGTGTCTTCGTATGACAAAGGGAGGGTCGACAAACTATGAATCGATACGGCGCCTTCTCTCTTCCACCCAGATAGGCTAGCGAATCCTGTACATCAGGAAAGGCACGAAAGTGCTCCACCGTGTCCTTCAAACTTCGACCATTAGGGAACCAGCACTCTGAAATTGGCCAGCGAGCGTGGGTCATGATTACATCATGATCACCCACGAAAACGTCAAGGACGGTCACACCTACGTGCCCCTCACCAAGGGTAGTATTCTGAAAACAATCGTTCGGCCTCCAACAATTTATTCGTCCGGATGACAATAACACACCCACCGCATCATTCCAATGAACCTCCAGCCCAGTCCATTGCTCCAGTCGAATAAATGGACTCGAATCGAAATGGGGATCTTCAGTACATTTAACAACGTCCGCGGCACTCCACAACACCGTCCGGTTCAGGACATCTGAGAGCGTTGTAAAACCCCTTTGGCAAGGTGTGACCCTAAAATACTAAGCTTCAACGATAAACGATGACGGCCGTATGAGAACAAATATCCACGGCTCGAATGGAATAGGAACTCCAAGCCACTCACCCTGAGGTCTTGCCTCCACTACAAACCCTACTTCGACTTCACCAAATCCTCGATGATAAAGCTTAACCACATCCCCTACATTCAATGGTGAAGTCCGGGCGCAAGACTCTTGTGACTCACCCTCGTTAGCACCATCGCCAATAAATGGCGTAATTGCATAATCCATCGACTCTGAGACCGAATCCATCGACTCTTCCCCACTGTTGATTGAAACCATATCTCCCATAGGTTCTGAATCTATATATCTGCAAAATAAAGGACCCAACGTTGAAGTTAGAAAAGTCAATTCCAAATGACAGTGTCCACAATAAGTTAGGGTCAGTCACTACAAATTCATCGGGAGATCTCCCGATGAAAGGACTCTCCAGCAGAAAATATTTGCAGTCGAAGAAAGCAGTAATATAATGAAATAGAAATATTCGATCCCACCACTCCAGTAAAGTCATCCGAACATCAAACAATCTCACAATATGAATGCCCAAGAGAACCCGAGAGTGGCAGATGTCTGGACAAAACTCTCCCGTCTTCGAATAACACAAGACCATCGGGAGATCTCCCGATGGACCCGACAACCACGGACCGTAACATTTCATCGGGAGATCTCCCGATGGATAGAACAGCCACAGTGTATAACACTTCATCGGGAGATCTCCCGATGCACCCAGCCTGAAAATATGAAGCAATTCAATGGTAGATCTCAACATTCAAAATAAAAATGAGGTTCCCATTCCCAAGCGGAATGATTCCTGAAAGAAGTCAGCGGGAGATCTCCCGATGATAGCCAATCGGACTGCTTCCACACTCAAATCATAAAGCGATCTCTTCATGATCTTCTCGTACTTGGATGGACTGAAGTCATCGGGATATCTCCCGATGATATTGGAAATTTCCGTACACTTCTTTCATCGGGATATCTCCCGTTGAGAATGCTGAATTAACGTTTCCCAATATCATCTGGAGATCTGGCGATGATAATGCAGAAATTTAGATTACTCAAATAAACGGGAGATCTCCCGTTGATCTTGCAGAATCTCCGTTTTCAAAAGTCATCGGGAGATCTCCCGATGTTCTCCTTGCGGATTGTCCAAGGATGTCGTCCGATTGACCTAGACGAACTCCACTGGTCATCCTCGAAATAAAGTTCCAGAATTATGGCACTGTAGAGACATCGGGAGATCTCCTGATAATAAAGTAATTCACTAGAAGTCCGCCAAGGAATCAACGGGAGATCTCCCGATGGTGCGAATCCAATACATCCGTACAATACCGAATGCGATTCGTAGGGCTGTCTATACGCGTAATATACGACTGTACGAACTGCCTGCTGGGTGAAGACTACAGTACTTCCTCCTTGCTCTCGACATCTGGTTTGTACTCTGCTACAGACACTTGCATCAAAGTTTTACTTTAGGAAACAATCATTCCGCTTCAGTGATACAAAGTTCCAAATCTATGATGTCGCCATCCTGCATAGGCCACAAACTAGCGACGTGAAATCGGTGAACTTCGTAATTGTTCATAAATGCGCGCATTCACTCTCATCTGTGAAGACTGACTTCGAGGTGAATCAATCAGAAATCCATCGGCGCCCCCTACACATGCACAGGTTCCACATTCCGACGAAGATGACATTGACACTCATCACATCCTCCTACTCACTCAGTCTGCGATTCCATTGCATTGTCACTCCGGGCATCATCAGTCCATCACTGCATTGTCGTCATTCTGGAATTCTGCAACTCAGTGAACCACTGCGAAAAAAAGAGAATGATACCTACAGTGAGGGGCTGCGAAAATCAATCGACTAAACCTCCTACGCCAACGCACTTGAACTTACAATTTCCCACTCTTGTCACCTTCATTCCACTACTTCGTTCACGTCTGCGAAAGAGAGAAAGACCGCGGTCGTTGGGGGTCATCACAAACCTCAAATCTGGAATTCGTATTTCCCGCCTAAATTTGACAAGGGCGCTATGTTCCTACATTTCGGATTCTCTGAGCACTCTTAATGGTCGTGCGTGACTGTGTGCAGGCTAAATCTGAAGATGCGGTCTTCTCTAAGATTGTTGACTGCAGTCTTGGAGGGCGTGCCAGTCTGCCAGCTTCAATGCTGCGGATGAGTTCGTCAGACTTCGATAACGGCTCAAATATACCAAGGGTCACAGTGTCCGTGTGGGTCTTCAAGTCGAATCTTCCTCTGATTCTTCAAAGGGCCTGCTTTCAATGTGCTGCTTCTGGTCCGTTAGGTCTCCCTCTACGACTTTTTTTTTTTTTTTTTTTTTTCTGAAACAAATGAAAGTGATTTCATTGCAAAGGTAAAAAATCCAAACCCAACAGCCACAGGTGGCCTGAAGGGAGAACAAGAAGCAACAACATCCACACAACTAATGACCGGACAAAGGGACAGACTACAACGACACAACCAAGCCGCAACGTCAGGAGAGGCCGATGACCTATCACTTCTAGTCGCGGATCAGCGCCCCTACGCCCGGGGATCTCCCTCTACGACTGAATACTCTTGGGTTCGGCATCTTCTTATTGTACATTATTAACTTTGCTCCACTATTACTGCGTGCGATCTAGTAGAAGAATTCAAGCCATTTAAAACACATCCACACACATGTATTTTATTGTTATGAAAAAGTCATACTCATAATCATTAAGTTGCCCGAAGTACTGGTCCCTTCATGCACGTTTTCAATTATTTCACCCCACTTACTTAAAGTTCCATGACTTACCTCAGGGTTTAGGGTTTAGGGTTTAGGGTTTAGGGTTAGGTTCAGGATTTCAGGGATTAGGATTCAGGGAAAAAGACAAAGAAGGGTTTAGGGTTTAGGGTTTAGGCATACATTCATTTTCGAATATCTTCCATAATTATGTGTTTCTAAATTTTGGGTTGTGATTTAATTCCTTGGGGATCATTTTCTTTAATCTATATTGTTGAAGATCTCTCTTTGCTTGGGACCCTTTTGGTAGTTATATTCTTTTTTTTAAGAGTACGTTTGGAAGGTTCTAGTGCCGCTTCATAGATTGGAATGATGGATTTCAGTTTCTGGAATCTTTCTTAGACGATAGAGTAAGTTGAATGTTTTGAAATGCATTTTATATTATAATTTCATGTTGTCATTTTTCACATTCTCTTGTTTTTTATTGATTGCATTTTTATAGAGTAAATAATTGTGTGTCGAGACTAAATATACCATACCCTATCTATGGGTGTGCGATCCTTCTTTGGAATTGAGCGAGGGATGTTTGCTTGTTCTTTTTAATCTACAATGGGAGATTGAACTCTGGGAAACCTCAATCTAGGGCTTTCCTTCTCATGCTTTTCACAATGTTTTTTTTTTTAATTTGTAGACCCGAAAGTTGAATGTAAATAAATGACCAATCATATAATTAGTATTTCATATGATATATACATAGGTTTAGGGTAAAAAAATGATGACTTCTCCGATTCTGTTTAATTAGAAACATGGGCATCCAATGTCTAATACTTAATCATTGAAGCCTAATATACTTCAGGAATTTGTCCATGTGATTTTTAAAATCAAAGCATATGAATTGTATATTCCAGCAAGAAATTCGGGTTTATGAATGGGATAAGTATTTAGGATGAATTTGGCATATAACATACCTGAAAACTATATTGAAACTTCTCTAATGTAAACTAAGTAATATACGAGGGCTAGTTCAAAACATGCCCCCCTAAATATTATAAGTACCATAACAATGTTATTAATCACCACCAGTCTTCTTCTCTTGATTTTGAAGAATTATGTAAGTAACATGTTCTTCAATGAGTTCTACAAGTTCAACAATCTCCTTTCAAATAGTTTATTCTTGCAAGTGTATGCAAAATACAAAAGTGAGTCACTCTTCAACAAAGTGTGTTTTGTGTTCTATTTTTACCCTACCATGAACGATGCAAGCATGCAAGGTTAGAGCCGTGCACCTGTGAACTTTGAGTGTGGAACTTGTGAGCCTAAAACCCCCAAAACTTTTGGAGGGGATTTTTTGCATACCAATTTCCTTTGTTAACTTGTTTTTCTAATAGTAGAAAAGAAGTTTCTAATTATAGTGACTATTGTGAACTATGACCGTATCACCTATAACCATGAATTGTTCTAGTCCTTCTAATTGTCTTGAGATTTTTTCATTGGTACAGGAAAAGAACTTCAAATTGTGTTGACAAGTTCGAGCACTTAGTTCAATAAGTAGAACAAGAAAAAAAGCCAAACGTTGTAAGTACACTAGACAAATGTCATTAAAATGGATGAAGGAAAAAAAAATGGGGAATCAACGGAAAAAAATGGGGTCCAAAAGAAGAAAAAGTGGGGAAAGAAAAAATATGGGGTCTGAAAGGACAAAAATGGGGAAGGAAAAAAAATGGGGAAAGAAAAAGAAAGTGGGGAAAGAAAAAAAAAGGAAATGGAAGAATTGGCGAAAGAAAATAAAGTAGGAAAACTGTGAAAAAAAATGGGAACTAAAAAAAAATGGGATAGATAAGAAATGATTGGGGATTGAAACCCAGAAACGAGAAAGGAAAACCACAATGAAAGTACAATTAAAAGAAAACAATCCTAAGCACATACGAAAATGAAGGAGCACATAATTGAATTATTTTAAAAGTTAGAGTAACTAATATGCAAAAGTTTAAAAAATGGTAAAACATAGGGGGAGAAAATGAGTGGAAAAAGAATAACATATTCATAATTATATGTCTTACTCAAATAAAGATTAGGGTGGTAGATTTGAGCAAGGTACAATTCATGTAAGTAACTAAGTTCTAATTTATTTCCACATTTCATATTTTTTTATTCCACCAAGCATCTACATTTTTTCCCAATGTTTATTTTTTTTGCCACCCACTACATAATTTTCCACATACTTCTTTATGTTGAATTGTCAGTCTATATTTGTTTCCCCCCCTATTGTTTATCCCTTGACCCATATTAGTTTTACCCCCTGTTCCACCATTTTTTCCAACTATAACTTTTTGTAGTTTTAGGGCTAACCTTCTTCATTACTTCTCTTCAAATTTATAATGATTTTGGGTAGTACTTCTAACTTCTGTTATTTTGTTTCTTTAGAGTTTAGGGTCATGTGAAGTTGGTACATCTTGTAAAAGTACATTTTCGTTGTTTATATGGCTTCCCTATAGAAGAAGTGTTTTGGAAATTGATGAAACAATCATATTAGTTATTTAGTGATGTTGTTTTTGAATAAGCGATTGTAAATAATGTGTCATTTACAATTTGAATGAATAGTATTAGCTAGGTATGACAATCCTTAATTCATGATCGCAACAATTTTAATTTTCTTATGTTATCAAATTTTTAGTAATAAGTACAATATATTTGGTGATGATGAATTCCAAGGGTTTAGGGTTTAGGGTCATCATTTTGGGCCTTCATCATAGAATATGATGTCGAAATCGCATTACAAAATAATTAATTTCGAATATGTACTATGCATATCTTTTTGATTTAGGATAATTAATATTTGATTTACGGACCTCATGTACTTTGGTAATGATGTTCTATATCATTCTTTGAGGTCCTAAAATGTAATAGCATTTCATGTAGAAGTTTTGGGTATATACATGGGTTTATTTTTATAGGTTATTATTTGTCCAAGAACTCAATCATCTTTAACAAAGTATATGTAGATCACTCTAGTGGTCTTATTTTGAAATTCATGAGAGTCACTTGATTATTTAATGACTTGTATATAAAGTCTTTGTGAGGGTTACTTACTAGGAGATGAGTTTTGAAAATGGAAAAAAATGATGTACACAAAAATTATGGGAAAATGAGAGTAAGGCTTTCGAGTATAGAAATGTAATGCTTGTGTACATTTCTGAAGTTCAATGCAAACAATCATCCAAATTTGGGCCACAATGGGATAACCTTGCTCCCACTTATTGCACAAGTGAGTACTTCATCTAATGATTACTTCATCTTATAAGTACTTCAATTTTTGTGATCATTTTACGTGGTAGTGTGTAGTAATTTGAAACCCTTAGCCATTATTCCTCCATAACTAAGGAAATGATGAAGGAGTTTGAAATTCTAAGCGAATTAATCCCCCCTCCAAGTTGTAAGCAAGGGATAAGTCACTAATGCCCCCCTTACTAATTGCAAGGGAGTGGTAATAAATTAATCCCCCCCCCACTCATTCTTACCATGGGTGAAGTCATGATGACTCGTCCCCTGGAGGGTCTATTCGTTCTGACAGACTGTCAGTTTGCCCTCCCCGTCGGTGGCGCCATGAGTGGAGGGGTCGACATCGGGATTGCACTCCAGTGGGATACGTTTTTCTCCCGCTGGAGTTGGCAGCCTGTGTTGGAGGCCATTTTTCCTGAGCCTCCGTCTTCCTCCCGTTCCTGCCTTCCCATGCACGCGATTCCCTGGTGCATTTCAGCATTGGGAGTGACTTCGTTTCGTTGTGCGTTTCAGTGTTCCAGTAAGTTCCAGTGATTTGTGATCCGCTTCGAGTTCAGGGAATTGCATACCGCTGTTGACGTACCTGCGCGAGGAGAGTTTGTATCTGTGTGCCTTTGCATCTGCGCGCCTTAGATCGCCTTGGATGCAGGATATGTGGAGGCGCCTTCATCGGGTGAAAGTTCCGGAGGAGATGCGTAGTTTCTGTAAGTTTGAGCGCTTCTCCTGTCTTCGTTTCTAGTTTACTTGCAGGAGTGATCACATTTTTTTTGGCTTCATTCAATTCGTTTGGATTTTCGTGGTGTTTGAATTGGAGGCGGTGACCGACCCTGTGCTTCGCATTCGTGGTTTGAGAGGAATTGGAGCTCGATTGAAGACGGATTGGAGACGGACCATTCGTTGTAGTTTTTCCTTTGAAACATGACGAGTAGTGCGATACATGCTTAGTTTCACGACATTGTATAATGGTTATGGCTTCAACCGCATTGTGGTTTTGATTAAAAGCAGAACCAGTAAGCCTTGACAGTTTTAATGTAGCCTTGACAGTTCTTCTTTATTTGAGTGGGAAGTTTGTGAAGGTCTCGTTGCGCTCAGTGAATCGTCATGTTTTTTGTCGTGGGGGATGAGGCTAATTAGCCTATTGATTCTAGAGCTGTCTTGGTGTTAGTGGTTTCAAATTTCGACCCGAAGTGCCAAGAATCTAAGCGCCTCTATTCAATATATTTGTTTGGACAGGTCTATTGCACTTGCTTCATGTTTGTTAGGGAAACATGAATACCATTGTCTTCAATTGCAGTAGTCTTACTTCCACAGCAACAGTCGTATGACAATGCGTTCTTGTTCATTGTAGGAGGCGAGGTTATTTCTGTTGTGTGCTTGTATTTCTGGGAGAAGAGGTTGTTGTCCACCATCTGCACGAAATTTGGAGCGACAACGGGAAGAGTGCTCAGTAATGTCAACATCCTCACCAGCACCCGAAAACCCAGATGATTGGACCAACCCGTAAGTTCTTCCCTCCGTTGCGGTATTTGCATGTGTATTATTGTATTGGCCAGGAAATGGCTCCAAGATAAGTGCACGGCCACATGCCATTTCCGATGCCCTGGAATACCAAACCATGAGTCCCCAAGTAATGTATTTTAATTTGAAATAGTCAAATTTCCCCTATAACTGTTCATCGGGAGAACTCCCGATGAAAGTCGACTAAGAAAAATGCAGTACACTGTCACTGCGAGTTCACTTCGTGGAGAAATAACCATGAACTGTCATGATGACACTGGTATTCTAACTGCTGCCGTCAATTATTTCGCAAGTAGACAATTGGAAGATCTCCCGATAAAAACAAAAGCAACAGTAAGAGATGAAACTCAGTCAAGATGAATATTATCGGGAGATCTCCCAATAGATTATAGACATATTTACCATACGCGATAAAAACTCTGCAAAGAATCAGGTGAATATACTTTTTAAGTCAGAAACTGAAGAAAACATCGGGAGATCTCCCGATGCTTTACACTCCAGGTAGAGTGACTCCTTCCTTTGCACATAGGCATCCTGAAACTGCTAAACGAAATTAGTCATCATTACTCATCTGGTGAAGACCGGTACATCGGGAGATCTCTGGATGCCAGCTCTGATTAATTTCGAATCGCGCTTCATCGGGAGATCTCCCGATGCCAAGTTTGACTTATCAAGGATATGAGTTCAACAGGAGATCTCCCGATGCCAAGCTATGAATTATGGCGGATTTAGGGGGCAACGGGAGATCTCCCGATGCCAGCTGTGAATGTTGAGGGATGCCAATGCGACGGGAGATCTCCCGATGCCAGCTTTGAATTATGACAGATGATAATGCAACGAGAGATCTCCCGATGCTAGCTTCGAATTTTGACGAAGGAGAATGGAACGGGAGATCTCCTGATGCGAGCTTTGATTTATGAAGGATCTGATTGCAACGGGAGATCTCCCAATGCCAAATTCGACCTATCTCGGATTTGAATGCAAGGACATATCTTCCGGTATCTTCTTTAAATTCAATAGGTCAGTGCGGTTTTCTGTAGAATTTATCCCTGGATAGAATTACCACTAGTCGAGAATGTCGAAAATATAGAGGATCATCGGGAGATCTCCTGATATAGAGAAGGTGTTCAGATTACACTCGATTTGTCGTGATCCAGTCAATCTAATATATTTTTATCTTCTTGCGCAGCTTGAATGTGAAAAAGGAACTCCCTGCGAGCCTTTCACCTATAAAACTGTTCAAGTTTTGCGATAGCTGGGTGCATTCGTATCGGTATCATGGCGAGAACTTCCTAGGAGCAGTGTTCCGATGCGACCGGAAAGTCTCAGCTTGGGGCCTTGAGTGGATTGAGGAGGAAGATGGAACAGTCATCATATGCCCGAAGCTCACCTTCAGCGACAAAGGTCACATGACAAAGGGGTTAGCTGTCTTAGAGCTACAAGGTCTGGATAACGCCACAGTCCTCGTCATTGTCGAAGAAATGGTTTCCAAGACTGAGGAGCGAAGGAAATATGGTTTGATCCTAGACTATGCCACCATGGATCTTGACATGTGTGAGAGTATTACACGGAAGGGGGTTTTAGAGAAACCAGACGGAACCCACTTCTGGACTCCTCAGGAGATGAAGAATGAGTGGGACATTTTGGACGAGACCAGACAACAACCGAAGTCTGTTGCACCCACACCTCCAAAGCCGTCTCCTAGAAAGAAGGGAAAGATGCAGAAAGCCATTGCCGGAGGACTAGGAGATGAAGTGGTAGAGGAGCCAGTGGGCAAGGGCTAGGGGAAAAAGAAGCCGAAGGCTGTCAAGCTCACATTGCATCGCGCCGTGAACATGACAGATGCTGAGGTGAGGAAGCTCGAGCCCGATGAGATAAAAGAAATCAACAAGCTGTACAACCAGGTATTCAGGCCAATGTACAAATGGGAGAAGAAGCCACTCGCCAATGCAAAAGGTGAACTACTGCGAGTGCACTACAAGAACCTTCACAAGGCTCCTCTTGGCGTACTAGTGTACAGAGGCATAGAGCCCCAACGCCTCAAGGGAATCAAGAATCGGATTCTCGTTGATGCCGACTATCATTCTGAGAACCGATACATTACTGTCCTACCTCTAAAGAGAGGACCATACGGGATTGACAATGTCGTGGAATTCTGGGATTCGTGTCCAAAGAGGGAAAGCCTGATCGCCAAATCCCACTACTACATTATTGGCGGTCAGCACACAGTCCAAGCGCACCGGGAGTTGGTTGAGTCAAGACATATCCTGGAAGCTGATAAGCAGTTGGCCTCGACGTTCAACATAATTCCGATCTGGGAACCGTACTCCACCAAGAAGAATGATATGATGCATCTCTCCAAGGCGTTGAACCAGAATATCGCCGGGGAACAGAAAGAGTAGAGTTTCTCTAAGCAACTTGCGCATGCTCGAATCAAGTGGAAGGATATGGGGAGCCCCATGCCAGCGTATGGAGGTTGAACGCACTCCGCCGAGTACAATGTAAGCGTCCCTAGCAAAATGTCCCTTCTTTTTTTGTTGCCTATGCAAAGCCATCGGGATATCTCCCGATATCTCGGCATCGGGAGATCTCCCGATGTCTTTCCAGCTGACGATCTTAGGATGCCTCCGGATTTCTAGTCGCCTTTGGTGAAGTTGGGATTCCTCGATTTCGTCGCACAGCAGGCTTGCATTGCACGATCAACAGGAGATCTCCCGATAGATATTGGACCACGCCTTTCCTAATGCTATCAAGATATAGAGCGCTGGTTTCTCCTGCACCCAAGCAGTGAACCAACGGGAGATCTCCCGATGGCTGATAGTGTTGAGATTTACGTACTATGCTGGTTTTCGAAGATGATGATTTTTAATAGTTACATTTTCCATGTGTAGGAGTTCTATCCGGTGATGTCTACAATATTCACGGGATTCAAGAATCCTGACTCGGACTTGAGAATTCCTCTTCTCTTCATGGAGAATGATGGCGATGTGCAACGGTGGATCCAAATTGATAGGGATTTCCTGCTGGGAAAGCTTCCTGATGGGAATGGTCCAAAATCGAAAAGCAGAAGAAAACCGCTAAGCTATAGCGACTACAAGCCCTTGTATGGACTCCGCAACGAGGACATAAACTATTTGGCGGAGCAGGTTGAGAATGCAGTGGTATGTATGAAGAAGACAGCGCTCAATGTGGACGATTTTGGGCAGCCATTGATGCCTCTCATTGTTGCAGCAAATCGAGAGAAGAAGGTCAGGGCCATGAAGAACGAGCTCATATGCCATTATAGGCAGCATCCTCTTCCGAGCAAGAAGCCGGACTACATTCCATACAATGCCAAAGAATGGGATCAATTTGCGGCGGAGAAGAAAATAACGAGGGAGCAGGTTGAGTGGTGGGTGGATAAGAGCATGGCAACGGAACTTGGGAAGGTATGGTTGGAAGAGTGAACGAGGGCACTCAACAAAACATGTGACCCCGACGAGTGCCCAGATTCAGTAAAAAGGATGTGGGAGTCCTTTATGAACGACCATGCAGAAGAAACAAACGAGGCTGCCGTGTCTCAAGATTTCGCAGATCAGTACCGCTGCAAAGTCATGGACGAGAAGAGCTGGGATATTACGAAGATTCTGACGGACGCCTCCGTGAAAGCATGGCGTGGTGAAGGGAAAACCCTCATGTATTTCTGGTTTCTCTTTAAGGTCACATTTGCTGGAGCGCGTGCAAAATACCTCGAGCACCACAAGTTGAAGCGCTTGTTTGATGCTCTCGAGTACAGGGACGCCAGTCGACAAATTGTGAGAGCACAATCGCCTGCGGTTCTTATTACGGATGCCGCTGGATTTCACGACGTCCTCACACATTTGAAGAAGCGTCGGGACGAGTGTAAAGCTCGTATCTGGGACTGGCATGTAATAAATTACATTCCGGACGTGGGGGATGGCTTTCCTCGTCCCATTGCAGGTGCAAATTACAATGTGTTCCTTGTGTTCCTCTTCGCGTACGACCAAATCCAGGGCTCAACGAGTAGCTTCAACAGCTTCTTCCCGGGCACACAAGAAATTCCAACTGTGTATTTGTCTCGGGATATGGAGGAAGTCAGTACCTTGTACAGGCGCCCTATTATGCCATGGTTCTCTATCGCGGCGGCGCATGAAATTTTTTCTGGCCATATCTCTGAGAATATGGTTATCGTGAATGTGAACGGTGGTCCAGAGTTCACGTTTCTTGGACTGGTAAGTCGCCATTTGTATTCTTCTTGTGTGGGACTATATTCTTCTTGCGTGGGAGTCTTGGTGGCACACTAGCTTGTGCTTGTTCAAATTTGACAGGCTACTTTGAATAAGGTACTCGAAGTCGTTGATGACTCCGAGACCCAGTCCAAAGCATAGTTGGTCGCAAGGCAAATTTGGGACGAGCTGCACATGGATGGTGATGAGGAAATGGAAGAGGCTGAAGAGGATCTCGCTGCGGAGTAGTCAACAGGTTATGGAGATGCAGCAGATGAAGGTCCTCAAGAGCCTCCACCACCACAGAAAGATGACGAGATCGTGGATGTTTCTGATGAAGACGACAAGAGCAGCTCTCACAGTTCAGAGGACACAGAGTCTGAATGCTCACCCGCGACCACACCTGTCGTCCGAAAGGTCAGTTGCCGGAGGGAACTATCGGGAGATCTCCCGATGCTAGTTCGTCTTTTCCATTTTTTAGCGCCCTTACTTATGAAGATCTAATGAATTTTCGTCCTTCCAGGAGAAGTCTGTAGAACCATCGCGACCGAGGTGAGACTTGCAACCGTCGTCTACGCCAAGTGCCTCACAAAAGAGGCCGGGAAAGCGGGCTGCTGAGGAGAAGTCAGGTACGCTGAAGGCGAGAAAGATGTCGGACACGAATCCGCGCGTGAGGAAGTCAAGTGACCAGGTGGAGTGCAGGACGAAGCGACGGCTGGATATCCAGCTAAGTGACTCCGAGAGTGACGACCGTGTACCGTCTTCTCCAGTGCCGCGTCGAAAGAAGCCCAGCCCGGACGTGTCGTCCCCTCCGACGACTGGGGCAAAGGATGCCGATGTATTGACTCCCGAATCCAGAACAGCGGCGGCTATTCTTCTTACCTGTTCGGGGGAACATGTTGGTGTTGCAATTCAAGAGCCTACGAGTGAGCAAGTGGTGCAGGTGCGTAATCCACCGGTAGGCACCGACGCGCACTGTAGACGTGATGAACTCTTGCAAGAGGAGACGCGCGACGATGCAACGGGAGATCTCCCGATGGATACTGATCGAGCCGGTACTTCCGGTCGTGAAGAGGGAGAGAAAAGTCTGATGCAGGGGGATGCATCGAGAGATCTCCTGATGGACCCTCATCGAGAGGTTACTTGTGATCCAGAAGACATTGGCGGTCTTCAGATGACAGAGAAGGCGCACGCGGTGGGGGTTGGAGCTCCACATTTCCAAGAGGTTACTGGCGATCGGGAGGAAAGGGTGGAGGCGCAGGTGTGAGTCGCTGCATCGGGAGATCTCCGGATGGGTAATGAACCAGACGACATTCGTGATATCGAGGGGATAGCGGAGGCGCAGGCAGGGGGAGTTGCAGTGGGAGATCTCCCGATGCGTGAGGACCCATACGACATTCACGATCTAGAGGGGACAAAGAAGGCGCAGGCGGGGGAGGGGGGTTGCAGCGGGAGATCTCCCGATGCGTGCACTTCAGGATTTGAGTCTTCGTCCCTCACTGAAGTCGACAATTCAGTTGGAGGGTGGTGCATCAGGAGATCTCCCGTTGTCTCAGGTCGAAGGTGGAACATCTGATGCCAATGTCGCTGCCAACATTCTGGAGGATGCTCTAGTAGACTTGAGGCAAATGAGTCCGGAGGCTGGCACAATGAAGGTGAATCCATTCATAGCTGTTCCGCAGGCTGGACTGACTTACGCAGAGAGACTCTCTGTAAGGAATAGGTTTAAGGATCTTGTTGATTTGCCAACTCACCATGCAAGTGTTACCCACGATCCCACGAGTAAATCTTCTCGTGATATTCAGGCCGCGTGGGAGGCCACCAGTTTCATTTATCAAAGCATTGTTGATATCGCCTCTGACCGTATACCGCAGGCAGCAGAGGAGGAGGTCTTTGAATCTGGGGCTACTTTGCCTTCCAAGGTTTATGAAGCAGAAGTTAATCGGACTGGAGAGGACGACACCAAAGGTGCTTGAGGTGACATCCTGTGTATCTTTACGGATTTGATTTCAATTGAATGCCGAGGTCGCTGGACTTATGTCTAACTTCTCTTTGGTATTCTGTTTTGCAGATTGTCCTGGTCCTTCGACGGCGGTTCCGGGGGCACCCAAAAAGGTACCTCGCCGAAACTATACAGTGATTCTAGACTTGAATGGAGTTATCCTTCACAGGTCATATTTCCGTAATAAACTTCATGTTGAACATCGGCCAGGGGTCACGACCTTCCTTAATTGGTTGCGTGGAAAAGCGCAAGTTGCATTCTGGAGCAGTGTAACTCCGCGAAACATGAATGACTTGTTAGACATTGTCCATGCAGATGCTTCCTTCGGTCATGGAGATGTAATTTGTCTAAATCAAGAGGCGTGCACAAAGACCAAGTACAGGGCCCCAACTACACCACATAAGCCAATCTTTCTAAAGGATCTTACGATTTTTGCGCGGGCTGCTGGTTTATCGACACTAGAGAACATTCTGCTAATTGACGACAGTCCAGTAAAGAACATCATGAATGATCCACACAATGCTGTTTTTCCTGAGTCCTTCTGTGGTGATTCCAATGACAAGTACCTTAGGATGCAGTTGATCCCTTGGCTTGATGGACTTTTTAAGTCAAATGAGAAGGTACCAGTGTATGTGAAGGATAACCCGCTTTTTGGCGGACAACAGGGTGTCGACCCATTATCCAATGAGGGCTTCGCAATCATGACTGGGATAGTGCGTTGATCCCCATTTTTCTCAGGCTTTATCGGGAGATCTCCCATTACTGTAAATTCGGATGTAAAACATTGACATTGTACATAGGCCTCAGTACATATTGATAATCAGATTGTAAAAAATTGCACTTTTACTGCCACTGTAACAAAGAGATGAGTGTTAATGACATTGTAAAAAATTGCATTTTCCGTCCATTGTGAATTGTATATTACTTGTTATGAAATGTAAAGTGATTGCACTTTTATGCTCATTGTGAATTGCTTTCTTTTTTTCCTACTCAGTTTTATGTTTTATTTGTATTCCATCCAGAGATTTTTTTCCGTGCACATCACTCCTTAGCTGTTCTTTGCATATCTTGTTCAAAGATACTTAAATGACAATTACTTTCCAGAATGTACTTGTAATTCGTAGTCTACCTTTACCACATTCCAACTGGAAAATAGTGAGTTTTCTCGATTTTCAGCCAGTACTGGAAATGGTTCTCTGGAGTTGTCTATTCTTACTTCAACGAGAGATCTCCCGTTTCTTACAGTTGCTAGAAAATGTTATTGACAACTCTTACTTCATCGGGAGATCTCCCGTTGTTAGATGGTGCTGACCAACGCGATTGTCCACTTTCATTTCATCGGGAGATCTCCCGGTGTTGATAGGTTCTTCGTGAACTGAGTATTCCTCATGAGCTTCATCGGGAGATCTCCCGTTGTTTGGAGGTTTTTCTTATCTGATGAGTTTGGTCGACGCAGAAGGCGGTTCTCGTTGTTCTTACAGGTGCTTTATGCGTGGAAGGCGGCATTACGGATCTTCCTCAGAGAATTATCGTACCTGCTGGTTTTCGTGGCTTTCTTAAACAATTGGTTGAAGATACTCACTGTGGGTTGTATTCCTCCATGAATGTTCTTGCCGTGGGAGCGCTTTTGCAGCGTCTTCTGCCATGGAGTACTTTGAAGTGTTTCCTCTATATTGCTGGTGCGGACAACCCTAAGAAGAATGACCCCTATCCAAACCGTGCTGAATTACTGAAGCTTATCTTAGGTAGCCCTAGAGAGCGCAGCATTCTCTGGAATCAAACTATAGTTCTACTTGAGTTAGATCCTCTTAAGTGGCCACATGCTCGCATGGTAGGACCCTCCATACTTGCGAGGGATGATCTTCTTCCTTCAAGATGGTAGCGTCCGTGCTATGGTATAAAGGAGCTAATTGCTGGGACTTAAAACAGAGTACAAGTAGAAAGTCCTTCAGTCATGGTGATTTTGTAGTGAGTGTAGTTTATGCATTTAGAGAAGAAATAGGGCCACTTGTCATTTCATTTTCAATCATGCACCAACTGTCTTTTCATCTTGAATCATGGATTCTATAGGTTAGGCCTTCAGTTCTTTTTAAAGGCAACTTCTGTTATTTTCTATATCAATATGAATAAATTGTGGTGAATCCACCTTACCTTTCAGTTACTTTCTAGTTTCATTCATCCGCACTAGAAGTTTGTATTTGCATTTGCCTTGTCATTTTCTATGTTCTCTTTCACTATAAGAGGTTTAGTGCAGGGATCATATCGGGAGATTTCTGGTTCCTAATTATGCGTAGAAATACTAACAGGGGAAATGAGACCTAATAGTTCCAGTTGAATAATAACCATTTTGATTGGTTTCATGCCACACTTACAGTCCTTGTATCTTGGATTTGCACTATATCGAGAAATCTCCCGATGATTTGTCTTAATTACTATGTACAATTCAATGTTCTACAGTTGAATAATTGAATTGTCTTAATTATAGTGTTTTTTGTCCCCTTCTTGTGTGTGAACATGGTGTACTTCACTCTTTTTTTCCCCCTTTCATAGGCATTGGGGTCTCCTAATCCATAACAACGGGAGATCTCCTGATGGCTTCTCCCATCACAAAGTCCAAAAGTCCTCCTAAAGTCCAAAAGTAGTTAAATATGGCATACTTGCAGGAAAAAAAACATATTGTTTTATAGTCTACATTGTTCCTTATTTTATTCTACCAATATACAAGTGTAATTTTCACCAAAAATTTACATACACAAAGTCAAAGTGGGACTCAAATCAAAAATTGAGTTTTTACATACTATAAGATCATGTGTTCATCCATTTCTTGAACTCGAAGAGACACATTTTTGTTTTTCAAATTCTAGTTTGATATACAACCAAATTTTAATAAAATTTAGTAGACTTTAGTGCTTTACACTTCATCTCTTATTTTTCACCAGTTATCATTATATTATTGCTACTAGTATACCAATAGAAAAACTACATTACCTTGAAATTTGACAATCATTAATAGTTGTTTGTAGCAAAGTAAAACCCTAGCTTTGTAATTCTCACATAGACTAATTTGAAGTATCTATTTCCAAATGTGAATTCAAATCTTTTGAAGTTTATCATCAATGCTAAAAACTAAGGTAATTACACCTAAAATTGACCTCTTTTTGAATTGGATCCCGAATAATATTTGTCTAAAATGTACTCCTACTATTTATAGATCTAAGATTGGTTTGGAAAAACACCTCTTTTTTAGCACTTTGAAAATTCATAATTTATTCATGCGATGTTCTAAAATGCATTCTAAGAAAATATAGAATCTCCTTTTGACCACCAATACAATCCTACCAAAATATTTAAATATAATCATAATGGGAACCATGTTCAATTGCTTATTCTATTCATTTTAGATGTAGTTACCTTTAAACAACATTCCCTAGCCTATAAAGCAACCCAAAGGAGAATAAAAAGTCTCCTTAAAGTAGGGCTAATAGGTCTTGTTGCTTGCCCTCAATTTGTTCAATTAGGGCATGCAAAATTAAATGAATAATGAATAGTTCTTTGATTTTGCAACCTAAATATGGTGCTTGGCAAGTTATATACACTCTAGAAGTGGATTCGGTAGGTTGAAACATTCCAAGAAAAATGCAAAAAACACTTTTCATCAATGATTCTATCAAAACCAAGTCCAAGGGGCTTTGGCTTGTCACTTACTTCTTAAATGACAAACTTGCTTGAGGGACATAGTTTTAGAACCATACTTGAATTTCACATAGTTCTTGCTTTTAACTATCTTTAAGCTTGACTATGAAAATGAAGGGCCAATCATCTACTTTTTCCTCTTTTCTTTTTCCAAGATCGTTAAAATTGTAATTTTCGTGAAACTTTGAAGTTAGTGTCTTGAAAGCTTTAAATACACCACTTTAGTGCAAATTCAAGGAATACACCAATTACACCATGATGTTTACCACTATCATCTCCATTTTTTTTTCAAATTTTATACTAATTAGACATTTTTGAAAATACTTTAATAAGTACAAAACAATTATTTTAAAAAATTGCATTAATTTCCTATGAATGTTTATAATTAAGAAAAATTGAAGTCTAATTTTTGGTATACAATATAGTACTATAGTAAAAGGTTCAAAAATCAACCATCTAAGGAAAAAAGTAGATTTGTGGCTGAGGGTGCATGTTCAAACATTTGAAATTAATTTTGGGTAAGGTAGGAGGTTCACTAAGTGCCCATCTAAGAGCTGAAACTGAATTTTGGAGAGGTGAAACTTATTGAAATATTTTTTTAGTAAATTTTTCTTCAAAGACAAGAGAAATTGACATCTAACCCAAGTCGTTTCATATTTTTTTGAACTTTGTACAATTAGTTATGAATTTTTGAAGTCAAAATGGTATAGGGCTCTAAAATCGCCCACCTCCTCAAATGTACAGAGTTGGTACATCCATGAAAAGATGAAAAAATCCTACATACAAATAGTGTACATATGAGAGGTCGACTATTCAAAATGCCCTAATGGAGTTCGAGCCTCCTACCTTAGATAGAGAAAAGAAAGACAGATGCAAGGCAATTTTTTTTCGTAATTTTTTGACTCTGATAGAAAAAAATATGATTTTTTGAAGGCCAACTGATGTAGGCCGCTAGTAATGCACATTGACTATAGTAATCATCAATTGAAAAGTATCTTAGAACAAAGCAAGATAGTACTAAAGCTGATTAGAAAGGAGTTGTGGGTGTTCATGAAAGCATGTGAATGCACATAGAGAGTGTCAAAAATGGAGCAAGGCATGTAGTAAGCAAAAACAGATTCAGTCTTCATTTTCTTTTATTGCCTTTCCTACTTTTAACTATATTTTATTGTTGTTGCTTATTATAATCTGAAATTTCTGTCTCGTCAATTGAAGTTCAATAATGAGTCATGAATTACACATTATGCTGCTCCTGATGGACTTCACTGTCTTGAAACCACTCACTTTGAATCAGATTTCCTCACTTCACAAAAAACTTGTCCATTTTCAGAACTATCTGCACTATTTCAATCCCTTCTCTAGGGGCGATTCTAAATGCCTGCTCGATTTCAGAGCATGTTACCTTACATGACTACATGAGAAAAACATCAAACTTTAGAAATATAGAAAACTAATGAAATTTGACTGAACCAGAACATAGAATGTCCTTCACGTTAGTTACTGTAGTTTTCACGTTGAAACAAATGAATGCCCCTCAAGAGTTGAGGGTTGAGTTCATGTGTTTCCTCACTGGGATTTTTTGGGGAGCTGGGTCCCAATACCTGATGGGTGATGCAGCCATGGCCAACTTGACCATGCTTTTGCTTACTGTCTGTACAGACGTGCAGACCATCGTGTGGAATCCTTAAAATCTGGCCCAGCATTTCTTTTCTTTTTTTGACACAAATGAAACAGAATTTCATTGCAAAACTAGAAATACATACCAACCAGCTGCAAGCAGCTTGGTGGGGAAGACAAACAACCAACCCGACCCCCAGACAGACAAACCCGATGGCCACCCAGAAGACTCCACAAGAAGGGGCATAGCACGAGAAGAAGCAGTGACTGGCCAGCATTTCAACAGCACGGATCCCCAGCATTGGAAACGGTCTCACAAAGTCCTTATAGACTTCATAAAATAGTAGTATAATAGTACTTTTCACGTGGGGAATTCTGCCTGTGCACGCAAGCAGGTCCAACTACGACTGGGCCACAGCTACAGCGAGCCCACCATACCCCTGTCCCATGAAGCTTCTGTACAGTCGTGCAGACCATCGTGTGGAATCCTGAAAATCTGGCTAAGCTGTCCCTCTTGTTTGTGTTGTCCTTGTCGTGTTGTTCCTGGCCAGGCCACTTGTGGCTGGCTGGCTTGTATCATTCCTTCTTTGCAATGAAATTCCGTTTCATTTGTATAAAAAAAAAAAAAAAATCTGGCTAAGCATCCGGACAGCGCGGATCCCCAGCATTGGAAATGATCCTACTGTAGAATAGTACACTTCACGTGGGGAAGGCAGGTCCCATGTGAGTTAAATGTCCCCTTAAATTATTGCCCCCACTACCAACTACGACTGGGTCACGGGTACAGCAAGACTATCACACCCCGGTCCCTGGCTCCTTCACAGTTCACGCTGGCTATGGTGCTCTTCCCTCTTTTCAAACTCTGCAACGATGCTACTCTTGCCAGTCTGGGTGTTTTTGCTTTAGAGATTCTCATCAAGCTTTTACACCTTCGAAGCTGCAGTACATCGTCTGAACATCTCCACGTGCTTGTTCACGCTCTCATCGTTCGGGCAAACTTTCTTGCATAGTTGCTGCCATAGTCGGCATCAGGGAACTTACTCTAACTCTGTAAGTTTCGAAGTCCTGGGGCTGTGTTGTCGCTCATTGAAGTAGGTTCACTTCCTCACCAGTTTTTCTCTGTGTGATACCACAAAAGTGGATTGTGGGGTTGGGAGCTTGAGATCTGGATGTCGAGAGTTTGGTAACATGTTTGTGTTTGTGTTGGTTTCCGTTATTTTGTTCCAAATGACATCCAAACTATGGTCGCCCTTGTGTTTCTGGCTTGTATGGTTGTTTCAGCGGTGGCCTATTGGCTTCTTCTCTGCTGCGTCGTTTCATCGCTGGAGTTCCAAACTAACAATGCAAGATGGCAGATCGTCTGGACCTACATCTTCACTCTTTCTTGCAGAGAGTAGGAGTTGGTGCTCTGTTTCTTGAGCAATTTGGGGCGCTCCTCTCCCTTGCAATTGGATCGGCATCGCATGTAAGGTGTGTATTCTAAATGGACCGGCAGAGTGTTCCAAACCAATTAATCTTTTGTTAAAGTTGTTTCATTATCATGGTGTGTTTTTGTTGTTTTGCTCAGCCAATTGTGGATGAGTGCATCCAATAGTCCATTAGGATTGGATAAGAAGCAAACCAATGACCGATGAAATCAAGGATTAAAAGAGCATGTTGTTGCAACCATGGATGGAGGATAGGTTGTAAGTTTGACACAAACGAGAGATATGTTGTGAATTGAATTGTTGTTTGGATCCAATTGTGGGATCAATTGTATTATAATGCCTCTAGTTCAATGAGTTCCAATGTCTTACATACCATCAATTGGTAATGTCAATAGGTAAAAACTTAGATTTTTGAAGTTGATCCCTCTTCTTTTGCCATAAGAAATGGAAAAATAATTGGGAGCTTGAGTGCATTACATTCTTTTCATAAGAGTCATCCTAGCTTTTGTATAAGCAAATTCAATTTTGATGAATTCTATACAAAATGTAGTGTGGATAAATTTTTGAGGACATTCTTGTGATACAACCATTCATCTATTGAGATGAGAGGTTTAACATGTTTGCTTGACTCTATTGTATTTGATTATGAACTATCTCTAATTTGCTTGATAATTGTCAAGATTCAACACTACCTAAACGTTTTTGACATCTACATTTCATTTGTGAAACAATATGTTTTTGATACGGACTTATCAATTAGGAGGTATGACATGTCCCCCCAAACTTTATCAAATCTTATACTTGTGTTTTTCTCAAAGAACATGGCATTGCAAAGAGAGTTGTATTGTCAATGAGGTGTGATTGTAGAATCTTGAAATTGAGGATAGTGAGCAAAGTATGTGTTGGATATTGTGAATGTATCCGATTTGAATTTAAGATGTGTCATTGGTGAATCTTTTTCAATTATGTTCCAATTTGTTGACTTCAACTACCAATGAACATTGAATCCTAGTTTAAACTATCCAAATAGTGCCTTATTCTTGTGGATGTAGACCATAATCATTGTTTTGGTTTGGAATGCAATCTTTGATACCAATTGTTGTATATTATCAAAATTGTTAATCATTTATTGTGGATTTCTTGATTTTATACTTTACAATGTTAATGTGAAGTTTTGTTACTTATTAAATTTAGATAAGATTGCTCTATTTTGTAACTCTTAATTATTGTATGATAGTGGATTTGTCTAAGTATTGGTATATAGTTTTGATAGAACTCTTTATGGGAGGTGATCTTAAATGTATTGTATATTTGAAGTTTTTTGGGGACCTTGCTATTTTTCCTCATTTGAATGTTATGTTCTAACTATTTGTTTGGATTTGTTTTGGAGTTATTGTAGATCTTGGATATATTTCTCCATTTGTTGCAATAAATGGCGTGCTTTTTGATGTGGATTGTGATTTTCATCACATTGGCCATCTTCACATTTTGGATATACATGGTTTTTGCATGGTTCACCCGGTGAGCATAAATGTTCTTTAGTAATTGTTAGAGCTTGAAAGTGGATGTTAGAATATTGTCGTATTCAAATTTCAAAGTTATTTGTATAGTTATCTATTTGGCTTACATCAATCTTTACAAACAATCTTGTTTTAAGCATTTATGTATGTAATTAAAGTTAAGTATGTATTTTTTATTTCTATACAATAGATAGCAACTCTATGACTATTGTTCAATGAAATTCAGTTTGTTGAATGTGTTTGATTTTTTAGATTTGTACTATAGAGTAATTGGTTTCACTACATTATCATGATATCTCATTGACTAAGGATATTACATAATGCACAGGAAAGACAAGGATTTCTCACAAGTGCAAAGTGGATATAACCAAAGACTCCGCAAGCATATACTCGATCTTGAGAAATCGTTGGAGACTTTGAATGCATCTTCTAAAGCAAAAGTTTTGAATAAAAATCAATGCATGCATCTTTTGGACAAATTCATATTTGCCATGAAGGCGATTGACAAAATGTTAATCTCTACTCCGGATATCAAATTCCAATTTGTATGTGAAGAATTGTTTGTTCTTCAAAAGAAAGTAGAGATTGTGAGAAACAATTGCACTGGAATAGAACAATGGTGTCATTCGGCTGTATTTCAACTCCAAAGCAAAGAGACTTTTCGTGAGCTACTTTTAGATCTCCAATGTTGTTATGATACAGCAAGGGAAATGTATTTATTCTACCATCCAAATCAATCAAATGATATGTTATCAATTCAATTTGATGCAGCTACCTATGAACAAGTCCTTGAAGATGGACGAGAACTCAAGAGGAAGCTTGAACTTGTACTTCGAGGAGAAATCTCAAAGGATTATGATCTAGCACAACATCTATTGTTGAGACTTAGAAATTTGGATCGAGTTGATGGTGGAGACTTGAATGCTTTGGAGGTTCCTAAGGATTTCAAACCACCAAAATTAATGGAAAAAATAGGGAAAGGAGGTTATGGAGATGTATATAAATCGAGTTGGTTTGAACTTAAGTCTGCTACAAAAGTGTTGGAAGGTGGTCTTGAAAATCTTAAGAATTGTCAAAAAGAGGCTGGGATCCTAGCAGGCTTGGGTCATCCAAATCTTGTTCAATTTTTTGGGTGTGGGATTATTCGAGAAACAAGTGAGAATCCTAAAGAAGATAAGACTAGTAAGATGCATTTGGTGATGGAATTGATGGATTCCAACTTGTCTACTGTGTTGAAGGAAGCCAAAAGACCTTTACTCTATCATGTTGCACTTGACATCATGCTCCAAATCGCAAAGGGTGTGTATTACCTTCATGACATGCAAGTTGCTCATCTTGACTTGAAACCTGATAATGTCTTGTGTAGTTCAATATCTATGGAGGATTTGGATCCTTGTTGCACTTTCAAGGTTATGGATTATGGGACTTCTCAATTGGAGGTTTGTAGCAATCCAAAGCATCCGGAGCCCACACAATATACAATTGGAACACCAAGATATATGGCCCCTGAAATGAACAAGGGAAGTAAAACTTCACGGTATCCATTTCAAGCGGATGTGTGGTCCTTTGCCATGATATGCTCAGAGATTCTATCTAGAAAGGTTCCATACTCCGATTTGAAACCAAGAGATATTTATGATCGACTACAAGGTCCGCATGGCCCTAGCTTTCGACCAACCCTACCCAAGGATTGTGAAGGACTTACAACCTTAATCCAAGAATGTTGGTCTCAAGACCCTCTTCAACGCCCATCATTTTCCAACATTTGTGACCGGCTCACTAGTTTAAAAAAGTCTTTCTTGAAGAAAGGATCATATGGCTTACGAGATTCCAAGTCCATTGTGAACCATGTCCCAAGGGTATGAAATTGCCTAATTACAAAATTAAATTCATTTAGTGATGTTTGATTCATATAAATATCTTTGATACTTTGCATTCATTGTTTTGAGTGTAGTTTGATATTTTCATTTGATAACGATTTTCAAAATCTACCATTTGTAAATGTACAGGTGAATGAGACAATTGCTCCCCTCAAGGAAGTCCCAATTGCTTTAGATCATCAATTGTCTAAAGCCAAAGGGCTTTTGAAAAAGAAGTATATAGGCATTGTGGGCATGGGTGGAATTGGCAAGACCACACTAGCCAAGGCAATATTTGATGACCCGACTATAAAGTCCTCATACAATGTTGCATGCTTTGTTTCTGAATGCAAGAACTATCAAAATTCCTATGAAATATTGTGCAAGATATTACCAGAACTTGGTAATGATTGCAAACCCCCAAATTTGGAAGAAGCCCAAAAGATGATGAAGGAACTCTTGTTTGAAAAGAAGGTTCTCTTAATACTAGATGATATTAAGGATGAGTCTCAAGTGCGTGATATAGTACCTTCTAACATTGTTCAAGATAGCAAGGGGACTACAATAATCATCACAACTCGACAATGGAGTACCATCGAGTCCATCGTGGGCATGGAAGGAAGGTTGGACGTTAAATTTTTGGATGAAAAGGCATCCATGGAACTTTTCACCTCGCAGCTTCATTGGGATGTAGCTTCTCTATCACCCAACTTTGTGGCCTTGCGCAAACGTGTTGTGGAAGCTTGTAAAGGCTTACCTTTGAGTTTGAAAGTGATGGGTGCATTTCTCCACAACAAAAAGAGGTTGCGATGTTGGGAACGAGCCCTACAAAGGATGGCAAGAGGATGGAGCTTGGATGGTGATGAAGAAATTTGGAATACTT
This sequence comes from Straminergon stramineum, assembly GCA_963920665.1. NCBI lineage: Eukaryota > Viridiplantae > Streptophyta > Bryopsida > Hypnales > Calliergonaceae > Straminergon > Straminergon stramineum. Next base: position 8,734,946 of record OY987269.1, on the reverse strand, counting down.
TGCGAATAAGCTTTGACGGATTGAATGAGGGGGGGTTGGAACAAAGGATGTTTTTGGACGTGGCATGTTTCTTTTGTCGAGATGTATATCCATTTGGCATATCCAAATCGACAATCTTGTCTATGTGGTCCAAAGATGGTGCCTTTCCAATGGATGAGCTGGATAGATTGATCGACATGTCATTATTGAAGGTCAATGGAGATGGTGACATTCTCGAGATGCATGACCAACTCCGTGACATGGGTCGAAAGATTGCAAAGCATACAAGGATTTGGAAAGTGTCTATGCTACCCGAAAGTGGATTTTCAAGCAAGGTAATATTCTATTCATGCAATTAACATCATGGAAATTGCACATTTTTGTATACATTCAAATGTAATTAGAAAATCGATCCCCATTTAGTGTTCCAAAAATCATAAGATTTCAAATATATTAGAAAAAATCATTATCATTTGAAGGCTCTTCATGAAAATATAATCCATTCTAATTTCTTCTTCTTTGAATGTAGGATCTTGAAGATCTTGAAGGCATTTCTTTGCAAGGGATTATGAACCATCGCGTACCTTTGGTTAAATGTGATTCAAAATCTCATTTTAAAAAACTTCGTTTATTAACTTTGGGGAGCCCTTTGGACAATCGTAAAGCATATAATGACCACTTGGGATCCTTACTTGAAATAGCTTCACAATACTCTCAATTAGAGGCAATTATGAGTTGTTGTTCAAATTTGATAGCTTTGCCAAAGGAAGTGGGGAACTTCTCTTCCTTGACCACTCTAGATTTGAATAATTGTTGGAGATTGGCGGCCTTGCCAAAGGAAGTGGGGAACTTGTCTTCTTTGACCACTCTACATTTGAGAGGGTGTTCAAGCTTCGCGGCCTTGCCAAAGGAAGTGGGGAACTTGTCTTCCTTGACCACTCTAAATTTGAGTGAATGTTCAACCTTGGAGGCCTTGCCAAAGGAAGTGGAGAACTTGTCTTCCTTGACCACTCTAGATTTGAATCGGTGTAGAAGCTTGGCGGCCTTGCCAAAGGAAGTGGGGAACTTATCTTCCTTGACCACTCTAGATTTGGCTTGGTGTGAAAGGTTGGCGGCCTTGCCAAAGGAAGTGGGGAACTTGTCTTCCTTGACCACTCTAGATTTGAATAATTGTTGGAGATTGGCGGCCTTGCCAAAGGAAGTGGGGAACTTGTCTTCCTTGACCACTCTACATTTGAGAGGGTGTTCAATCTTGGCGGCCTTGCCAAAGGAAGTGGGGAACTTGTCTTCCTTGACCACTCTAAATTTGAGTAATTGTTGGAAATTGGCAGCCTTGCCAAAGGAAGTGGGGAACTTGTCTTCCTTGACCACTCTAGATTTGAATAATTGTTGGAGATTGGCGGCCTTGCCAAAGGAAGTGGGGAACTTGTCTTCCTTGACCACTCTAAAGTTGAGTGAATGTTCAACCTTGGAGGCCTTGCCAAAGGAAGTGGGGAACTTGTCTTCCTTGACCACCCTAAATTTGAATCGGTGTAGAAGCTTGGTGTCGTTGCCAAAGGAAGTGGGGAACTTGTCTTCCTTGACCACCCTAAATTTGAATCGGTGTAGAAGCTTGGTGTCGTTGCCAAAGGAAGTGGGGAACTTGTCTTCCTTGACCACTCTAGATTTGAGTGAATGTTCAACCTTGGCGGCCTTGCCAAAGGAAGTGGGGAACTTGTCTTCCTTGACCACTCTAAAGTTGAGTGAATGTTCAACCTTGGAGGCCTTGCCAAAGGAAGTGGGGAACTTGTCTTCCTTGACCACCCTAAATTTGAATCGGTGTAGAAGCTTGGTGTCGTTGCCAAAGGAAGTGGGGAACTTGTCTTCCTTGACCACTCTAGATTTGGATTGGTGTGAAAGGTTGGTGGCCTTGCCAAAGGAAGTGGGGAACTTGTCTTCCTTGACCACTTTAAATTTGAGTGAATGTTCAACCTTGGAGGCCTTGCCAAAGGAAGTGGGGAACTTGTCTTCCTTGACCTGTCTAGATTTGAATCGGTGTAGAAGTTTGGTGTCGTTGCCAATGGAAGTGGGGAACTTGTCTTCCTTGACCACTCTAGATTTGGATTGGTGTGAAAGGTTGGTAGCCTTGCCAAAGGAAGTGGGGAACTTGTCTTCCTTGACCACTCTAAATTTGAGTGAATGTTCAACCTTGGAGGCCTTGCCAAAGGAAGTGGGGAACTTGACTTCTTTGACCACTCTACATTTGAGTTGGTGTTCAAGCTTGGTGGCCTTGCCAAAGGAAGTGGGGAACTTGTCTTCTTTGACCACTCTAAATTTGAGAGGGTGTTCAAGCTTGGCGGCCTTGCCAAAGGAAGTGGGGAACTTGTCTTCCTTGACCACTCTAAATTTGAGTTGGTATTCAAGGTTGGTGGCCTTGCCAAAGGAAGTGGGGAACTTATCTTCCTTGACCCGTCTAGATTTGAATCGGTGTAGAAGCTTGGTGTCGTTGCCAAAGGAAGTAGGGAACTTGTCTTCCTTGACCACTCTAGATTTGAGTTGGTCTAAAAGCTTGGCGGCCTTGCCAAAGGAAGTGGGGAACTTGTCTTCCTTGACCACTCTAGATTTGGCTTGGTGTGAAAGGTTGGCAGCCTTGCCAAAGGAAGTGGGGAACTTGTCTTCCTTGACCACTCTAGATTTGGCTTGGTGTGAAAGGTTGGTGGCCTTGCCAAAGGAAGTCGGGAACTTGTTTTCCTTGACCACTCTAAATTTGAGTGAATGTTCAACCTTGGCGGCCTTGCCAAAGGAAGTGGGGAACTTGTCTTCCTTGACCACTCTAAAGTTGAGTAATTGTTGGAAATTGGTGGCCTTGCCAAAGGAAGTGGGGAACTTGTCTTCCTTGACTACTCTAAATTTGAATGGGTGTAGAAGTTTGGCGGCCTTGCCAAAGAAAGTGGGGAACTTGTCTTCCTTGACCACTCTAAATTTGAGTGAATGTTCAACCTTGGAGGCCTTGCCAAAGGAAGTGGGGAACATGTCTTCCTTGACCACTCTAAATTTGAGATTGTGTTCAAGATTGGCGGGCTTGCCAAAGGAAGTGGGGAACTTGTCTTCCTTGACCACCCTAAATTAGACTTAGTATAGAAGCTTGGCGGACTTGCCAAAGGAAGTGGAGAACTTGTCTTCCTTGACCACTCTAAATTTGAGTGAATGTTCAAGGTTGGCGGCCTTGCCAAAGGAAGTGGGGAACTTGTCTTCCTTGACCACTCTAGATTTGAGTGAATGTTCAACCTTGGCGGCCTTGCCAAAGGAAGTGGGGAACTTGTCTTCCTTGACTACTCTAAATTTGAATGGGTGTAGAAGTTTGGCGGCCTTGCCAAAGAAAGTGGGGAACTTGTCTTCCTTGACCACTCTAAATTTGAGTGAATGTTCAACCTTGGAGGCCTTGCCAAAGGAAGTGGGGAACATGTCTTCCTTGACCACTCTAAATTTGAGATTGTGTTCAAGATTGGCGGGCTTGCCAAAGGAAGTGGGGAACTTGTCTTCCTTGACCACCCTAAATTAGACTTAGTATAGAAGCTTGGCGGACTTGCCAAAGGAAGTGGAGAACTTGTCTTCCTTGACCACTCTAAATTTGAGTGAATGTTCAAGGTTGGCGGCCTTGCCAAAGGAAGTGGGGAACTTGTCTTCCTTGACCACTCTAGATTTGAGTGAATGTTCAACCTTGGCGGCCTTGCCAAAGGAAGTGGGGAACTTGTCTTCCTTGACCACTCTAGATTTGAGTAAGTGTTTAAGCTTGGCGGCCTTGCCAAAGGAAGTGGGGAACTTGTCTTCCTTGACCACCCTAAATTAGATTTAGTATAGAAGCTTGGCAGACTTGCCAAAGGAAGTGAAGAACTTGTCTTCCTTGACCACTCTAGATTTGAATAATTGTTGGAGATTGGCGGCCTTGCCAAAGGAAGTGGGGAACTTGTCTTCCTTGACCACTCTAAAATTGAGTGAATGTTCAACCTTGGAGGCCTTGCCAAAGGAAGTGGAGAACTTGTCTTCCTTGACCACTCTAGATTTGAATCAGTGTAGAAGCTTGGTGTCGTTGCCAAAGGAAGTGGGGAACTTGTCTTCCTTGACCACTCTAGATTTGAGTGAATGTTCAACCTTGGCGGCCTTGCCAAAGGAAGTGGGGAACTTGTCTTCCTTGACCACTCTAGATTTGAGTAAGTGTTTAAGCTTGGCGGCCTTGCCAAAGGAAGCGGGGAACTTGTCTTCCTTGACCACCCTAAATTAGATTTAGTATAGAAGCTTGGCAGACTTGCCAAAGGAAGTGAAGAACTTGTCTTCCTTGACCACTCTAGATTTGAGTGAATGTTCAACCTTGGCGGCCTTGCCAAAGGAAGTGGGGAACTTGTCTTCCTTGACCACTCTAGATTTGAGTGAATGTTCAAGGTTGGCGGCCTTGCCAAAGGAAGTGGGGAACTTGTCTTCCTTGACCACTCTAGATTTGAGTGAATGTTCAACCTTGGCGGCCTTGCCAAAGGAAGTGGGGAACTTGTCTTCCTTGACTACTCTAAATTTGAATGGGTGTAGAAGTTTGGCGGCCTTGCCAAAGAAAGTGGGGAACTTGTCTTCCTTGACCACTCTAAATTTGAGTGAATGTTCAACCTTGGAGGCCTTGCCAAAGGAAGTGGGGAACATGTCTTCCTTGACCACTCTAAATTTGAGATTGTGTTCAAGATTGGCGGGCTTGCCAAAGGAAGTGGGGAACTTGTCTTCCTTGACCACCCTAAATTAGACTTAGTATAGAAGCTTGGCGGACTTGCCAAAGGAAGTGGAGAACTTGTCTTCCTTGACCACTCTAAATTTGAGTGAATGTTCAAGGTTGGCGGCCTTGCCAAAGGAAGTGGGGAACTTGTCTTCCTTGACCACTCTAGATTTGAGTGAATGTTCAACCTTGGCGGCCTTGCCAAAGGAAGTGGGGAACTTGTCTTCCTTGACCACTCTAGATTTGAGTAAGTGTTTAAGCTTGGCGGCCTTGCCAAAGGAAGTGGGGAACTTGTCTTCCTTGACCACCCTAAATTAGATTTAGTATAGAAGCTTGGCAGACTTGCCAAAGGAAGTGAAGAACTTGTCTTCCTTGACCACTCTAGATTTGAATAATTGTTGGAGATTGGCGGCCTTGCCAAAGGAAGTGGGGAACTTGTCTTCCTTGACCACTCTAAAATTGAGTGAATGTTCAACCTTGGAGGCCTTGCCAAAGGAAGTGGAGAACTTGTCTTCCTTGACCACTCTAGATTTGAATCAGTGTAGAAGCTTGGTGTCGTTGCCAAAGGAAGTGGGGAACTTGTCTTCCTTGACCACTCTAGATTTGAGTGAATGTTCAACCTTGGCGGCCTTGCCAAAGGAAGTGGGGAACTTGTCTTCCTTGACCACTCTAGATTTGAGTAAGTGTTTAAGCTTGGCGGCCTTGCCAAAGGAAGCGGGGAACTTGTCTTCCTTGACCACCCTAAATTAGATTTAGTATAGAAGCTTGGCAGACTTGCCAAAGGAAGTGAAGAACTTGTCTTCCTTGACCACTCTAGATTTGAGTGAATGTTCAACCTTGGCGGCCTTGCCAAAGGAAGTGGGGAACTTGTCTTCCTTGACCACTCTAGATTTGAGTGAATGTTCAAGGTTGGCGGCCTTGCCAAAGGAAGTGGGGAACTTGTCTTCCTTGACCACTCTAGATTTGAGTGAATGTTCAACCTTGGCGGCCTTGCCAAAGGAAGTGGGGAACTTGTCTTCCTTGACTACTCTAAATTTGAATGGGTGTAGAAGTTTGGCGGCCTTGCCAAAGAAAGTGGGGAACTTGTCTTCCTTGACCACTCTAAATTTGAGTGAATGTTCAACCTTGGAGGCCTTGCCAAAGGAAGTGGGGAACATGTCTTCCTTGACCACTCTAAATTTGAGATTGTGTTCAAGATTGGCGGGCTTGCCAAAGGAAGTGGGGAACTTGTCTTCCTTGACCACCCTAAATTAGACTTAGTATAGAAGCTTGGCGGACTTGCCAAAGGAAGTGGAGAACTTGTCTTCCTTGACCACTCTAAATTTGAGTGAATGTTCAAGGTTGGCGGCCTTGCCAAAGGAAGTGGGGAACTTGTCTTCCTTGACCACTCTAGATTTGAGTGAATGTTCAACCTTGGCGGCCTTGCCAAAGGAAGTGGGGAACTTGTCTTCCTTGACCACTCTAGATTTGAGTAAGTGTTTAAGCTTGGCGGCCTTGCCAAAGGAAGTGGGGAACTTGTCTTCCTTGACCACCCTAAATTAGATTTAGTATAGAAGCTTGGCAGACTTGCCAAAGGAAGTGAAGAACTTGTCTTCCTTGACCACTCTAGATTTGAATAATTGTTGGAGATTGGCGGCCTTGCCAAAGGAAGTGGGGAACTTGTCTTCCTTGACCACTCTAAAATTGAGTGAATGTTCAACCTTGGAGGCCTTGCCAAAGGAAGTGGAGAACTTGTCTTCCTTGACCACTCTAGATTTGAATCAGTGTAGAAGCTTGGTGTCGTTGCCAAAGGAAGTGGGGAACTTGTCTTCCTTGACCACTCTAGATTTGAGTGAATGTTCAACCTTGGCGGCCTTGCCAAAGGAAGTGGGGAACTTGTCTTCCTTGACCACTCTAGATTTGAGTAAGTGTTTAAGCTTGGCGGCCTTGCCAAAGGAAGCGGGGAACTTGTCTTCCTTGACCACCCTAAATTAGATTTAGTATAGAAGCTTGGCAGACTTGCCAAAGGAAGTGAAGAACTTGTCTTCCTTGACCACTCTAGATTTGAGTGAATGTTCAACCTTGGCGGCCTTGCCAAAGGAAGTGGGGAACTTGTCTTCCTTGACCACTCTAAATTTGAGTTGGTATTCAAGGTTGGTGGCCTTGCCAAAGGAAGTGGAGAACTTGTCTTCCTTGACCACTCTAGATTTGAATCGGTGTAGAGGCTTGGCGGCCTTGCCAAAGGAAGTGGGGAACTTGTCTTCCTTGACCACTCTAAGTTTGAGTGGGTGTAGAAGCTTTGTGGGCTTGCCAAAGGAAGTGGGAACTTGTCTTCCTTGACCACTCGAAATTTGGGTTGGTTTGAAAGGTTGGCGGCCTTGCCAAAGGATGTGGGGAACTTATCTTCCTTGACCACTCTAGATTTGAGTTTGTGTAAAAGCTTGGTGATCTTGCAAAAGGAAGTGGGGAACTTGTCTCCCTGGACCACTGTAGATTTGAGTGTGTGTTCAAGCTTGGTGGCATTGCCAAAGGAAGTGGGGAACTTGTCTTCCTTGATCACTCTAAATTAGAGTGAATGTTCAAGCTTGGCAGCCTTGCCAGAGGATGCTCATAAGTTGTAGCAATTGGTGGAACTCAATTTGAATCAATGTGTTTTATTGAAGTCTTTACCAAAGAATCTAGGATGCACACCTTCAATGCGGATTCTTTCTTGGAATGATTGTCGAAATCTGGGACCCTATATGTTGACTGAGTTGTCTCCACAAGCTTCAGTGGCTAATCTTAAAGGCAAGTTCTTTTGCCCATAAAGTGATCATCATTATGGAGTGACTTGTGATGGATGCAATGTGACTCCCATAATTGGACTTGGCTTTAAGGCAAAGGCCACTTTCAAAATTGACTATGATTTGTACCTAGATTGTTTTGCAAAGTGGAAGCTATTGTTGGAAAATTCAAGCCAATGATTTACAGTAGTAGTTTGTAAGAAGTTTGAATGCATAATATGTGGCTAAACTTTGGATTTTGTAGACAATTTATTGAAATCCATTGAGGATTCTTTTCATCATTTGGTTATATGGATTCCAATTAAAGGTAAGTTTTGTATGTAAGTGCATTGTTCATTTATAATTTTCATTTCTTATTTAAGAATATTGAGTCATTAGAATCATAGCACTTCTCTTGAATGTATAATTGTATGTTGTGCACAAACATGTACATTCTAACAAGGTCATATCATGTCAATATCTACCAAAGTGTGAATAAAAACAACATTGATGTACCAATGTCTCTATGAGTGCCTAAACACTATTACTATTACATCCAAATAAAATATGCATGTGAGGTGGAACTCATGTCCAATGGAAACCAAAATGCAAAGATTTCCATTCAATTTGGATGGTTTGTCAGATAATGCATCACTACCAATGTCACGCAAGGCTTCACAATTATGGCTCAAAAAACTACTTTATAGCTTTGGACTTTAGTATGTCATCAAGACCATGATGCTAAGTGGTTTTTGCCATATGTCATAACCACCAAATACACCGAGAAGAAATGATACAAATGTTAAGAACACCTATATCACGACTAAGACTTGACAATGACATCATCCATGTAACACATAATTCAATAAAATGTGAAAATATGTTGATTTTCATTGGCAATGAAAGGACAATCAATTATGACACTATTGAGAGCTTTTCAAGGCCATTTGAGTTCCATATACAATACATAAATACTATGCAACATAAAGAAGGAAGCTTGTGAAGGGTATAGTAACAACAACTTTCAATGAACAAAGTGCTCATTTTGATTGATTACATTTCTTCAAGTAACAACTCACATAATATGTAGAAAGGACCATGGTTAATAAGTCATTAAGGATGGGTTATGAAGTTATGATAAGCGTACAATATGTATAAAGAGAATACTTGTAAGATAATTTTTAGGATAAATATAACCTTCTAATTTCATTAAAATGAAATCTCACTTAGATTCAAGAACTATCATTATCATATCTTTTTATAACATGTAATATTTTTTTAAAAATTATCATATTATATAAATAATTTTTTTTAAAGTTGGAAAAATTGAATTGTTTTCTCCTCTCTTCCATGTATTGATTTGTTTCTTATTGATTTAGTTGCATATTTTAATAAATTATATATGGTCAAAAATATTTTGAAATCTCTTATCTTAATATCAATCAAAATAAAAAATCTCAATATCCTAAATTTACTAATAATTGAAAATAGGAGTTGAAGAAATATAAACTTATTGTAAGGGATTTCACACCCCAAGGGTTTTTTTAGAATATAAGAAGTTCTATAATTCCCTATAAAGGAAGAAAGAGAAGGGAATCCCAAGGCTATTCAACACTACATACAGACCTTACACCACCTTGAGCTAAACATTAGCATGGACTCTTAAGATACCGTGAAGTTTTCTTTATTAGATTTCCAATGCCTTCAATAGCAAGGCAAAAAGGGAACAAAGAGTGCAAATGGAATGAGGCCAAAGGTCTTGTCCTTGTTGTTGGAGAAGGTGAACAAAAGGAAGTAGGAGCCAACAAACAATGTAGAAAATTATCTACAATCCATCTTTGAGGGTTATTTTCTTAAAATAGTCCACAATAGAAGTGTTGTTGGTTGAGAATAGCAATATTTCCTTACTCTTCACTATAAATTTCAAGAAGTCACTTTGAATGACAAAGATCTCTAACACGTTGTGCATCCAACAGATTCCCATATTGCCACCTTAAGAAGAGGATTTAAACTGAAAAAAATGAAAGGTTCTGTGACTACGAAAAGCAATTGATTTTGAATTGCTTAGGACATTTTGTGACTAGTTCTAATTTGGAGCCCCAACTTGTAGTGGACATGTCACATGTAGAATTGTAATTGCAAGTCACGACAACCTATTTGGAACTTCATCAATGAACTTTTCTGATATGGTTGCTTATGTGCTATTTGCTACCACATGAGGTTGGTCACTCAACTGATGAGTTGTGCAAGTCATTTGTGACTAGTGTATGACTTGCTTATGACTCATCTATGACTTCATTGCGACTCATTTATGATGTCATTGTGACTTGTTTGTGACTCATTTGCAACTTATCTATGACTTATAGATTTGTAAACTTTAATTTCAATGATTCATAGATTTTAGATCTAGCTTTTTTTTTTTAATTCAAAAATTCAAATATTGATATTTAGAAATTTTCAATGGTTTAGGATAATTTAGCATTTCATAGGTTTAAAAAAAATTGGATTTTACATATTTTTAGATTTCTATAGAATGTAGAAATCTACAAATTGTAAAAATCCATACACTATAGAAATCTATAAAATGTAGAAATCATTGAATTCTATTAACAAAACTCATTACATTAGAATACAACAACTTCCATTCAAGTCTTGCATGTCCAATCTAAAGGTACTCTTGACAATTAATATCATACAATTGATTGAAGACAATCAAGAAATGACTTTGGACGCAACTAGGAAACAAATAAAAAATGAATACAAAATGACTAAGATACATCTAGGAAACAATTAGGAAAAGACTAAGAAACAACTAGAAAACAACTAGAAAACAACTATGATTCAATTAGGAAACAACTATCAACATTTTATAGCTGCAATCAATTTCTAGTCATTTTTTCCTACCAAAGATAGACACGGTGGATTGCATAGAGAGTAGACTTGTCCACATCAACAACTGTGATGAATATTAGATGGAGAATAATTCACATTCATTCAACAACTCAACACTCTAACCAACTCACCACCACTAAATTTCAATGAACAAAGTGTCATTTCCCCCCTACATATATAGTTACAATTTGGTGTTTTGGAACTCATTAGACTTTGGCGGCCATTTTGTCATAGTAAATTAACTTTTAAAAAAAATCTTTGGACTAAAAAAAAGATGGTAAATCAAGATAAATTTCATCTCCAAAAATTCGTTTGTGATTTAGAGCCTCCATTCAAAATTTTTAGACAAAATTTAGAGAGGGTGTTTGAAAATATTAAAGAAAATATTCCTTGCTACCCCACTCTAAATTTTGTCTATAACTATTGAATGGACGCTTAAAATCTCAAACTGATTTTTCAGGATGAAAATAAGATTGGTTTTACAACTTTTTTAAGTTCAAAGTTTTTTGAAAAAAGTTAATCTACTATGACAAAATGGCTACCAAAGTTTGCTGAATTTTTTTTAAAAATAATTGTGAATGATTAAGTTGAAAACATTTCATAGGACATAGAACTTCAACCATGATGTTTTACATGTTGCCCATATGAGGGTGTTTTAAATTTTTTAAGTGTTTTGAAAGTCCCAATTGTGTGCTTTGATGCCTTCTAACTTTAGGAATTATGTTCACAATCTTGTTGAGAGTTTGTATAAAGAATTTCAAACCAATTGGATTTATTTGTCATGGGTGCCCGAAATTGCCCAAAACTTTAAAAAATCAACTTTTGAGAAATAAATTGAAAATGAAAAATTGAATTGATCAAAAAAATTCTAGGCATTACCCCTTGTGCGGCAAAGCGGACATTTTTTAGACACTAAGAATCAAAGTTTCATTAAAGAGGTATACAAGTTGATTTCAATCGCACTATGTACCTTTGCCTTCTTCAATAGTGGAGGGAGGTAAATCATACCAATCTGCAGCATGGATCGGCTTGATCTTTGAGTGAATACTGACACTAGCTTGGTCCTTTGTTGACCGTATTGAGCTTGAAGACACAGTCTTGCCTTGAATCTTGCAACTTTCGAAGGCCATAAAAGTTAGAATTTGCATGCTTTGGAAGAATTTTTTTCTCCCCTCAATTTTTATATGGACAATCTACAATACACTTGAATCTCGTAAACATCTCATTCATGCTCTACCCTCTACGAAGAAGGCCATAAAAGTCAGAATTTGCATGCTTTCGAAGAATTTTTTTCTCCCCTCAATTCTTATTTGCACAATCTATAATACACTCGAATCTCGTAAACATCTCATTCATGCTCTACCCTCTATGAATTCCCAAAGATTCATCATGCTAAAAATTGCCCTAAATTTGCGGAATAACATGTTCATCAAATATTATAAGCTCCAAATCCGTGTGGTGGATTCTCTTGCAAATTGAAGATCCACACTCAACAAGTAGTTGGTTTCAAATTGCTACGGTGAAATATTCAATAAGTAAGTAGACTACAATTTATTGCAATTTTTCTAGGACGTACCAAAAAGCTTGTCACTTATGTTGTTCTCTTTGAGATGCGTAGGGGATAACCTGATAGTGAAACACAAGTTTATTAAAAATTTCACATCTTGGACAAGAATTGTATTCAGGCATTCAACAAATATTATATCAAAAAGAGCCTACTCAAAAGTGGAAAATGATTTGAAATCATGACTCATGGTTTTGAGGGTTAATTTTTTATTTGGCATCAATGTGCCAACCTTGCTCTATTGCTATAGTATAAGAACATTCCAAAATCTTATAAATGTATGAAGTTGAATTCATTGATTCCAATCATTTTTAAAAGATTTCAAAAGATTCTAACAAATTCCAACAATTTTCACAAGATTCCAAAAAGATTCTAAATTCTCTAATATTTTGTTGATTTGGTCATCGCACTATTCAAATCATCAAAAAGTAGGTAGCAATTTGTTGATTTTTACAAAAAGTTCAAAAATCAATTAAATCGGTCATTGTAGTGCCCCAAACAACAGAAATCAATTGATATTTTGTTGATTTAGTCATAGTTTTCTAGTAGTGTCTATTACAACTCTCATAATCCTACACTTCATTCTATGACTGCTTTGATGCTTTGCAACTAAAGCAATGCATTCACTTTATTCTACAACTACTTTGCAACTAAAACATTGTACTATTGATGTAAAACAATGACGTAAGAATTTGGAGCAAATAGAGAGGTCTATAGTTGTAGGATAGTTGTATAGGGCACTTAGTCGCATTTTTGTCAATTGTGATAGACACAGTTTTTTTCTAGTGTTTGGAACAAGAGCTCTTGAAGCCACAAAAGAGAATCTAGAAACTTGAAACCTACTAATCAAATGAGGAACTCTAACATCTTCCTTTGAACTAAATGTACACATCACCAAGTCAGGGAGGAGAGATTTACTATTACAAAGAAGAGACTATGGACACATGTTGCCTAAGTAGTCTAGTCTAGTATTAATTTAGATTTTGGTGAGGTGTTGTTGAATCTTGTCATGTGTCTAGTTAGACATGCATCTACTATATTAGATACAAGAATAAAATCAACTTAAAGTTTCACCTTGTGGTAACTTCCATTGTCCTCTATTATAGTGTATTATTGTTTGTGGCATATAGGATTTAAGACACATCATTTAGAGTGACTGTGAGTTTACGGCGCAAGTAAGTATTTGTGAGGCGACTTTGGTTTAACTAGTTCAAGACAATGAATGCATGATGGTAGGGGCAACCTCGGGTTGTCGATGCAAGTACTTTCAAGTATAGATATAGGGCAACATTGAACTAGTCTAGTTTCTTTTAGTGGGACAACTGCTTTGGTACTGGGAGGTCAAACAATTTTTGTAATTATCCAAGTTGCAAGGGTATTTTGGCACTATTCATCCAAACATTTTGCCCACATGATACTTTCCTTACAAAATACGATGTTGAACACTTCATTGACACATGTCCAAGCTTTATAACAATCCATTCTCATATTGCAAAATAGAAAAGACTTTAAAAAGATAAAGTCTCTATCATGAGCTTTAATGGATGAATTTATTCATAGATGAATTAATTCATGATAGAATGTACACTAGTGTGCATGCAAAGACTACCTAAAGATAGATATCTTTAGATGGTGGATTTGTGCATTGGAGTCAAACAACTTCACTTGGATGACAAATGCATTGGAGTTAGACCACCTGCAACTCATGACAAGTGTACTAGAAAATGCGTTGGTGTTAGGCAACTCTTATAGTCTAGATTTTGTTCAATTTAGCAAAAACTAGGACCACTAGTGTAAGGGTTTGTTTAAATGGGAAAGATTAAATACTTTATCATTATATGGCTTATGTCTCTTATCAATTAATATTTTGAGCTCAATTTGTCATGCAAATGTATGCACTATCATCTAATGAAAATTCCAAGATAGTACTTTGAAATAGTTTCCAAATATAGTTCTTTAATCCTTGTTTTCATATTGTTTAGGTCAATTTTGTCTATTCTTGCTCCCTTTGTAGAGCCTATATATCACATTTAGTGCTCCATGTTTAATGATTTTGAATTTTGTGTCAAATTGACTTAGTGTGCCAAAGTATGAGGTTTAGATTTATACCAATATTTACATCTTTTCCCTTTTTAGCTTTGAAATCCAATCTCACATCAAATAGTCCAAAACAAACATGCAAGATGAAATAGCACCAAAACTACATGCAAATGTAGTTCCAATTTTCAATTATGCTCAAGAATTAATCCCAAAGATAGACCTATGACTATGGGACACAATTATTAAAACCATAGATGTAAATACCCCATCACCATGCAAGATATAAAATTTCTTAGACCATGGTTTGAAGACCTATTACCATGATTGAAATGTAACCTACGACCATGCAAACCACCTTATGACAATGCACTATAGCTCTTAGACCATGCAACTAGTCCTATGGCCATGGAATGAATGCTCATGTTTTTGTTTGATGGAAAATTCTAATCTACAATAATTGCACCTAAAATGGACCACTCCTAAAAATAACCCCTATTTTTGAAGGGAAACTAAATGGTGAAGATACCCCAAATGGTGTGCATTACAAAGACAAGTGCAAGATGGAGTTTGGGGCCATTTCAAGGAGTATGCAACTCTATTTATAGTACTGTAGAGGTGTCAACCTTGCAAGTGGTCAATTTGGGATTAACTTTTTATTGTTTTCACTTTTTTTTCTATAAAATGTTTTGATACTAATAGTGTCATTTCTTCATGTGCATCAAATGGATTTTGGCATTGTGAACCTACACGATACTTCTGGCACTCTACACCTTGTATCTTGTGAATTTTTTAACTCATTCACAATGCATCCAAAAAATTATGGAACCACTTTCATTTTGATTCATTGTCCTTCACCAATGTGCAAAAATTGTTTTTCATTTTCTAGATCATATTGGTTATGCCACAAAGCTCATTTGTGCGGTTTTAATTGGGGTTACCTCACACAGTTCAATCACTTTGAAAAAACAACATTCAACATTTGATCCATTTCCCAAATTTCAAATCCAAGTTGTCTATGAGAGGAGCCTTAAACCATGTAACTCTCTAGATACTATAATTTCAAGTTGTAGTTCATGGGTCCGAGATGACCCTAAATTACCAGATGATGGTGGAAAGGTATCCAAACCGAATGGTGTGGTTGCGGGTTTGATACCTAGCTATGGTAGGTTAGCTTATCTAGCATGAAATCAACCTTTCTTCTTGACAGAAACCCTCACAATGTGTTCTTCAACATACTTGTGTCAAAAAAGAAGTTGTAGTTCATCCATGCAAGATGATCAGTTGATACCAATTAAGATCCAGACTTGGTAATCAACAATGCATAGGTCTAGATATAAATTCTTGTTTAGTTCACCAACCATAATGACAACATCAACAACTTCCAAAGAAATGCACTTCCAAAAAACTTGACTAAAGTTTGACATTCAACCCAGACACAAAGTATTAATCACAAGTCTATAAAAACTATTCCCATTGAGTTTCCAAGCCACCTCTAGACTCTGTCCATGCACCCCTCCACATTGCTTTACTTTGTGAAATCACAATGGGTTGGATCATTCAAGGATGGTCGAACTTCCAGAACAAATCTCAAATTATGCACACTCAAAATGGACTTTGATCTTTTATTTCTTTTCAAAAACCAGTCCAAGGTTGCCAAATCAATTTGCACATCAAAAGAGTTCCTTCAACCTAGGACTACCTTTGTTACACCTTGATTTAATTCTCGAACGCATCCCCAATCATAACTTTTGAGATGCTTAGTGACACAACTTCAAGATCTAAATAACAGAAAGTTAATTCATTATTCATTCTTATTTTTAGATTTGTACAAAACTTCCATTCCAAAGAAGTCTTCAAAGGGTTTTATATTTCTTTGTGTCAAACTTCATGCAAGATGACAAGTTTGATTTATGTTGTTTAGATTTCTTTTGGGGGTCTATTGATTGCCCTACATAAATTTGTGATGTTTTGTGCAAGTGATTTTGTAGATAAATATGTCTCTAGCCATCTCTAGGGTGACTTATATATATATATAAAAGTCACAATCTTTGTAAGTTTATAGGGGTATATTAATAACTTATTGAGATTTAAATGTATATATTCTTCAATTTTTGTTATTTTTTGTTGAAGTATTTTACATTTCTTTCCTATTTTACTTTTAGGTTCTAATGTATTTGGCGTTGTATTCCATTGTGACTTTTCCATCACTGTTGATAAGTAGGTAGTGATTAATTAAAAGGAGGATAGGCAAAAATGAAATTAATTTAGATTAAAATGTGTGAATCCTCAAATCACGACAAAGTGTAGCAACCAATCATCAACATCAGTATTGGCTTGAGGTGGCTCCCTTGACAATGCTATCCATCATAACATTTAGTAGTCTTTATGCCCATTGCCTTTGCTTCATGCATCTTGCTCATCACATTGAGCCTCCACCTATCCACTTAGCTATTGATGAATAACTACTGAGTGTGGAATATTTCACACCATTTACAATTGGGTACAACAATCTTATAATTAGCTTATTGGAGCCATTCAATTCTTGATGTACAATAAGGAGTTCAATTGGTATATTATAGTAAGCCTAATTATCATTGCATCCTTGCACAATCCCAATCAAGCATACCAAATTTCAGTTTTAAATAACCAAAATTCCATTTTCAGAGAAATTTTAAAGTCTATTTTTTTTTTAAATTATGATATTTTATTGAAAACATGTAGTAGTCATTATACCCATTGTCTTTCCTTCATGCACCCTACTCATCACATTGAACCTCCACCAATACTTAACTCAAGAAAATATAAGGTGCTAACTTATTGTTCGTGTGTGGAGGTAGCTCAAAAGTTGACAAGTTTGTAATGTCACTTCATTCATCAACATGATCCAACCTGCCATAGGAGTAGTCATCATTAAGTATCCTACAGACCTACATCGAAGTCTACATCTTACACAAGCATATTTGGGCTACACACCTAATCCAATAACATTGCCTTATTGAACTTTGATCTAAAATAGATGATTAAGTCACATCCCTCTTGACAATAATCTTCTGAGCAGACTTCCTTCTAAGACCAGATCAATCACAACTCGAAAAGTCGACTAAAGCCTTTAATCATACGGAGAAAGATCAATACAAGTGAGAGAACAACTTCGACATGATCACACATAAATTTTTTCTACAGCTTAATCTCTTGTTTACAAGGTGATCACCCAAGAATATGTGAAATACTTCGAAAGATGTAGTGTCTCCCATTCTTCAACACCCACAATATATATCTCCTTACAAGTGCTGCACTTCTCTCTCAAGAGCCTCTTTGATCCTATAGTAAACATATAGAAGACCAGCTTTCCAAGTTAATTTCGTGAAAACCTTTCTTTGATGAATGCCAAGCTTATGACCACTAATTTAGACTAGCATAATAATGGCAATAACTGAGAATCACTAGCCCAATATATTAATTATCCTATGTACTCAAAATTATCCAGCTTGGTCAGCACAACAAACACAACAAAGGTCCATCCATCAGGATTTTCAACCTTGTCATCTTTTCCCCATTGAATTCTTGGCAATAACTTCCAATTCTTTCTAGGAGAAACTGATAGGTCCTGATAGTCTCTGAGATATGCACTTCTGTCTGATACTCTGATTTGATAAACCACAGGTACAGATTACTAGCAAATATCACTATACAATCTTCACTTTATTAAATACCTGCACCCATGAGTAAAGTGTAGGAATTATGGAAGAAGAATGTGAAGCACTCTTGAGAAAGTCCAGAAGGACAAGAACAAAGGGGGAAAAAGGAAAGCTTGAAGGCTAGAACTTAAAGAATGACTTGGCAACCTTTCTATTTTAGAGCAATGGAGAAGATGTATGTGCTTCAAGTACTCCAGGTCCAAAACACATAAATGAAAACATATTATATATGCATAGAAGGCCACTGACAAAAATGCAATGAAGTAGAAAATAAACATGATCAAACATGCAGATTATCCAACATTCCCACTGCTCTATACTGTAAATGAGTTAGAATTTTGTTCCGTTTACAGAACGGAGGAATAGTTACCTTGACCTTCATAGGACTTGCCAAGGGCCTCTCACCTCAAGTGATTAGCAAAACTTCCTAATCCAGAAGTGGATTTCAAACAATTATCGCCCAAAAGAGACTTGACCATGTTGACCATTGATATACATGTGACAATTCTATTTTTTTTAAATCTATTTACTATTTTGGGTGGAAGCAACTAATAGTAAAATGGAAAATGTGCCAAGGTCTTCTGAATTTTGCACAATTTGAATTTCTTCTTGAGGATTGGGGGGAAATCAAGGAGACTGAGGAAATCTCCAAGGTGGGCTCCAAGGGGCCCAATATTCTAAACTTTCTTGTGAATCAAAAGAGAGAAAAGCACGTGCTCCCCCACTTTCATAGCTACCTAGGAACCTGAAATAACTTCCATGTGAAGTGGGTTTCAATCATACTATTGCACTTTGAAAGAATTTGAACTTTCAATGAAAAAAAAGTTCTTCAAACCAACATTCCAATCTTCAAAAATATCAAATTGCCAATCTATCCACATACCACTCCCAACCCAACTGTCTCTAGAATAAAAACCAAACACACACTACCAGTAAACCCTTGCAATTCAAGGCATTCTGTCATAAATTAAATACAACATATTAACCCCTAAATGTCTAGAATCATCTCCAGAATTGACAATTTAAGAAAAATCATTATAAAATTCAATTTGGAAGTATATTTTGGAATTGAAATGCAAATAAAAGTTGTAGATTTTGATTTGTAGATTCCATCTATATGGTCAGATTCACCAATGCTCTCAGCAATCTTCTTATATAAATTTTGAAAGAGAAATTCCAAAATTCCTTCAAGATTTGATTGCAAGTAAAATATTATCATTTTTTGAGTAAAATTTATTGGAATGGATTTCAAATGAGATTCTCTTCACATGATGATTTTTTGAAATTCTTCTGTTCTTCCTATCTATGACTTCATTTTGGCTAATTTAGTTTTGAACTAAAGTCAACGCAATTTGACCACTTGACATACTTGCACATTTGTAATTTTAGAAAAATATGAACTATAGTAACACCAAATCCAACCCTTAGATAGGATAAAAACTTGATAACGTATCTTCACAAATTAAAATAACTTTCATCCAGGTAGTTAGGAGGATGAAATTGGAGTTTCAATCTATTCATCGTCCAAAAAATGGACGTCGACATGTTTAAGGGTTAACCCTAGAAGGGCTTGAAAGCCCTTTGCGACCGTATAGTATATTATGTATTTGGTGGTATTTGATCAAGAAAACATTGACCAAATACTTTTCAGTACAAAGTAAATCAATGATCATGATATTATGTAAATATAAATGTATCATAACTCATCTATTAAACCACAATTGAAGAGTTCTAAAGCTAAATATGGGTCATATATGGAGACCCCAAGGGCCTTTCAAGGGTTAATAATAGAGGAACTTCTAATTAGAATTGAAGGGACCCCTATTGCCATACACCCCATCCAGAGCTCAAAATGCCAATGACAGCTCTTGAATGGGAGTAATTGCTCACCTCAAAACCAATCCTTGAAATGATGAAAATTTGAGAAATATAATTGAAAAAGAAAAATATGCAATTATAAGCATTTCAAAACATGAGAACATGTGTACTGAAGTAACTTCCTTTGATACTACAGCTCTGGCTAGGGGGCCGGGGTGGATTGACCCCCTAGCACATCCCCAAGTAAAAACCCTGAATTTTTTTATTTTTCACAGCTGATAAAATTTGCAAATTTTGAATTCATATTTGCTATCAGAGGCCCCAAATTAGAGAAGTGTCGAGAAGTTAAATTAACCCCTTAGCACTCCAACATCCATTTTCTAGATGATGAACAGATTGGAACTCAAGTTTCATCCTCCTAACTACTTGGATGAAATTTATTCTAATTTGTGGAAATACGTTATCAAGTTGTTGTCCTATCTAAGGGTTGGATTTGGTGTTACTAGAGTACATATTTTTTCTAAAATTACAAATGTGCAAGTATGTCAAGTGGTCAAATTGCATTGACTTTAGTTCAAAATTGAATTTGCCAAAATGAGGTCATAGATTTAAAGAATCCAAAAATTTCAATAAATCACCATAAGAAAAGAACCTCATTTCAAATCCATTCCAACAAATTTTACTCAAAAAATGATAATATTTTGCTTGTAATTTCATTTTCGGAGGAATTTTAGAATTTATCTTTCAAATTTTATAGAAAAAGATTGTTGATAGCATTGGTGAATCTAACCTTACAAATGGAATCTAAAAATCAAGATCTGCAACTTTTATTTGTATATCAATTCCCAAATATGCTTCTAAATAGCACTTCATAATGATTTTTTTCAAACCGTCAATTCAGGAGATGAATCTGGACGTTTAGGGGTTAATGAAGCACAAAGTAGGGGGTCCTTTTTCTTACATGCACCCCTAGAATGATTTGGAGGGATGAGCGAGGGGGTCAATCCACCCCAGCTTGGCTAGGGCGGATTGACCCCTTATTGCCCCAACCAAGGGTAAATTTAGGAATTTCTCCCTATTTTGTGCCAAATTAATTTTGTATTTCATTACCTCTCACTTAGCTAATTTGAGGCGTCTAATTCCAAATATGAATTCAAATTTTGCAAATTTTAATCATGGGTGGTAAATCAATAAAAATCACAAATGTATTCTCTATAAGTAAAACATGGGGAAATAAGGGGATCAATCCTCCTTGATCTAGAGTTTTGGTTCAATCAATTTTTTAAAGCAAGGAAATAACATTCTATGAACATGGCAAAGGGAGTCTCACTTGTTGTGTATCCACTATGGTAACTACAACTATAACTAACCAAATGAGTAATTTAACATAGATCCCATTAATATATTGAATTTTCTTTTGTGAAGTCTCATTGTTAGTTAGAAGGGGATTCTAGATTGTCTTAGAATTGGATTGTGTTTTTGGCCACCATATGAATAAACTTTGAATATTCTAGGTTCTAAAAATAGGTGTTTCCAAAATGATCCTAGGCTCTTGTGAATAGTGGGAGTATATTTTAGGCAAAAATCTGTAAGGTGTGATTTTAGAAAGGGATCAAAATTAGGTCTAGGTACCTTATAATCTAGGCATTTGCCACAAGATTGAGGGCCACTTGGTTCTTAACCCTTGAAGGACATTGCAAGACCCACATGCATTTTAAAAGTCAAACCTTACTTTTCACATAGTTCTTGATTTAAATGTTTTTAAGCTTACTTAAGAAAATTTAGCTACAATAATCTACTTTGTATACCATTTGAATTTTTTTCAAAATTGTTAGAACTATAGTTTTGAAGACACTTTGAAGATAGCATCTTGGAAGCTCAAAATGCACGACTTTTGAGCTTTTTCTATCAAATTTCTCTTGGTATAAGCTCAAGGAGTATATCAATTTCACCATGATTTATTTCACTAATATTTTCATTTTTCTTAAAAATTCATACTATTTTAAGTATTTTATAATTACTAG
Organism: Straminergon stramineum; assembly: GCA_963920665.1. Taxonomy (NCBI): domain Eukaryota; kingdom Viridiplantae; phylum Streptophyta; class Bryopsida; order Hypnales; family Calliergonaceae; genus Straminergon; species Straminergon stramineum. The sequence goes on along the minus strand of OY987269.1, from coordinate 8,713,455 downwards.
GATATTTATAAAGAAATTTCTTTGAAAAATAAAATTCAATTTGATGTTTTTAATTATGAAATAAAATGAGATAAAATTTTAGACATGTGAAAAATGACAAATTTTTGAAATGTGTGTTTTATAGAAATCTATTGAAGTTTGACCAAGACCAGACATGAAATGTCCTTTTGAGGGTTAATTATTTGAAACAAATGAATGGTACTTCGTTAAATTTTCAATTTTCTTTTGGTAAGTCACCATATAAAAACAAAGAAAGGAATACACCTCAACTGGCTCTCTAGGGGAAATTGAATTGATTCCTTCCAAGGGTAAAATACAACAAAGGCCTTCCTAATACAGCCTAGGCTTGATCTGCTGTGGAGAGGTTAGCAATTTAGCATGAGACTGCTCTATTGAAGCATGAAAATATACTCTTAGTAAGTTATGATGACATTTTGTGATGCTTTGAAGAAAGAGGGGTCCAAAACACCTCAGTTAGCTCAAGTGGGTAGCAAGAATTTTCTCTTTGAAATCTCAAATGTTTTTCCTGTCACATTATTATGAGCCATGTAAGCATTCTTGGTACTTGGACTAAGTTAGAGGAAGGTTGGCATTAAGGTAACAAGAAGAAATTTTAAAAATTGCTAGAACACTTAACCCCAGAACAACCCTATAATTTCCGACCCTTGATGGCAGCGACAAAGAATCAATCGTGAATGAAATTTTAGAATAATGGAATTGAGTTCTTCGGGAGATGTAACCGTTCCAATTGGAATAGGGATCTTTGCATGAGGGCCTGGAATTTTAGAATGCACCGAATATAACAAAAAGGTACTGCAAATTCACGGTTGTGGTAGGGTACACTGGTGCCATACTCAGCTTTCTTTGGTGTCTGTGTGCACTTAGACTAGTGTTTCAAGGCAATTGCCTTCACGAATCAACCCCAAACCACTATAATTTAGCAATTCACAAGATGGCTCGGCATCTTGTCAAAAAAAATAGGAAGAAGAACCAATACATAGTCGCTCCAAGGACTCCAAAGTTTGATGTGCAAAACACTGCCAATGCATGGGTAGCTGATATAATAATTTCTTGAAAAAAATGAGAAGTGACTCAAGTTGATCCAAATGGTGGATATAACAACCATAAACATGCACAACTGCTGAGCAAAAATTAGGCAAATCTAACGGTTCACTTTCATGAAAATGATGTTGTTGTGTACATGAGGGGGTAACCTAATGAACGGAAGGGTGATGCCGGCGGGAAGCCCCCATGGTAGTTGTTGAAGAAGTTGGGAAAACACGAGAAGGTGCTGTGGTGATAGAGGAAACTTCTAGGGACGTGGAAGGACAAATCGCTTCCCACGCAATTTGCACAACGTTGCGCGATTGCACAAGGAAGCAAGTCAGTCCTTTCCTAATGAGCAACAGCTACACACAAGTTACTGCGCAAAATTGAAGGCACAATTCACTAAGAAAAACATGCAGGAACTTCACACATCACTCATTCTCAAGAACCCACAGACCAATTCATAATAAAAGACATTACATTCATAAGTAGTTTCAAAATTGTGTTTGCTACAACCACTGAGTGCCTCAATAGTCTTTCTCCGGGTCGCACCATTCTTGACCCAACAATGCCATCTGAGGTGGCACTATACTTCACCGGCCAACCAACCAACATTGTACACTAATTCGGCCCTTGTAAAATCGCTGACATGTTAGCTTGGGGTTTTAGAGACATCGATGGATGCACAATTTCAAGCTTAATAATCATATAGTTGACTAGTTTTGCAAATATAGTTCAAATTTTGCTTTATTGTGCTTCAAAAAATCCTCGAGGACAAATTATGTCCTCAAGGTCATTTTGGGGTCAAGGTAAAGCATCCATCCACACCTTTATGTTAGCCTATTTGTTTTGTTTTGTTTTTTACAATGAGATTTCTTGGATTGTATGTCCCTAAGACATGTTCTTTGTGCAGTTGAAAAGCCCTCAAGAAGGACGGGTGCACGGGTTGATTAGTGGTGTTTTAAATTATAGTGTGAAAGTTATGGATTTTTGAGTTATTTTTGGATCTTAAATTATGCTAAATTATGTATATTTTGGATTGTACATCAATTGGTCATGTTCTTGGTATAATTGGAAAAGCTTTTTGTGAGCAAGGGGTAGGTGGGATGTACTAATATAGGTGCATATGTAGAGATGGGTGCAAATGTAGGAATGTGTATGGACACATGTATAAGTGTAGATGCATGAATGCCAACATTTTCCTCTTTTCATTTTTTCATTTACCACTTTTAGGTTGGAATTTGGGACAGGTGGGGTGTAGTAGTATGGGTGTGGATGCAAAGGCTCCAATTTTTTTTTCATAATTTTCATTTGGGATTTGGAATAGGTGGGATGTCCTAGTATGGGCATAGATGCTACAAAATGAACACAACCCATAGGAAAGCTTGGCTTTCTTTGGGCCTCACACATTTAATTTGTTATAGGATTCTTCCCTCAAAGTCAAACAATGTTGAAATCTATTGCTAGCAACTAAAATTTGTACACCTTTTTAGATCCTTACTAAGAACAATATCTATTTCTAAAATTTGATTAGTGCAAAGTATAAATGAATTTGTGTCAATGCTAATTTTTTGATTTATATGTCTATTAAGCTATTAATGTGTGAATAGGGTCAACAACTTGACTTATTTTCATTATCATGTACTTAGAGAAGGCCATATTTGTTATATTGAGACTTTTTGCAAATTTTGAGACAAAATACTAGTTAATGGAAAATTCATTTAAAAAAATAGTAATTAAAACCAAAAATTAATCATGTTCAAATAGTAATCTTATAATGAAATTCTAAAATTTGGTGTTGTTACCTATTTATAAAAAAGTACTAGTAAAGAGATAAAGTGATTTATCTCAGAGTCAACAATAAAAAGGAGACTGCAAAAAGTCTCAATATAATGAATATGGCCTTAGTGGTTGTATATGTTATACAAGAGTCAAATCGGTGGTTACTTAGATGTGAAATAGACTAATTGGCTAGATTGGAAAGAAGACAAATAGACTTTGCAACCTTTCCTTTGAAAAATTGACTTTACAATTTTGGAACTATATGTCCAAAGGTCTATTAGTTAGTTTTCAATTCATGTAGGTGGTATGAATCCTTTGTAATACTTGTGCTCAGCTCTTGAATATATTTTCAACTATCATTTTTCGAATCAGTTATACTTATTGCGTTAGTAAAGAAAAAAAAGTAGGTAGTAGTAGGATTTGAGGCTCCAACACCAAATTGACCATATTTTGTATTTTATTTATTTTTCTAATTTTAAATTACTTCAATAAAAGAACATAAGTATTATCAAAATACAACAAAATTAGCAAGCGACTCTTCCAATCTCCCCAATAGATGCCTATAAAGCAACATATTCAAGTAGTTTTCTTAAATTTTAGAAGCATAATAAAATTTTACTGAAACTATTGAAAGATTTATAAACACTTCTTTATATTAGATTTCCATTTTGTAAACCTTGGGTTGTAGAATTATAACTTATGTACCAATATAAATTCCATCTCATGCACTCTAAAAAAACTATTTATGATATCAATACATTGCCCTACACTTCTGTACAAATCCACCATGTGCGTGTTGCCATTAATGGATTTGTTCCTTGCCAAAATGGTTAGCAACTCCACATGATTGTTACCCTTCTATTATTCACCATCCATTTAAAAAATACTTTGGTACTTTCTTCATTTTTTCTCCCAGAATTAGGAGTGGTACTCACAGGAAAAGATTTAAATTGATGTTTGCTAAGAAAACAAGAGCGCATGTCGCGAGCCGTAATCTTAAAAGTCACCATGTTAATATTTATAAGGGTATAACTATATAGAATTTTTCAAAATTTCTACTAGGTAAAAAGGATTACAACACTCTTAGCCTAAACAACTCATTTAGACTAAGAGAACACTCCAACTAATCCGTAACAAGATCCAGGACGGATCCGGAATCCGGAAACCCGGATAGCGACAGCCTATGGTCTAGACTTCTGGTCTAGAAAATAGGGACCCGTTACGGGTAAACGGTCTGCTTTAGGAACGGTCGGTATTTTGACGGGTACTTAACCCCGCCACTCCCATTTGTTCTCCCTCTTCTCCCACAACTGTTTTGTGTGCGCATAGCTGAGTAAAAGAGTGGTGAGTTAGTGCTTGGGTGAGAAGCTAGAGTGTCTTCAGATTTTAGAGTGGTTTGAGATGGCAGAGGGAGATATCCGGAAGACGTTGGTCATCGACCGGATGGTTTGTCCAATCATTCCGGAAAGGCTGAGGGAGTGATCACAGTTAGAAGACGACCTCAGTGAGATAGGGTGTGTAGGTTTGTTCATACGGCCATGGATCGTAAAGAACGACCGGATGATCCAGGAGTTGATAGTAGGAGCGTCAAACCAGTATGAGTTGACGGTGAGAGGAAGGCCTCAAACCTGGACTGATGAAGTCTGGGCTAAGGTTTACGGATTTCCTAAGAAGGGATCCGGTTTAGCTTCCCTGACCGACAAATTTACGATCGGGAAATTCAAGAACGCAGCCCATTCCAAGGAAGGGTACGCGATTAGTGACTGCCTGGATGCAAGACAGAGGCATGTCCTAGAGTTCTTGATCCCCATCTTGTATCCGGAAAAGCCTACCCGAGTTACGGTTACGGTAGCGAACACCATCTTTGGTGCATTTGAGGGTAGACTAGTCAGTTGGGGCAAGGTGATTGGATCAGTAGTCGCCAAGCTTGCCGCCAACGTGGGAAAGGGAAAGACCAACCCCATAGGGCCGTATCTTTTCCATCTCTACCACCATGCAGAGCTTCTCAGCGATGTAGAAATGGTGGAATACAACACCGGAGTGACCATCCTCCAATACAGCCTGACGGAAGAGGTGACAACGGAGCAGCCGCCGGTGGAAGAGGAGGATGATCCGGAAGAGGACGAGCAACCCTTGGAGCGGAGGCACCGGAAGTCGACAGATCCGACATCGCGGGGAAAGCTTCCGGCTCAGCAAAAGATATCCGAGGAGGAGGAGGGAAGTATATCCGGGTTCTTTAAGACCAGGTTCAACTAGGTACTCCAAGCGCAAGAGTACCACGAGAACCTGGGGGATCTGCTCAGGAGGATTAGCCGGGAGTTGAAGGCGGATCTGGAAGACATCCTCGACGCGTTGAAGAAACTTCCAAATCCGGAAGTCCTCGAGCGAAAGGAGAAGCAGATTGTAGCCATGGAGAAGGAAAAAGTGGATCTTCAGGCAAGACTGATCTGGGCGCAAGGGGAGATGGCTGCAATGAAACAAAGGGAGAAGGAAGCCTTGCAGTTGCTGAAGAACTTATCTGGGTTAGTAGACAAGCCGGCCGACATGGTGATGAAGGTGGCTCTAACCCAGAGCTGGTTGACCAAGGAAGGACACCTCACCGGATCCAAGGTGATCCGGATACTCGTGGACTTCTCCTCACGGATGGAGCTCACACTCAAGGAAATGAGGCAATTGCTTGGGCGGATCGACCCCGATCGGGTAATGGACTTCTTCAACTTTCCGGAGATCCATTTCGACGCAGAGACTCCCGTCAAACTCACTGCCTCAATGCCACTATTGTCTAAACCGGAAGCCCCGTGGGAGACTCTCCGGTACTCAACGGAACCCTTCTCCAAGAAGCTGGAGAAGACAATCCGGGGGAGTGTGAAGTCAGCGCCCGAGCCAAGTAGGCAGCCGGATACTACACGGGAGTTGGCACCTCCAAAGATTATGGTTTCTCCACCCGTCCCAGTGTTCAATCTTCCGGAGAAGGAGTCGCTTCCGACACCTAACACCCAAGCCTGTGGCGAACTAATAGAGAGGATTGGGGGGTTGTTGAATCCGGCCCGGTCTCATCCGGACAAATTCGAGCATATGCTGGAGGAGCAGCAAACAAGAAAGGAGATTGAGCCAATCGTGTTGGATGAGACATCTCTAGGCAAGGAGAATGAGAGGGAGATAACTCAGATTGAGAAATCTGAGAAGGAAGAATATCGGACCGGATCGGAGGACGAGGAAGAGGCAGACTACTCTCCTCCAAAAATTCGGAAGATACAGACCCGGGCGGCGTTACGGATGACCCCCATCAAGGCAACCCCGAAGGCAACTCCGAGGTCATCCACACGAGCACCAGCGAGTCAAGGCGGGAGCAGCTAGAAGAAAGCACGGAAGGGGAAGTAGATAGAATCTTTCTTTAGGCAGATAGGATTTTAATTTTGAACCGGATCCAGATTTCCAGGTGTGGGACCAGGTTTTGGATTTGTAGGATCTCACTTTTCGGATTTCTTGGGGAGTTTGTGAGTGGTCATCTAGATTTCCGGGTGGCCTTTTTGCCTTTTTGGCTTTGGATGTTTTTGAAGTTTTAAAGTGTGAGGCAGGATTGTTTGCCTCTCATTCCATCCTAGCATTATAGTTTGTATTTTGTCATCCTTATTTTAATCTGAGCCACCAAGTGGACCCTCAGGGATTGATCTGTCGTATATCTAGCTTCCTTGTGTTTCCTTGTGAGTGTGTGAAGTGTACTTGAGGAGGAGGAAAGGAAGAATCCAGATTTGAAGGGGCTTGGATTTGATTTATGAGAGGAGAGTTTGTGTTGTAACCTAGATATGAAAATTGTAGTCTTGAGCACGTGTCTTTAAACTCCCGAAACGGGAATCCGATTAGGAGTGGTGTAGGTGCAGGTCCGGAATGCCAGGGAGGGTTCTGTGCGGAGATAAGCAACCGCCAACGGAAGAAAGCCACATACCACTTACCGGAAGGTAAGCCAAACCCTAGGATCAGTTTAGTAAACGATTAACAATCTCCGGGTTAGTTCCAGTTCCTGTTGGTCTGTTGTTGTAGTGGGCAATACTTGTTACGGCTTTGAGTGACCTACCTTCCAGATTGGCCATCCGGATAGTTGTGAGAGTGTTTTCAGTTTGACCTAGAGCAACAGTTGGTCTAAGTGCATTTTGTGTAGTTTAAAAGGAGAAGAGAGTGTGAGAAATACGAGTGGTCAGTCCCTACCCCTCTATACAATAAAAGGAGGACCCTCTGAGGGTAAAACAGAGGTACCAAAAAACAGTGTTTGTGAATGAAGTGACGGATCTGGAATCCAGAAAAAGAGTGAATCCGGATTTGATTCCGGAAAGAGAGTACTTAAGTTGGTAGAACGGATAACCTAGGCTTGCAACAACATACTAGAATCCCCTGAGATGATATTTCGAGTTAGTTTACACGTTTGGGTGTTGTAAATGGCATTTACTGCACACTACGCGTACGACAGCGCAAGTCATGTATAATGATAAAGATTATAATATAAACCCCTAAATTTACTTACAATAGGATATCAAGTGCAATCAAATATTTCTAAGCATGAATTGTCCAAGTATATTAGAGCTAATCGTAAAGTGAACCCCAATTTGTAGAAAGGGTGTCAAAGGAATATTTAAGTAAGAATAGTACAAAAGAAACACAACACCAAACTCCATCCTGAGACAAAGCCAATTGGATGCTTCAAAGAATTTTGTCATGTAATTCTACTTTTCTCAAACCCATTGCACATACTTTGCAATTGGCTTAACTCTATTCCATGCAAGCAATCATGGAACCCAAATGGCTTTATAGTCTCTACGTGAATTCTCTTCATTAGTCTTCTTTTCTTTTAGGGTTAGGGTGAGAGCTCGGAGCTCGGAGTACGGCATTCGGAGGTTGCTATTCGGTGATTGATTTTGTTCACATCCAGTGTTACGTTTTGGATTTGGCGTGAAGTTGGGAATGGTGTGTAATGAAATCTTGTGTTTATTTCCACCTGCTATTTCTATTACAAGCACTGTGAGTCCCGAAGTGGCGAAGGATTTGCAGCAGAGAGGATTGTTTGTGACGAAGGGCATGAGGATCGAATGTGCAATACCAGCCATTCACCAAGACGAAGACTACTGGAGAGCCGACAAGCGTTTTTCCCTTTCGGATTGGGTCCAAGGACTTGCCTCGGGAACAACTTGGTAGCCATGGAAGCCAGGAACATGTGGGCCATGGTGTTTCGACAGTTTCAGCTGTTGCCTTCTCCGGAGTACAAGCACTGTGAGTCCCACCTGTATCATGCTGCAGTTTGTCAAACTTCGGTATGCCCATTATTCGAAGAGCTTTGTAGTGCGATTCTCTGGTTGTATCAGGATGATCACCCATTTCTGACCACTTAAGCAATTCAGCCTATTTCTGACATGGGGAAGGTTGAGGAAACTTTTTTCCCATGTAGAGAAATAGATTTCAGAAGGATTTCGTAATATTTTACATTTTTTTCCTCAAGAACAAAATCACAATGAATTTTTTTCATGAAGACTCTTTCTGTCCCATCTTGATAAGTAGGCAAACCTATTTCCAACCATTAGCCGGTTAGAAAACCGATGTAAGTGATCGTTGTGGCTATCAATGTACTGTACATATTGTGATCATTGGACGCTTTCAATGTTCTCCTCCCCAACATTTTTGCTGCTTCTATTGTTCCTGCTCTACATGAGCTGTCACCTACACCACAGCTGATCGGAAATTCAGCAACCTAAGCTGCCAGAATGGGAGGCTGGTCGGAAATGGGTGATCTCCTTTTACCTGTAGATTTAAAAAGAGTTGCCATCAGATACTTTTCATCAAGCTGGGTTACTTTGTTCTTTACGATGTACGCGCACCAACGTCAACCAGTGGGGCTGTCTCAACCTACGCGACGCTGGGTAACTATATATTGGTCACTGATTTAATTAATTGCACCCTTTCTCGTGGCATCGATCCGTCCCCTACGGCCTTGTTTTGATTCCGTTTGGTCATCCGTGAGTGCAACGTGACAAGGAGTAGCAGATTTATTCGGAATCAACGTACATTGATGTGATCCTTCCCATGTTCATTTCACTGTTCTTTTCTTTTGACATCAAAATGACGAACCCATAGAATGCAAGCACGTTTCTATGAAAAGTTCGGAGTTTTTCCTCAGTCTTGTCAGCTGTGTATGCAGTCCATTTTTGGGAGATATTCTATTTCCAAAAGTCGACTTTCCGTGTCAATCAATAATGCAAGCTATTCACGAGTTATATCTACAGTAGAGAGTTGCCTAGCAATATAAATTGAACGTCAATTTTATTAATAAGGCGATATTCCATTTCTTTGGGGGCGGTTCAGGCTACACGGCCTGAAATCAAGGATCTATACCTGTCCTAGTTTGTGGCCTAAAATTAGACCTTTATGAAGATATATGTCACAATTTTGGGTTTGTTAGTGGAATATCGCCCAATTAAATTAACTGTATATGCAGTAGTGGGGCGGCCACAACCATGGATTGCGTCACCACCTCGATCGTCGGAAATGGTCATCGGGTTCTTGTAACCTGGATCGCAGCTGTCTAACTCAATTGTCTCGCTCAGTTATGGAATATCACCATTTTAACGAAATTGACGTTATATGCAAAAGCTGGGCGGCCGCAGCCATGGTTGGTGTCACCACCCCGTCAGAAGTGGCAATTATCGAGCTCCTTTATCCTGAACTGCAGCTAGCAGTCTCACTCCCTTGTTCACGTGATTCAAGAATATCGAAAATTTAACGAATTGAAGTAGACGTTACCGGGATGTTAAATGCAAAAGCTGGTCACTCGCCGTAGCTATGGATTGCGTCACCATCTCGTCAGGAATGGTCATCGAGTCCTTTTATACTGAATCGCAGTGAGTTGACTCACTTCCTTGTTCGCAAAATAATTATGGAATGGCTCTTGCGACTGATCGATACAGAACGACTCGCGGTGTAATAGTTCCAAATACCCATTCTTGCCCCACGGTAATCGGTCTGGCAGTTCAGAGTTAAAATATTCATCACCAATCTGGAACAAGAATAATTGCTAGAGAGGTAGTCAATTTCGTTAAACTGGCACGATTCCGGCACCAAATTTGCGACACATGTACACGTATATACCGGTCTAGAGTCTAGGATAGGTATACATTCATGTTTCAGAACATGCATTTTGAAAGGTGCTAATTAAAATATGGGATGTTAAAAATATTAATCCACATTGAGTGAGTTCAAGTCCTGGCAGTTACCTTAGCAAGGCTCCACAGATTTCAGTTGTGTATATAAGATGAAAATTCATACTTCAGGCACTCACAATCCTAAGTATATACATAGTTGTATTCTTTCCCATTCAATTTGAAGCAAACGATTGTACGTGCGGAGGAAACGGCTGTGCGTAGCCATGGCCTTGCTGTCGTCAGTAGAAGTCAGGAACGCCTTGCTCGCAGTAGTGGTGACGAGCGTGATTGTGTATCTCGTGATCTTCAAGTTTGTGAGAGCTGCACTGTGGGAGCCGCTGCGACTGCGTCGCATCATGACCAAGCAGGGCATGAGTGGACCTCCGTTCAAGTTCCTGCTGGGCCAGTACATGGACATGGTGAAGTTCTCCGAATCGTTTCCGGATACTCTTGCCATGGATGACCACGCCAATCTCTCGCCCACAGTGACGCCGCAGTATGCCATGTATTTTCCGAAATATGGTACGCTTCTGATCTTCTCGACGTTATATATCGTGGACAGTGATTGAACCTTGAACTATTTTCCATTTCATATTGCAGTCTGTCTATCCTTCTTTTGATTTGACGAACTAGATATTGTAGGTGACTCCAATCTGGAGTCTGGGACTCTCACTGGGTGTGGAAATCAGTACAAGCATGCTGACATGCTGAGCCACGTACGTGAGTGCAATGGCGAAGTATGTACATTTAATTTCTACATGAAGATTTCAGTCACCTCCGTCCGTAGATTAAAATAATAATCTTCGGTAGGATGCTACGACAAGTACAATTAACCGATATTTCGTTCAAATGGCAGTATTCATACGCCATTTTTCCATTTCTTTTCTAGGACTGGTGTAGATTTTTAGACCGCACAGTCTGAAATCTAGGAGAATTATACATTTCAGACTGTGTGGTCTGAACCTCAAAGTACCAAGTTTGTGGAATACCGCCCTTTTAACGAAATATCTGTTAATTAGGATAGTAATTGGTCTCATGGTTCAATCGTCAAGTTTGTCAAATCAGTTCAACTTGACTACGAAACTTGTGACATACATACACTTACACAACCTGACCTAGAAACTAGGAGAAGTCTTGAAAGATGTCAAATTAAATAGGGTAGTTGCAAGAAACATTTGAATGCCCTTTTTTGGGTTCTCTTGGCTTTGAACAGGTGTTTTTTTGGCTATAACTTTAGCATTGTATGTACAATGTATATGATATTTGAAATGAAGATACATCTGTTACTTGTAGACATTGAGAACTTTCTTTGTCTTTTTTGAAAATTATTTTAGTGCTTTTAGAGAGCTTTTGATCAGATGTCTACTTTTGTTAGAGGGTAGTACTATTTTTGACCTATAAATGAAACTTTGGAGCCAAAAAATGGCAAAGTGGTTGTATGAAAATTGCAAGCAAGGATCAATGACAAGATTTAATGCAAATTCTGACATGTAAAGGTGTGCACATGATTGGATTCAGACTGTAACGGATATTTCGTGAAAACAGCGATATTCCACAAACTTGGCACTTTGAGGTTCAGACCGCGCGGTCTGAAATGTATACCCCTCCTAGATTTTAGATGGTGTGGTCTGAAATCTACACCTGTCCTAGAAAATAAATGGAAAAATGGCGTATGAATATTGCCATTTTAACGAAATATCTGTTTTGTGCCCTTTGCTCAAAGACTAGAATGAGGAAAAAATTTCCTTTGTGAAACATTTGGTGCAATTCTAGCACGTTGAAGTGTAGAAAAACAATTTTTTCAAATTTATTATTATTATTATTATTATTATTTTTTAAAATTAATATAAATCAAAATGCTAATTGTTGGTCCCCCGACTCTATATTAGTCCATAGCAATTTATAGCAGTGCATAATGCTACATTTATTTATTTTAATCATTTTTGATGATTTTTTAATCATTCTCTAAGTTTTTAATTGATTTGATTTCAAAATTAATATAAATTTAAAAATTTCTTTTAATGTTTTTTATATTTTTTAATGTTTTTAAAATATTTTTAATGATTACACCGATTTAAAATGAGTGATAATGCTTATTAATGATTTTTAAATTCATATTCACGACTACACTACTCTTACACAATATTCATGGTAGTGGCAATCATATGGCTGAAAACAACATGTTTGAGTCATAATTGTTAAGTATTTCTTGAAACAATCCAATAGTAGAATACCGCCAATTCAAGAAAATTAACCTTTAAAGGACTACAATCTTTCATTGTCAAAACACATTAAAAACTGCCCTTTCTATTGCAAAGAGTAAATAATTGTGAAAATCAATATTTTTGCATATCTAATCATAGGATCTTGCACTAGAGTAGTGGAAGAATGTCTCAAACTTAAGAGATTTCAAGTGGAACTTTGGCCACATAGATTGTAAGATAGGTAATAATTTGCAATTAAAGTGAAGAAAATAAGATTTTTGCACCTTACATGGTTAGATTATTTGACTTTCTATCTTTTTTAACTAATTATTTTGCTATACAAAGTTTGAATTTAAAAAGATTATCATGAAGAATTGAGTTGAGAGTCTAGGAAAAAAAATTAAAATAGAAAAAAGTTTATTTTTATTCTTTAGAAAATTATTATACAGAAGAAAAAGTAGCAAACTAAAACTTTTGGAACCTTTTTTTTTTTTAAATTGTAAAAATTGTGTTCATTAAAGAATCCAATACCTTATTTTTTTAAGACAATTCTAGATTGCCTAGAAAGCAAGATGCTCTATAACTTTTATTTTCATCCACGCCCCAATATAAAACACCAATTGAAAGTTTTTAGTAAGTTGATCTAATTTTGTGTAGGGCAATGCCTACGGAGGAGGGACTTGTACAAAAAAAAATGTGTTAATGAAGAAGGCAGAATTCAACTAGGAGACAAATTTTTCTATGCAATTCCAAATGACACTAGAAGAAAATTGCGTTTTTTGTGACACATTTTAGGTGACATTTACTATGGTCCAACTATTTTCATCAGTTTGCAATGACATCAAAGATGAACATCAAGATGTTAAGTTTGATATCATTGTGAACATAAAATCAGTCAGATCATTGTGGATGTCACCTAAAATGTGTCACAATAAATGCAAGTTTCTTCTAGTGTGACAATGATATTGCCTAGAATAGACCACCCACCAAAAGATGCAAGAAATTTAGATGAACAAAAAAAATTCCAAATGAAGAATCAATAATACCCAAGCACACAAGTACATATGCTCAATGCACTAATTACACAAAATAACCTACACAACAAAGTAACGGGGAATTTTTTGATGGGGGTAAGTTAATACTCCCTCTATTTGGAAATATAGTAGAACCTTCCTAATTCAATCCAATCTAATTCAATAAAGTTCTGTCGACTACATTTATTGTTGGTCCCAACTTAACAATATGAACTACATACAAAGATCATGCCCCTCCCTAATACAATAACCTCACTTATCTAATGTATTAGACGGGTCCCAATCTTATTGCTTTAGAGAAGTTCTACTGTAGTATATCCATTCTCAATGGTGATTGCACTGAGAATGGATACACTATTTCCAAACTGAGGGAGTATGTAAATCCATGCATAGATAACTAACCTCATGTGATTACTGGCCTCATGCGCAGGCAAAGTGTTTCTGTACTGGTGGGGAACAGATACAAAACTAGTGGTGCGCAACCCAGAGATTGTGAAGGAATTGTTGATCACCAATCACAACTCCTTGGTGAAGCCTGAAGTGGAAAAAATGCTCATCATGCAACTTGTGGGCCAAGGATTACTCACTCATGAGGGTGAGAAATGGAAGTCTGAGAGGCACATGATCAATCCCTCTTTTAACCAACATGTGCTCAAGGTATGTGAACTGCCAAATTTGAGGAGCTGCCGTACTTGAAACTATCAATACAATCTTGAGTTTAGAAAATGTATTCCTATTATTCTTGAGAATCTAGGGTCGATTTTAGAAACACCTATTTTTCAGCATTTTTGAAAAATCCATAGTTTATTTATACAGTGTCCAAAAAATACATTTTAAGAGAACTATTTGGAATCCCCTTTTGATAACTAAGAAGATGACACTAAACATTTTCATTAAATGATAATTGAAGTTACCATGCTGAATTACTTATTTGGTCGGTTATAGGTATGGTTACCTTATAGGGTCTTAAAATTAGTCATTGACTCATTAGGAAACATGTTTGGAACCTTGAAGTAATAAAGAGTGATGTATGAATAGGTGCAACCTTGAATAGACACTTTAGTTATTTACTCAAGTTGTAATTAGGAGACTTGCCATGTAGATTTGGTTACGTATTAGGCGACACTAGGAGTTTGTTTAAGGTATCGGGAAATTTGAAGTGCCATTGCCTTAATTTGAAGTCAATGAAAGATGAACTACATATCAATCAAGATCCATCCAAATGTTGGGTGAAATTTCAAGAAATTCCATAAGGTCCCTACATTGGATGGCCAAGGAATGTTTCTTTGTGAATTTCCGAAGACAATATAGTGTATCCAAGAAATAATCATTGCCCTACACATGATTTACACATAGTTGAAGAAATCATTGTAATTAGAGATTATTACTAGCATTTGAACATTGCTATAGCACATAGGCCATGGTCACCATTAGGGGTAACATACGTTGTAATCTATCTATAAATCCAACCTTAGATTTTAGTTGGTGTCAATTAAGATTCTATTCATTTTGGTTCTCACGGTATGCCTCTTGGGTGTAGCCTCTAGTGATGCCTGAACTATTAATTTAGGGATGATAATTAGCGTTTTGCATATTGCAATGGCAAGTAGACTATGGTCGAAGCTATGGTGCAAGGAGCAACGTCAGAGATACAAATTTGGGAGCAAAAGGTAGCCGAAGCTCGCGGCGAAGTCGAAATTGACGTGAAGCTAGGTCTTCACAAAATCTCCGGAAGAATAATCGCGTTGACGATTTCCAGGAACGATATTGAAAAAGGGGAGCAGGTCTTCAAGCTTCAGAGAATCCTTGCAGACGAGGTGATGAAAATGGTCCAGAACCTAGCGTATTGGCTCATTCCTGGCTACAGGTACTTACCTGCGAGACTTCTCTACCACAATTTGATGGAATGAAATTCCAAGCCATGATTTGAAACAACTTAATTATTTGCAAGCTCTATCCGGCCGTTCTATTGGGGTTGATCGATATGCATTTGGTGTTTTGTTTGTAACAGATACCTGCCTACCAAAGGGAACCAGTTGATGAATCTTTGCCATTCTAAAATTGATGCTCTACTCCATGCCGTGGTCAATGGCCGGCGAGAAGCAGTGCAAAAGGGAGAAATGAGCGACTATGGCAACGAAGACATTCTGGGTCACATGCTCACTACGGCAACGGACCGATGGGACGAAAGCGCGCAAGAGTTCAGCATGGCGTCGGTGTTTGGCCATTTCAAGACCCTCTACTTTGCAGGCCAAGACACAGTTTCGAGTCTTTTTACCTTTGCGATGTTGATGTTGGCGTTGCATCCCGAATGGCAAGAGCGTGCGCGCGGAAAGGTTTTGGAGGTCTTGCTGGGTGAGGAACGGAGCTGGAGTGCTAGTGCGGTGTCTCGCCTGAAAGTGGTGAGTATGCTCATACTCTGCTTCATGAGTGCATCGTGGTCTAACGTGTTTTTTTTCCGAAAAACAATACTCTACATGAAGGTTAGATTCAGCTGTCATTTTTGTAAATACAGTGCCACATGTCATCTTGTGAATGGTGTAAAGTGACATGGACACTTCAGAATCTGATGTGGGAAATCCAATTTTGGCACTAAAATCTAGGTATTGAATTTTAAATCCTTCTCATGTACATTGAAAAAACTTGTCCATAATAATATCAAAGCATTGTCCAACACTCTCTTACAAAGCAGCCATCTCCATAATATACATATTACTCACTACGGAAAGATTGAAATTGAAGTTATAGTAGAAGACAATAGCAACAACCAAATATTAATAATAGTAAGGATTATAACTCAGAAAACCAAATTTTTCTATGTTACTGCAAATAAAACTGGATTTAAGAGCAGAAGTGTTTGCTTGTAGTGCATGCGAGCAATTTTGGAACCCGAATGGTTTCAAGGTCTTTGCACTAGGGTTTCTCTATCTTAGGGTTTTAGGGGTTCACTGTAAGCTTTGGAGTTTGGAGCTTCTTAACTTGAAGTCGTTCTTCAGTGATTGATCGATGGAGTTAACATCTAGTTTTTCTTTTTCTGGACATGGGATTCAGGTGGGAATGGTATGGAATGAAACCATGCGACTATTTCCACCACTCACTTCTGTGACAAGAGTGGCAACAAAGGATTTGCAGCTGAAAGGATTGTTTGTGCCGAAGGGCATGACGATCGAATGTGCATTAGGAGCCATTCACCAAGACAAAGACTACTGGGGAGCCGATGTGGGAGAGTTCAATCCGGGAAGATTTGCCAATGGAGTGTCGGAGGCTTGCTCACACCGACAAGCGTTTTTCCCTTTCGGATTGGGTCCAAAGACTTGCGTCGGGAACAACTTGGCAGTCATGGAGGCGAGGATCGTATTGGCTATGGTGCTTCGACGGTTTCAACTGCTGCCTTCTCCAAACTACAAGCACCATCCTACAATAATCGTGGTGCAAAAGCCACAGTTCGGCTTGCCCATCATTCTGAAAGCGCTGCAGACTGAGCGATATGCTGGTTCGTAGATTTATAAGGCATTTGTTATTACACGGCGCTTGAAATTAATGGTGTTGTTGTCAAGTGGAGCCTGGCCGTCATTGCAAGTGAACTGGCTCTGAATTGCGTACGTATTCGAATTCTAGCATTTCCAATCTCTGCAATGTAAAATTGGGTTTGAGTGTTTAATTGACGAATAAAATTGTGATATGTATCTCTAGTACAAACATAGAGAGAGAGAGAGAGATTTCGCATTGGTGTATGCCCATTTTCCTTTCCTATAAAGACTTGTGGCCACTTGCTCCTTTATTTTCCGTGATCTGTTCGTTAAAAAATCGACATATAGCAACATGTATGGGTATATTGACCTTCATCCCCGCCTTCATTCCATCATGCGCAACCGTAACTTAACACAGTTCTATTACTAGTAGCAGTTGCGTGGGTAGGGCATTTAAGGATTTTATGTAGTAAGAGTTCTACCCCAAGCGGTTCTACCTTTCTAATCCATATTATTCCAAATCAAGGAAGGTACCTACGCCAGAAATTGTCCGAATAAGTGTAAATTTGAGCAGAGTTCGCCGACGAGGGTGTCCAGCTCCTGTCCCCTAAATGCTCGACGACCTACCCTCACGTCCTTCCGTCTGTCCGATCCGCGACTGCAGTCGACCTGCAGCCTATCGCTGTCGACCTCCCCGGCCTTGCGTCCACTTCCAAACTCCTCTTGCAAGTCGCTCCTACGCGCAAGCTATGGTTCCGACACTCTTTTCATTACTTCGTGAAGTATTGTTTGTCCAATGGCTTGTCCGATGGCTTTGTTGTTTGCTTAAAATATTCCTATTTTCACAATTTTGGGAAAGAAAAGGAATAGAAGCCCAAATTGGAAAATTTCATTAAAATGGCGGTATTCCTTGTGCCATTTTCACACCACCTTGTCTGAACCGTAAAAGTACCATCTAACAAAGGTACAGATTTCAAAATCTTAAACTTTTAGAGAATTACAGCGTGATCTTGCCGTGCTAGCTCCGAAATTTTAGCTTCAAGAAGCATGTCATGTGAACTCTGTCCGGTGAAATATGGTGGGAGCTAGTAGACTTAGTACGTACTCTTTGGAAAGCCACGGTTGGATTGAGATCGACAGGGCCCTAGCTGGGAGCGAAGAAACAGAGCGTACGTATTGTCTATTCACGGGATTCAGAATCACGTCCGTTCTCTAGATGTTTTCAAGATTCACGTTGAATGCGATCTTCTGATGACTGTGTCCATTTTCGATCCTCAACAGCTAGCACGATGCACACATTCAGGCGCATGTGCTTCACTGCAATTAAGACCAGATGAGCCGTCTTTATTATATATCCATTCCTGCATGATTCCTTGTCAAGTTGTGTCTGTCAAATCGATCAAGCCTGATAATCTCTAACTACTTCATCTCTCACCTAAAAGAAAGTCCAATGTGTGCCGCAATTGCAGAAGATGAAAAAAACGAACACTAACTCCAATCCGACGCCCGAGGGCATCCTCATTCTCTTCAGATGTCAAAACAGCGTCTTTTGAATATAGCCAGGCAGAGCATCGTTACTTAACCCCTACAAGATTTTGTCTATGCTTTCACCAAAAACGTTCCAAAACTGTCATTTCTAGTACAAGTATCAAATTTTAGAACAAAAAACATTTTCAAACACATGTAACCATAAGATCTTGTAGTATGCTAGTTTGAGAAGATGTGGAAAAGAATTCACAAATTTTTACCTTGTAGATTGCGAGATATTAAGGTTTGAATTGACAAAAATCCTCTTTTGGGCCTTGAGAAAAATTGGGTAGCTACACTTCACAAGGTCATATTTGTAAGAAAAAATGTCCAAAATGGTGGTGCTTCTTTAGATTCATTCTTCAAGGCAAGTTGATTGCATACTTGAAAATTTTCAAATCATTTGGAATTGTACAACAAGATAGAAAGTGAATAGTAAGTAGAAAGAAGTAGATTGAGAATGATTCAAATTACTAGATGGTTAAAAATTTAGTTATGGAATTGAAAAATGACAATCCCAATGGTTGTAATGTTTAAATAAACAATCTACACCCACTGTTTTTATTTTTTTTCAAAAATATTGAACATGGAGTTCAATAAAGGACTTCAAAGTTTATCTTAGAGTTGAAAATCCATAACTATCGACAAACCAAAACTCCTCATAACTTTCAATTCATTAACCAAAATGGAATGATTAAAAGCTTTCTATATATATATAAATCTTGAAAAACAATTTCAAATTTTTATTAAGGAAAAAGTGACTTTTGAAGAATATTTTTGAGGTGCCCAAGTTCCCCACCAAATAATGAAAATTACATACCATGCAATAACTTTTTAACCACATAGTCAAAAGTTATGAAAATTATTGTCCCTTAAAGGTACTCCTCAGGCACATGACTATTGTCTGAAAATTTCAAAGCAAATTTTTTTTAATTCCATTCATAGTGAGCTGCCCAAAATTGCTATGTTGCCAAAAAACACAATTTGGACATTTAGAGGTTAAACTGAGCAAATTTCTATGAAGATGGAAGAGTGTCAAGAATTTTTCATTTTTCTATCACATATAGACATATTGCAATAAAATTTGGGAGAAATTCAAAAATGATATTTGATTTTAATATGAAAAAATTACAAGAAGTCAAAATTGAATTGGCAAATTAAAAAAAATGTACTATATTATTTTTCAATGTTCATAGTTTTCCTCTTTGAAGAAAATGCAACAAGGACCTATTTTTTCTCTACTTTTTTTGGAGCTCACTTTTAGGAACATACTACGTTTTTTAGATGATCCTACCTTAGTGGAGGGCCAACTTCCATGGCTTACACATAAAATGATTTTTTTGCTTGAAGTCTAATATACTTTGGAATATTCAACATTGTTGTGATCTTGTGGACTTATGTAGACCTATGTAAGCTAGTGTGCAATGTTATAGATGCACCACAAACTTCATCAACACCCCCTTTGGCCACATCTGAATGTAGGAAATACTATTAATTTTGGTATTAACTCCTAAAGTTCTTTGGCATGTTTAGAGGCCAAAATTACTCCAAAATATTAGTCTCTAAAGCAAAGCTGAAATATTCATCTATATTTATTTTTTAACAAATTCAATTATAGAATCCTTTAGTTGTTAGAGTACACCATCCTAAAATTTTAGAAAAAATCATACCAATTGCAAAATCAAGATGCTTGGATTTCAAAAATAAATATTTTCAATTCTTTCCAACTAGTTAGATTTCATTTTTCAAAATATTTATCCAAAAATGTATAGATCCTACAACTTGCAACTCTATAATTTTTTGAAGAAATAAGTAGGAAATACATTAAAAAAAACTTTCAAATAAAATTCATATTCATGATTAAAAAAATAGTGAATAGAAAGAAGTAGAGATAGATTTAGAAGACTAATTAGTTGAGAAATTAGTTATAGAATTTAAAATTTTCAATTCCAATGGTTATAATGTTTCACTAAACAATTTACAAACTCTGATTTTGTTTTTTCAAAAAATATTGAAAATTGAATGAAATATAGGACTTCAAAAGTTTATTTCGGAGAGAGATTCCAGAAATGCCTACAAACAAAAACTCCTCATAACTTTCATTTTCGTTAATAAAAAAGGATGGATTCCAAGCTTTCAACACATATTTAAATCTAAAAATACTATTTCCAATTTTTGTTTCTTAAAAAAGTGATTTTTTTTAACTTCTCAAACTACCTAGTTGAGAAACAAACCTGTACATCACCTAAACTTTTTAACCATGTAGTCAAAAGTTATGAGTGTTATTGCATCTTCAAGCTACTCCACATCCAGATGCTGAGTGAAAATTTCAAAGAAAAAATGAAAACTTTGATCTTAGTGAGCTGCACAAAATTTCTATGTTACCAAAAAAAGTTGCTTCACTTAGTCTTTCAGGGGTTAATTAATGTGGTGATACATAATTGCAAATTCGATGTCTTGGTGTATTTATTACATGACATACTATAGCACTTGGTTTTCTATTTGTGTAAAGTTCCTAAATAACGACTCTTAAACATTACATGCAGACCCTCCACCACCTCAAGCCAATTTTTCAATGTATTCAAAAAAAATTAGACCTTTAAAGACCAGGTTAAGTATTCCACAAAATATAAAATATTTGACATAGTGGCCAAAGTCAACATTCCCCAAAAGACTTACTCTCGAAAAGACTCTACTATCGGATTACAGTCATTCATGTGGGACGAGGCAGCGTCTGTAATGAAAGTTAATTGAAATCTTCCAATGGAGAATACCGAGCACTGAGGCCCATCATCCTAGAAAGTTCAACCCTAAACATTGAGAGCATACATGGATCACATGTGATATACAAAAGAAGAACCGCATACACATTAAATCAGTCATAAAGTCCTTCGCCACTTTACTGCAATCACAAAAATGTGGTTTTCTAAAAGACGAGTTCATGTGGCTTGACTCCAGACTTCAAACTAAACCTGGCACTCAAGTAGGTTTTCAATTCTGGGACTGCTTCGATGAGAGGGATGAGCTTGGCGTCAATTGCCTTCTGATCCTCCTTCTTCTCCTCCGACAGGGTGTTCTCCTCCTGCATTTATATGATTCACAGCAGGGGTCAGAATCTACATCGCAAATATGCTGCAATATACCTAGACATAAATCTACAACATCAGCCATAGTTCTCACACTTCACTTCCCCAAACTGGTGACAAATGCAATTGAGTACTTACATCTTTCTCAGCTTCGAAAAACTCAGACTCTCCCTTCTTCTTCTTGGTAACTTCCCTCTTGAAATAGGAGTCGGCGTATTTGACAACATCGACAGATGAAATATCGATCTTAGTGGATGTCGCAATAACGTAAGCCTGATTCACTCTCCTCAAAGGGACGCCATTCACCTTGAATGGTCCTGTGAGACATACGACCATCAAATTAAAACCCTGTGTCAAATATCAAAACCTGCCGCTGGGATCTGTACTAGAACTAACTGCTGTCGATAAAGGCAAAAGACGTGGAAAATGAATCCAGGGAATGCTTGAGAAAGGTTGCCTCTACGCTAGAAGAGAAGAACACCCAACGCAGAGATTCCGTTCGACATATGTTAAACGGTTGCCCTCGGGAAGAGGATCAATAGGCGTCGCAAAGGGAAGAACAAGAAGCAACATTCGAGAAGGTATATCGACCCTTTATAAGCACAAGGAACTATCATGTGATGAGTTAACCATAAGAGCGACAAACCCCTAATAACCAAACCTCACAACCGGTATATCCAAAACATTATAATAATCTTATTCCGAATATGGAAGGAGTGAAGTACACACCGGTAACCAGTAGAAGGCCGGATTCCAACTGCTTCAGGAACACAACACGCTTGCCCTTGAAGTGACCAGCCAACAGAATCAGAACAGTTCCTGGAGAGATGCTTGACCTGCAAGTCCCAAACAGTCACAATTTAGAACAAATGCAGTGACATCAAAGATAACCTATACCTTGCCATGCAAGTGGCCATACAATAGATATTCCTGACTGGAAATGAATACATGACTCGAATAAAGCCGATACTCATCAAGCTTCCGAGAGAAACCGCACTCAAAAATACTCAGAAGTGCAGTCCGCTGACGTGCCATCTGGAAACCGAATCAAGAGATTCTACTATCAAACCCCTCAAACCCTGACAACAATACCTCCTAGGTCAAAAAATTATTCCATGGCATCATACTCCATAATTGTATGAACAAAAATAAAACGGAGAAGCGATAAAAACTTTTACACCCTCCTGGCCAAGACTTATATTTCATAACCGTAATTCCGTAATTCTGTTATCGAACCTCAAAACCCTGATAACAGCCTGGACAAACTACATTCTCACGCAAAAAAAATTCCTACTTGAACCAAAAAAAAAATTGAACAGGAATCGCAGCATACACCAAACGAAACCCTAAAAACCGAGACGCACCTCAGCTTCGGCGCGTTGACGACCTTGTTCTTGTGCAGGGGCTTCTTAACATCATCAGCCGGGTAGAACTTGGGAGCACGGACGGCGGGAACCTCGGCCGCGGCAGCCTTCTGGTGTGTGGGGAAGCTGCCACCATTCTTGGCCTTGATGGCCCACAAGCCGCGCTTGTGGTAGGTCTTGGACCTGCCGTTGCGTCCGATGCCCCGGACAAGCTCCTTGTTCCTGCTCGTTTTCACAGGCTTGGGGGCCATCGCGACGAAAATGTAAGGACCGTGAACGCAGCTCAGCTCGGTGCGCGAGGCGTCGGGGACAAAGAGACCTGCCCTAATGAGCTTCCGCAGACTTCAAGGCTAGAGCGCCAAACCCTAACCCTCACGACGAATGAAAAAATTATCTTCATGGATGGACTACAGTAACATCGTCGCTCTCACAGAATGGATGAAGTACACCCCGCTCTCCGTAATATCACATCGTCCTTTTTCTCACTACTGAGTCAATACTGACTCTCGCTTCCAAAACTTTTTCAGAACTCTGGTTTACGTTTGATGTAAACCTGCCTATGACAGGCAAAATGAATGGTCTATCCTATTGCCATTAGAAAAAATAAAGATTTCATGATTCAGATTTTTTTCCATACAAAGGCAAATGTGAGAATGAAGGAAGCAATTGAAATTTTATTTTTTGGACAAAGTAAGAATTTTCTATGAATCTTTAAAAGGAGCTGCCCAATTGGCCCAGAAGAGTCTCTAGACTACCCCAAATCATAAAAAAGTGTTTACATAATGGTCATCTTATCACCTAAAGCATGCACAATATTTTCTAACTTGGCTACAAGATTTCCTAACATGGTCATGACATGATGGAATAAAAAAGTAACTTTTTATGATGAGGTTATACTAGAAAGGTGTAAGTGTCCTATGACAATCACTAGTAACTCCAACCATTAGAGGGGATTTGAGGCCTCAGGAGGGTTGTTTCAAGCCTATTCCCTGTGCAGTTCGGGAACGATTGATTGCTGTTAGGAAAAAAATATCAAAAAAAAAAGAGTATACATATTAGTTTTGAAATGCAAAAAGAAGTTGAAAAAAAATTCATTTTTTTTCTTGACGTGGTAGTGTTGCGGCCACATCAATCTACCACGGCGGCACCGTTCCTGCATTCCCCGCAGCTTGGGGACTCGCAATCTCCTAGAGGCCTCAAATCTTCCCTAATGGTTATCTCTCAAGGCATTGATTATGGCCACAAATCAATCTATTGTAGTCCTAATCCCATTTATTGGAAAAAATTTGTCATGACTTGATATAAGCCTTTCATGTGTAGTTTTCTAGGAGCCTATGATGAAAGATTTGCTTGTCATAGGCAAGTTTACCTTAGTTCCTCATTAGTTTGAAATAAAATTAACTCCTAAATGCTCAACCTAGGATAGGGTGAGTTGACCCCCTCATTAACCAACAATTTAAACATTGAAATTTTTTATTTGCAGCACATGATAAAATTTGCAATAAGAGGCCCCAAATTAGGTTGAAAAGTTGAAAAAATAATTGAAAACAAGGTACAAAATAGGGAGCAATTTTTTACAATTACCCTTTTGTGGGGCAATGAGGGGGGTAATCCTCCTTGACCCTCACCTCCATGGATGATGAATGTTCACCTAGCCCCATTGTACTTCATCAAGTTAACTTCTAAAGAACAATGAGTCATAGTGAAGTTGATAATTCTTGCAATTTAGGAGTTTGGAAATAGAGTACCTACATGAATATGAAGCAAGGATTCAACACACACCAAATTTAGATGACAAATCTTCCAAGCCCCTCAAATTATTCCTATGATATCTAATCCTAGTGAGTCAAGCAATGGCCCTTGAATTATTGTTCATCCTAAGTTTAGTGAGATTTACCCTACATTCCACTTGGTGATTGATTGATTAACTATTTATCCACATGTTGATTAATTAATTGACTATTTATAGGGCACACAAGGTGAGCATGGGTGGGGGAGAAGGATATTGAAGGCTCTTCAAAAATAGATGTAAACTTTTAGCACACTCAATTTGTCAAGTGTTGGAGTAGTTGCTCTTACATGTTTCTTTGGTTGAGTACAAGATTGTAAGTTAACTTGCTAAGGAGGACAATATATAGATAGGAGTATATGCCATGTTGTAGGCTCATACAAGTTTAGGAACAAACTCAGGCTATGATACCTCCATCCACCATAACTTCCTATAATTATCCTTCAAAGAAACAAATAAAAACTCAAGAAGGTTCATACAAAGTCAATTTTTATAGATTTTTTCAAAATCATTACACAAGGTGTAGAATGTCCCTCTTGGATAAATATAATTATTTATCCAACAGAGTGCCCAAATCAAAAGTTATATTGCTGGAAGTTTAGGAAAAATAGTTGCAAAATGCTTCTTGTATCTAAAATTTTTGGCAAGTTTGTAATTGACATGATTTACGTAGTGGTAGAAAAGACATTAAGTGTAGTATAAAAGTTTCATTCTATGAGAAGTCAATGTAATAAAAAAAAAATTTGTGCCTTCAAATTTTATAATCTTATAATTTTAGCAATCATAGCTTCCAAGAACAATCCAAACATTCTTTTGGTTTGTTGGTGCAATTTATGTCCTTGATTGAATATCAATTATCAATATGCTCAATGCACACCAAAAATAATGGAATTTATTGATAATTCTTGAGTGAAAACATGCCAAGGTTCTTTAGAAAGTAATATTCAATGAAGAAGTTTCAAACATGATATTGCAATATATCAATGGTAGGAATAAAAAATGCTTTGCATAAATCAAGGATATAAATATTTTAGAAGTATTCTAATCTATTTATGTTTTAACTTTGATCCAACTATCTTTGTTTTAGCACTTGGGATTAAATCAATAAAAAAATATTGATTGTTACATTCATGATTGTTCCTTGAAACAATGATGTTGTCATATTATATATTGGACATTATAATATGAAAGTTAGACTACATAGTGATACCTTTTGTCAAAATGTTACTCAATATTGTCACATGCATTTTAGTTTCATAGCTTATTTTTTACATAATTGGTATATAAGAGGGTGAAAAGTAAAAAGTAAAGTAATATATTTTGAAATCTATAGTACATGGTACTACTATAGACATAGAATACAAGATATAAGATTCCAAGACATAGAATATTATAGGAGCTTATTTGGAAACAAAAATAATAGAATTGTGTAGAACCAAATTAAAAATAATCAATTTATTATAACTTGATCATACTTTAGATTTTGGGTGTCCTAAAACTTCCAATACTTGTTTTATTCTATTTAAATATAGTGATGAAATGATTAATTACTATGGTGTATGAATATGGTTCATTCATTAAGTGGGGTATAATGAATTATTTAAAAGAATTTTCAAGTACATATACAACTAAAGGATGGAAGTGTGAAGGAAATTGTTTGCTTTGCAAGCTTATAATTATAATTATAACTTAATCTAAGCAATTTGATTATCTTGGCAACCAAAAACCGAATGTTGATTTAAGAATGTGTGAAAAGGAACCTTAAAAAGAACACATTATGAAACTCTCTTGGTTTGCATTTTAGAGGTGCTTAAATAAATTTTGAGTCTCTAAAAGGTTTTCAAAAAGAGCAAGTTTGAATTGGATTTTGTCCCTTCTATAAAACACTAAAAGGTGCCTATATACTACAAACTTCAAAAATTCATGACTATCTAATTCTTCAAAGGTCCTAGATATATAAAACATATTTCCTTTATAAATGCTTCTTCTCTTCCAATGAAAAACTGTAAAAATATTTTGAGGGGTTTATCAAATCTAAGAAAAGAATCATCATTTAGAAAGATGCCTTATTTCCTAAAAATCCCTTGAATCTTGATCTTTGTGCAAATTGAATGAATGGTTGAAATCTTCCTCCCCATCGAAGTGGTACGAGCATCACCACATTTCAATATACGCACAAAGAAGGTCTCTAAATACTACTATATTCACTATTATTATGCTAATAATATGCTAATATCTAAAACTATATGCAAATATATGATATTACACAATTATATATTTATAAAATATGCACATTTCATTTTTTAGACATTGTAAACTTGATGATTAGATATTAAGACTAACCTTCCAATATTGTAATAAATACATGAGTTAGTTCTACGTATGCATATAAGCCTAAATCCTAAATAACATATGGATTTCATTTTTAGCATTGACATTCAACAAAAAATTCAAGAAAAATATTTGTATTTATACTTTCAACTAATATGTCCTTAATAAGGTTAAGATGTCTAACTTAACATCCATAGGACAAAAAATTACTTCAATTTCTATCATATGCCTATAAATATGAAGCATCCAATAAGTAATACATACACCAACATTCAATCATATGCCTTGCAACTTCATGTTGTATAGTGTACCATGGAATGCACACCAAATTAGCATACCACAACACAACCAAGCACACTTCCACTTTATATGGTTCAAATCTACACATAAATTTCCATGTTTCTATAAACAATGGTGTTTTGCTAACATCCTCCTATTGTCTTAGAGGTCTACATAACAACACTATTTACAAATTATTTGAGGCTTTATGTTAAATTGAATGGAACTAGGGTAGCATTTTAGTTCAAAAGATAATGTGGCCTAACTTCCTTGGTTCACACCAAAAAAATCTTCTTATATTCTTGGGTCTTCAGAAATGCCTTGGAACCAATGCTACCTAGTTAAACAGTGTCATGAATAGGTGTCTATGATAGGCAAATATGATGGATGAACTCAACAACATTTCATTTATCGTCCAACATTTTAGTTTTCAAGCACAAGTCCCAAGACCTAAACAATTTCGGAGACATTCAATCTTGAATTTGTTTCCAAGGGACCGCTAAAGCTCTTGCAAAATCCATGTGCAATTGCAATGAAGCTCTTAGCATCGCTTGACAAATTGATCACAAAGACATCCTCAATGAGATCCAAGACATTATCAAATTCTCGTCGAAAGGAATTGCTGAATTTATTGCTTCAAGAATCTATGTACATAAAAGAGTTTGAATTTTTTGAATATGATAATGATTCATGGCTTTGAAGACCATCAATTGTGTCCAAATGCGAAGTTGCAATTGTGAGTAACGAGATTGATAGAAAGTTTGTCAAGAATGGCACAAAGAAGTGTATGTTGTCATGTGAGCGGAGTGGTTGGTTATAGTCCGGGGGGAGTATGGTTAGGGCAAAGGTTACACTACACAAACCATATTAACCGTTCTTTTTTCTATTATTCTACCATATCCGTTGCATCACCTTGTCTTATGTCCACCTAATCCCCACCTTCTTCGTTGTCCTCATCGCACAAAATCCCTTGTCTTTGGGTTTATAGTCTTGCTTTCAATATTATTCCTAATTTGAATATGTCGAATGCAAAAGACCAAGAAGAAGAGGAGAAGAAGAAGTGGCTACCGGAGAGAATATATGCAATTCAAGGGAGCAACTTTCAATCTATTTGCACCTTGTTTGGATGTGGTGATGAAGGGGAATGAGTTAGTTTATGAAGCATAAAATTTGTGTTGTGTAGGTTAAAATTGTGGTGGATGATTTGTGTGTGCAATGTTTGCTGTTTAAGAATCCAGTTTAACTCAACTAATTGGATCTATTTGACATACGGGGGGGATTACACTTTCTTGCATTAAGACATGTGAGTTGGATTAGACAAGCAAGTTTGACGAAGGTTTCACCTATTTCATTACCTTGTAAAATTACTACTTTCTTAGGTAATACAAAATTTGTACTTTTATAAGTATGTTTCTTGCAATGTGCTTCAATTTTATGCGAGTTGATTATTAAGAATAGGGTAAGCTTTTAGAGCTTTACTACTTGTAGGTTGTTGTACTTCAAAATGTAGATCGCTCATTGGGTGAAGTTTAAATGCAATTTTGATATGAATGTTTGAACCAAGAAGAATGGCATTTTGATGATAATGAAAATCTTTGAGAATAATTGTGTAATGCTTGACTTTCAATCTTGCTTTTCTAAAACCTTACTCCAACCAAATTTGTGGTGGCATTCTCTAGGAGAGGAGACCACACTAAATTAACTTGAATAAGGATGGTGGCTTCCAAAGGCATCTCTTGAAACTAGTAGGCTGACCATCCAAAAGACAATTGAAGCCTTGCTAGGTATTGTGAGATATGAGCATTTTATCATATGTATTTGTTGAGGAGGTTATACAACATTATTAGTGATATAGAAAAATTTATTTCTATTCCATGGTCAGTGACTTTCCATGATTACATCACATGCTATTAGGTTATACCATATGAATAGAAGAGTCGTTACAGTGGTAACATGCGATGATGTAGGGGACAAGATTTTATTCCTAACATCTTCAATATCCTCTACGTTTTTGTTGAGATCCCAGATGTTGTTGAGATTTGAGATTGTACACATTGTTGTGAAGACTCTGGAGGAGCAATCTCAAGTTAGGGGTCATCTTCAATGATACAATTTTCCTCTGTAACTGAAATACTAGGTAATCATTGTCCTTGATTTTGGAAGCTTACAGGGAAGATGCTTTGAACAAACCTTCGACTTAGTTCCATAGTTCTATTTTGGAGAGTTGGCTTTCTATTGTCAAAAAAAGAAAAGAGAAGTGTTGATGTGGAGACCATTGCGAATGAAGACTCTGCTTGTAGTAGTTTTCCTACTAACGCTACATGGACATGAATAGCTAGAGCTACCCTTGTCACTTTCAACTAAAAGTTTACAGAGGCTACTAGTAGTAGTCAATGTCTATAATGCATGAATTCTATTATAATGCAATTGTTTACAAATGCCCTCTTCCAAATCTTCTTTCTCCTTAGGAAAGTCATGTGAAAAGATGTTTTGGAAGAAACTCTTTCTTTATGCAATGTAGGCACCCTAGTCTTATGTCATGTTTCTCAAAAAACTATTTTTTTTCACTACAACTTGGTAATTGTGAGTATAGATTTTTATTTTGGACATGTTGAAAAGATAATAATCTAAAGCATTCTGGAGAGTGAATGAAGAACACTCTTTGATTGATCTATGAAAGAATTGCAACTAATAGAAAATCTCCAAGATACTCTTAGTTCTTGGAAGCTATCAAGATTTGCATCTGGGCATGTGCAGGTAAATGCTCTCTCACTTGACCATGCAAATCCCAAAGTTGAAAACAATCAATATTAGGATGTTGGTCTAGCCAACTCTAGAGGATTGAAATAACATCCCAATGTTCTTCCTTCAATGATACAATATTTTTCAAATATGTTTCAATAAGGGCTTTGCTCTAGTGATGTAGATGCTTTAGAGTTTCTTCACATCAACTCCTCCTCTAACAAATCCCACTTGTCGAAAGATCCAAGCCAAATCCTTTACTCCATTTTTACTAGCTCTCAACTGTTTTTTCTCATCTCATCGTATTAGAGCCTTTGTATCTTGCATCACATTAAAACCTAATCCAATTTTCATTGATGGCCATAACATTTTGTGGTTAACCCATTTGATAAACAATCAATCACCTTCAAAAGTTGGATCGATTTGATCTAGTGTCAAAATATTATCAACATTCCCATTGAAATTTTGATATCTAATGAATGTTATAATTTGTTCACAATTAGAGCTTCTCATGCCATGGCATAGTGAGTAGATGTAGGTACCACCTCGATAGCCCTCTAGCAACCAAGATAGACCTCTCATAGGCAACTTCATGGCGAGCTCTTCTAGTGTTGGCCGACCAAACACATCTCCAAGGACCCACAACAACAATGCCTTCAAAAGTGGTTCTAGTGCAAGTCATGGTGGTAATTTGGGCGCCAATAGTAGTAGTGGTGGTAGTAGCGGTGGGATCAATAACAAGAGTGTGGCATTCAACAAGGGTTTGCCTAGCGACCCTCGGTTGCCAACCACGAGTAGCATGCCTATGCCATCTGGAAGAGGAGGGGGGGCAACAACAACAACCAGCTCAGGAGGCTCTTTGGCATTGCGTGGAGGTAGCATTGGCATTGGCCCGCGGCTACGAGCCGAGGGCTTAATGGTGCCACCAGCCTCAGATGCTGCCACATTACGGCGACAAGTTGCAGCATTGCAAATTGACTTGGAGGCTCATATTGATGGAGAACAACGGCTTCAGAGCATCAACCATGAGCTGCGTGAAAGGTTGAATGAAGTAAAATCTCTTTCTTTGCTTTCACTTTATTGAGTCTTTTGCCATATTTTCCAAGACAATTATGTGAATTGAAGTATGTAGTGAGAGTCATGGGCTTGCCACATGTGAACCCCATCCACGATTTTATTCACCAATTGTATCATGGTCATATTTAACTTGTAAAAAGTTGAAGTATTTAGAAAAGAATGTTCTCCGAAAAGATGAAGTGGACTAACATCCTTGGCTCATACAAAAGATGATCCTTGTTTTGAACCTATGCTCCTAGATCTTCAACAATGTTTGGGGGATCTAATGTACACAAGTACCTTGTTGTATAATTTTATATTTGTAAATTTTTCATGTAATTTTTCTTGGAGATCTATCAACACAATTATAGATGGATTGTTTGTATCTGCTCAACCAATAAGACCTAATAGAAGCTCTTTTCTGGTCCTCAAAAGGAGAGAGGATTATTGACCCTCTTATTTTGGATTTTCAAAATAAAGAGGAAACTTGTGATATTTGAATACTTGTTGATAGTCAATACTCTTTACAAGCCTTGATTTTCCTTCATTTTTTTGGATGGATAGTAATTGGTTGGAAAAATCAAGTTTATCATGTAACAAATCATGTCTTTGCTAAAATATGGCTAGACAAGGCTTACATGTAGAAAGGCTCTAAAGTAACTACAATTAAATACAAAATGTTTCTAAAAACAATCCCTACAAATTTTTGGCCTAAATTTACAACAAGACTTATATGTGAAAAGACTCCAAAGTTGTTGCAACTAATTAATTGTAACATGTTTCTAAAACTAATCCCTTCAAATTCTTGGCTAAAATTTAAAACTTCTATTTGTCATATATAGCATTGAATCAATATTGGATATACTTATTTTTGACACTCTAAAAATTAACATTTTATTTGTACACTTTCCAAAATTTGTATATTCAAAAAAAATTAATTTTTTTTTATTTCTCAAAAAGATCCAACAAAAACTTGTACAATTTAAAAATAGGTTGAATCTATAATGTTTATTTGGACAATTTTAAATGAAGTTTTTTATAATTGGATTGAAATTGGAAGAAACTATAAATTATAGATTACCTAAATCCTATATAGCTATTTTAAGCCTTTAAGGTTTTCTTGCTTGCAAATTTTTCTTTTCTAATTTGGGTATCATTATATTTGACTACAATCATTAATATGTTTTAGTACAACTTCATTTCATATAATACAGTGTACATGGGTGCAAAGTTGTATTTTAGTACATTATAAAGATTTTATAGAACTTAATTTAATATCTTAATTTCACAGTGTTGTGATCCATTGTTATGACTTCATCTAGTTGAATTGTCACATATTCATCTTTATATACTTTCACCCAAAATTTGGAAAGCACTCTTGAATATAAAATCCAACTCTAGTAAACTAACAAAATACTATTTTTCTTATGTAATGAGTGGTGATTTTGCAAATGTTGCAACACTTGTACTACTTGTATGGAATATATATGTATGGTCCCCAAGAGACCTTTAAGGATTCATGTAAACTAGCTTGGCATTGCTATCATAACATTTTTTTAACTATACTACATTGAAATTAAAGACATAATTATGCACTTAGTAGTACCATTGAAGACCATTGAATCCAACATTTTTTCTCACTTATCTTATTATAGACATTAATGTTTGAAAAAAAATTGAAAACCCTTGTATATTGGGTTCAAGACTGTCATCATTAGAAACTACAATTAGAAACCTTGTGAGAAAAAATTACTTTAGTCTATTTCTCGTAGTATTTATAATTAAAAAATAATTTGTAACTCAATAACAATGGAAATTTTTAACATTATCTAGACTCTTTGTTCCAAATTGTGCCAAAAGAATTCAAATGAATTCTCCTTCTTTTTTATTTTTATAATATATTATATATGAATATAGTCATTCTTGATTCTTCTTACTTTTATAAGTTTTCAAATGAAGATATTTTTTAGTTCAACAAGTATTTGTGCGTAGGTCCAAATTCATTTGTGTCAAATTAAGTTTGCACATCCTTTCTCATTTAAGGTTCTTTGAGAATGTTTCTATTACCTTGTAGGCCCCAATGCCTCTTTCTCTATACTATAGAGAATCTTGTGAAACAACCTTAGTACATATTTCCTTTTGCAAACTTTATGATACTAGTTTGACTTTAGTTTCAATTTTATGTAATCTTTTAACCTTCAAATTTTTTTTTATATAGTAATTGTTGAATACTAAATTATAGAGATGAATTGATACATTGTTGTTTCTTATTTTGTTTGACAGATTAGAATTGTACATGAAACAAAATCATGAAAATGTAGAAAGAGCTGAAAGCGAACTAAATACCCTTCATGAAGATATGGAACAAACTTTAGAATTGCAACGACATTTGGCACAAAGGTATGTAGTAATGACAAAAACAATTATTATGTGTATACAACTACTATTATTGTTTAGGTTTCATTTCTACTTATTCAATTAATAAATCATTTTTTTATAACAAACATGCCTTAAATTTAGCACATAATGAAATATAAGTTCAATATGCTTCATTTAAAATTTTCAACAATACAAGAAAGTTAAATTATGGAATTCTAAGTAGATATTGTAATTTTTAAAATTCAAACAGAGCTCAAATTCTAGAAAAAGAAAAGAAAGATATGGAAAATGTAATGGCAAAAACTAATCAAGCATATGAATTAGAGCGTGCAACACTTACTAATCGTATATCTTCCATGGCACATGAATTACATGCAAAAGAAGAATCAGAAGCAAAAATTGCATTTCTTGAGGTTAATAAAAAATCTTCAATGTTCATATTCAATAATCTAAATTAATATGCACATTTGAGCTTAAGAAAAATAAAAATCTGGACTATATTTATTTTTTCATATGTTTTTAGACATCAAGGTTATAAAAGTATTTTTATACTTTATCTCAGAGATTAACATACCTACAAAATATGCCTAATCAACTTTTATAAAATTGAATAATTATAAATACAAAAATATGTGTGCAGTCACAATTAAGTAATACAACAAATTTAAAGGATAAATTAGAAGAACGATTGCAAATTATAACAGAAGAAGCCAATTTTCTTAAGATAAAACAAGAAGAATACACTGAACAAATGCGTGTACTTTTTGAAAAGGTAAAATCTAGTTTAATTGATTGTGTATTAATAATAATTTATATTGTTTTACAAATGATCTTATTTGATTTTAAAAAATTTACTTATTAATATGATATCTAAGAATTATAAATATAAAAATTAAAGAAAAATTATTTGGAATTACAACACATACATAAATATTTAAAACATTCTTTACACATCACTTTAACAGGATGAAATTGAACAAAAAATTATACATATGGCTAATTTATCTAGTCTACGAAGGTACTTTGGTCATTTCAAAGAAGGGATTAGAGATCAATGTATTGAAAGGGCAAATACATTACGAGCCATCAAATATTGCAATTTAAGAGTATTGAGTTTAGGTTGGCATACTTTTCATATGGCGGTTGGACGGTCCAATTTAATAAGGAAAAGAAATGCATGTTACAATAAGGTATTTTACTTATTTTCTAATTCTGACAAATAGAATTATGTATATATATGTATTATTCAAATTGAAAACATAAACAATTTTTGAAGTTAAATTGACAACCTTTTCCAGCAAATTTTAGAAGATTGTTTTGCTATTTGGATAAAAATGGTACAAGCTAGTCAAATAAGGAAAAAAAATCTTGTAAGACATGCAAAAGAGAGAGCTAGGCGCATTTTACTTTCTTGGGAAGACTACTTGATGGCAACTCGTGCAAATCCTAAAAGACATCAACTTGCATTTCAACATTATAGTTTTCATACTAGGACCAAAACTCTACAAGCTTGGAGAAAAATTGTGAAACTATGGAAATTGAATGAAGAAGATGAAGAAACATTGTCTACAACAGCAAGGACTCACTATGAGATTTTCCATAAAAGAAGAATAATAAATGAATGGAAAGATTGGTTGCAATATCTTATTCGACCAAGGAAAAGGAAGTTGTTGAATGTACAAGCACATATCAATAAAATGACAATGAAACAAGCAATGTCAGCATGGCAATGTATCATGCGCATCCAATGGATGATGCGTATTAAAATGGAAGAAGCTATAAAGTATGAAAAAAAATGGATTTACATTCGAACCATGTCAAGGTATCCATAGAGCATAAAATAATGCATATATTCATGGCTTCTACAATTAAAACTAAATGAATCTTCAAAACAATAATGACTTTCATCTATAATATTTCAAAAAATAATTACTAATTTTGTACCAAAATGGAAGTATTGTAGGATACTAAAACTTTCTATAGAGTTTTCTTTTAAGAATTAAAAACTATATAAGATTTATATGACAAAAAAAATGTTGTATTTCTAGAAATTGAAGCTTAACAAATTATCTTTGAAAGTTATGTAGTGAAAAATTTGAGAAAAATTCTTAATAATATTTATTTTGATGTTACTATTTTAGAAAAGATAAAAAAATTTACAATCAAAAATGATTTAGGAATTGGTAACAACTTAGTGAGATGGTTGTATATTTATAAGGAAAAATTCAATTCAATAGTTTTACATTCTTTGAAAATACATACACAAGGAGGACTATATATGTTGCAAATATCTACAACTTGAAAATTGAAATAATTTTAAATCAATTTTTTTAGAAAATAAGCCAACAAAATCAACATTCTTTCAACATTGATGCTCAAAATCCTAAAATTGAGTTCAAAATAGTAATAAAATTCATCAAAAATAAAAAAATTCAATCTAAAAAGATTGTAATTAGAAAAAAATAAAATATTTTTGAAAGATGTGAAAACTTTTAAAAAGGTACCACATATAATAATGTACCTTAGATATAAATTTGAGTCAATTGAAGGTATAGTAAAAAAAATTATGGCCAAGAAACCACCCCATATAGAAAAGCAGGTTTGAAAGTGGTATAATGTTTTCTTACAATGACAATGAACCTTTGAATGTCAATTTTTATTGGAGATCCTCTACACTAATGTTATAAGGATAGCAAAATTAATTAATCTCCAACGTAAACATTTATGTTAAACATTAATAATGAATGAATGAAAAAAGACATCAAATACAATAATTTTATTTCAAGTGTTATTAAATAAAGTTGAATGATGGAAAATTGAATAAAAACTTGAATTAGCCTATGTAAAATTTGACATTATATTGTTTGAATTCTTTTATTTTTATTTTTATTCTTTTGAAAAAAATTCATTGCAAATAATTATAAAAATCAATTCTCAAATCAAATTGTTCAATTAATCTAGTAAATACATAAAAACCAAAAAAGTCCAAATAATTATCAATGTATAATTTATATTTTTGTAATAAATAACATTTCGTAGAGAATATATAGATACATAAATTTGGAATTTGGGGTACAATCATCAACTAAAAAAATTGGTAGTTTTGATTAAACAATCAATAAACTTGTAAAATATCTATAATATAAAATAAAAATAGATAATGTTATATTCTTGTTAAAATATTCACACTTTGTATTGAAAAAATCAATTTAGAAACTTGTTTAAATTCAAAAAATATTTGAAAGATAGATAGACATTCATTATTATTGTACCACAAACTTTAATAGGTTTAAAGAAGCTCTTAGAAATATGGATGTTGAAAGAAAACTCAAATTAAGAGCAATAAAATTCCAAAAAACAAAACAAGGTAAATTTGTTATTAAAAATTGGCAACATTTGACACAAGAAAAACAACGTAGTAGAGTTTATCAACAAGTTGCGTTGCAACATTATGCAAGTCATCTTTCCAAAAAGGTGCCCGAAGAATTAACTTTTAAGCTTACATAATGTTGTGAATATTATTATTTAGTTTTACAACAATATAAACATAATTAGAACCTTCTGGATTTTAGGCATTGTACCATTAGTATGTTTTGGATTGAAAATGATATTTGATTGAATAGAACTTATGATTTTATATAAAAATTATGAATATACACAATGATGGATTGATGGTCATTTGAAACAATAACAATATTAGAATGAATAGTTTGAGATTTAACATGCTTTTTTAAATGCAGACTTTTAAAATGTGGACAGATACAATTTCAATGAGTAGAACTAAAAGAAAAGCAATTCGTGAAGTTAATCAATGTTTGATGAGAGCATCCATGATTTTTTGGCGAGATCATCATTATTATCATTTGCTTAAGTAAGGATGCTACAAATGCCAAATATTTAATGACATATGTATTATCAAGTCTATAATTTAACACAAGAACTTGAAGTGTATATAATATAATTGTGAATTTAAAAAATGTTTTATGAAATAGGAAGAAAAAAGCAAGGAAAGCAAAGGTGTATAGAAAACGGAAAGATCTAAAGGTATTTTTTATAAATCAATAATAGTTATTATTCTTTTTTAATTATATATTTTAACCAATCCTTATCCACCTAGTTTAAATGTGTTTGGCTTTCACCATTGAAAAGTAGGATTTGAAAATATTCATATTAAAATGATATCAAACATTTATTTAATTACACACATTTTTAGGTAGCCAAAAAATGTTTAAATGAATGGTGGGAACTTATGGCTTGGAAACGGAGAGCTAACCAACTTGATTCTTTATTGGCACAACGACTACGTCGAACTCTTTTACAAAATAGCTTACACAATTGGATGTATGCAACTTTCGATGGCCTTTTAGTTGCAAATGCAAAGTTTCAAGATGATTTAATTCAAGCTCAAGTACATTTATTCATTCAATCATTCATTCAAGTTTCAATAACTATTTCTAAAAATCAGCACGTTTTGAAAAACTAAAAATTATTCACAAAAAATGTTGCTATAAAATTTTCATGTTATAAAATGAATCATTTTTTACCTTATAAAATATTTTCAACAATAGGTACATGTTCTAATTTTTAATTAAAAATAATTCACTAAACCTTCTGTTAATATTTTATTTTTGATAAGCTTGTTAAATTATAGAACTTGTCTACTATTGTATTCTTATCCAAACAATTGAAGGTGTTTGATTTCAGTCACAATGTAAAGAACAAAAAAATCAAGTTTCAACAGTGGATGTGGAAAATTTACAACTCATTGACCGCTTACACAATATGTCATCTGAAATAGCTTATTTAAAAACAAGTGTGAACGAAAGGAATCAAGAAATGAATGAGCTTCATAGGGCTCTTGAAGATGCTGCCATGGTAGAAACTTCAATTCGAGATGAAATTGATCATCAACATTCTCGAATAGAAGAGTTACAAAATAATAACATTATTTTGCAGGTTTGATTTTAATAGTACATACTTTTATATTTGTTTCATGACAAGAAATATTATTATTTGTTGTAAACTTTTAAAGATAACAATAATACATCCATGAGTTTCATACTATGTAACCATATAAATCATCAATTCTAGTGGTTAAAAAAAAATAAGAAACTCCATTTCAAGTGGATTAAAAATGTATATTGAAGTTGAAAATTTAAAAACATACACAGAAGAGGATTCAAACAAAGAATGTAGAAGATACAGCTGATGAAGTTCATCACACATTAGAACTTCAAAATTTGGAACAAAGCTTACAACAATTGCGAATTCAACTTGCAGAAAGAACATCTCAATTGGATTCGTATGAAAAGGTTAAATAATTGAAGTTTTTCTAACTAAATTGTTTTTTGTCATTTCATATCAATGCTTACTACATAATATAATTTAACACATTTACATTCTAAAATTCATATAACTATTAGAATCATATTAAATTTTTTTAATTTAAAACATCATATGATTATAAACATAAAGTTCAAAATTTTTAAATGATAAAAGATGATTTCTATATTGATGAATGTAGGCACTAAAAGACACTGCTGAAAGATTAGAAGGAGCATCTGATGAATCACAAGAAAAGTTAACAAGTGCATTTGAAATTGCTGGATCTTTACGGAAATTGTTGGAAGACCGTGAACATCAATATGCTAGCCTTGAAGGAAGTTCTAGGGTGAATACATTGAAAGGATCATTTACATTCAAATACTACTTTGTTTGACTCATTTAAAGTCAGATTCAAGAAGTTTATTAATATTTTATGAACAATATAAATTATTTATGCATATTTTTAAACAATCAATTTTAATCTTTTTTTTAAGTAAATAAAGTTTAATTAATTGCAATTGTAATAATTAGAGACAAAACTATTATTCTAATTTTATATTTGCAGAGGCGAGAATTAGAATTAGGAGAAGTTCAAAGGAAATTGGCCTCCGCAAATTGTACATTGTGTGAGACTGTAGAAGCTCGTGATTCACGAATTGAAGAACTTGAGAACATTCTTTCACAAAAACAACTAGAGGTATATTACTTCTAAAACAAAAACCAATAAATTTATTGAATAAATTGATGTTTTTGAATGTTTCATAATCACTTAATGGTTTCTTTAGTATTCTTTTGCTAGAATGAATTATTTTAAGAAAAATATCATATTAATATACCATACAAATGGATTGAAATAATTGTAAAATGTAATTAGATTGCTAATACACAAACACAACTTCAAGATTTGGAAGTAGCATTGGATGCAAAAGAAAGTCATGTCCGGAAATTAGAATATGAAATTCGATTAATGTCTGGTAAATATTTTTATCTTAAAAATTGATTGCTTATAGATTTCATAAAATTATATTAATCAAGTGTATTTTGCAATGAAAATTTTAAAATTCCAATATAAAGTTGGATGTAATTTGTATATAAAAATTTACGTATTTATTGAAATATTTTACAGAGCCTCATGTGGTGAAAGCTTCAAAATTTGTATCAAGTTTGAGTTCATATGCACCAACACCAACCCAAACAAAAATTAGTTCTCATTCTCAAGGTCATCCACAACATTTTCATCAACAAAGTTCAATGCAACAACAAAATTCAATGTCTGCACCCCATAGCCCAAGTAGAAAGCATACTCCAACAACTTTACGATCTCATGGGCGTCCATCACAAAATAGTGTAGCAATGGGATCACCAAGATTGCAATCAATACAAGTGCAAGAATCTTTACGTGATACATATGCTCAAACCAAACAAGCTCTACAAAGCTCTAGTGGAGGTCCTAATGACATTGATGGAATTAGATTTAGATCTTCAATTTCTGGTAAGTTACAATTTTCATCATTTTATAGTTTGTATATTACAATATAAAAAGACACCATCATTAGGGAATCATAAATCATGATTTAATATATATCATATCAAAAAATAAATTCAGATACTTACAAATACAAAATGGTGAGGTTAATCCAAACAAATGGACAAACCAAATTTAAATAGATGAAAGGTGTAGAAATTAGAGTACAAGGTTTCTATTTAATTTTCTAAATTGAAATGTATAATGAACAAATAAAAATGAATTAGGATAAATTAAATATCATAATATTTTAAATAAATATATCTAAGAATATTTTTTAATTTATTTAAAAAATTAGGAAATGAAATAATATATTTCACATAGATAATTGTTTATTTTTTCATTCCTTCTTGATATTATGCCCATCAAGAAACACAATCACCTCGAGATCCATCGGGATCGACAAGTAGAGTATTGCATTCATCA
This sequence comes from Straminergon stramineum, assembly GCA_963920665.1. Lineage (NCBI taxonomy): Eukaryota > Viridiplantae > Streptophyta > Bryopsida > Hypnales > Calliergonaceae > Straminergon > Straminergon stramineum. The sequence goes on along the minus strand of OY987269.1, from coordinate 8,672,905 downwards.
ATATCAGGAGTGCAAACAATGGATCCATGTTTTTTGAATACTGGAAATCCATCTACAAGGTGTCCTACTATGCCTATTGGATGCATACCTGTAGGGGGTGACTCCAATGAGGAACAAAATCCACAAGCTTTCTATTTCCAAGGTCAAGATAACTCTCAACGAGATTGGGAGACTTCCTTTGCTTTAGTGTCAACAACAAGGCCAACATCTATCATTGGAAGCTCAGAGCAAGAAATAGGCCAAGAAGTCAATCCTATTGGTCGAAGTGATGGTTCTATAGTTCGCATTTCCGATGATCAAAGTGCTGTCGATAGTTTGCACTTTGAAATTCAACAATTGCAAGCAAGAATTATGAGTAGATTGCGAGAACCACCTACTCCGGGGTCTATAGTTCAAGGATCATCTCAAGTTAGTGTACTCCTGTAATTGAATTTTGATCATGATAAATAAGAATAATTCATATTAAAAAAATTGTATTTTGAAGGCTTGTTATTAATGATAATTGAAGTATTGAACAATTGAATATGTGATGTGTGTAGGAGAGGTTGGTAGATGCCAATAATCAAAGGCCAACAAGTGGTGATCCTACTGCTTCAAATTCAATAGGAACTTCACCAAGATCTTGATTGTCTTATGGCCATTGATGTACTTTAGTATTTGCCAATTTTGACCAAAATTTTGGGTACAATTTGGAATTAAAGTCACAATACTATATGAAAGTGATATAATTGATTTCATGTGTAATTAGTTTGCTAATTCACATGATATTATCAATTTATGAATACCTCAAAATTTGGTAGGTTGTTACATTTTAAGAGAATTACCACCAATCCTCAATATATTTATTTAGAATTGAGGTCTCAAGCTTGATTTGGAAAATACTTTCTTCTTTCAAATGCAAATTGCATACTTTTCCATCAAATCAAGTATTTTCAAGATGTTTTTGGAAATTCAAAAACAATATCCAAATCAAGTAATGAGAAATGAGAAGCTGAAATTAGAAATTATCACCATGAATTTATATTCTAGATAAAAAAATATGGTTGCCCTAGGCAATGGTAATGTCCTAATTTGTATACAAGAAATTACAATGAATTGAATTTTTGGAAGTTTATAACAATGTAAACAATGGAGTATAAAAATTGTGTTAAGAGTATGTGCAACAAATTTGATATATGAATACAATGTGTTGTTATATTGCATCAAATTCAGCATTTCATATTTTTTAGATTATTCACATAATTCAAATTTATTTTATTTTATTTACCAAATTTTTTCAATGTAATTTAATAAAAGACATTACCATGATAAGACAATAAAGACATATCAATCAATTTTTGTTGAGAGATGTTTTAGTCTATAAAATTAACAATTTTTTGGGGTGATTCATATCTCAAAGATTTACAGTATACATCTCTCATCATGCATAGTTATTTTTTGCTTAGTGTTCTACATTCAAAAGTCTTGAAGAAAGGAGTAAATAATTGAGTATAACTTTGATTATTTTTTCTATTGTACAAATAGAAAAAAATATAGACTAATTCTCTATTTTGACTCAAGTCACTCACTTCTTTAGTGACATGAATAGTTTCCATTAACCCCTCGAGGCCCAAGGAGCTTGTTTGGGGCCTCTCACTTGTTCAATAGGTCACAGTTATAACTTCATTTTTCTACATTCTAAGAAGTATATCTAAGTGAATTTCATATTATGATGTTCATATTGAACGGGGAAGATCAAAAGTACAATTGGCATCATCTAATAAGCTTGATGTACAATGAATACTATCAATTACAGTTCAAACCTATGAAAAAGTACATACGATGTCCCTAGATGTCTTTTCCAAACTTCTTAAAGTTTGCTCTAAAATAAACTAATAGTCCTAGTTTTGAAAAGTTTAATTAATTTTTTTAAGATTGTAGCTAATTCAAACTAGACATGTTATGGATCACTTTGGAAAAGAAAACACTAAAATATCATTTATGGATTGAAGATTATAAGGTTTGATCAAAGGTGTTAAAACTATGAAAGTGATTTGAAGTATTTCAATCCTCTTTTCACATGTCAAACCTAAATTTGAGGTCAACTCTAATTAAAAAAAAGTATGGTGCTAAAAGACATAACATATATAGCCATAATTGATTTACTACTTCTCAAAAACTACTCTACAAATTTTGAAAACGAATTTCTAATGTGATTCCCCCCACTCCGAGATCTAGTGGATTTGAGGCTCATCTCTAAGCTTGTATAATAATAAAAAATCAAGATTTGTAATGGACACTCTTGCACAAAATATTCAATAGAAAAATCAAAAACCATTTTTTCAAAATCGGATATTTGTTGGTTAGATTAGACTTTAAAGGGTATTCAACTTCAAAACAAAATATCAAAAATAGTACTCCGGAGTACTTTGATAAGGTTTAATTATTTCACTTCAAAGTTTAGTTGATACCAAAATATGGTGCCTTGGCGGCATTTAGGATTATTCCTAAAATGCCTAGGGCACTTCATTTTGTTATTGACAAAACTTTGAAGCTAAATAAACTCTTACTAAATCAATAATTTTCATAATTCTCTTTTTAAACAAATACCTTCTACAGTTAGTTTTTAACATCAAAAATCATATTTTGCAAATAAATGTTAATAAATTTTTCTATAATTTTTCCATTTAAGACTTTATGCAAAGGTGTCCATTGCAAATCTTGAAGTGTTAAGTATTAAGACCCTCAAGGCCTAAGAGGACAAAATGTGTCCTCTTTAAAATTTCAATGGCAATTTCAAGGTAGGGTGAAACAAATCTCAATATTTTGTAGGATCTTATAGAATAACAAGTTGACATATTTGTTTCATTTTGGATTTTCAAAATTTCAATGTGAGGAGTATTAAAAAATTTATGTAGGAAATGTAGTCTTAGAGAAGGAGAGTGGATATAAATTTGGATAGGATGTGAGTGAAAAGAATGGTGGAATTTTTTGTCAAAGATGTTTCAAAAGTTAGGTTGATAATATCAACTATTGAATTTCAAAAATTGACGAATATATCTATATCTATATCTATAAGTTCTGTAGGATCTAATTTGGTCAATTTTGGCTTTTTTTTAATCACTTCTATTTTAAAATGTGTACGGACTTGAGAGGGTTTTTTTCAATATTTTAATACAAAATATACCGCAATTTCCTGAGATTCCAATCCAATTTTTTGGGAGGCCAAAAAAATATTATTCATCTTCTTATAATTTTTCTTCCCCAAAGGCTTTGTTTTTTGCCTTTAAGTTGATCATCCAAAATTTGTTATAATCTAAAAAATCCATTGTCAATATTTTCTACAATTAATTCCATGCAAACTAGACAAAGTAGTCTTTACTTTTGTATGGTTAAAATTCTCAATCACATCCACTTGCAAAAAAAATATCAAAGTTGGATGATTTATTGAGAACCTCTATTGTCAAAGAAGTTGTTAGGCCTCAAGGGGTTAAGGGCTCTAAGAGATGAGCCTCATGTATTGTATAGTACCCAACAACTAAGTTATGAACACTTCTTTTGGAACCTATCATAAACCAATTTTGTGAATGCTCACTAATCACTTCTCAAAAATATTATACATGACTATTATATTTTGCATTTGTTGCCAAGTGGCAAAGGTTACAATACATTAATCCCAATGTCTTTATGACAAATCAATGATTAGGTGAGGAAAATCACATTTAGTTGGTGAACCAATATATGTGTTGTTTCCACAATCTTTATTTTAGGTATAGATATAAGTGTGCAAATGTGTGCATTGCAATGTGTATAACACAATGAAGTTGTGCTTATTACATTTCTCCAAGGCAAATTGAAGGAGAGAAGGGAGTAAGTTCAATTTGGGAGGTTGGCTTGCATTACAAGGTGTCATTTTCAAAAGAAGAATTGTGACAATTCATGAGTAAATTATAGTCAATTTTGTGTTTGCAATGAAGCTACAATCTCTCACAACAAAAGCAAGGGCTTTGTATTGTTACTACGCAAGAAGTTAGATTCTAAGGTGTTTACATTGGACATGAATTAGGTATAGCATACCAAATTGTTTCCAATCATATGAAGTGATATTGTCTTCAAGAGAGTATTGTCTCCCTAAAGTCTTTGGATAGAAGATGTAAGCTCAACTTTTGTGACAAGCAATAGTTGGTGCAACTTATAGTTGTTGATCAATGGGCACCCCTTGCTTCAATCTAGGCCAAATGACGACAATATTTTACATGTGCACATTGAAAAAATATATTTAAGCTATTGGCTTTAACAATTGTATTCAAGTTCAAAGAAGCTTTTCTCAAGGATGTACATAAGGCACAAACTTAAAAGGCTTGCATTTGCTCAAGCTCATGCACACTAAAATGTGGACAATTAGAAGAATGTTATATGTCTTTTGAGGTTGGCAAGCATTCCTAGTCAATACTTGTTTGGCATTGAATATACAAAAAACACTCATGGGATTGCTTAATATGTCCTACCTTTATGTTTGGTTGTATTTTTGTCATGATATGGGGTGCCTTTAGTGGCTATGATAAGTCTCCCATAGTCATCATGCCTACACTTAAGAGAATAGTTGTCAATTTTGTCGACATTGTATACAAGGCAACATTATCTAGCTTTTCTTTCCTCCATTATCATCCACATGAAATGATTATTATAAAGGATGGTGGTCTAGTGCATCACAATTATTTACCTAATAGGTGAAGGGAAGCTCATGGCATGATAAAATTAAATTGACCACCTAACTCTCTAGATTTGAATCCCATAGAAAATCTAGATAGAAATTGTGAAAGACTACATTCAAAAAGAGAATTGGTCATGAAATATGGAGTAAATAGTTGTTGCAATTCATTGTGTATACGAATGAATCTTCAGAGATGTACTTGATCCAAATCAACCATAGAATAAAAAAACTGAGAATTGCTTGTCTAAAATTGGTAAAAGCCCTAAAAACATCTCTTAGTTGCATTTAGAGGTTAAAGGACTTAGGAGTCTATTCTAGTTTTGGCAAGCCATTGCACAATCAAAATTCTAGAAATTCTAGAAATCTTTTAAGTAAATATGTGACCTACTACTATCTTCGATCATACTAATTGTACTCGATCTTTGTCAATTGTTGTTTGTTTCTCTATGAGCTTGTAATTTGAGCAACATTTTGGGGGCTTCCTCAAGCAGTTTTTAGTGCAAGTCTTGTGAATTTTGTTTTGTGTCTCATGTATAGGGTAATGCCCACAAAGGAGGGAATAGCACATAGACATGTGCCAACAAGGAGGGCAAAGCCTGATGAGGAGACATATTTTTTTGTGCAATTATTAACGACAACGAAGGGATATTGCTTTAAGTAAACTAATTGCCAAAAATGTGGGAAATACAAATTCCTTGGATGAACAAAAAGCTTTCCAGATGAAGAATCCATCATGTGTGATTATGTGAGTGGACCTGAGTAATGCATCAATTATGCAAAATAAACTACCCAACAAATGAATAGGGAATTTTTTGGTAGGGTTTCTGATATGAGTTTCTATATTTTGAGTAGAAGCCAACTTCAAGAAGGCAATGTTGATAATTTTCACTATTTTTATTGGATATTTTTTGCTCTCAAAATTTCAAAAAACAAGTACTTGTCCAAATGAATCAACATTGGTCAAACCCAACTTCCTTCAAGTGTATGGTCATTTTTCACTTCAAAACTTTAGTCATAGAGTACACATAATAATGCTTACCCTATCAATCTCATTTAGTGAGAAAATTGCTATTCTTGGGGGCCACCTCTTGTAAATCTATGCAATGTAAACACTTGAGATAATGGAATTATTACAAAAGGGATATTATTTTTAAGGATGAAAATAAATTTGGGCCCCAATTATAATTAAAAAATCTACTTGGCTTGTTTTGTTAGTATCTACATTTAAATATAATTCATATGCATTCCTATTTTGTAGCACCCTATTTTATTGAAAAAAAATTAGAATCTTATTATTTATAGAATGTAAAAAGGTCAACATGGAATTGAATGACAACAACATAAAGGGAAGATATGATGGAAGTCTTAGGGTACATTTTAGCAACAATAGAATTTTAATCATTTAGGAACAACATTTATACAATCATCAATTGACATAACCTTGAAATGTGAAAATGATTTGTATCACATGCAAATAGTGAATACTTATATTTTGCAAATGAAAACTACAAACATGAAGAAAACTTCTTAGGCACAAGGTACGAGCAATTTGTAACAATCATAAGACAAATTGTAGAGAGAGTGAAAGACCACTTAGTGAACTTTGTCCACAAAAATGCAAAGTTAAACCTCATTGTTGGAGAAGGAAAGTAAATTCTATGTGAAGAACAAATGCATAAACAAGGAAACACACATGCCAATGTCACAATATTTTGTGAGTAGGTTCGGAATAGGATAGGGCTCTTGTTGTGGTAATTCTTTGAAAATAATACCTTATACTTTCAAATGCCCCTAGTACCCCTAAATCTATTCCCAAATTCCCTTTTCCCCAAATTCTTATCATATAGTTCCCACAATGCCTTAGAAACTGCCATATCTAGGTTTGATCTAGTATAATGATGGATGGTAGTTTCAAAGGACTTGAAACTTCACCACAATGTAGATCAACTACTAAAATACATACATACCAATTTTCATCTCAATCAAAGATGTTGTACAACTTTGGCAGACATTTTTCTACTATTGACTTTCTAATCCTTCCCAAGATACCCTAAACTAATACATTTGACTTTGACCTAGCATATCTTATCAACAATCTTTCCAAATTCTTTGAATTTTTTTCAAGGTATTTAAACTTATCAACTCATTACATGCCAAAATTTCACCTCAATCTACAATACTGACCAACTTTGGTGTCCATCTTCCTACAATTGACTTTGCTTAGTCACACTTTCAAATATTGGGCATTGTATTAATAATACTAATTTGCCCTAATGAAAAAATTTTCAAAATTTTCAAATTTAATGACTTCTTCTAAAAATACTACAACAAATATTGTGACTTTCATCCACCTATTTCACCCACCTTTCATCCACTTCTCATCTCCAAATATCATCAATTTTCATCCAACTAGCCTACCTAGCATCCAATTGCCATCCATTGTCACTTTAAAATTCATTCAAATGTTCAAAACAATGCAATTATTCAAACCAGTGCAAGGATGTCTTGCACTATTCAAACTCATGCCACTAAGCCCCCCATTTTGTATATGATCCCAAGCCGTTCACTTTGAATGAATCCTATTTTGCAAATGACACTTCATAATTGTAAAGTAACAAGTTTTTAGTGAATGGTTTGGGGTCTTTCTCAAGACACTTCAAACATGCACTTATTGAACACTTTGATGTTTTTTCTTGTTTTGACTTTGAAAATTCACACAAAATATAAAAACCCTTCAAATATTATTTTATGTTTTAATATTAGTGATTTCCATTTTTCTACAAGAGAGAAATAATATCTTATTGTGATTTTCACTACGATGTTATACAATTACTTATAATTTACATCTATGGTGAAAATTTCAGATATTTCGAGTATATTTTGTATTTGATATGAATTTTCTTCATTTTTTTTCTTAAAAAATTTACAGTAATTTCAAAATGTTCCTGCAAAACTCGAAATTTTTATGATTTGAAGTAAACACATGATTTTGCCTCTGAAAAATAAGAATATAATGTTTTTTCATTCATATCTGTTTACAAAATGGCAGCAAACAGAGTGGTGGACAATAAGGCCTGAACTCAGTGGTCATGGGCCCTCTCTCTTCCACGGTCATAGGAATTATCTTCGACGTCCCAAGTCCACCACCCGCCATTTCCACTACCTCAGAGCTTACAATCATTTCCTCCTCGTCGAGGACATGGATTTTGCGAATGCTCGTTATGTGGAGTGTGGCTATGGTATGAATTTCTGTTTAGGGTTTGGAATTAGCAGCACTTCTCCGAGGTGAAGAGTCAAAGAATCAATTTCCGAAAACAGGTTTCGAAAATCTCTTAGACCATGGGTTTAGTCGCAGGCTCCGGCTACTTCTTGATTGCGTTGGGTCCAGCTCTCACCATCTTCATCTCATCGATTGCGCCGAAGCCGTTCCTCATCCTCACGGTGCTCGTCAGGTTCGTGCAATTTGAGTTTTTCACGGATCCAGAGTCCAGCATTTTCAAGAATTGACAAATTTCAGCCCTAAGGGTTTGGAATCGGACTTTCAGAGTAATGGTTAGTTTGACAAGAGTGAGAATAATTAATTTCGGTGATGAGATCATTGAGCTGTTCCAGAATTCAAAATTTGCCAGAGTTCACAAATTTCAGCTCTTAGGGTTTGGAACCGGACTTTCATTGCTTTTGACAAGAATGAGAAGAATCGATGTCCATGATGATGTCGTATGTGCTGTTCAGGGATTTTGCTCTGGTTTAGGGTTTCGTAATTCGTTTAAATTTCAGAAGGAGAGTTTGAAAATGTGTTCTTAATAGGGATTGTATTGTTGCAGTGCTCTGCTATGGCTGGTGAGTCTTATTGCTGCCTCGATTGTTTGGAGGGCGTTTCTTCCTGGACCCGCGTGGGTGTTCTTGCCGATGGTGATCACTGCTGTTGCGCTTCAGGAGGTTGTCAGGCCTCTATACTGGCGATCGTATTTGTAAGTTATATTTTATGCCTGAAAATTCAAAGTAGTTGGAGGTAAGAAGTTGCTAGTGCTGTAAGCATCATTTTCCATTTTCCATGTTTTCTGCGTAACTATTTGGTATTACATGTTTACAGTTGGCTAGTTTTTACTATAGAGGACCCTGAGGATAAAATTCTGCATACTTTAGGGTTTCTTTGCTCTAGGCCCAATGCGAAGACTATTGATCCTGGGCTTCGGGGGGTTCTTGTAAGACCCTCATAAATCCGAAACCCTGCAGAGTGGAGTGAGTGGGGTTTGGGATTTAGCCGGAACGACAGGCCGTCCCACTTGGGTTCTAATTAATTTTTATTTACAAAAAATGGGTCCATTAGGGGTTGATCTTGTTGGCGTTTGTTTTTTATAAAGGCGATATGGTCCTCTATGTTTTGGATAGGTCCTTGCCGCCTTAAATAGCCTGCAGATCATTAGGAGTGCATGGTGGGTCCTTTATACTACTACTGTCCCCTTACCGTTTCTGTGTTTGCAGGAAAGTAGAGAAGAGCATGAATGTGCTAGCAACGAAGCTTTCGAAGCCCCAACTTAATTACGTGGACAGACTCGAAATTGCTCTTGGTGTGTTTTCATTTTTGGTTTTGCCTTAAATTTCACACTCTGTATGTGTCCTAAATTTGGGCAAGCATGGGTTTTTAACATTAGTTTCTACTTAGTGGATAGGTCGAGTCCCTGACGAATGCTGATCATTTTTGTGCATTTAAAGCTTGAAGATGCGGTAGGCTGAACCTTTTGTGCTTGTACAACAGCCAGCGGAGTTGGACATGGAGTAGTTCATTCCGTGTTCTTTGGCTTGAGCATCCTGTCGCCGTCTTTTGGTCCAGCTACTTACTACACTCAAAGCTGCAAGCATATGCCTCTTTTTCTTGTCTCAGGTATCCCTCCTCGGCAAATAATTGGGTCGTTTTGCATATTTTGCAATTTCTTCATCAAGAGCTAACTTAACATTCGCGACCCAAGAGCAGTGTTTTTAGCAGTCTTGGATACCCTGACTATTCCTTGAATTAGTTGGGCTCAAGATCTTGGCAGCTCCTTTCAAGAATGTTATATAGCATGTGACCTTTCATTTTTTCTCATTCTCAATGTTGTCAATCCGTATTGATGTATGTTTTCGACGGTGGGATTGTCATGCGCATTGCAGCCTTGACTGCTCTAGCATTCTTTCTTATTCATACGTTCTCGATGATTATTGCCTTCAACGCCTACACCTACGGCGATCGTTCTCAACAACTATTTGTGCCTGTCATGCATCTTGCAGCATCACTCCTGGTACGATTTCCGCCATTTTTTCTTGATGAACATAATCTACTCATATAATTTAATTGTGGAAATGACTCTCTTTTGATGCAAATGTACCCGAGTCTATATCGCACACAATACTTTAAAAAATTATTTTTTTCTTGTTTTGCTGCACAATTTGAGCTGAAGCTCGTGGTCTTTTCTTGGTTAACATATGCAGACGCTCGTCAACCTCCTTCAAAACGGATGCACAGCTGGTGTCCCTTTGAGTTTTCTGTGTGCAGTGTTGACCATGGCTTACGGAGGGAAAATTGTGTGGGACAACTTAGGTCCTGAATCCTTGAATTATCGCAACTTACAAAGGATACAATTAGGATCAACTTCATGATAATGTAAATACCATCTCTGCAAAAATGATTGCATAGATTCACTTCCGTGTTCACCTATCAAGAATCACTCAAATACTTTTTACATGTGCTTGGTCTTCATAGTGTAAACTGGCCCCTATTTTGTGATCCTGATTAGTGTTGGACTAGTATGGTATCCAATGACTTGCCATCCAGAAGCCCCCAAACATACAATTGATTTTTTAAAGGGACCCGCCTGGGCTTGTCCATATGTTTGGATTTTGCGAGCCCTGAATAGAAAGTGGACCAAATTGAAATCCAAGCTTAATGACAACCATAGCGAAATCTGGGTGAGTTGAGTTTTATGTTGATCCCAAGTATTAATTGGAGGATTTGTTAGAAGTTGAATTTGACCATGAAGTGAAATGGTGATAGTTGTGGCCCATTTTCTCATATAGTCAAGTCTTTGAATTCAACTATGGACTTTAGAAATCATTTGTGCATAGTCTTTGTACATACACACATTCAAGCCTCTTGAATTCAATCAAAATATTAATCACTTGTATGTGTGAGGAAGGACATATTTTAGGACATTTATCAATACTTAAATGTGAAACAAGTCATTTGAGTCTATTGTAGCACTCAACTTTTGGCACCTCAAATCATCAATATTAGTATTTCAATGTCTTTTAAGTAAAAGATGAATGATGTTGCAAGTAGAATATGAGTACTCTATTATTTGGAAGATATGAATTTTCAAAAGCAACATGTTGTAGATTCCAAGCAACAAAAAGTGATACTTGAAGAGTACCCTTCATGAATAGCCACTTTCACTACCTACTTCAATTCTTTAGCTACTCAAGTTCTTAATAGGAGACTTACAATTTTATGTGAAATTGTAGATTTGATTTTAAATCAAGCAAAATTTTTTAGTACATTTCAGATATTGACAATTTAAGTTGCATTACTTATAGGCCAATGCTTGAGGAGGAGGGGATTTTGCTAAAAAAGCATTGATAAAGAGGATAGAGCACAACAAGGTGTTTTTTACTACAAAATCCCTAATGATGAGTGGGAGCGGCATTGCCTAACATAGACTGGGTATGAACAAAACATGATGAATAGAATGTGATTGGATGAAATCCCATAATGCCTGATTCTACTCGTATAATTACGTAATTGAACAAGAAACCCTAATTATGGCACAAAATCCACCCGGGAAATGAAAGAGGCATTTCTCACCAATGGTTTACATGAGTTGTGTTAGCCTCTTCCCCTCCCTATGCCAAAGCCACTTACAATCATACAGAATGAAGATATGTACATTGAATAGGGATATTAAGGGGACCCATACTAATTAATCAACATTTCACACTATATAAATATCTACCTTTATTGTACATAAGTAGTTATTGAAGTATTCCAGGGATGTAGATCATGTTTCAAACATTTACAGTTTCCCACAATCAATCCCTTCAATTCTTTGGTCCCCTTAAGGTAGTCTGCTCATGAACTGTGCGTTTAAGGGTTGGTTGGCCTTTTCGATGGTTCTTCGATGCACAAAAATATTTTCCTTATTTTTCACTCGAAGAAAAATTGATGTGGAATCTAACCCAAGTGGTTTCATATTTTTCGGAGCATTTTGGAATAACTTATGAATTTTTAAAGAATTCTGCCATAGGTATCTATTTCTTGATCATAGGCCTTATGAAACCCACACATTTGTAATCTGAAAAAAGATATGGCTTCACCAAAAACAAGCACTACAGCATGTAGAAAGTAATAGATAGGGTTCCCAAATGCGACCTTTACTAAACTAAACTCCTAAAGGATCAAGGCCTATTTTTTGACAAAAATCACTCAAAATTGCCATTTCTGTTGCGTTCTTTCAAGAAAGAAAAAAAATTCAAAATTCAAAAATCCAACCGTAGGATCTTGTACTATATTTGTATGAGATCATGTGGTAAAATTTTTATCAAGTTTGACCGTACAGATTGAAAAATATTAGCATTCAAAGTTGGGGGAGAAAAGTTGTTTTGAACACTGGTAAACATTTCAGAAATGGACCCACCTTGGCTCTTATTCCATCCACTAGCATAGTATTAAGGAACGTTTGACAAATTTTAAACCGCTCTGACATCATTGAAAACCCATTCAATGCTTTACACATGCATTTTACAACTTGTTAATGTCCATTTCAGAACCTGGCTAGGGACAGCCTTTAGAAGACGAGCAGATTTAGAGCAGACTATCATAATACCCCTACTCAGTGTAGAATAGGCCACCTCCAACATCAAGTCACCATCCTCATCATTCTTGAAGATTAGATTTGGCCACAGAAGGTTTAATTTTATTTTGAATTCAATAAAGAGTCTCAACTGCTGACCAGCATATTACCAATTAATGTTCAGAGTGTACTAAACCAATGTTCTTAACGCTTACAAGTGTGTATGAGTGTACACCTAAACACACTTCAGTATGAGAAACAAAAGGATTTTCTGTCACACAACAAAGCTAAACCAGTACTACATAAAGTTGTGACTATACACTCTTCATAAGAATTGAAACCTAATCAATCTTCTGCAAATGCTTTTCCAATCATCTCGATTCTTAATTGGAAGTAGATTGATGGACAGCTCCATGTCTTCATCAAATCCGAGAAGCAATAACTGGAGTTTGCTTGGAAAAACAAGCTTGAGCTGCAGCCACACCACTTCCCAAAGTCACGGGGTATCCAACCTCCAGCAGAGAAAGCTCCACTCCTGCCAGAGCACCGAGTAGTTGCAGCTGCACACACAAAATATGTGCATCATTGAGATGAGATTCTGGGTTTTGAAGTTACCCCAAGTAAGGTAGTGGCGTCTTAAATCATCCATGTAAAAAAGTTGTTCAACTATATTAGCAAAATGTAGTGAAAGATGTTGCAAGTGGAATATGTTTTAAATTTTCAAAAGTAACACGTTGTTGGCTCCTACATGGTCATAAGACTTAGTAGGAAAGAACACATTTGAAACTTAGAAGCAACAAAGAGTGACACATGAATAGTTACACCCTTGAATAGTTACTTTGATAATCTACTCAAATTCAAAACGAAAGGGTTATGATTTTTATATGCAAAGTTGGGCAAAAATTAGGAGTTCGTTTTAGGTCCTCACTACATTGTATCTCTTGATAGCAAGTCTCTCTAGAGAAAAAAAGCCAATAGCATTATGATTAAAATAGGGTACATGAAAACTATGGTATGTTCGTGTGTACCTCATTCATGTTTCCGAGATGTCCAATTCGGAAGAGCTTCCCAGTGACTTCCCCAAGACCAAGTCCAAGACTGAGATTATACTTCTTCCATGCCAGTTTGATCACATCGCCACTGTCAAGAGATGAAGGCACCACCACTCCGGTCACAACGGCACTGTCCCACTCTGGTTTCTTTGCACACACTTGCAACCCCCACGCTTTCACCGCCGCCCTGCAGAAATCCTCAAGAATCGGGTACAAAATTCTTCATACTCAGACATCACTGTCAAGAAAACTCGAGTTCTAGAGAGAGAGACTTGCATACAGAGACTTCTCCAAGAAGATACAACAGTAAAGCAAATTTGTTCTGGAGAGACTTGCATAGAGAGAGAAAGAGATCTCCAATCAGACAGCCCTGTGAAGAAAATTTCTTCTAGAGAGAGACTTTGCTATCAAGAGATACATCTCTATCTACACACCATCAAGAAAAATCGTTCTCAAGATACCTCCCCACCCCCAGTCACCACCATCCATCAATTTTTATTCTAGAGAGAGACTTGCATAGAGAGAGACTTGCACATGCACGACTAACCTAGTAGCCTCCGCAAGGCGCAGGTGCCGAGCGATGACATTCTCCAACCCTTCAACTTTCAGAATCAAATCAAGCGAAGCTCGCAGTCCGTAAAGCATTTGCACGGAGGGCGTGTAAGGGCAGTACGTCCCCGTCTTGTAGCTTTTCAGATACTCCCCCCAGTCGAAATACCCGCGTGGCGACTTCGCAGCTTGGTAGGCTTCCAGAGCTTTGGCGCTTGCGCACACAATCCCAAGTCCAGTAGGCAACGACAGCGCTTTCTGGGAGCCTGTGAGTGCGACGTCCACTCTCCAGTCGTCCATGCGAAACTCCATGGCGCCCACTGAAGAGACTCCGTCCACTATGAACAATGCCGGGTGACGCACCTCATCTGCACAGCAGCAAGGATCCAATCCATGAGTTTAATCCAAAAAAAAAGATTCAATAAATCATGTTGTGAAAATACTAATTCGAACGCAACCGAATTTCATATTACTAGAATCAGTGAAGAACGTGTGCTGGAAAAGAATCAATAGCGCAGAAGGCTGAGATTGCAATAGTTTTGCAGCAGTTTTGCATTAATTGCAATAACCGCCAGAATTCTATTGACAAGTTTGAAATGGTTTATTACAACATTGTGCAATGATTGGGAAGGCAGGTTCCTTCTACATATCACTATATTAAGAATATATTCGTGTTACAGGGGCCCATTCAAGATGTTCTGCACTGAAACTAAGGAGCCTGTGATTCATGTAAAGTAAAGGTTCTCTGCCTTGAAATTCAAGAACGTTATGTACGGATTGCAGTAGTCTTTTCAATATTTTAGGCATTAGATATGCTTAGATTCCGTGTCCGAGACTTTTGCAACAAGTTTGCTGCATTTTTGCAATGATTTGCAATAGACCAGAAGTTTAAGACCAGTACAGAACCGCTACAAGACCATTGCAAAATAATTGATGATGTTGCAACCGCTTCTTCCTGCTGAAGCGAATAAATTAAATTAGAAAGAGAAGGTCTCCATATGATCTGCTGAATTCCAAGCTGGGGATCTAATTAATTTCGGGTTACTTTGTTCTTTACCGAGGACTTGACGGATGGCCGCGAGGTTGGTGGTGACGCCCGTGGCAGTCTCGTTGTGCACCACGCAGATGGCTTTCACCTTATGGTTGCGATCGTTCTGCAGCTTTCGCTTGAGGATGGCCAAATTCACCCCCTCGCCCCACTCGGAATCCACAACGTCCACTACGTAGTGCAAACGCGTCATGAGATTGATCCAAAACACGCCGAATTGTCCGAACCGCGGGGCGAGGATCTTGTCGCCGGGTGACAACGTGTTCGTCAATGCACTCTCCCATGTTCCCGTTCCTGCAATCTCGCAGTCGAGCGAAATATATTAATTTGGAAGAAACTATCATATATATGAACTAGGTTTGTGATCCTCCTTCTGCCAAAAATTGGGATGCACAATTCTCTTATTGATAATTAGGGCAGGTAGAGAAATAAGTTTAGCACTATTGAACTCAACATTGCCATTTTGTCCTTCGGATTGCCCATTTTATAGAAAATCTCCTGCGGGTGTGATTTGCAGCACTACTAGAATTCACCCCCTTAACGACGTTTTTCAGCAAGATTTGAACATTTCTGGTAATAAAGAAAACGTTGCTGATAACACTGCAAACGTTGCTGGTAACACAGAAACGTGATTCCAAAGTTGACATTCAATGTTTCTACAAAACGCGTCTACTAAAGGTGAACAAAGATTTGGAACATCTTTATTTCCTGAAAAACTCTGCATCCTTGCTTAAGTCTGTTCCAAATTTTGCATGTTTGTTGAAAAAAGCTTCTCCAAGCATATTCCAAACAGTTGCATTCAGCGAAACCGTTTCAAACCCCTTGCAATTCTAGTAGTACAATTGAGAGGCCTTGGAAGACGAATTGACTGACTGCAGCTAGAGAAATATATACTTGTGGATTCATTGATCGATTATTACCTGTACAGGGGATGATGAAAACGGTGGCTGTTTCGGTGCCGAAGAGCGGTTTGACGTCCTGGATGACGGACTTGGCGAGCGTGGGGAAGGCGGGCGATCGGTGGTCCTCGTTATTGCGGCTCATGGCTTGCAGCACGCTGTCTGGAATGTTGGTTGGACCAGGCACACACAAGTGGTTCCTCCCCGGCGCTGGAAAATACTCCATCGATCACCTCCAAAAAAATTCAACCACCAATTGAAAATTTGTGTACCACAATCGATCTAGTCTTGCTACTTCGCTCAAGAATCAAACCAGTTGGATCCACGCATATATCCACTTCAATTATCAGAGAGCTCAAGGGAGAATTCAAATCTAGCGGGCTAGCTGTCAGTTCCAATCTTACAGTGCCTTACTGCAATCAGGAAGTCGATCTGCAATTCAGCAGTCGAATTCTATTCTCAGGGAGCTCCAAAGAGAATTGAAATCTAGCTAGCTAATTGTTCCAATAGCAAACCTCCTGAACTTCCGAGTCAAGAATAATGTAGTGCACAGTTAATTACGTCTAGGTCGATCTTGTGTCTGTCAATTGCAACTCAATTTATACTCCAGCGCACAGCAACGATTTCAGAGAATTCACGAGATCATGAGGAGGTTGCAATTGCTAGCAGTGGCACCTCTGTAACTGGATTACAGAGGAGCTAGCAAGTAATGAAACAGTGGTGGCGTCTGCACTCATATAGAGGCTGCGTTAGCAAGTGCGTCCTCGTCATTTGCGGCTGTTGCACATGCCGCAGTTTGGACCAACACTCCGCGAGAGTATTACTGTTTCAAGCTATTAACTACACAGTCACCCTGCTGTAATATAGAACCCTAGTAAAATCGCACTAGTTTGGGAATTCTATGGTAAATTATTATTTTGCATGCCTTCAACTACACTTTTTTTTGGTTCAATTGCAGTGAGCTACACCGTAATTTTCGTCATGTTCTGTACCTTGGAGTGAGTAACTCTTAGCTTGAGACGAATTAGTTAGTATATGAAAGACTGAAATATCTTGAGGCTTTCATCTGCAAGAATCTTAAAATCTAGGTTTTGGTGAAGAAACATATTCATTTCATGCCGAAGTGCCGAACTCTCTGAAAAAGTTTTTAAGGTAGTGGAATTTTTCCAATTTAGCAAATATATTTGATAATCTCTTCGGAAATGAAAAATGTAGAATTCGAAAGATTTTGTAGCATAGATAGATACACAAATTAGCCATGCACTGTATGAAACAATGAATTACGAATAGTCAAATCCCTGATAACAGGTGTATCCAAATGAACGCTTGATTCGCATGATTCTTCAATTGTGCATTTTTAGGCAGGAAGGGATCAATGTTTGCAGCAGAGCAAGTCATGACAATTAGGTGCACTTAATTACCTTAGCAAGACCGTGCTTAATATCCCACAAAGCACCTCAACCTAGTTGCTTTAAACCCTATGGACACAAACAAGGTCCTCACATTAATTGTTGGGCACGAACTCAACGGCAGTCTGAAGTGGGGCCTAGCAGAAATTGATTTGTTCAGATTCAGTAGAACCGAGGAACGTCATGGACCTGCAGCTAGACGAATCTACCACAAGAAGCTAGATTGTCCTTGTTTCCTCGTCTTGTCGGAAAATCAGAATTTCGCACCAGAAACGGGGAGATCAAGGAAAAGCACGCACCGGGGAGAATCAGTGGCACTACTTAGAATATTTTCTCAGTCTTGGCAAAAAGTAATTAAACCGAGAATGGCGATCTAAGAAACAGTATTAATCAATCTTCCTAACAGTTTGATATACTCCCTCCGCCACTTAATACTACTCTCTTTTGCATTTTTTCATTTGTCCCGAATTACTTGAATGTCCCGTTTAGCAATGTACTTCAAACCTGAATTCTTGGGTTGAAGATTACTGCTTTTATTTTTGCCGTTAACTAAGGAAATGAAGAACAAGACGTCTAGTTTATGCCTGTTCATCGACTGATACTACTAGCTTTTGAATTTGCAGGAGTGGTGGGAATGTTCGATTGTGTAAGAAACTTACGTTTCGTTATAAATAATTGTGTTTCCTGTGCGTTATTGAGAAATGCTTGCTGTGCAATGGCGGCATGGACGTCATCGTGTTTCAGCGTGACGGGGGGATTCATCTGCGTTGCCATGTTCTATGTGTCGATCACAGGTTCGGAAATTCATATGATAGTATTAATTCCCATGCATGTCCCCCTGTGTGACAGTCTTGGAATTCCTGTGGTATCGTGTGACTCTCAGGCTGTGAATATGATTGCTTGAATTTGGAGTGCAAGGCTTGCACTGCAGTGGTGGCGCCGGCGTGAGCTCCGTCACTTCCAGAGGAGGGCCTGCGTGGCTTTCCACGGACGTCACGGCCGCATTGCCCTGGTCACAAGGTAGATGGTCTGCTGTGTCACTGCTTATGTGGAGGATGGAGTGGGTGTCAATAGGGACACCAAGTTACTTCCAGACCATGCTTTCGGAGTTCAATTAAATGGTGTCACTAAATCTTGCCAATTGGAGGTGATCCCTGACCAGGGCTTTTTTTTTCATTTTTTACGAAGTGCCAAAGTGGTGATATTAAATGTTGTATTGGTGCTCCAAATTACAACATTCATCCACATATTGGATGTATAATATGGTTTTTATCCACAATTTGGCGAATTCATCTAAGATTATTTTTTAATTCAAAGTTGTTTGGCCATTTCATCCAAGTTTTTTGACATTATTTTTGGCATTTTTTAGCCAAATTTTTTTTCTAGTACAATCTGGCACCAAAAAGCCCCCCCAAAAAGCCCTGTTCCTACCCCTTTGGATTCTTTGTAGGCAATATAGGAGGTTCATAAATTGCCAATTTAAGAGCTAATAAATCATTTGGGCAGGTTAGACTTTTTACTGAATATTTTTCAGTAAAATTAGACAAATGGAATTGACATTTAACCCCAACTGCTTTTCAATATAATAATGGGAACCATTTTGAATTGCTTATTTGAGCAATTTTAGGTGTAATTACCTTATTTTTCGGAGAGGTTACCTTTCCTATGCAAGTACTTTCTATATTGATTTATTATAAATGACTCCAATACAAGTATAAATGGTTGCACAACTCAAGATAAGTGGCAAATTTATGTTGAAGAGCTTGTAGTAAACTTTTAGGTCAAATTTGGACTAATTTGAAAAATGGAAGTCCTCATTCAACCCCTAAGTGCCCAACTAACCATATATGGTTGATCTAAAATTTTAGGCTTGTTTTGATATGGGCAATTAAATTCTTTTGCCCTTTTAAAAAAATATATGGGAAGTTTTGAAGGTTAACTATTGAAAACTTTTATTTTTCATTGAAAAAGGTAAATATTTGATTTTTGAGAAGTCTTCAAAGGCATATATGTACCACTAGTGAAGAGGAAAGCTTGCTAACTGTACTTCATTTCCCAATTTTTAGCAAAGCTTTCTAATTTCAATTGATTTGAGATCTAAAAATTTATATTTATCCATTTGTTTTGAAAATGGTTCAAATGAAAAACATAAAGTATTTCCAAGATTTGGACCATTGAAAATTTAAACATGCAACTATTGATTCAATTGGAGTTATTTGCAATTTCTCTTTATAAACAAAAACTGTGTTCTAACAATTGCAAGGTGGATTGTGTAATAAGTTTGATAACTCTTCATTTGAACTTTAAGGTTTTTAGAAGTGCATTTTTAATGAGCTAATACAATTTTTAGCAAGTCATGTCACCTCTAATTCCAAAAAACTTTTATAAGCAAATTTTTAAAATATTGTAGAGGAGCAACATTCTAAAAGTAGAATATGTACAATTCTCTTGTTATAATCCTACAACTCCTATGTAATTTTGAACTCAAAATTGGTAGGCATACTAATAAGCAAGCTCTTTAGACATCTTTACTCTTAATTAAATTTTGAAAAAACAACAATTTCCTTCATTTGAGATAACTATCAGCTCATGTTCTTTTTTCATAGTCAAAACACACTTGGAAAAGGTTGGACATTTAAGGGTCAAGTTGTAATTCTGGACTAGGCCATGATCCAAATTACTTCGATTTCCTTACAAGAATTAAGAACTTGGAGGCAGAAAAGTATTCGAGCATTTGAAGTGCTTTCTGGCATGTTCAACCATGATGTGCAAGACTTGGATTCACGAGCCTTAGACTGGTCAACAACTGGGAAAAAAATACCGCCAATTTACTAAACTCTCAGCAGGTTGTAACCCACCGTGAATACACTTATCAGTGCACTCTAGGCAGGCACTGTATGCTACTAAAATCACAGCTTCCTTTGCAATGTCCTCGTGCATTAAAAAATTGCAAAATTTTCAGGATTTCAAACTCAGAAGCTTTACTCTCTGTAACATTTGAGTAAGAAACATAGACCAAATGAAGAACTAGTATAATGGAACAGGTCTGTGCAACTCCTTCCACTGGTCTAGCAACTCATTGTAGAACTCGAAAAAACAGAATAGCTGATCAAGGAAACATCAAGAGATTATTGCACTCCTCACTTGCCTGTCTTCCGTTTCTTGCTGCTTGAGCCCTCTTTGGTGGCCTTCTTCGCTTTCTTCACTTGTGATGATTCTTTTGTCTTCTTGGACTTCCCATTTGAGGAAGGTGACTTCTTGCCAGGGGAAACTACATCCATTGGAGTAGAAACAGCCGGAGCAGCTGCCGCAGCTACTGCTTCCGCTTTTCTTTTACCTTCACGCATGGCCTCCCGTTTCTCTTCCCTGTAGACAGATGGAACTTGAACTCAGCAACAGCATTAAGAGGCTAATAGAAGAGAAACAACTACACAAATAACTCAACAAATAACTACCTCTACTTTAGGAAATAACTGAAGAGTGACAACTGAAATGTCAATATATGTGTGAAATCAGACTCCCTGCGAAGCGAAAAGAGCAACAACGATTTCGCTGCCAATCGAAATCAGCAAAATAGCATCAAATACGTTTTCAAATCATACCTCTTTTGGGCAATTTCTTCTTTTGATGGAAGACTCTTTCGTTCCCTCCTATTCAAAAATTTCCTCTTCACTTTTACGGGTTCACCGTCCTTGGTCTTGCCGTTCGCTTCTGCCATGTCTGTGTCATCCTTTGTCTCGACATCACTGCCAGCAGACATGCCACCGTCGGCAGTCCGATCTAAAGCAACATCCTCGACTTCCATTTCGTCTCCTGAGACATAAATTCCAAACAATCATGAATGAAGGAATGCAAGAAATAGATGTAGAATACAGTGACATTCTGAAATGGTCATTGCAGATACATTTCTAAGAATACTTCAATCTAGTTTCTAGAGAAATGCATCAAATAAAATGTACACATGATTGAATCACATGAAAAAGACTTGCAATCATAGCCAAGTGAAACCTGAATATAGCTCATGTGATAATATCAGAGCTTAGCAAAAATTTAGATATCAGAGCTATCGATGTTGAAGATAGATCTAATTTTACTAGGCAGAAACTGATGTGGAATCACAACCATTGTTTCGCACACAATGATCATCTTGGTTGAACGATACCAAATGCCGCAAGAAACTCGTACAGATTAGAAAGTCCCAAATGACCAACTGCACTGCAGATCGGCAATTGCATTTACCTTCATCTCCATTGATTTTTTCTGCCTCTTCTGCCTCCTCAGCATCAACATTTTCACAATCATCTTTCTTGACCTTGTTACTCATCTTCTTCAGCTGTAAATGAATCAGACTGACGAGTTAAAGCACTGGGGACGACCAAACTCAGCAAGAAATGGTGTTCCACTGTTTATTTAGAACTATAAATATTATGAGGTAGTATTGGCAGTTTGCGTAGGGGACAGCAGTTACTTGAAATTATCCAGATTTGTCACAATTCACAAGGGTACAAAACTTATGAAGAAATGTACAATAGAACCAATGCGAGACAGATCCTCTATTACAAGAAGCCCTATTTCTGAAATTAAGAGATGCACTACAAGATAATCATCTACGAACTATTTATTAACAATTAGAAAAACGAGAGCATATGGGAAATGGCAAGAACCAAGATGAAACTAACCTTAGCAACAAAGAACCCATCCATGTTATGCACATGAGGATAAAATCGTCTAGTATTCTTCAGCGTGTGATGAAACCGACTTTCTCGAAATTTGGTGAAGCTGACACAAAGAATATAATGAATATCAATACAACTGTGAAACTGTTATGCAAAAACTTCTCTAGAGAATCTACTTATAGTTATATCCAATATGATTATGGACGTGGTTCAAAACATGAACAAAATACAAAACGCCCTGTAGGAAACGGAGTACAAAAAGTGTCCGATGAATGACAGCGCTTCTGTGGAAGCGAGGAATGCATGTGTTCATCCGGTCAATGGATAATTGCATGGCTCATTGCCATGGTGATAGGCCTAACGTTTCAGGATTAAATGATGCAATAATACTGCAAAGCAGAAACTCGAATAATGTACCCGGGAACATCAGGATTGAAGGCACCATTATGAGTCACAAAACGGTGTCGCAGCAAAGTAGAATTAGGTACTTACCCTTCACGCCCAAATTCTAATCCGGAAGGAACGATCTTCACATCTCGCTTCCTCAGAGCGTAATCCACAACGGCTTCATTCTACATATCAACACTAGATGTAAATCTTACGAGCACGCGCAACATGGAGCTCATCAACTCTAGCGTGTTAAATGTAACACTCAAATTCTAAAGCACGCAGAAATATAATATTACCTCTGCTACCATGATCGAACATGTTGAATAAACAAGGTATCCTCCCGTCTTTGAATTAGCATCCACCATGTCTATAGCAGCTAATATGAGCTCCTGTGTGCATGACCAAACACGTTAGCATGAAAGAGTAAATGCCCAAAACTTGATGGTCTACAAACTTACTATAAATATCTACATAGTTTATACACCAATGAAATTTCAACGCATATAACGTAAACAAGTATTTGTAGCTAAACCACCATTGCACAAATGCAATTAGGGCAGAGCGGGGAACATACTTTTTGCAGAAATGCACATCGCTGGATATCTTCTAGACTTTTAGTAACTTTCACGGACTCATCTTTTCCTACAACCTGCATTCCAACAAGAACGTTAATAACTGCACGAATGACACGCACTCCTTCACTCTCTCATATCACCACATTCTTAAGCCTAGAAGTACAGTAACTAACATCAGCCCACCAACTTATGCCCTACGGCATAACGCTACACACCGTTTTATGATAATCTACAACGATCACTTGCTTGAATCCATTGTTACTCTCAAAGCAAATACTGAACTTACCCCGGTTCCACTGCACGGCGCATCAAGTAGCACCCGGTCCACAGACCGTAGCCCCAACTTATGGGGTAGCTGGAGACAACATCAACGACAATAAACAAAAACACAAAGTGAACAACCAACTCGACAAATATAGATGAATTATGAGAAATTTTCCAGAATATGACAAGCCGCTGATGCAATATGTGGCAAATCAGGTTCATAGATGACAAACAAATAGTATCGATCTGAAACGGAACAGTGTCACTGACCTGGCGACCATCATAGTTGCAGATTATAGTGTTTGTGACTCCCATTCGGTGGAGGTTAGCAGACAGAGACTTTATACGTGGCTCTTTCAATTCGTTTGCATAGATGACACCTGAATAATCAGAAGCAATATCCAAATCAGGGATAAGATAAATACTAACGACCAGTGCATGCACCAGGCATCTTGGAATTGTTTGATTACCACACAAATAAAGCGAACACACAATGAAACAGTCACTGTAGAGCATGCAGATTTTTCATATCTCGGAAAAGTATGGAAACTCATGCGCAATCAGTGAAATCTCAGAGCGAGATCGACAGACCACTCAAATGTACACAAAATAATGCATATTCTAGATAATTTAAGTATGAAAAGATGCTATAGCTAGGTCCATCATTGTAGCCCGATCCATCAGCATGCACAAGGTAGGAAGGGAACATCAGTGTAACTATGACATAAAATCCATCATAAACCGAGAGCAATTGTAGACCAACTGCTCTCGCTCTAGATAATTTGCTTCATCATATGTTGCCCTTCCCTCCATGCCGCAGAAGAATTCTCTCATTCAGTTGCTTCACTCCACAAAATTACAAGTAAATCCTCAGAGACCCAAAGCCAGGATAAAGCCACGAAGGTCATTCAACACAAGACATGGACAGTCCACATGCAGCTGACCTCGCTCTAGTAAGAAATCGCCGACTCCTCTGAATGCATAAGAATAGTAGTTTCAAGTCCTACAAAAGAACTGCGTAATTGAAAGGCAAATGACAGAATGTATACCTGTATTTTTCATGAGGGCAGCTATATAGGTAGTTTTACCTCCTGGCGCAGCTCTGAATTTAAGAGAAGTCGTATCAGTATGTTCAGATATGCAAACGATCACATTGAGGTATACATTTTGGTTATAGAATACGGCCACAGTGAATCATCCAAATGAACAAGAGGGATCTGCGATGCTTACGCCACGTCAACAATTCGTTCCTTCTCTTGAGGTGCCAAAGCCATCACTGGCAGAAAAGATGATCCACTTTGAAGCTGCAAGTCCAAAATAGTACTGTGTTAACACCACAATCACACGAAGGTGAAGCCACAAGTCTCGCAAAAGAACCATTAGAGAGGGATACCCTATACATCTAAATGAGATTTATTACTTCCTAGCTCACTCGCAACGAAGCTGCGTTCAGATGTGAGAAAATGCCAATTCACTAAAAGCTTGTTGTAAGTGACACTTTGCCAGAACATCCTACCATGTAGTGACCAGCCATATATTCTGGAGTTGCACCAACAGGCACTTGCGAATCATACACTACCAGGCCAACCTGGCGGCACAGACAAAATGATTCAACCGATGAGTATATTCCAAACGACGAGGCTCAAGAGGCAAAATTAAAATGTTCAGTTAGAAACTCGTTCAGATTGTGGCCAACACAAGAAGCTTGCCCATCATTTCAACGACGAGGAATAGTCATACGCATCAAATTGTAATATAAAGAAAGTGGATTAAATAAATATCAGCAGAACATGAAAGACATTAAAGTGTTCACAGAATTTCAGAATTACGAGACACTTACTTTGGTCCACTTTCCAAGTGGATCTAGGTTGACACCTCTGTTGATCAGAACTTGGGCCAGGTCCCGTCTACGACTCTGTAGCAGACAGCAAAAGGAATCAGAGAGGTACCGAAATAAGCATCATCAACGTTTTTCCCCCAACAGGCTCCGTACTTCCAAGTTAGTTCGTGAACAGTAACAATTTAGCAGCAGTAAGATCGACGAAATTAAAGAACCAATCCAAACGAGAATATCAAAAACATACGGAATGTCAAGTTATTGATAAACGTACCTTTAGGGTATTAGTTCTCAAGGATATTGGACGAGGTTTTTCATTAGCTTCTAGGAATTCCAGCACTTCAGCGGGAGGAAACATCTGCACATAGTCCCACAAGACTGTAAAACATCTACGTCTGATTCAAGAAGACTGCCTTCCACTATAAAAGTTTCCCCAAGGGTTGCCAGAACTTGCAGAAACACAAAATAAGAAGAGAGATTGTACTTGTAAAAATGTGCTGATCAAGAAGTCATTGTATCCATAATACGAGGACAGGTCGGATGAAAGCTGCTTCACATAGTCAGTCCGCACAGCTCCTGCGGGCCTCAAAGCCTTGAAACTAGACAGCACACGAACAACTGCCAGGAAGAGACAACATGCAGTCAGTTTTGAATTGCTGGTGAGAGGTATTCAGAACGCAAATAAAAGGTTAAAAAAAAATTAATAAAAACACAAATATGGCAGTGTACTCACTATCTTTGATTCGACGCAAAATGTTTGGGAGGTCTGGTGGGCCTTTAGCTTCTTGCTGAAGCTCCTGGAGAAAATAAATGATATGCAGTATAGTTAACATCGACGTACTTTAAGGTCTCCATTCACCATACAGGTGAACTTTAAGCCTCTATCTACAACAATCTAGAAACTTGCCCCCATCTAAAATTCTGCACCTTTAATTTGTGTTAAGCTACAAAACGATTGCAAGTATACGAATGTCAATAGATCAAGTATTTTCAATACTAGCACAATTGGAAGCTCACCTGTATGGTCGAAGGAGCCTCTAATATACTGTATGGTTAATGGATCTCTACCTTACTCCCAAACAGAGGCTTAGAACTCACGAGAACAGGAGTACGTAACAATCAGCGAGAGCCTCGGCTGCACTCCCTTCTGAAACAAATTTCGAAGGCATTGACAATGACACACATGCAAATTATAGAAAGATCTTTATACCTCTGCAGTAGGTAATCGAAAATCATCGGAATCACCCTGAATATTAAGCTGCAATTCCTCCTCTCTAGCTTCTTCAGCCTCGCGCTGCTTCGCAGCATCTAAAAATCGCGATTTCTTCTCCACGTCCATTTCATCTTCACTGTCCTCATCACTCCCATCTTCCTCGTCACTCCCATCTTCCTCATCACTGCCGTCATCCTCCTGCATGTCAATTTCACCGTCTCCATCCTCGTCTTCGTCTTCCTCTCCCTCCTCATCGTCCTCGTCCTCCTCGTCGCTTTCAATCAACTTCGCCTTCAACCACTTCTTATTGTCGTCGGTGAAGCCCTTGTTCTTTCTCGTTACCTTTTTCTCCAAGAATTCATCACTCTCATCCTTATTGGCCTTGCGCTGAACAGCAGTATCCAATGATAGGGTTTAGGGTTTAAGGATTGTCATATGTAGAGCGAATGAAAGCAGACTACATAAGAACTAACCGAAATTGCGGGACTATCATGTCCAAAAATTCAGACACTACAGCGAAACCCGAAAATCGCAACCAATCCAGGAGCGCATTATAATGTCTGAAATTATTTACAAAGTCAAGCGAACCGTTATCGTCTACAGATTTGGAGGTGGTCACGAAAACGTAAAAATGAATCTCAGAGCTCTCTCAAAAGATCAAAATCAAATACAAACCCTAATTTCAGCACAAAAATTGATGCCACACAATCTGAGGAAATTTTTGCACTGTGCGCAGTCCTGTACCACTGGAAAGTTGGACGACTTCGGCTTCCTCTTTTCCAGCTTCATGTTCACCATGTTGCTTGCTGCATGCGAGCGAAACGATACCACCTGGTTGAGTTGGTGCACCGAGCAGCGGAGTCGAAGTAGCAAAAACCACAGGGTGGCGACTCAGCTTCTGGTGCACTCGCGTTCACAAGCCAATCAGGGGTTTAGGGTTTCTTCTTTAACGGGCCGGGACCGGGGCCGGGGATCTTGGAGGGTTTAACATGGACCCGTGCTGGGAACCGTCGTACGGGATCGTGGCCGTCGGTTCATTCGACGGTCAGATCTTGGATTCGTTGGGAACTTTTGGTAATGATTCACTTCTGTAGTACTGAACAATTGGAGTTGGTAGGGTGACTGAAATTGATTCTAAATTTTCATAAGAAAAACACACTTGGAAAGGCTTTGGAACTTCTAAAGGAGGAGGCTTCAAAACCGACCCTTTTCTAATTCTGGCATTTTATTTTGGACTTGAATGGTCACGCACATTCTCCAAAAAACACCACAATCTTTGAAGAGTATCCAATGGGAGTTGACTATTTTAAACTTCAAGGGTGTTTGTTTAATCCCTAAATGCCCCAGGGGACCAAAAGTGTCTTCACATAGTTTCAAGTCCAATTCAAAGTCTTGTGACTTTTGCATTTGATGTCTGAATTCAATAAAAACTTGCTGGGAAATTTGTGCTCTCTCTTTTAGTTTGTGTGGTAAAATGTTCATATCAATACAAGATGAGCTGATTTTTTGGAAGCCAATTGAAGTTCAGAAGTTCAATTTGAGTTCACCAAACTACATTTGATGGCTACAACTTCAAGGGCTTGTATCTCCTTCATCTAATGTTTTTTTCAATAGAATTTGTTGAGTATTGTTTCCTTGAAGTTTAGTTTTTGTGACATGAATTTCATGTCAATCCAAGATGATTTGAATGTTTGGAAGCAATTCAAAGTTCAAAATCCCGACATTTTTGGATTACAATGAACTTCAGCAACTTGTTACCTCTTCATACAATGTCCATTTCCAATATAAAAAAATTTAATTTGTACATATTAGTCTTGTTTGTGTGGCTAAATTTCATTTCAATCCAAGAAGTTATAAGTGACCTAGAAGCATTTTAGTAGAATGAGGTTCAACCTCATATTTGTTTTTTGCAATTTTTCTTACTATTTTTTGACATTTCAAAGCCATTTTGCAGATACAATGAGTCAATTGAATGATATTTTCTATCACCAGTGTGTTTGTATGCTGATTTTGAATCATTTTATAGTTTACTGTTTTTTCATTTGAGTAGGTTTAGAAATCGAATTTGACCTCCAAATGTGTTTCTTGGAAAATTTCAACATCCTTTTTCAACACTAAAACATAACAATCTTGCAATCTATGTGGCCAAATGACTCCAAATTTTATTCATGTCATCTACAACAAGTACACTACAAGATTGTATGGTTGAGATTTCTATACCTTAGTGGCATTTAGATCTATACCACTGCAAAAGCAATAATATTTTTAGACCTCAAAAAACTTTGGGCTTTTAGGAGTTAAAGGGAGTCTAGGGACATGAATAGGTACTCTATGTTCTCAACTTCAAAAAATCCATAGAATATTGTATTAGTATCAATAAATTACAAATATATTACAAATATAGATAGTTTACATTGTTGCCCCTTGTCACTTCAAGAACAACACACTTGGGACCTTGAGAGGTTTCTTCTATGTCCTCTCATTAGTATAAAAGAGATGATACTATAAAAGTGATTAATATAATGAGACATTATTTTAAAAGTGTAAAAGCAACATTATTGTATTCAATGGATGGGATTGTCATCTCTTCTCAATTTTTTTCCCCCAAAAAATGAAGTGCAACAAATTCTACAAATAGAAATATTTTACAATTATTAATAAATATATCTTTTTTTTGGAAAAAAAAATTCTCCAAGAAATTGGCATCTATTTTTAGAAATATTTTTGCTACCCTTGAACATCTTCTACATTGAATTAGAATTTTTATAAATATTGCATTAGCATTGAATTTCAACTAAAGGCATGCTTCATATATGCCATATTCTAAATTGTGGTTTTTGAGGAAGAGCTTGAAGAACAATGAGGACCTAGGCTCACATTTCCCATTCTAAACAGGGACTCCTAATGATTATAATTATCCTTTACAAAATTTGCCCTTGGCTGCGAGCCTTATGCCATGTAAAGCATCCTAATCAAGTGCCTCTTTGAAAATAAGTTGCCCTCATCCTTTAGAATTGAAACACCTCATTTTCAAAAGGATCCTCGAGTGGATGCCTTATGCTATGCATTTTGTATGGTCAATAAATAATAACTCTAATAATTGTCATATTAGTGAAATGGAAAATTTCAATAGTTAATACTTTTCTAAACACCCATCTTGACCTTCATCTAGGCTAAGCCAAACTTAGATGAAGAGCTTTGACATTTGAAAGCAACAATCTCAGTGCTTTGAAACACATCATTTTTATAAAGAAATATGGATTCACCATGCTTCTGGAACTATTGTACATGAAGGTGAGCTTCAAAATTCCAAAATGGAATTTCTACATTAGGTTTGAGAGGTCTACATTAGCCCAAGCCAATGACAAGATGATAGTTGGCATTTTCTAATAATTTTAAAAATTTATTTATAATGCAAAATTTGACCCTTGCATAGGTTAACTTCAAAAAGGCAACAAGTGACCCCATCAACTCTTGCAACTACATTTGCAAGAATTCAATGTGAACCTCACTAACAATCCATAAACAACAAAGAAATTCTAGACAATTTTTTCATTTGAATCCATTGGTGTAATCCAATGAAGAAATGATTGATTATGTGATTTTTGGTGAATTTTTGGAGAATGGAGAAGGCACTATGGGTCGTCACTTTAAATCCTCTTATCTTTTTTTCCATGCCTCAAAATGATCCGAAAAAAATTGCACACCAAAATCATAATATTATGTACCCGTGAGAAAAAATCAAAGTTTTTGGAGTACTTTTGAACATTCTGATTTCACCATTTTGATTTCAGCATTCCGATTCTCAACATATATACAAACACTATAAGAAAAAGGGTTGTTTTAAGTGAGTTCTTAAGTATAGTCCTAGACATAAGATTTTAAGTAATGACCTTTAAGAAGATTTTCAATAAAAATTTACTATAAACACATGAATTTCTAGTAAATTTTTACTGAAAATCTCCTTAATGGTCATTACTTAAAATCTTATATCTAGGACTATGCTTGAGAACTTGCTTAAAACAACCCTTTCTCTTGTAATGAAAGTATTGCATAACCAAACATCTTTCATCATTCTCTCAACAACGACATTTTTTCAAAATTGTGCGATTTTGGCAATTTTTTTTCCATAGGAATTATGAAAGCTACATAAATCTTCTTTCATTTCAACAATGGAAATCATAAAAATTATTCCACACAAATGAAGAACTATGCTTGTTACAATTATTAGTCAAGTAAACAAGAGTTGTGCTCAAACACCTTGGTTTGATCCTTTAGGATTAAACTCTCATCCAATCTATGATCATGTTCTTTATTTTGGTGTAATATTTCACCAAATTAAAAAGGGCTACAAACTATATGGATTTGTCTTATTAGTGTGTGTTAGTGTGTGACATTACTTTACCAAAGTCTCACTATTTGTAGAATTATCAAATCAGTAGAGATTAAAATATTATTATCTACTATATTAAATACACATTGTCACACGATCTGTCATGATTTGTTGTCACAAATATAGTCACTTTTTCATAATGACTATTTTATCTTGAATATTTCATCCTATCATCCCCAATGTTTTTCATCTGATTGTGTTAGGCTATCCAATCTATATTCTCATAAGTTCAATGCTACACTACAACATGTCTACACTAGTATTGTCCTAATTTCACAAAATTTTATTGTAACACTACATTTGTAGATGGTGCCAATTTTGCACCCTTATAGATAGGAAAAACTCATGGTTCTAAAAACTATATCAATTTAATACAGATAGATCATTAATCCTTAAAGGACGGACTCGTGACCTTGAAAATCGTCCCTTTTGGAACTGTGTAACATCATCTACTTTAAAAAAATAAAAAATATTCATTGGGAGTCATACTACTGTAGAAGACCTACCCTTTCCTTACAAAATTCCAAGGATGAATAGTCATAGTTTTGTCCTGCATGGAGAGATTCTTTGTCATCTATCAGACACAAAACGTCTGCTTTGATGTTTAAGGGTTAACCCCTAATGTTATTGATTGAAGGTCTAGTATTGGCCTTTCTTTGGACAAGAATTTGACTTTATTTTTTTGTATGAAAAATATGAATTGAAATTATAATTTGAGAAAAAAAATAGTTTTTTTGAGACTTTGCACAATAAGGAGTACAATGGCAAAATGCCCAATTGAGTCTATGGACTTTGAAGATGAATAGGTAAAGAGGTTACCTATTAAGTGCTATTGCACACAAAGTCTTTTATGATTTATTGACTTGTTACTTATAAGTTATAAGTTGAAAGCAAATCAACAAATCAATGTACTTGTTTTATTTTCTAACTTGATATTTTTGTGATCCCTTTGGTTTGCAACAAAAATGTTGAAATGAAATCCAACATTTGTATTTCACATTGAAGACAATAAATATTTTTGTTTTGTTTTGGAGGTACACATTTCTACTTTGACAGGCTTAGAGCATCCAAATTTTTTGGAGAATAGCACTTTGACAACTAAAAATTAGAAAAGAGTGACATTCAAAAATTTCAAAAAAATGTCAAATGTAAGGGGGCCCTTTTCAAGGATACAGAAAGTATCTCTACCTCATTGATAAACAATGTTATGTACAAGGGTGTAATTATTTTAAGAGAAGAATAGCTTTCATGAACACCCAAATTAGAAAGTCTGAAATTGAATACAATTGATTTTCTTTTTAATTTATTAAGATTATTTCAAAGATTTTGTCGTGCCCCTTAGTAACACTTACCACCTTAAGCTCACTTTCAAAACACTTAACACCTTAGTGCCACTAAGGTTCACGCTCTCCTAATATTGTACATGCCACGCACCCACAATGTTAGGTTCCAACTCAAGTCACGGGGTTCCCCATTCCTCCATGACTCCAAATCCTTTCCTTCCAATACTTAACTCCCACAAGACACCGGGCATGTCATTTGATGACATGGGGCGGAACTTCCATTGATGTCCAAGCACTCGGTGAGGCACTACTCCCACCGGTGCTAACCGCCCTTGAATGGGACCCAACTCCTTACTAGGCCCAACCCAACTCATTTCGGGACTCACCAAACGGGACTCACACCGTGGCCTAGTGTGGAGTGGGACACCACCCAACCGGTATCAAGGAGTGCACAAGCACTCCATGGTAACACACAAGTGGTGGTGAGGCTCCAACACTAGCCTCACCACCCGGGGCCACTTAGGCTCACCATGGCACCATCCGGGAATGAGGAGGGAGACCACCCCTCCTCATAATACTCTCTGCGGGATTCGGCAGCCCCCCCCATACTAGAGGTCACCGGGAACCCCCAAGATGCACCCCATCTTGGAAGACCACCCATTTCTCCCAATTCGCACTACTTTGGAACTCCCGAACTTCCACCCGGCATAACTTTGCGGTCCGGGATCCAAATCGCACATGCGACCCCATTTTCGACATCTACGCGACGCGTAGATGCCGATGGACTACTCACTTGCTCCATTCGGACAAGTACTTGCAAAGATATTGCCCTCCAAAGATTCGGGACACTCCCGGTGCGGCCAGGGCACTCCTGGTGCGGCCAGGGCACTCTCGGCGCAACCGGGACACCCCCAACTTTGAACGCCCATAACTTTTGACTCGCAAGTCCAAATCACGCGTTCTTTGAACGGCTAGAAGCGTCTTCTCAAGACCTTTCCAAGCACGTATCACACGCCCCCAAATTCGTCCGGATCAGAGCACTACATCGCTCTGATCGCTCGGGACTCCTAGTCCCCCTCACCTCATCTCTTGCAAGGCTTGGGGAGTCACCTCCAATGTCCCCTTTGCTCACCAAGGTGGCACGGGCACGCCTTGTGATGAGGGTCGTGACAGATTTGGCCTAAGTTTCTTTAAAACATTACTTGTTACTTTGACATTAGAGATTGAATCCTATCATACTATTGAAATAACCTCTAATTATATTATGATTTTAGGTCTGCATATTGCTCAATTATCTTTAGATTTTAGATTTTAGATTTTAGATTTTAAAAAAAAAAATAGCTTTTGGCCTTATCACCAATACAAGAATTGAAGTTACATTGACTCTATTGGTAGAAGCTTGGTTTTCATAGAGCTTTGTTGTTTTTAATGGTAACATAATATTTTATGCTACCTTCAATGGTTTATTCATTCAACATTAGAATTTGATATATTAACCCCTTAATGATCAAAAGGTGTTTGAGGGACTTTAATAAGTTTTGCACAAGCAATTACAATCCCATTTCTTGATCCTATAGTTTAAATTTTGCACATAGATGCACACAAGGATTGTGTTGAATACTATACAAAATTCATAGAGTTTGCATTAGTGATTACAAAGTTATGTTCAATTTAGTCTTGTTAATCCCAACATGTGCATGGTTGAATTAAAAAAAACAATCAAATATAAATGTTTTTTGAAGTTCTTGGATTCACACCAAAAACACATTTTACCTCATAATTTTATACTATGTAGTAGCCTAGTCAAATTGGGCACAAGTTATTGCTCTAGATTATACCATGTCTTGCCCCCAAAATTCAAAAGCCCAATATAGACTTTCTAGTCATTTAGGGATAGATAAAATAACCATACTTTTCAATGTCAGAATCAATGATTTTTAGCATTAAAAAATTAAATTGATCCTAAGTTTTACTTGTGTATTGAAATGCACTTTGGAGGTAATGGAAGTAAACCAATGTATTTTTTGGAGGCAACACGATGCTTCATCCGACACATTCAAACATATCCAAATAGATCCCTCTCAATATTAGCCAACTTAGTGAGGGTTACTATTCCCAAAAGACCACTATGGTGTATATTTGTGGAATTCCAAAAATTGGTTTCATTTTATAGTGCATAAATATCCCTTTGAACCCTAGAGAACCAAATATTCAATTGAATTTCAAATAATGGATGAATGCAAACCAAGATAATTTCACAAAAATATGTACTCTAGTAACACCAAATCCAACCCTTAGATAAGAAAACAACTGGATAAAGCATTTCCCAAAATTAGGATGACTTTCATCCAAGTAGTAATCAGAGGATACAATAGTTTCAATCTGTTCAGCATCCACTTTTTGGACCTAGGAGCACTATAGGGTTAAACTTTGTACTTTCCCAAAACCAATCCTGGATGATTCAATATACTTAAATATGACATATACGGCTTGCATACAAACTAAATCCTTGTAATTCTCAATGTAATTTCTTTAGTCAACTTATTATATCTTAAGAAAAAAAACTATGGTCCTTGGGCTAAGATATTGGTAAGGGTGCCAAATATTGATTTTTTGTATTTAAAAAATATTAAACTCTTTGACATATTTTATTATTTTATACTAAATGACCATCAATGCCAATTTTCAACTCCAAATTTTCATTTTGGGGAACTTAAAAATTCTACAAAGATCTCTTTAAATGCTAGAATTAGATATTCATTAATCAAAGGGATAGTTATATATACTCTGATAAAATACCTTTGAAAATTAAGAATATTTTATACAAGGTAAAAAGTTGTTGTACTTTATACCTTAACCCCTAAATTTTTGTAGTGTTTTGAAGCTTGAAATTGCTTCTAAATACTCTAACCAAATTTTCAGCTATGTTTGTAAGTAGATGAAAGAAAAACCTAAATTGATAATAACTTTTATAAGCAAATTGAGGATGATCAATTCAAGAATTTAGAATGTCCTAATAAT
This sequence comes from Straminergon stramineum, assembly GCA_963920665.1. NCBI lineage: Eukaryota > Viridiplantae > Streptophyta > Bryopsida > Hypnales > Calliergonaceae > Straminergon > Straminergon stramineum. The sequence goes on along the minus strand of OY987269.1, from coordinate 8,637,780 downwards.
AATAAATATTGCTTCTTTTCGTTTCATTTGAAAATATTCACAATTGAGTTCTGAGAACAACTTTATATGCTTTTTCTACCTTCATTATCAATGAATTAAAACTCTTCATAAATTTCATCTCCTACTTTGAATTTAATCATTCAAAAAAATTTGAGCAAGCGTCAATCTAAATAATGAAATAAAATTAATTAACCCCTAAAGGACCAAGGTGCGTTTTTTGGCAACATAGAAATTTTGGGCAGGTACGTGTGACTAGAGATTTCCATGTTTTGGGCCCAAACTTTAAGAAAAGGTGTAGACAAGGAATATCTTTCATGTGCACTAAATTTCAAGACATTTGGAAATATGAGTCAAAAGTTATGGCCTAATATGTAGTTTGTTTCTCAACTCGGATAGTCCGGGCAGATCTAAGAAAATCACTTTTTGTCAAAAAAAAAAATTTGAAATTGTTTTTTTACATTCATATATACATAGAAAGATTTGAATCATTCCATTTTGATCAATGAGTCAAAAGTTATGAGATGTTTTAGTTTGCATGCAAGTATGGATTCTCTACTCTAAAATAAACTTTGAAGTCATTTATTTACCTCAATTTTCAATATTTGTGGAAAAAAAATAAGAAAATAAGGTACAGATTGTTTCTTACAACATTTCAACCATTGGGATTGGCATTTTTCAATTTCATTAATAAATTTTTAAAATTTTGTATTTTGAATCATTCTCTACATCTTTCTATTTACTATTTTTTTCCTACATGTTGCACAATTCCAAAAGATTTGAAAATTTTCAAGCATGTAGCCAACTTGACTTGAAGAATGAATCTTAAGAAGCTCCACCATTTTGGACATTTTTTCATAGAAATGTGACCTTGTGAAGTGTAGTTGCCCGGATTTTCACAAGGCCAAAAAAAGGATTTTTGTCACTTCAAATGCTAATATCTTGCAATCTACACTGTGGAAATTTCTGAAATTTTTTCCACGACTTCTCAATCTATTTTACTTCAAGATCTTACAGTTATATGTGTCCAAAAATGATATTTTTCAAAAATTTGGTACTTGTATTAGGAATGGCGGTTTTTGAGAGTTTTTGGTAATAACATAGTCAAGGAACTTTAGGGGTTAATATATATATTGAATATATTTGTTGTCATGTGCTTTGATATGGAAATTAGAAAAAATTTATAAGATTTTGCAACATGTATTAGAATGACATGAAATAAAGTTTCACATACAAATTAGGATGATTAACATCCATCTTGAAGAGTTCATTGTAAAATTTCAAATTATGAAGTCAACAAAGCCTACCTAAGCTTGCAAAATTCTTTGGGTGGTAAATATGACTCTCATGTCTATTTATATAGCTCATTGAATCAATGAATGTTTTGTTTAGGTGAGGACCATCTCTCAAAAATAAGATTCTTGTTTTTTACAATTATCTCATATGAAAAACTAACTTAGATGGCACCTCTATTACAGTGTGCAATAAAAATCCTATGTTATAGATAACATTGTATAACTAAGCAATGGTCCTCCCTATGCTAAGAAGGTATTATGCTTTGCTAAATGGCAAGGAGGAACTTATCACTTAATTTAAGGATTGGGATTGGTTGAAGAGCCATGTAAGACAATTTTGTTCATTATAGAGGTTCCCTTTTTAAGGATGCAAAAATATTCCTCCCTCATTAGCTAACAATTTTATATTTGAATGTGTTATTATTTTAAGAGAAGAATAGCTTTAGTGAACATCCAAATCAATCTAAGTGTGAAATTGAATACAATTGATGTTTTTAAAAAAAAAAATTAAAATTAGTTTGAGGATTTGGCCTATATTTCTTTAAAACATTATCTATTACTTCATTAGAGATTGATTCTATCATTCTATTGAAATAATCTCTAATGATATTGTGATTGAAAGTTTGCATATTTTTCAATTTTTTTAGATTTTAGATTTTGAAAAGAAAACTAGCTTTTGGCCTTATCACCAATACAAAAATTGAAGCTAAATTGACCCTATTGGTAGAAGTTTGGTTTTCATAGAGCTTTCATTGTTACTTTTAATTGTTACATAATATTTCATGCTACCTTCAATGGTTTATTCATTCAACATTAGAATTTGATACATTAAACCTTGAATGATCAAGGGGGTTTAGGGGGCTTTAATCAATTTTAGACAAGTAGTTACAATCGTATTTTTTTTATCCTATAGTTTAAATTTTGCGCATAGATGCACACAAGGATTATGTTGAATACAATACAAAATTCATAGAGTTTCTATTAGTGGTTACAAAGTTATGAACATTCAATTTAGTCTTTTTGATCTCAACATGTAACGATTGAACAACAATTGGCAAAAAATTTATATTTGAATTTATATTTCTTGAATTCTTTTTCATAGATTTTAAACTAAATTTCAAAACAAGTCATAAACTTGCAAAAGTTGTAAGACAATCATATTTATAAAAAAATTATAAAGGTGAAGTGGTGAACAATGGCATGTGCAAAGTATTGGGTGATTGCAAGAAACACTTCATGTTTTGGAATCAAAAATGCAATTTCTAGCCAAAAGATTGACAATATTATATGGAACTATCAATATTGTGTGAACAACGTGCTAGCAAATCTAAACCATTGATTCAACGCACCTATAGATTTGTACCATCAATTCAGTACTTAGTAGTACTATGTAGTACTATAGACTACTATGGGGTACTTCAGAAGCCATCGGAAGTAGAAAGTAACAAAATAAGGGTTTGTGGACCTTTTTTTTAGTAATTAATAAAAAATTCCAAAAAATTCCATAAAAAAGTCATATTGCTAGAGAAGATTACACTCCCATTGCACCAAAAAATTAATGTAGGAAATTTTTTCCCTCTTCATAGCCTTCATGCAAAGGAAGGTCACTTTAATCCCATGTGTGCAACCGACAGGTTTCTATTTTCATAAAACTCATTGTCATTCCTTGTAATGTTGGTAGACTTCCGATATGTCCAATTTGTGGCTTTGAATTTGCATTTTTAGGTCAAAAATAGGACTAAAACCCTCGAAAATGGCCGAAATAGACATCCAATTGGGGGCAGTTTTAAAATAGTAAACTAATTTTAAATTTTTTTAAAGAAAATCAAAATATCTTCAACTACCACATGTATCTTCACTCCAAATTTCATGCTAAATGGATAAACAATAGGAAAATTTATGAGCAAAAAACCATCTGTCCAAGGACAATAAATAGGACAAGTGTTTCTTACAATCACCCTATTATAAAAAAAATTCTCAAAGTTTCAAAGTAATCTCTTATTATTATTGTAGTTTTGCACTTTGAAATTTTAACACAATATACTTTCATGAGTTATCTATATGGTTGGATTAATAAAAACTAATCAAATTTAAATATTTTTGAGTTGCCTAGATTTAGACCATAATTTCATTTTATGTCATAATTTCATAGCAGCCTAGTCAAATTGGGCAAAAAATATCACTCGAGATTAAACTATGGCTTGCCCACAAAATGCTAAAACTCAATATAGACTTTCTAGTCATTTAGGATCTAATAAAATAATTTTACTTTTCACTATTCGAATAAATGATTTTTGATGTTGAAAAATTTAATTAAGCCTATGTTTCCAAAGTATAAATATGGACTTAGACTATCCTCTAAGGTTGATTTATTGAATCTCGATAGAACTTAAACATCATGACAATTGCAGAGTCCTAGTGCTCTTATTCTCGAAAAGGATTTAGAAAGAAATTCTCAAACTTGAAGAATATCACAAGCTAACTAGACTTGTCTATATAGGAGGATAGTGATGAAGTTGTGAATCGACACCACAAATAATAGAATATTGTAATTAACACCAAGTGTGAATGCACATTATTGATATTTCTTATTGCTAATTCCCAAACTTCTTTTTGGTAAAACGTGTTTAAGTGATTTCAAAGTTGAGTTTTCATCTTTTAACACCCAGTTTTATACAACACTAGGTGGAAATATATTGAATTTATAGCATTGATATGCTTCTTTAGACTGACATGACATTCAAAAAGAACTCCATGCAAAGGACAAATACTCGTATATCCTTTGTAGTAAGACAAACATATATTATCCTTAATATAATTGATATACATACCTCCACACCATGCAAGCCACAATGTATACCATTGCTACTAGAAACTAGAAGCACTAGCCAAAGCTATCCCAACGAGACATATGCATGCAAAAAAGAGAGCTACTACCACTACGGTACTTAGGTTAATACCTATGCTAAGTGGGAAGTACCCATCATGATTAATTCAAGAAAGCACCGATGCTTCATCTTATGATTTCAAATTGTTGCTTCGTTGGCTCATCATGATCTAAAGTGTGCTTCATACTTGGATGGAAGTCATCTAATGCTAGATTCATCTAGCACTCCCACTCAACATTGTGATGACCTATAATACCTCCCACTTCAACACAATGTTGTACTAGTTAATCTAAGTGGTCTTGCTAGGCCACGTAGTCGCTCCAATTGATCGCAGGGTAGAGGTTTGGTCATGATATCTTTGAATTGATCCTCTATACATACGTAAGTGATAGTGATACTACCATCTTCCTTTGCATCCTTGATCTTGTGATATTTGGTGTCAGTATCCTTTGTTTGTTGGTGGAACACAAGATTTTTGACAAGATGAATTGCCGATTAGTTGTCACAAAACTGTAGTGTGGGATTAGGCTGGGGTATTCTGAGGTTGTGGAGCAAACATCTCATCTAGAGTATCTCTTGTGTAGTTAGGCTAGTTGCAATATATTCTAATTCAATAGTACTAAGAGAAGTGCAACTTTGCTTCCTACTTCTCCAAGCAACTAGACCACCGTTTAGCATCAAAAGAAAATTGGATTGAAACTTATGGTCGTTGTAATATGCAACCTAGTTAGGGTCGCAATGGGCAGTAAAGTAGTTAGAATTTGGCCCGTGTCCATAAGTGATGGTCTGCCTAAGCGTGCCTATGATATACTTCTATATTTGCTTGACTCTCGAGATGTGTGTTGTAGTCAGATGATTGTTGAACCGGGACATGTTGTTGACTGTGGAACTAATGTCTAAGCGTGTCCCAATCTGGGCAAATTGGAGGCATCCAATACATTCTTAATATGAAAAAGTTAATTACTTGTAGTTCATTTGGCTTGGCTAAACACATTTGTGCTACACTAGATGGATCTAAAGGCATTGTGATAGTGTGGCAGTCTTCATGGCCAAATCTCTGTAAAACTCTCTTGAGGTACCGACGTTGATTGATATGAATGAGTCCCTGATTGTGATCTCTAGTAGTATAGAGGCCTACGTAGATTTCTGCTATGCCTCTCATGATTTGGAAAGTTCTTCCCATATAGTTGAAGATTTCTTCGATGTTGTCATTGAAAGTGCTACACACCATGCCATCGTCCATCCAGATGCACAAGATCAACTTGGGATTCTATTTGTTGACATAGACGCAACAATTGGCATCAAAGACAAACTTGCGATTCCAAACTTGTGCACTCTGCTTCAAGCCATACAATGCTTTGTTGAGTTGGCAGACAAAACGTTGTATTTCTATTGCATTACAAACCTCAAATCTGATGGGCTATTACATGTAAATTAGCTCACAGAGCAATTTGTTAAGGTATGCTGTACAAACATCAAACTAAGTGATATTTAAATCCCCTACAGCAGCTACGAAGAGGATCGTTCGAATAGAATCAAACTTAACGATTAGGTTGAAGGTTTCTTGATAATCCACACCCTTCCCTTAGGGAGGGCAATAAGTGGTAGAAGTAGCTATATAGGTATGAACAAATGCAGGGTGCCAAAAAAACAATGGTGCTAAAAAATTATAATTTGATTGATTATACTATAGTGTGTAAAATATCATTGGGTGTATTATAAATACTATAGGGTGTGGAATAATGGGATGCATTAGGAAAAAAATAGACTTAGGATACCCCTTTTTTTATTAATTTAGTGGGACAAAAGTCTCAATTATGGGTTTAGGGTTGGCATTTAACCCCACATTTATACTACATTGTCTTTTTATTCTTGATTCTTTCAACTTTGATTATTTAACTTGAATACCAATGTTGGTTTGAGAATTAAATGAGGGTCATTAGCCAATCACATGCAATTTGTGTTGTATTTAGCTTGGACTTTTATTATGCACAAATGAGTATGAGTTGTATATATCAACAACTACGCATTGGTAAACTACCTTACTAAGCATTTTAATCCGCCTCCAACTAATTTCTAATGAAATTTAGGTTCATAACAACATCACATATTAATTAATAAGGATTCTTGATCTAGCCATTATATATTTGGAAGGCCATATGAGTTATTTGCCTTGATTTGTATGTAGGTACATTCAAGGTTTTCAACATCAATGTCAGTTTGGACGGAGAGTTGATGGACAAAATGTGAGGATTTAACCCCACATTCGTCAGGATCCAATTTTTTTGGATGGTTCATTTGTCGATCAAGATGGTCTATCCGTCAATTTGGACAGTAGGTCGTTGATAGGGACGGACAAACCGTCTAAGTTGTTGGTAGGCCGTTGGAAAAAAAATTTGGACCATCAACATTCGGATGCGATCCCTACACGTTAGGATAGACGCTGACAAATATATCAAAGTGAAAATCTAGATTCACATCAATATAGACAACCCTGAGTACATTCAACCAAATTCTCACATCAAGCTCACCCCATGATGGTATGTTGAACTTGTTTAAGTACTCAAACCACGTACTCTATATGTACTTGCTACTTTACATGTTGATTTCCTGACAAAGGTCTCTACATCTCATAAAGAGCTAAGAATGCTTTTAGGTTGTATGATCACAAAGCTTTGAAACTAAACAATTGCTTGAATCTTCTTTCTTTAGCTAAGGTAGGACTCACATTTTAGTTGTTGTTTGTTGTTTCCATAAGCATTATTGTTCAATCTCTAGAAAACAAGCTTAGAACAAAAGCATTTTTTATCAAAGATAGCTTCCATTCACTTAGTCTATGTGAAATTATTAGATTTTGCTTATGTTTTTCTTCTTCTTGATATATGGTTTGGACTTCTTGAAATATTTTCCTTGAAATACAAATGGAATTGGCATCTAACCCAAGTTGTTTTTATATTTTTTAGAGCTTTGTGGAATTAGATATGAATTTCTAGATGTCAGAGCGCTAAGGGGATAAGAAGCCCCTTAATTGTGATTTGTGAACCCTATATCCAATTTTGTAATTGTGAGTAGTGCAAAAAAATTGAACTAATATAGCTTATAACATATTCATTGCAATTGAGAATTACAATTAATGTATGCCCCTCCTTTAAAGAGCCACATTAGAAAATTACATAATGATAGGGTGCAAAATAAACGTACAATAGACAAAAAATAATACCCCCCCCATTAAATACCTAGTGTTCGCACCTATATCCTTATTCTTTTTCAAGAGTGCACCCCCCAAGACCCTTCCTTTGCATGAAGCCCTTCACAACAAGTTTGGCTTTGTAACAACTAATAGAGCCATATGTTGCTAGCTTCAATTTGTATACCCATCTACATTTTATGAGGTTGACTTCCTTGGGGATTTCTTTGAGTATCTAGGTGTCATTCTTGATAAAGGATTTGTATTCTTCACACATCTCTACCAACCAATGTTCCTTTTCTGGTGATGCCATTGCATCTGAATCATAAGTTTTTGGTTCATTAAGGATCTATGTTTGTGCAACACAAGCGTAAGAGTTTCGGTTGACTGGGTAGATCCATTCATCGAGTTGTGTTGGTGGGTTCCGTGTTCGTGTTATATGAAGAGCGGGAACAATAGCTTCACAATTTGTATATAATCTCCCACTGGTTCGATTAGGTGGTGTGGTGATCAAATAGCTTCTCGATCTGATGACGCTTCGGCAATGGCGTACGGATCAACATCATCTAGGTCGTCCACATGGAAATCACTAGCAATTGCATCATCAATACTATCTAAATTCATAGTTGAATCGATATCTTTATGTGTATTGTTAGACTCGATGTCTGGTGACTGGAGTTAACAATGTCAATAATTGTCGGTGGTGATTGTGCACGAACTGCATTGACAGGTGGTTGGAGTGTGGGTATGAAGGTCGATGCATGAATGATGCAAGGTGCATTCCTCAACAACGTTGTAGGTGGTTGAACCTCTCCTTCAACACCAAAACACTGGTGGCTTTGATTATCACCATTATTTGTCTTTGTGTGTTCTTCATCAAATAGAACATCTCGACTTTCATTAATCCGCTAAAGTTTGTTGTTCCAGATTCTATATGCTTTGTTGGTTGCAAAATATCCCATAAATATCCCCTTTCTACTCTTGGGCCCAAGCTTCTTCTGAAGCTCTTTGGGAATGTAAATGTATGCGGTGGTCCCAAATATTCTCATGTGTGAGATTGATGGGTTTTCTTTTTACCACAACTCAAATAGAGTTTGTCCTTCCACTATTCTAGTCGAAGTGCAATTGAGAGTATAAACTGTCATATGAGTTGCCTTTGACCAAAACTGAATGTGGATGTTAGATGCATGTAACATGCTCTTCATGGCTTCCATAGTTGTATGGTTGTCTCGCTTTGAGGCTCCATTCTGTTCCAGTGTATTAGTGTATATGGTGTAGTCAGTTCTTACTTGATTTCGTGCTCCTTCAAATACTTGGTAAATAACCTTTTGGTATATTCAATCCCTCGATCACTTCTAACTACCTTGAAAGTGTTTCTTGTCTCTCACTTGAGTTGGGCAACAAATCGTTGGAATACTTGGAATGCGGCAAGTGTCTTAGGCTTGGTCTTGAGACATTCAATAACTTTGAAGCCATAGCAATCATCCTTAAATAATACGAAGTACAGAGCACCTCCCATTGAAAGGGTGCTCATGGGCTCAAAAAGATCCGAGTGAATTAAGTCACCTAGAGTCTTGGATCATTCTCTATTCTCATGAATCAGGAAGGATGCTCTGCTATGTTTTCCGTGTATACAACTAGAGCACAAAGACTTGTTCCAATCATAGACAACTAGGCCACTAACGATACAATGAGATGCCGTCTTTTGTATCATTGCATGATTAAGATGTGCCAATCTCTTATGCCAAATATCAAGAATTTATTTGTTCTCAATAGTAGTGGGTATTTCAAATGAAGTTGCAAGGGTAGCAATAAGTGCGGTGGATGCGGCTCTAGGTTGAACAACTTCAATGTTTAGCATGTACATTCTATTATAAATAATGCTAGTCATGATGACTTTGCTTTCTTCTAGCATCTGACACCCAATATCGGTATAAAGCTTGTAGATTTTCTTTTGAGCCGCAACCTATGAGGAAAATAAATTTCGACTAAGAGAGGAAACATGAATTATCCCTTCCAGTATCTCGAAGTTGTATTTGTGATCCTGCTTGATCTTGATGACAATGTCGCCTACTCCAGCAACTATGAGCATCACACCACCAATGCCTTGAACTGGTCATAGCTCCGTTGACATGTCTTGGGGTGATTGCAAGAAACACCTGTCCTATTTTCGTCACACATTCAATGTTGAAGTTGTTTTGCACCATAAGTATTGCAAAAATGATTGAATGAACTTAAAATTCAAAAATAAGCTTCATATAGCTATAGAAAGTGTACTTGAATTATTTAAATTTTTTCTAAATTAATTCCATTGGTGAGATTGAATTTCAAGTGTATGTCACATATACGATTTGGGTGGTTTTTAGTACTATCAAGTACCTTTTTTGAAGAGTTACATTATCAAATTTGGTAGGCTAGTTCTTCTAATAGAATTACAAGTCTCAGGAGAGGGATTTCCAAAAAAATGTTCCAATTGTGTTTTGCATTGGCCTAAAGTGTGTTGTATTCAAGTTGAATTTATGTTGAATGAAAAATGTTTTTTTAGTTCTAGCTTTGATCTTCCTTCTTTTCTCTTAGTTGGCAACAATGGACACTTTTAAAATATATTTTTCACGTGCATTTTTTAATTTTAAAAAATAGAAATGTGGAAGTCTGATTTTCTAGCATAAATTGTAGCTTTTGGCTCAAAATAGTATTTCAAGGTACATAGAAGGACTCAATAGTACTGGTGGAGGCCTATAGTACTTCTAATCTACCATTGTAAACTATTTTTATGGAACATTAAGCATTACCATCCATCCTTGCCATCCAATGATGAACATCACGTGTTGTTGGAATTGCAACTCTAAAATCTAATCAAAACACCTAGATTTTATGTTCTAGGATTCTAATAGTACTGAAGGTGACTTGTAGTACAAAGTACTGAAAGGCTAAAAATCAAAAACACAACAAATAGTACAAGTGTTTCTTGCAATCATCCCTTGGTAAATAGAAAAATATGCCTTAATGTCTGTCATGTGCTTGGTGCACCCATTGTCGACATATCAGAAGGTTGATTTTGGAGGTTCTTCATTTGATTTTGCAATTCTTAGTGTTTTTTTCGATTATCTTCACTAGCTAGGCATTCACGTCCCCAATGCCCTGTGATCATAGTCATTCACCCAGGCAACTAGACAACATGACATCCAACGTCCAATGTCCAACATCCAACACATCTAGTAGATCCTCTGGTCCATCTAATAAAGTCAACCTTAAAGTTGATTTTCAAATAAAGCACTTTCTATTTCCAATCTCAATATATTTGAGTTTCATTTTATTGAAGTGTTTCAATTTAATAATCACTTATTACATTCTAAATTATAGATCATAACTAAAGTGAGATTTCAAATTGTCTTTGCTATTAGGATAAGGACTTATTTGACAAAACTGTCAAGTATACACAACACTTCTTTTATACAACATGCGATGTCAGACAAACAACTCAACACCTGAATCCCAAAATGCGTTCGATAGAACAACCCTACTTGTGATGCCACACTTCCAACATTTGTTGGTCTTCTTGCAATTGTTGATCTTTGTACATTTAGAAGCTCATTGCTCAAACGTATACTCAAAATTCTTGTTGCTAGCTGAAGCTACTTAAGTAGTTGTTGAGGTAATTTCTTTTGTCCTAGACTCATGCGTACTCTCTATTTGAAGTAACTGGAGGGTCAGGTTATCTAAAGTTTTCGATGCATCTGGTTGCATGCGCCATGAAAGAATTAAACTATCGAATCCTCCTAGCAAGTTGCACAGAATATTGGAGATTATAGCTTGTTCATTGAACGTGGTGTCTCTTCAAACTGCTAACTGTTGTACTATGACATCGAGTTTTCCTACAAAATCAACTATGTTGTCTCCTTGACTTATGGAACATTTGTAGAATTCTTGTTGTAGAGTATGAATGTTTTCAAAAGCATTCTACTCAGTTTAAACTTAGAATAGTTTAAACTTGTCCCAAATTTGTTCCAATGTGATACAACTAGTGACATATTTCAACATACTTTCATCAATCGCTTGACAAAGAAGACTTATGGCTTGGTTATCTCTTTTGTACTAAGCAGCTCTAGCGTCAACATTTGTTGTAAAGTCCATATTCATTTTATTGAGACTTTTTGCAAATTTTGACATAGAATGCTACTTATTGGAAAATTCATTTAAAAAATTAGGAATTGAAATCAAAAATAAATAATGCTCAAATAGTAATTCTATAATGAAATTCTAAAAGTTGGTGTTGTTACCTATTTATAAAAAAATACCAGTAAAGAGATAAAATGGTTTATCCTCAAGTCAAGGATGAAATTGAGACTACGAAAGGTCTCAATATAAAGAATATGGCCTTTGTATATGTTGGTTTTGCTTCGGAGCCATCGAATACATACATGAACTCTCGACCAAGGAGAACAACTTGCATCTGGACCTTCCATATATGAAAGTTTGGTCCCTTAAATTGAGAGATGCCTCCTAGATCACGACTACTATTAGCTAGGATGACAAGAGGGTTTTTTTTTAAATTTAAAATTTGACTATTTAGTTGACAGCAAAACTAAAGCACAATCATGTTTGAAAAAAAAGGGCCCATAACCTATTGAATTTACAACATCGACATGCTTCCACAAATTGACACGGCACTTAGAAAGAACTCCATGCAAAAGACAAATACTCATATATCTTTTATAACAAGATAAGCATATATTATCCTTAATAAATTTGACATACATGCTTCCACACCATGTTGGCCACAGAGTACACCATTACTACTAGAAACTAGAAGCACTAGCCAATACTATCCAAACAAAACACATTCACGCAATAGAAAGAGCTACTACCACTACAATACTCAGGTTAACACTTGTGCTAAGCAGGAAGTACCCATCATGATTAATTCAAGAAAGCACCGTTGTTTCATCTTCCTGGGTAGGCAACTCCTATCATCATTAAATTTATTTAGAAAAACTTCAAATGCATAATAAGCTACTCTAAGGGTTTATGATTATAAAAGAAAACCTCTCCTATGAAAGTACCTTAAAAGACAAATTCAATGATACAACATTTAATAAAAATAGAAATGTATTATATAAGTTACAACAAATAATAACTAAATAATAAGTCAAATCATAAATATAGATGTATTCATCCATAGGCAAGGCCACAATTTTCAATAATTAATAATAATAAAATAAGTTTTTTTTTATTATTTAGGTGAATGTAGATGTTCTAGTGTTTTATGTGAGACAATAATAGAATTATGTGTACTTCTTTCTTCTAAATCTGATATTTTGTCTTAAAAAGTTTGAGTTATTATATTATTTTACCTTTTCTTTTTTTTCAAAAAATTTATTCATAATTTTTTTTCACTTAATATAATTACATAATCAGCTTGAAAATGGATTTATGAGGCACCCCTGCAGATTATAGAACAGTTGCTTACCCGGGTTCCTCTTTTGATTTCAAACTATTGCTTCGCTAGCTCACCATGATCCGAAGTGTGCTTCGTACTTGGATGCAGGTCATGCAGGCGAGACGTTAATTACCCCCCCTCGAGCTAAAGGGGGGGCCTGCGTGGCAGTCGCAGTGGGGCCCTTCCCAGCCTGCCTTGCTCGACTCCATTCCTGGCTCCCGGCCCACGAGATCCGGAGTGGGATCCCGGCCCCGGCCTCCAGTTCCCGCTCCCGATCGCCGTCTCCCACTTCAGCTAACGCTAAGGTCACCATCTCCAGATCGCATTTTTGAACGCTCTTCACTGTGTCGTTTGCATACTGTTGATCTACAAACTTTCGTCCCTTCCAGAATGGTAAGGTCAAGATGATCACCTCTGTTGGAAAACTTCCATTTTACAGCTCTCACGGGTGAATCCTGACTTTTAATTTGCAACTCTGCACACCCAAACTGAGTCAGTATGAGAACATTCTTCACAACATTTATTCTCTTCCGGAAATAATCCAAACCCCAAATATTGTGAACACATTTGAGAAGACTTACTGAGTCAAGCCTGTAGGACCCGTTTTGCAATAAGAGGTTGGAAGCAAATTGGGCAGTACAGAAGCTCACTCGCTGAGGTGTTTTGTTCGGTACGGAGTATTTTTATATGGCTCCTTGAAAAAAGGTGGATGAAGAAGTATCAGCCTCTAAACCTTGAACTTTTTAACTTAATATCAAAAATTGCCAAACCAACCGCACAAACTTCTTAAACCCCGAAAGCAAAGTTTGAGATGCAGAGTCTCGAGCACGGTCCTCCTGAAGATGATGTTCGTCATGCAAGAGACTTGGAGAAGGTCATTGCTGGCGAAGATGGTAAGAATGGACTCAAGACTATTATCTGCAGTTCGAGATTAGTGGTTATTGGGACTGTGGTTGTGATCTTCGGATTCTTCGTCAGAATTAATGGTAGGACTTCAGATGTTGCTACATTCCAATCCTGCTCTCTTGATTGATGCCTCTTCATCGTGTGGTAGATGGGAGCGTACTGATTGTCAAAAGCAAGTTTAGGAGTGAATCTTATTCGGGTTTTGGGAATGTTGGTTGCAGGTGTTGCTAAAGTTTCCTTGAAGGATGTCCAGGTACTAGTTCTGCAACTCTGCACTTATGAAAATGTTAACCTTGGCCAATCAGTATCATTTACTTATGTTACAATTTAATTCTGTGTCTAAATCAAATTCGAAAATCACTTCAATCTGTGTAGTTTCCTTCAAGCAGCGTCGACTCCATCATCGGCCACGCAGTAGTGGTCCATGGCGACCCTGTTGCAGAAGTCGAACCTGAAACTAAGCTCTTCCCAGTGTGTTAGCTTATATGTTGATGCCCGTTTAGAGTGGAGGACGGAGGGACGGGAGGGCGGGAACTATAGGCCGGGGCCGGGATCCCACTCCGGATCTCGTGGGCCGGGAGCCAGGGACGGAATCGAGCAAGGCAGGCTGGGAAGGGCCCACTGCGATTGCCAAGCAGGCCCCCCTTTAGCTCGAGGGGTAATTAACGTCTCACGTCATCCAGAGTTGCATTCATCCAAAGAAACAATAGCACCCGACTTCTGTATTAAACTTTTGTACATTTGGACTTACCTGTCTGAATCTATCCTTCTACTCTGCATAATTTATCTTAAGAGCTTGGATTTTATCAGGTTGGTGACAAAGAGAGGTTGACTCTGAAAGGTTCAGACTATGAAATTGCTCGAATGAATTGAAACATCGTCCTAATGCACGGCTCTGCTCATGCACGGCTCTGCACGAGAAAGTGAACAAGCTTCAAAGAGAGCGCTCAAAAAGCTAAGAAAGCAAACGTGTACTTCAAGCATAATTCGTAAGCCAAATCAAATGAATAAGCGTGTACTACGTTTGCTGGCAAACTAACGTCAGAATTCCGTTTGGAGGCTGTGTTCGAGTGTTCGACAAACTTACGGATATTCCCAATTCTCAATTAAATTCAAACATGTGCTGAAAATCACATTCATTTGCAGCTGAGCCGGTCCAAGCCACAATCAATCGATCACAGAGATTTCGGCGCAGACAAGCACCAACCATCGCCTTTGCGACGTAAGTAATCTACACTAAAACCATGCATCTCTCCCGGCCAGGACTTTTATTGTAGCCACGTGTAAGACTCAGAAGAATCACGTACTACAGAAAAAAAAAATTATTGAAATCCCTAAAATGGTTGGCAACTTTAACCTCTCGTCGATTCATTGAACCGTTGCGCATGTCCCGCATCCACTAAATGTATGTCTAGATCAGTCTACATGGCAGGTAGCAGCCACGACTTGCCGTCGATGAATGCGATGGATCCGAAGGGCGCCGCCTGCTGGTCCGTGAGCTCCTTGGACCATGGCACACGCCCCTGGCGGTTGGCTCCCGGCCCGGTACACTTGTACTCGGCGTAGAACACCGTCTTTTCGCGTGCGGGGTCGGCCCAGTCGAACCATCCCACGGGCGTGATCATGTTAGCGATGTTGCACTGGTAGAAGATGACGCGCGAGTAGATACCCCACGCACGGCCCAAGTAGATGGAGCCCGAGCCCCCGATGGAGCACTGGAAGAACACGAACCCTGTGTTCTGGGAGCTGCTCAGGCGGTTCTGCGCCGTGACGGAGCCACTGTTCGCACTGGCGATGGAAGTTAGCTTGCAGTACTGGTAGAATGACTGACCGTTGCCGAAGATCCAGTCGATGGAGCCCACGATCTCACAGCTGCGGAAGAAATGCCGACCCAACTTGTCGTAGAGAGTGTCCTGAGCACCGAGGAAGCCGCAGCGGTAGAACGCGCCCTGGTCGCCCGAGATAAGGAGAGCCACTGCCTGCTGACCCACGGCGCCGCCGCTGGGAGCCGGCGCAGAGTTCTGGACGTGCGTGCACAAGAGCGAGATCGATCAGCTTACAACATTTTATTTACGTACATGAATTAGTGCACCAGTTGTACCAGATTTAATGATTGGACACTACCAGTGGTCAGTTAATTCCAAGTTCCCTGAGTATTGAAGCCACATTCTTGAGGATTGAGTCTTTTCCAACTGGTCAACGTAGACGTACTTGGACATAGTTCAAGTTCGGACCCCTGTCTACAGTTGAAACTCTAGGCTACTCGCTAAAATGGAACTCGCAATTGACCTGCACTTATTAGAGTTCGCATATCGCTGCCTGCTGATCTAGTATTTGCCTGAAGTTAGCCGATATGAGAAACATTCATACACAATCAATGCGTCCCTGCCTAGCTGAATTGCTTACCACGAAGGTGCAGTCGGAAGCAATGAAGCCGATGGACTGGATGGTAACCGAAGCACTCAACGACGTGGAGCCTGCTTTCTCGGCGGTGTCACCCCACGTGATGATAGTACTCCTGCTCTGGCACTTGAAGTAGATGAATGGCTTCTTGCTCGGGATCAAGATCTTCTGTCTGCGCAATTCACAAAAAAAACCTTAGTATACTGGCATGCTTGCTCAAAACAGATATGAATATTGCCAACCGACTGGTACAGAAAACATAGAACCAGTCAAAAGGTATCCGGTACCGGCCCAGATGTAGAATTGTCTAGCAAGACAGATATCTCGATCCAAGACACCGATTGCCAAATTGAGCCTGCTCAGTGCGAACCTGTAAACTCCGTTATTGATCTTGATGATGACCCGCTTCTTATTGCCGTTGGGAATGGAGTTGATGGCAGCCTGAATAGTCTTGTAGTTCCCTTTGCCTGTGCTGTCCACGGTGATGGTATACCCCGTGGCCGCAGCCCCCGACTCAGTCGTCACAGCTTCATCCAAGACCACATTCTGCGTGCTGAGTTGTCGATCTCCTTCGTTTGCAGCGTAGAGGTCCCAGTCATCGCTAGGAGCGGGTGCTGGGCTGTCACCGGCCTCAGCAGTTGCAGATGTGATAAACGCTGCTGCGGCCAACACCACCAACAAAGCGACGCCATGGCGAACGACGACAGCCATTTTGGCTAGCTAGCTGAATACTTCGAACACCCGATACTAAATACCAATCTCTGAGGCACACACAAAGCCGCTAAAATGATAACCTCGAACACCGTTGATGGAGTGCACCTTGGAGATCTATACCAGCCCTGTGAACTGGCGACCTGAGAAACTCCAGAGCCGCGGAGGGATTATATAGTCAGGACTTCACTGCAATGCGCGTGAACCAAGATTGACAGCCAGGCAGGGGAACCCAAGGCGGCAACCAAGCGACGCTGATTCCTAAGTTTAGAGATCCGCCAAGTTTTGGGGAAGTCGGCAAGTTCGGCGACATCTAAGGTGGAATGGGCTGCACTGCATTCGGCGTTCCGTTTCGGTTTGCTAATGGAATCGACAATAATGTCACGTTGAAGGAGAAATATTACGAAGACGTACATTCCTGAAGCTGCTACAGAAGCGAGTTCAAGAGCTTCGTAAACGGTCGTGCAATTCCCGTGGAGAGCTAAAACAGGAATACCCGGACTGTAAGCGCCTTCACGAATCCCTGTCTGTCACTCCGTTCGATCGCTGCCAATAGCTCGATCACTATTTCCAGTTGTACGCGGCAATTGCATCTGTGGCAGTTGGATTGAGTGCCTTTCCGGGAACCCTTCGGAAATAGCTTATCTATCTGTCGGATGCTACTAATGCGGCTTTCTCGATCAGCTTGATAAGCAAATATAGTGGTGGAAAAATAATTCATCGAGCCCCCTACTCGGCTGGTCTGATTCATAGTGCAAGATTTTACAGTGCGTCCTAGAAGTTATCTATATTTGGTATGACGATATGAATCCAGCTAGCAAACGAAGCGTTTACGAACTTCATCGCACTCAATTTGAATAGTGCGAAGCGGCATGGATCGGAGGATTTGCTAGAAGAGGCTCCCCGGTTGCATTCCAAGGTACCAAAAAGCTGTCTTACGGTTGGTGTCATCATGATCACTGAACGCCAGCTTCGCCAGTGCTGGGTATGAGGAAAGTCAACCTCGTCTAGAATTTATTGCACACTCATTTCCCCTGAATGAAGATACATCACTTACCAACATCGCCTAAAAAAGACTGAAGAAGAGGAACTCCAGTAAATCACCAGAAAAAACAAAATAAAATTGGCTGGTTCAGTTTCCGGCATCGAGGTACAGTAAGTTAGTTGCAGACAAATATGGTAAGTTACTGCAGTTGCAGAGATTGGACCACTTGCTCTGCTCCAAAAATTTCCCACATACGCTTCGCTTCGGTGACGAAGCTTTTCTCCGGCTTGTGCGTGAGAGGGTTTGGTGAAGAAGGCGGCCTCCTTATTATGGTGTTAAGTGGCCAACTCCATGGCGAGAGACGGTTGTTTCAATTTATTTTTGTTGTTGTCGCCGAATCATCGAAACTTGATAAGGTGACAGGTTTTGCCGGTCAGACTTTCCTGTTTTTCCTTGACTGAATTCTATTGCTTGTTTCATGTCTCAAGTTTACAATGGATAGTAACATTCAAGCGATTGTAAGCAGTGCAGATTACTTCTTAGTGCAGACGTACTCTAGCATTCGGTCGGTATGTAGTAGAGTCTATGCCAGCAGTCAGAAGTGGTCTTCAGTTTTGTTGAACTTGCTGTGGAAACCTCCTTGCGCAGTAGCACATACAACCATTTAAGAACTTTTGGAATCACCCTTTTTTCCGTTGAATATGATGTAGGACTTGCGTCAGACGGGCGTTGGCAGCCTCAGGAAGTAGTGGTCTAGTCTGTGGGTTGTTTTATGCGGTTTGAAGGTTTGGGCTGATCTACTAGAACCACTGATCAAGGTCGAATAGTTCAAGAGCCCCTGGCAGCATCACTCTACACCGACCGTTTCCGCTGATTTTCATGCCGGATTTGCTCGATCAGGTGAAGATGCCTGTGTGCTGATATCATGGGTGCCTCGCGTTCGGTGCCTTCTGTCTCTCGCGGCCTCGCGCTTCACCTCCGCTCTTTGAGCCACGCTCACGGCCGACTGACTCAGTGCTCGCTAAGGGGACGAGGTATTCTTTATGACTTTGTATGCGAGACACCCGCATGCCTCTCGATCATCAACCTTTCGTGCATGTATGAATCTCTTATCCTGGCGCTCCTCTCCACAGGGATGGTGCAAGAGAGTCGTCTGGAGTACTGGCTTGTATCCCACCCATTGAGGCAGCGGGTCCGCTTAGGAAACGATTGCGTTCTGCTCGACCTAGTAACGAGGAATGAACTGGGTGTTCCAAGTCCTTAGGATGCTTGGATTTTTTTTTTGCTTGATGCTATCCTGAAGTTGATGATTAGCAGAAATGTCCAACTCCTTGACATTGTCTTTGAAGTCGAATTTCTGGAGCTTTGTCTTGGAAAGCATCCACCTTGCGTTTTGATGTTGATTTTTTGTCCCTCATGGAGTATGTTGTTTGCTGATTCAGTCTCCTGATGCCGTGGTCAACCATTTTGCAGAGGATGGTGCGGGTGCGAAGCATATCAAGGATGTAGGCATAGCAATGGTGCTGTTCCTGATACAGCGCTAGTGAACGATGATGGTCAATTCCAGCTTGCAATTGTAGTGCGTTTCACATCCTTGGACCTGCACATTATGGAGCTCATTTCAATAATGAAGCCGGCGATGCCCATCGACATGGTGAATTAAAACGAGAAAGATCGTGTGGACACCGGAGTGGATCTATACCTGATCGTCTGAAGTGTTTCAAGCTTGGTCCCCGATGCGTGCAGACACCCTTGCTTCCCTATCCCGCTTCTTCTCCATTCAATTCGAGCCTAGCTTCCCAGCAAATGTCGCGCTCCTCGTCAACCGTTGTCACGTGCTGCTTCCCACTCCGATCTGGAAACTGATAATCTTGCATTTCTGCAAGATTGGGGAACACCGGAACAATGAGGTAAGGAGTCCGTGGTTCAAACTGCTCGATGGTTCAGGCCGGGATTGTAGGCCGAGGCGCGCTCCTCCAGCCTTGCACAAGAATCGGGATTGACTTCTGTACGTTGATTGTGTAGATCGTGAAACGTGTCAAGGTCAGATTCAACAGCAACCCTTGCGAAGCGATTCACCTCCCATCTGAGGAATTGCGGTGTCAGTATTGTATTCTCAGTCGTCCATTTCATACATAATGCACCAATGGAGCTTAGAGATTGGAATTAGATCATACTACAGTAGTGTGTCCAGTGCCATTGCCAGTCAAAATAAAAGTGAAAGTCATTTTTTAATTGTTTAATTCATATAAACTTCGAAATTCAATCATTTTCACACCAGAGGTCCAAGCACCACGAAACAAAGCCCGTGCACCCCACCTCACCAAGGGTTTTTCAACAGTACAAAGAACGCAATCAGGGGACTCACAGTCCAGGAGATCTCGGTGAAACAAACAAATAGCCTAAATTAACCCTTTAGAAGTGCTCCGTTTTCTAGACGATGAATAGATTGAAACTGAAGTTTCATCCTCCTAACTGCTTGGATGAAAGTTACTCAAATTTGTGGAGATAATTTATCAAGTCATTGTCCTATCTAAGGGTTGGATTTGGTGTTATTAGAGTACATATTTTTTTCTAAAATCTTAAATGTACAATGATGTCAAGTGGTCAAATTGCATTGACTTTAATTCAAAACTAGATTTGACAAAAGGAGGTCATAGATTTGAAGAACACAAATATTTCAAAAAATCACTATGTGAAGAGAACCTCATTTCAAATCCAATCCAACAAATTTTACTCAAAAAATGATGATATTTTGCTTGTAATTGAATTTTCAAGGAATTTTGGAATTTCTCTTTCAAATTTTATAAAAAAATATTGGTGATAGCATCAGTGAATCTAACTACAAAGATGGGATCTATAAATCAAAATCTACAAATGAACTTCCAAATCAAACTTTATAATGATTTTTCTCAAATCATCCATTTTGGAGATGATTCTAGACATTTAGGGGTTAACCCCTACTAGTTTGCCCCTTCTCGTTGCTATAGTCAAAATAAAAGTGAAAATAAGTTTTGAATTTTTGAATTTGTAAAAAATCCAAAATTCAATATTCTTTATGCACCAAAGAGTGCAAAGGCTTTGTTGTAGTGTGAGAGATTGCATTCTTGATACGAATAGAAAGCTTTGTGCATGAAGGACAGGAGTGCTAGAGTTTTATTTCATGGTGTTTAGACATGCAATGTGAAAGTAATGTTCTTTCCAAAATAAAAGATAGTTTAAATCAATTTTTTTATTAATAAAAATTTTAAAATTCAACAACTTTACACCCTAGGTCCAAACGCCATGAAACAAAATTTGTGCACCCCTTCTTGCAAAGAGCTTTCCAATGGCACCAAAAACACAACAAGACACTTCACTATTTCTTAAATCTCAACATATCAATCGAACAAAACTTTTATGGAACATCCCTGTCATTTCAAGGCACAATTTTGATTCTTATTTCCTCTGAGAGTCACTTTATTTTCTTTGGTGTTTGATACTTATCCAAAGTGGCTATGAGATCCACTAAAATCTGAGTCTATAAAAATCAATGCAAGATCTAATATTCCATCTTTATTCTTGTTCCATTTCCTCTGTTGATCTAACTCAATAGTAATTACTTAATTGGTGTGCATCACATCTCAATTTGTGGACATTTGGCCATTATTTATCAACTTTAACCCCTAAATGTCTAGATTCATCTCTAAAATTGACAGTTTTAAAAAAATCATTATGAAGTGCTATTTCGAAGCATATTTTGAAATTGATATGCAAATAAAAGTTGTTGATTTTGATTTGTAGATTCCATCTCTACAGTTAGATTCACCAATGCTATTACATATATTTTTTCTATAAATTTTAAAAGAGAAATTCCAAAATTCATTCAAAATTTGATTACAAGCAAAATATTATCATTTTTTGAGTAAAACTTATTGGAATGGATTTGAAATGAGGTTCTCTTCACATGGTGATTTTTTGAAATTGTTGTGTTCTTCAAATTTATGACCTCATTTTGACAAATTCATTTTTGAACTAAAGTCAATGTAATTTGACCACTAGACATACTTGCACATTGGTAATTTTAGAAAAATATGTACTCTAGTAACACCAAATCCAACCCTAAGATAGGACAACAACTTGATAACGTATATCCATAAATTAGAATAACTTTCATCCAAATAGTTAGGAGGATGAAACTCCAATTTCAATCTATTCATCGTCTAAAAATTGGACGTCGAAGCGCTTAGGGGTTAAACAAACCAGATCAATTTGTTTGTATGTCATGTGACCATTTGGGAAGCATATAATCAATCAAGTTTACACTCTATCAATCATACAAGGAGTCTTTTCATCACAACTGTGATATCTCAATGAATCAATAGTTAAAACATCCATTATCTTAAACTTAGTAGAACAACAAATCCCATTCTATTACTATTGCTAAATAGCTAAAACAACATTGGTTTATGTATTTGCAAAATAAGGATAAAAAAATATCTAGTATATATGAGAGTATTTTTAAGAGTCATGCCAATATACATTCTAAGTTTGTTGCACATATAGCTTGAGTATAGAATATTGGTATTGACATTAGCTCCTTTCAAATGGTGGAGTCAAAAAATAGGTTTAAGTTGTGTCTTGTAAAAATAAACTAGAAACTTCTTGAAGACATGGACCTTACATGTGCCCATTTCAAAAAACAAAACAAAACAGTGTTAAGTTAGTGAGGTGCAACAGGGGTCTTTAATCCACATCACGTGTTAGTGAAACTTTTTGAAACTTTTGCAGAAGATAAAAAAACTTATTAGCTTCATGGGAATATAATTTTTATTTCAATCGGTGCTCAGGAACAAAAGTTACATTTCAAAAAGCCCAAATTGTCCTTTGGCTCGCAGAAAATTAAATTCACAAAAACTTGAAAAAAAAATTAATTTTTTTCTTGTATATTAAATTTTTTTTCAACATCTGAAGCTTTGAATCATTTCATTAGGATTAGTGATGTGAAAGTTGTGAACAATCTTGTTTTTCGGGCAATATGAGTATCTTCTTGAAAACATAACTTATAAGATTCATTTTTTGATGCAATTATCACAATTTTTCAAAAGCAATTGTTTGGCAAGGTTAAATTTGCTTGTTAGAACAATCTCACCATTGGGATTATTGTGTTTCAATCCTATCTTAGAGCTATTAATGATTTAGTTTTTCTTTTAATGTTAAACCTACATCTACTTAACAATTTTTAAAGAATGAAAATCAAGAGGTTCTTTTTTGAATTTTTTTTCCTAGACTATCAACTCAATTCAATACAATTTCTTTTTCATTCAAAGTACAAAGTAAAAATAATTTCAACATAAGGTGGTCAAAGTCATCTGAAATTATAGGCAAGTGTTCAAATTTTTTTTTCCAACTTTGAAAGCTAATACCTCTCAATTTGTGTGATCAAACTTCACAAAATTCTTATCACTTGGTTTGAAACAAGTAAAGTAAAAGATCCTATGGTTAGATTCTTAGAAAAATATTTTTATTTTATTTTCTTGAGTGAACATAGCAAAAATGGCAGTTTTGAGTGATTTTTGACAAAAATGGCCTTGGTCCTGTAGGGGTTAAGGTATGGATAACACTAACTCACATGTCATTTATAGTATGAAAATTTACTACCTTTCAATTAAGATGGTGATTCAGTATAGAAAAAAATCCAAGTTAGGTGATACTATTTAACCATTAATATTTTTTTTAAACAAATAAAAATAATTTTGTTATTTATTGTATAATTTTATGTAAAAGGCACAAGGTCCAGGTATCTTCATTGCTTTGCTAGTTTGTTGTTTGATTCAAATATAAAAAAAAATAGACCTCACATGGTATGAGGTCCATAAAGTGTCCATTTAAGAGCTGAAATTCATTAAGGAGACTAGATTTCTTGGAAATTTTCTTGAAATATTTTTCAAAAAAATTCCTTGAAAGGCAAATGGAACTGGCATCTATATCAATTCATTTCATATTTTTTGGAACTTTATAAAGTTAGTTATGAATTTTTGAAGTTGAAATGAAGTGGTTACCAAAAACTTCCACCCCTTGAAATGCAGTTCACTAAAAGCATCCACCTCTTGAACCTCATGAACCCATACATGGTTCAAGATGTTCTCATTAATTCTAAAAGGACATTGCACAATATGTCCTACTTGATCAAGCGTCAATAGTTTTCAAAAAAATAAATATTTATCCCCTAAGTGCTCTGGTGTCCACTTTTGGATGACAAACAAATTGAAACTCCAATTTCATCCTCATTACATTTGGAATGAAAATCATCCTAATCTATAGAGGTACTTTATCAAGTTGTTGTCCTATCTAATGGTTTGATTTGGTGTTACTATAATACATATATTTTTCTAAAATTACAAATTTTGAGCAAGTATATTAAGTGGTTGACTAAGCCAAAATTGCATTGACTCTAGTTCAAAACTACATTTGCAAAAATAAGGTTATAGATTTTAAGAACACAAAAATTTCAAAAAAGCACCATATCAAGAAAACCTCATTTCAAATACATTCCAACAAATAGTACTAAAAAATGACACTGTTTTATTTGTAATTGAATTAAAGGCAATTTTAAAATTCCCGTTTTAAAATTTATTAAAAAAATATGAGTGATTGCACTGGTGAATTTAATCATATAGAGGATATCTAAAACTTACAATCTACAACTTTTATTTGTATTTCAATTCCAAAATATTCTTCCAAATAGTACTTCATCATGTTTTTTTTTCAAATCGTGAATCTTGGAAAACACTTTGGACATTTAGGGGTTAAAAGATTGAAATTTTTTCCATGTGGTTACATATATATAATTTATTTTTTTCATAGTCAAAAACATTAAAAAATAATTTGATATGATTTTTTAAAGTATGTCTTTTTAGCAAATAATTATAACAATGATAGTTTTAAACATCATGGTGTAATTGGTATAAGGTAAGCCACCCCATACCAAACCAATGGGGAGCAAGCCCATTGTGGGCTAAATTGTGTTAGTGGTGTACATTTTAGAACTTATGGGGTAGTTCACCTTACTCATTGAGCTTCCATTGAAAGAAATTTAATAGAAAAGTTCAAAAGTTATGTATTTTAAGCCTTCAAGAACCTATCTCTAAAGGTTTCTAATACTAAATGTGAGAAGTTGCTAATTGTCATCACTAGTTAAGAATTGACATACAAATTTGTAAATTCTAGTATTCCATAGAGTACCACACAAGCGTTTAAGAGAGGCACAAATTGGCCTCTATTCCAAAGAAAATAGAGCTATGATGTTTCAAACCAAGACACTCATTTGACAATTTTTTAAATTATTGAAACTAAAGCAAATTCTTGTAGTGTACATAATGTCAATAATGTCTTCATTTAAATATTCACATATCAACCATTTTAAGTTTGCACTCTCTAATAATTTTGAAACACATTGCACTTGTAAAGCACACACATTTTAACACTCGTACTAAATTCAAAAACTCCAAAAGGAATCCATTATATTAGAGGTAAAGAAATTTAGGAGTTGCATAACCATAAATTGTAATATTCAAAATCCACTTCTAAGACAAGATCATAATAGGAGAGTAAATCGGCAAACTGAAATTGTAAGATTATTTTAGAAGCATCTAGACAAATTTGAAGTCACAATTGTATGAGATTAAAGTGCACAATGTAATACATGGTGAAATGAAGCACTTATTGTCAACTCATGTCCTTCCACATACAACTAGCCAAGCTAAATTTCTCTTTCTCAACTTCATCCACTTTTTCTTGGTTTTGTGTACTTTTGTCAATTATGTCATCATAAGCCACTCCTCCAAAGCTCAAAACTTTAAAAAATATCTCTAAAATTATCCTAGCTAGTCTTTAAACTATTTTTTCCCTCTTATCTTGAATCTCTTCTGGTCTCTCTTACAAGACTAACAAAAATCACCTATCCAATGTGCTACCAAATGCAAAACAAAGTCTACCTTAGGGGGGACAAAGGAAGTGACATTATGAAGTGTTGCAATTGTGATGAAGATGGTAAAGAAGAGGTGATGAGAAGAAGTATTTGGTAATTGACAACTATGATAGAACTACCCATTATCAACCAGGCCCCATAGCCAACGTATAGGTATTGGAAAATTCAACAAAGATATGATTGATTTCTAACCTTTAGTTTCTTGATTTTTAACCATCTTCTAGCCATTATAGTCATGACACATGTGCTTGGTTTTGTGAACCAAATTAGTCTTTGGATGAGCAATTATAGAAGACCCTATGTGTTGGTGTCATGACCCTTGTCACAACCCTTTGATGGATGAATGCATTGATAGATGAAATAAATTTTGATGATTGTGTCATGACCTTCATGTCATGGCCTTTGATGGATAAACTAGTCCATGATGAAATGTGCACTAGTGGACAAGCAGAGATTGCCTAGAGATAGGTTTCTCCAAATGGTGGATTTGTGTGTTGGAGTTAGACAATTCCAGTTGGATGATAAGGACACTTGAGTGATTGGAGATAGATATCTCGAAAGAATGGATTTATGCAGTGGAGTTAGACAACTCCACTTGGATGACTAGTGCATTGGATTTAGACAATTCCCAAAGGATAATAAGTGTGATGGAACTTGGAGTTAGATAACTCCAAGTAGAAGATCAAGATGTGAATAAGAAATAAATTGCATGAGATATGATCTAGAGAAGTACAACTAAAATCTTTACTTTAATGGATGGTTCTAGATGGAACCAAGAATAGAAAGCTAAAGATAGAAAAGAAGTCTTAGTCTATTTTAAAGACTAATAGTCTTTATTGATAGTCTCTAGTATATAAAAAGAACTCGGGGGTGAGGAGACTATCTTTTGGAGATTGATCTCTCTCTATGGTCGGGTGGCTTGAGCTCTTGTAGAAACCTTCTTGTTAATAAGCATACATTTGTCTATTTAAGAGTTCCTTTGTGATTTTGAAGTTACAGGCTGTGGGAGGTTTGTAACAGTTGAAGATGGATTTAGACCAACTTTTGGTTTTCAAAGCTCAAAAAAATTTAATTTTGAGTAACAAAATTATGAAAATTTGACAATATCCATCATTTCTATCTTTCAACAAGGCAAAAAATTAACATTGCCTTCTACTATTCAAATCATGCATAGAATGCTTAAGTGGTTGGTAATGGGTGGTTCTACTATACATCACTATAAAATGAGTCAAAATCAAGAATTGTAATGTATCTATTGTTGTAAATGTCACTTTTTGCATGAATGCACCAACAACATTTTGCTATGACATAAACCAACAACACTAGCATGCCAGCCTAGAAATGCGAGTCTATGAGCCTTGAGCCTAGGTCTAAGTAGATATTCTACAACTACTGAAGGTGTTTATAACATACATACTTATAATATGAGTACCCTATAACCATGTAGGGTGCTTGTAACATAGGTACCTATAATATAAATATACTATAACCATAGAAGGTGCCTATAACATATATATGTACCTAAAACAGAGACACTCATAATATAATTAAGCACTTATAAGGCCATATTCGTTAAATTGAGACCTTTCGTAGTCTCAATTTTATCCTTGATTCAAGGATAAACCGTTTTATCTCTTTACTAGTATTTTTTTATAAATAGATAACAACACCAACTTTTAGAATTTCATTATAGGATCACTATTTGAGCATTATTTATTTTTGGTTTCAATTCTTAATTTTTTAAATGAATTTTCCAATAACTAGCATTATGTCTCAAAATCTGCAAAAAGTCTCAATATAACAAATATGGCCTTTTATTATGTAAATATCCTATAACCATAGAAGGTGCATATAACATAGGTACCTAAAGCATAGACACCCACAATATAATTAGGCACTTATTATATAAACATCCTATAACCTTAAAAGGTGATTATAAGATAGGTACCTACAACATAGACACCTATAATTATAAACATCCTGTAACTATGGAAGGTACCTATAATATAGGCACCAATAACATAGAAATCTAGGCTATGAAGCTCATGGGCTCAAGATCCTAGGCTCACATGCTAGCAACCGTTTGACATGAATATGAAGGTGGATTTAGAGCAACCACTGTGGGTGTGACAACATCATTCAAAATTGGGGGATCCATACTAGTGTACTCAACTCTTAGATTTTGATCATAGGTTGTCACTAGGTGATTATGAACATTACTTGTCTTTAACCCCTAAAGTTCCTTGACCTATGTTTTCACTTAAAAGGCTCCAAAACTGCCATTTCTAGGACAAATACCAAATTTTAGTAAATAATATTTTTAGACACATGGAACTATAGGATCTTGTATTATTCTATTTGGAAAAAATTTGGAAAAAATTTCAAAAATTTACGCCTCATGGATTGCAAGATATTAGCATTTGTAGTGACAAAACCCCTTTTTTTGGCCTTGCAAAAAACCGGGCAGTTACACTTCACAAGATTACATTTGTATGAAAAAATGTCCAAAATGGTGGTGCTTCTTTTGATTCATTCTTCAAGGCAAATTGGCTACATGCTTGAAAAAAATTCAAATCATTTGGAATTGTACAACATATAGAAAAGAAATAGTAACTAAAGTAGAAATAAGTAGAGAATGATTCAAAATACAAAATTGTTAAGAATTTTGTTATGGAATTGAAAAATGCCAATCTCAATGGTTAGAATGTTGTAATAAATAATCTATACCCTACGATTTATTTTTTTCAAAAAATATTGAGAATTGAGTTCAATAAAGGACTTCAAAGCTTATTTTAGAGTAGAAAATCCAAAATTGCCCACAAACTAAGACTCCTTGTAACTTTGGACTCGTTGATCAAAACAGAATGATTCCAAGCTTTCCATGTATATATAACTCTAAAAAACTAATTTCAAATTTTTGTTTATGAAAAAAGTGATTTTTTGATCTGCCCAGATTGCCCATTTACGGGAAAAAGTAACATATTAGGCCATAACTTTTGACACATATTTCCAAATGTCATGAAATTTTGTGCATGTGAAAGATATTCCTCATCCCCACCTTCTATTAGAATTTCAGCCTAAAATATGCAAATCTCTAATCACTTGTACTTGCCCAAATTTTTTATGTTACCAATAAACACATGTTGGTCCTTTAGGGGTTAAATGGTATTGCTATTATATGAGCCTAGGAGCATGAGCCCAAGAGATTAGAGGACTATAAATCTATGTTATAGGTGATTATATTCTAGAAATCTTCCATAGTTATAGTATAATTATGTTATAGATACTTATATTATAGATGTTTATATTATATATACCTTCAATGGTTGTAGGATATCTACTTATATATATGCTCAAGGCTCACATGTTCCTTCTCACAGACTATCATCTTTGAAGATTGGAAGATCATTCTTAAAATTGTAATCATATCAAAAAATGGGGTGACAATGTATAGATGAAGTTAGTTGTAGGCAACTGTAATGAAGAACAAGGATCTACGGCTCCTAGTTTAGGAGCTTCTTCAAGGCTATGCCAAGCTTCAAAGATAGTTCATTTCAATTAACCTTGAAGTGCTTCAACATCCACTTTCAAGATAACAAATAGATTGAAACTCCAATTTCATCCTCATTACTACTAGGATGAAAGTCATCCTAATTTGTGGAGATACTTTGTGAAGTTGTTGTCCTATCTAATGGTTGGATTTGGTGAAATTAGAGTACATATATTTTTCTAAAATTACAAGTGTGCAAGTATGTCAAATGGTTGACCAAGCCAAAATTGCATTGACTTCTAGTTCAAAACGGATTTGTAAAAATGAGGTCATAGATTTTAAAAACACCTAAATTTCAAAAAATCATCATATTAAGAGAACCTCATTTCAAATCCATTCCAACAAATTTTACTCAAAAAATGATAAGAGTTTGCTTGTAATCAGATTCGGAATGAATTTTGAAATTTTCCTTTCAAAGTTTATTAAAAAAATATTGGTGATAGCATTGGTGAGTCTAAGCATATAGATGGATCTAAAACTCACAATTTCCAACTTTTTTTCCATATGTCAATTCCAAAAATTAGTCCAATTAGCACTTTATAATGATATTTTTCAAATTTTCAATCGTGGAAAAGAGTCTGTACACTTAGGGGTTAACTTAACTTAGTGCTTATTAGATTATTAATGGCCCAGTGGCGCCATCTTAATTTAATTTTGAGCCTCCGAAAAAGAAAAGATACAGGACTCAGTAACCAACGTAGTGTGTTAATTTAGTGTGTTCTAGTGTGCCCTGTGCCGTTGCGACAGTCAAAATCAAAGTAAAAGAGTATTTTCGAAAATTAAAAATTGCCGCCGAGGACTTTGTCCTTTGGTTCTGTATACTGTTTTCCCTTATCAATGGAAATTGTCCATGTGTTTAAAAAAAAAATCAAAGTAAAAGTATTTTTTTAATTTTTTTATTCATAAAAACTTCGAAATTCAATAACTTTCACATCGTTGATCGAAACACCACGAAACAAAGCCCGTGCACCCCTCCTCGCCGAGGGCTTTCCAACGGTACCAAACACATGGCCAGGGGATGCACGGACTAGGAGATCTCAATGTAACAAACAAACAACATGTCTTAATGTATGGACTAGTGTCCTTTGTGGTGTTGCCACAGCCAAAAGATAAGTAAAAGTAATTTTTTAATTTTTTAATTCATAAAATATTTTTTAATTCGATAACTTTCATACCATAGGCCAAAATGCCACAAAACAAAAGCCCATGCACCCCTCGTCGCCGAGGGTTTTCCAACAATATCAAGAACATGGCCAAGGGACGCACAGATTGGGAGATCTCACCATAACAAATAAACAATCAAACAAAACAAAACAAACAAACAAACAAACAAACAACCTAAATGAAAGTATGGACTAGTGTGCCTTGTGCCATTGCCACAATAATTGCCACAATAAAAGTCATTTTCTAATTTTCTCTTTTTTTGATTCAAAAAAACCTTTGAAATTCAATAACTTTCACATTGTTATTTGAAACCCCATGAAACAAAGCTCATGCAACCCTCCTTGATGAGGGCTTTCTCATGGTACCAAGCACGCAACTGGGGAAGGCATGGTCCATGAGATCTCAACGTAATAAAGAAACAAACAAACAAACAAACTTAAGGTAGGGACTAGTGTGTTTTGTGCTGTTGTCACAGTCAAAATAAAAATAAAATTTATTTTCTAATTTTGTAAATAAAAAAATTTGGAAATTAAATATCTTTCACATTGTAAGTTGAAATGCCATAAAACATAACCCTTGCACCCCTCCTTGCTGAGGTTTTTCTAATGGTACCAAGAATGCATAGGAGATGCATGGTCTAAGAGATCTCACCATAACAAAAATTAAAAACAAATTAAAAAAAATAAAAACAAATTAAGATATGGACTATTGTACCCTATGTCATTGCTACAATATAATATAATAAAAAATAAAAATAATTTTTTTATTCGGAAAAACTTTCAAATTCAATAACTTTCACACTGTAGGTCCAAACACTATGAAACAAAATCCTCACACCTCTCCTTCGTAAAGAGCTATCTAATGTACCAAAATATATAGCAGCCACAAGATGCAAGGTTCTAGAGATCTCACCCGACTGTAACAAACAAACAGCTTCAAATTGATGCACGGATTAGAGTTTTGATTGGACTTATGTAATTCCAAGGCTATTGGAATCAACATATACCGAATTTCCCAATCCTAAAAAAATACCATCCAAAAAAAAATGTCAAATTTCAATATCGGGCAGCTTATAAAAGGTGGGCAACAATCAAAAAATGGTCACTTGGGTTCTTAGGGGTTAAGCTTATCACTATTTTAGTGCATTGTCCAGAGCCAATTGAGAGTACTGTTAGGAACAATGCACCTCATTCCTAGGGACAAATTGCATGTTGTTGCCAATGCATGTTAACCTCTAAATGCCTAAGGCACCAAATTTTGGTGTCAACAAAACTTTGAAGTTAAAAGAACCTATCCAATTTGTTATTTATAGTAGTTTATATTTTTGAAGGATTATTTTAGAAGTCTAGTTTTAACATCAAGAATCGGATTTTGAAAATGAAAGATTATGATTTTTCTATTCAAGATTTTGTATCAGGGTGTCCAATGCAATCTTGATGTTCCATAGTGTTGGAGGCTCTTGGAAATGAGATTCAAATACACTAGATCTTCAATTGGAGAAAAAACTCACATTCAAAATTTGTTTGAAAAAATTGTAGAGTAGATTTTGAGAAGCCATAAATTGATTGGGCTATGCATGTTAGGCCATTTAACCTCATATTTTTTTGGTGACCAACTTTCTAGATTTGACATGTGAAAAGAGGATTGAAAGACTTCAAATCCGTTTTGCAGTTTTAACACCCTCATGATCAAACATTATAATCTTTCAATCCATAAAATATATTGTTGTATTTTCTTTTACCATGTGATCTCTATCATGTCTAGTTTGAATTTGTATGGTTATAATTCCAAAAAAATTGATAAATCTTATCAAAATGTTGACTTTTTGTTCAATTTAGTGCAAATTTCAAGAAGCTCGAAAGAGGCCTTGGGCATTTAGGGGGTAAAGGTAAACATGCCTATTACCAAGAAAATTTGCTATCAAGGTACCTTAGAGAAGCTATTTGACAACTCACATATTTTTCAAAGATTGAGAAGTTTGAGAGAAGCCATTTGCAAGTAGAATCAAGTCATTCCAACAAGAAATGAATTTATTGTGATTTTTCAAAGTTTATTGGAATTCAATTGACAAAGTGTGGGTAGACCCATGCTAAACCATCCATTGACATGTCCTCTCCTCAAGTGCATTGTCATGATCCTAAAAGGGATGCTAAGATTGTGGTATTGTAATTGGTAGATGACTGATGCAAATGAAAGGATCCAGTAGGTGTATGAATTGTGCAACTGATGTCATTGGGTTGTTCTACCTTATATCTCATGTACAAATTTCGCATATATAGTAGAACCAACCATTACCAACCACTTAAGCATTTTTTGCATGATCTAGAGCAACATAAGGCAGTGTAACTATTTCCTACCTTGTAGAAAGATAGAAATCATGGGGATTGCAAATTTTTTGATAATTTTCTGCCTTGAATTGAAATTACTATGAATTTTAGTAGTCAAAAGTTGATATAGACCCATCCTCAACATATAGAGTCTTCCATTAATTCATTCAAAGATTGCTTTGGCTCTCAAAACCAAGCTGATGTGTCATGATATTGATGGTTAAAAGATGTTCGGAAACCAATATTTAATGGTTAGAAATCAATTACTTCTCTATTGAATTTCCCAATACCTATAGATTAGCCATGAAGCCCAATTGATAATGGGTGGTTCCACCATATGGATTGCTCTTCTAATTCAATTTCTAAAATTTGCCACTACGTAGCATACACTTTCTATTGGGCCACTACAATGCTACAATGAGGGGGCACGAAAGCCAATTTTACATCATCTTCCACGTCAAAAGTGCCATCGTCAAGTGGAATGTATGCCCATTCCTACTTCTTTCACAAAGGGGGCACCTTTGTACTTTCAAAAGGTTAGCCTTTACTGTTTTGATTTGTCTTTGGGGAGACTTATTTGTTTCTTGAGAGATCCCCTGGCCCTTGTTATGGTTTCTTAAATTGCAACTTGATGTTGAAAATTCAACACAGGACTAAGATGAAGTAAGCCTAGAGAGTGAAATGGTGTCATCACACAAAAATGCTGGGGTAAGCCCCCATAGGACCAAGGTACAGAAAGCATGACTTTCAGAGTTGATCACAATTTTGAGGAAGCTAGATCCCTTGGAAATAATTTTCAGTAAATTTTCATAGAAAGAAAAATGGATTTGACATCTAGTACCCCAACTAAGTCATTTCATATTGTTTGAACCTTTGTGGAATTAGTCGCAAATTTTTGAAGATAGAGCACAATGGTCATTAAAAGAGTCTACTTCTTGAAATTTACATTACTTATACATTGATGGTGCATTGAAGAAATCAAACTGTAAGTTTGTGTTACCAAACAATTTCAGAGCCCAGTCAATTTTAGTACTTCTTACCTTAATGAACAAGTGAGGCCATCAGCACATATGCAATGTGATAGAGAAAATTATTCTTTGGTCTTGGAAAGAAATGCTACACATATGTACTTGTAAAATAATACTCTAGTTGAAAATCACATGATTTTGTTGGTAATTTCAAAGAGTCCACCCAGAAGGTACATAATTGCACCTAGAATTGCACAAATAAGCAATTTAGCATGGTTTCCATTAAGGTAAAACAACTCATTATGGACCTTTTACCCATTGCAGACTCCTAAGATTGACCCCATTACGGTTTTCTTTTAGTTATTGAGATTTGGGTCACATTCAATGTCTTAGCTAACTGGAATGGAGTAATTAGTGATCACGACAGGAACTTTCAGTCTTTTAGTGGTAGTTCATTGTAGGAAGTGCCTTTTTTAGGTCTTCTGTGTTAAAAAATATTGTGACTGCAATAGGTGAGTAAGATGAGAGTTATGGATCAATTTTTGTTGGTTTTGGGGTTGTCTACAGACTCTTTTAGGTTGTGATGGGCTGAACACTTCAAAAATTCATAACAAATTCACATTTTGTTGAAAAAATATAGTTTCAAATGCTCTCACCATTTTTATCACTTGACTTTCTTTGGGAAAAAAAAGTAGAAAATTTCAGATATGACAAGAGGTCAAACCCCCCATTTGGTTTGTAATGGGTTGTTTTACCTTATAGTGTAGAAGAACTTTTTGTAGGGTTTTGTTGGTAGTCAAAAAGAGATTTTAGATTCTCTTAGAATGTATTTTTTTAATATTGTATGAATCAAATACGAATTTTCAAAGTGATGGAAATAGGTGTCTCTAAAATTAATCATAGACTTTCATGAACAGTGGGAGTACATTTTAGACTAGAATCTACAGTGGTGGAGATTAAAAAGTGGACAAAATTAGGTGTAGTGACCTTCCTATCCCTTGAAAAGGAATATACTTAAATCTGATCAATTATTTAACTACCCTCACAAATAAAAAATAAATAAAACACATGATTCTCCTACCCACCCACCTCCCCAAACCATTAAAATTGTGATATGGATCTACTATATGGGATATATACTAAATACATGCAAATATGATATATGGAACACGGATATGTTATATGGAATACCAATATGGTATGACAAACAAATACATGTACAAATATAGACATGGAATACTATTGTTGATCACATATCAATTGAAATTTAGCATGTTTAGGAAAAGTATTGATAGTGGGGTAATGAAAAAGTATAATTAATTCATTCACTTATTAACCCTCTAACATTGCTACAAACATTAAGTATCCAATGGATGTTAGAGAATCCTTCCGTTGGTGTAAGATAGAAGTACAAATGTTCATCTTTGGAATTTTGTGCAAAAAGGGAAAATCTTGCACAATAAATTAACCTCCAATGAGTGTTATTGAATTTTATTTATTTTTATTTATTTTTGATTCGATGATTCACACTCTACCAAAAAGGATGATTTCCACTGTGACCAGCCCCTTCTCCTTCCTTAATCCTTTCAGGGTTAAGTGAAAGTGAGTGGGTAGAGATCCCTCTCTATTATCCCCTGAAAAGGGACCTCCACTTTCCCAGCCGGCGACTCCCTGGTGTTCATACCGACTCCGGAGTAATGATTTCTAACTTACTGGATAAGGAATATTAGATTTAGAGCCAATTAACCACGGCTCAGGAAGTACTGACTGATACTTATTAGATACCGACTGGTACCACTTTTGAAATCATCATCTCTGTGACTCTGGGGTGAGTTCATTCATTCAGGAACTGCAGTTAAGAACTAAGGTAGACCAACCTATTACCACTTTGATTCGCAATCTGAGTATATGAGGACCAACTCTAGGAGGGGCACATATTTTTTCAGAGGTGTGCGCATGTTTCACAAATCAAACCTTAGTGGAATTATAATTTTTCAATAAAAATTGTAATTTCTATGAATTTCTAAAGTGGTCTGCCCTAAAATTACAAAACCACCACTAGACTAGAGTCATAACTGTTATTCCATGTAGCTATTAGTACTTGAGTATCCACCAATCAAATGCTGATATGTTACCCAAGATGGAATTAAAACACTGAAATTGTCAAAATAGTGAATGGCTTTGGGTGAGTTCTATGGTGGAGATGGGGCCAAAAATAGAATGGTGGTTATAGGAAGCTGGCAAAAATGGGCTAGTCTACCTTGAGGTGAATTAACTTAACCCCAAAATGGTGTGGCGGACGTTTCATTGTCCAATGAATGACAAGGAATTCTCCTCTAGAAAACAAAATTGGAACTATTCATCCTTAGAATTAGGGGTGGAAAGGGAAGATCTTCTACAATAGTTTGACTTCCAATGAATATTTCTATTTTTTTCTAAAGTGGATGATGTCACACGGTTCCAAAATGTCTAATTTTCATGGTCACTAGCCCTAGCATTCAAGGGTTAACTATATAGGAATTATTTTGTAGAAAAATTATTTAGTAGTGCATATCACAAATGTTATGCTTAGAGATGGACAATTATGACATTGTACCCCATGTTGAGGGTCGGCATTTCTTGTCAAATAATTAATTAAAGTTGTGATATGTGAATTGGTAAATGCTTAAATACAAAAAAGATTTCTTTTTTTCTCATACCAAAAAAAGATTGAAAAATTAAAAAATTTACAAAATGTATGGTATCATTGTTTAGAAATAATTTTTTTGTCAACCTTGACCATCACGTACAATGTAATATTAATTGTAATCTAAAAGGACTATTACATTAATCATGGTATTGATCATCTGGATGAACATTATGTTTTGGGTGATGTATCATGCATAGCAAGAGACACACAATTTACTTGCAAACATGACTCTAAGGCATCTCTATGATTTCATTCTCTGTGTGAGTATGCTATAGCTATTGGCTACCTCCACTAATTTGCAATGAGTACCTTATCTTTTATTGTTGCAAAATGGAAATCATTCCAAACTCCATTATTTCAATTTAGTCTTTTTTTGAGGAGGTGACATTGTCGAGCATACATATGACAAAGGTGGTTATCTCATGATTGTCCTCTTTTGATGGCACAATGTTCTTCTGTAGAGAACTATGATTGGATATGATTGAATACACTCTAACCATTGAGACTATGTATGATAACTTGTAAGTATAGCATTATTATAGGAATAACATTCTTTGTCATTCATATACTAGAGAAGATTTCCATTGTTATGTGACGTTTATACATGCCAATATTTATGCAATTTTATTCATATTTGGATGAAAATTCTTTTAATTTGGATAGATTGTTTTCATGTTAACTTATAACCCTAAACCTAATAAGGGTGGCTTTCATTTAGTACTTTGACTCAACACTTTATTATTATAAGAAGGTTCTAGTACTTGCTAGCTATTTTATCTAATTATGCACTATTACCATTTAACCTTCAAGTACTTTAGCTCAAAATATAATTTCTATATTGAAAGCTAACAATTGATTATAATAATTTCAATAGTTCAAAAGCATCAAAGAGGTGTCTTATTATTTCTTTTTGTATATTCTTTTATATTTCCTCAAAGTCTTCTAAACGATTCATTGTTGTATCATATGGATCATCAACGATGAAACTTAGTATACTTTATGATCTTCACTCTAGCCCAATTTATATTCTATGCTAATTTGATCAACAATTAATTTATATCCTATGTATTTCATCCCTCAAACCATTATGGAGATCATAATATTTTCATTAATAAACAAATTTGATTACACCTATTCATTTTTGAATGATTCCTTATAAATATAATCATTTACATCTCATGATTTTTAAACACAAACCTCATTCAATCTATAATAAATCAAGCATGCATTGGTTGTAGTATGTTTTTTCTTCACTCTCCATTATTAAATAAATATTTTTTTAATTGTTAATTAGTAATCATTATTTTGAAAAATTAAAAAAATTCTTGCAAATAGAATGTTTCCAAGTTTTAATTCCTACGGATATAGCAAGTGCATTTATAGGGCAACGTGAATTTCGGTGATCCGAGGAAAGTTGAACTTGCGATGTACAGAAAATGAATTTCATCCGTTCCCCGTACGTTCACAGACATCCGTTCCCTGTACGTTTCCATGATTTGGACAGAATCTGGACCGCTGAATGAAGAATGGGAAACGACCATTGGATGAATGAATAATGTGCTTCGTCTTCTCAGCGTTGTCCAAGTCTCGTTGTCTTTTCAGGTTCAATCAAACTCTTGGTCCTTGTAGTACAACAACAAGGGAATTCCAATTCTGGCACGCAATTTCGCCTCCAATTGCAGCAACATTTTCTGAATCCTCTTCTGATCGCCTTTACAGAATTTTCTCTGCATTTTTTGGTTAAACATTCATCAATTTCCGACGTTTGGAGCGAAATCTTGTGGCTTGAACGAGTACGCAGAGGATATGGCGCTCACCCACGCTGTCGACTGGTAAGAAGTAATCTTTTTCATCGAATTGAGGTTTTATGAGTGATTTCCGGCATTATGATGGGGTTGGAAGGTGTTCTTGGAATTTAGGAACATTGAAATTCGAGAAGGTGTTTTTCTTTGAGCCATGGGTTGATTTACGAGATTAATTTCTGAGGTCGTTGCATGAGTCTTGGTATACGACGAATTAGGATTGCGCAATTGCTTCGAGAATGTTGTCGATGAAGCTTCTGTGCACTGGTTAGGGTTTTACGCTTCTTGGAATGCAGGGATCGTCCGGATTGAAATTTTCGTTAGAAAGTAGACATGGTGAAGTCCTATGTCAATCTCTCGGCGATCACGATAAATACATCGGTGCCAGATCTGAGGAGTGGAAGCGGCCTTAGCCTCTCGATCGATCGCTCCTCAAATTTCGACGTGATTAATGAGACTCGTCTTCTGGAAGCACTAGTTCCGAAGTTGCAGTTCTGTGTGCTTGCAGGATCCGTGAAGACGTTAACCTTCAAATTGGATACCTTGTGAATGTCGGGTAATAATTAATCTCCTGGAAGAATTGGTTCAGAAATTAAGTTTTGCAGGGGAGAGGCCAGACTTGGAAAGATCAAGGAGTGGATTTATTGTGAAAGCTCATTTGGATGAAAATCGTAACAAGAGACTAGTTAACACTCTATTTGAGATTAATTGAAGGCCTCTTCTGTGAATGCAGAGAATTTTTGTGAGAAATCCACTATCGTCTAGGGGTCTGTGCATTTACAGTGATCGTGCCGCACAGAGAGTTTCAACCGAACCGAGGGCCCGCTCAAGGGTTTGGGTTGGAATTGCGCTCAGTCAACTCCCGGTTGAGAATTCTCGGTCGCATTGAGCTTAAAGCTCGAAGAGTTTTCTGCTTATTATTAAGGTTAACCGGCCCATGACAGGCAAACTGGATTGGGCACAATGCAGACACCTAGAAAATCACCCATTTCAGTCTTACATTAATCCATGGCAGATTTTTGTTAATAATGGAATTAAGACTTTAATAGGTTTGTTAGTGGTCAAAATCAATGCCTTGGGTGATGTTGATGGAGTTATTAGTGACTATTTTAGGACCTTCTATCTTTCTAGTGTAAATTCATTTCAAGAACTAACTTTTTTGTTCCTTTATGTCATGGCCATGTTAAAAAATATTGTGACCATGTTAAAAAATTTTAGACTGCTTTAGGTGATCAGATGACCATTATGGATACACTTTGTGGTGATTTTGGATAGTCTACAGACTGTTTTGGGCTATTTGGGCAACACACTTCAAATAATCATAACAAATTGATAATTTGTCAAAAAAATAAAATTTCAATTGCTCTCTGCATTTCTCATGTTTATCTTTATATGGAATTTTTTTTTTAATTTAAAAAATGTGAACATAGCAAACTAGCCATTCTACCTGTCATAGGGTAGTTTACCTTACTCCGTTGTAGACTACCTAAATGCGACATCCTTAAATCTTGATCGATGAGTACATATTGATTCTGAGAAAGTTCCAGACCTTCACATACAAACACGTGTTGTGTTTAGGTCTTCTAACAATAAGACTTTGAGTCAATAACTTTGAATTCGATATCTAATTAACACACTCTTTGATTCGTTGGAATCCTCTTGGATTTGCTAGCTCTAACATTAAAATTTGACTATTTTCATAGTAGGAATTATGCTCTGCACTTCTAGAAGTGGTCACCTTATTGGATGCCAATTTTGTGTATATTGCAGACTCTCATGTTCATGAACGGCATCTTGTTGCTAAATCACAGCAATAAATCGTCGTCATTGCTACGTATCGAGTACGTGGTTAGTCGAAAAACTCTTCATGGCATTTGCTTTATGAGTTTTATGTAAATACAACATGAGTCAGTCTGCCACCGTTGAAACTGATGCTCAGTTTGTTTACCTATGCAGTGTTTTCCTTAATGATTCAACAGCCAATGAGGGTGTAAGTGGAAACATTAAAGGAACAACAGA
This sequence comes from Straminergon stramineum, assembly GCA_963920665.1. NCBI lineage: Eukaryota > Viridiplantae > Streptophyta > Bryopsida > Hypnales > Calliergonaceae > Straminergon > Straminergon stramineum. The sequence continues at coordinate 8,597,480 of OY987269.1, read as the reverse complement.
GCCGCAAGAGTCACGATCAGAGCTAGTAACGCAAAGCATGCAGGAGTTTGTGAGGCAGGAGGAAGATGCAGTTAATGTAAATCCAGATTCTTCAGAGGGTCAATATTCAAATTTTTACGCGCAATAGCTATGGCCCTTCGCTGTATCCTGCCTGCTTCTCCTAAATGAGTCAGCTGGTTTATGTTTTCTTGCAGTAGGATTGGAGATTTGCCATTCGACATAATTAGAGGAATTTGAGTGTCGAGGTAACGAGCGGGTGCTGATAGTAGTTTCTGGACTTTGGGACGGTTCACTTCGTTTCTTATTTTTTACCATTATTATATATTTTATTAAAATTCCAGATTTTTAAATTTTTAAATTTTTCTTTGAACTGAAATTTATTTATGATTCGAATTTTTAATTGGGTTTGACAATCATCAACAGTTGTGCGAAGCCCTAGTTTGTTTTTCATTTCATTTGTTCCAATCTAAAAAATTTAACCTATGTATGAGACCATGCTTGGGGGCACTGACGACTTCTTTTTCGGTGTGCACCTCGGGCCAAGCTAGTGAATGATGTTTATGGGTTATGTGTTATTGGTCACAGGTATCTCACGCTACTGTCTGGTTTTGTCCCCAATGATGGACCGAGATCCGTTGCTGTTCTTGAAGTTTGGATATTTTCTGAATTGTGGTCTCTGTGCTTGGAATGCGACAGGTATGTGAAACAATTTTTTGACAAGAGTTCTGCATAAACTTGAGGCTCTTACTAATCCTGGTGCATTATGGCGAGTAATCACGATAATTTTAAGCCTTGCAATGTCTGTACTCGGGCTTGCTTCATGACTCATGGACATCAAGTTCAAGCTGAAATGATGCTAGTATACGGAGCTCCATCGTTTCTCCAGCAGATTGGTGTTGATCAGTTGCACGATACGACTGGATTTTTGGTGAGTGTCCGACTATTTTAGATTTTCGGTGAACAATGATGTGAATCTGTGACAAATGGTTTTGAATTTTTTTCTTAAAATTATTCTGGAGCCCATCTGTCATTGTTGGCAACAAATCACCAACATTAGTTGGCGTCGGTTATGTTGAGTCAAATGCAGCAAGGCGATTTATGGTGTTCTTGCTGCTAGAAACATGGTTAATAAGCTCTCTACAATAGGTTTCTTAATGGATTATGTTTTACGAAAGGCACTGACTTCTTTGATTTTGTGTTGCTCTCCTACAGCCGGTACCCACCAGATTTTTGATTGACTATGGGAACAGACTTCGCGATGTAGTTACTTGGCGCGGCCCAAGCGGTTGGGTTGGGCAGGTTAATCTTTCCTATGATAAAGTGTATGGATTTCGTGGAGGTTGGAAACAGTTTCGGTTCTATCACAACATAGAAGCAGGTGACCACTTGGTATGCACCATGATAGCGGACGCAGACTTTGTTGTGAAAATATACGACAAACAAGGTTGTGAAAAGGCTCTTCCCTTTTTGAATCCAAATAGCGAGGTTATTATACTACCAGCTGCTGGAAAGTGCACTGAGAACGCGTTCTCTTCTGATCTGTCCAATCGAAGTAGTTTGAATCAAAGCATGGGAAAAAATACTTCGAATTTAGGTGAGAAACGTGGAATAAGTACAAGCGGGGATTATTCTCTCTCGGGCATGCAGAAAAAGCATTGTACGCATCAGCCTGCTCATGGGAATTTTGGTTCTGGTAATGAAACTGTTGAAACGAACATTGAGAATCAAAAACAGAGAGTAGGTAAGCTTCCAGAGAAATATCAAGAAGAAGTGGTAATTGACTCTAGCGATGACGATATCCTAGTGGAAGTGGAGGAAGGGAGGAAGCCATTATCAGAAAATCCTTCTAGACTGGAATCTGAGAGGAGCGCAGAGATGGAGGATAGCGATAATCCCACCAAGGAAATAGACATCCATCAAGCAATTTATGAAGCGCAGATAACAGACCCTCTTTCTACGGCTTTGAGAGCAGCACGGCACTACAAGACCAAAAACCCAAGCACGATTTGTGTAGTCAACAAAACTGCAGCTTCAAAATCCCAGTCTGTGAGTTCTTTTTCCACATTGTTGAGATATATGTCACTTCGTCTCTAGATTTCGTAGATAATTTCTTATTGCTACTTCTGATTCTTCTCACTAATATGGATTGGTAAATATGTGGATTGCAGTATGTTTCAACCAAGTTCGCGAGGAGATGGCTACCGACTGTAAAAACTCAACTGCTCTTGGTAGATGAGCTTGATAGAAAATGGCCAGTGATATTTATCCCCAAATCTTATCATGTGGTCCTTAGTGCTGGATGGGCCAAATTTGTTCGTGATAACTGTCTTGAATCTGGTGATGTGGTTTTGATGGAGCTGAAGGAACAAAAATCTCTTTCTCTTGTAGTTCATATCTTCCGTGAAGAGAGACGCACAGTCGAGAAAACATCTAGCGTCCCTCCTTCCAACGCGGTGGACAATGACCCACAATCCAACCTTTTATCGGCTGGTAATTATATGGATTATCTTTCTGCTGGACGCATAAATGGCGATCAAACCACCGGCACAAGAAAAGTGGATACAACTGAACCACCTCGAATTTCCACCTTGTCACAGTATGCGGCAGTTGCGACGTACTTTTCCAGTCGAGGGCAACCAATATTAGATAGCGATCAAAAGTCTGGGACTGCAAATACTTGTGCCATTGAGTCAAGGAAACTATGTGAGGCAGAGAAAGCATCTGGTGATTCTCCACCCAATGATCTATTCTTATTCCATGTGATTAGTACTAATTATTTTACATTCATATCATCAGTTACTATTTTCATATTAATATTGATTTTCGCAATTTTGTCAATAAATGAAATTGGGACTGAACGTTGTTTTCTGGCCGCCAAGCTTGTGCAGAGGGAACTGGAGTTCTACCTGAGTTAGACAAAACTTATTCACCACAGCAAAGAGGTCCTTCGACATTAGAATCGTGGCATGAAAGAGTGTTTGGAGCATCTGAGAGAAATAATAGAAGTCCTCTCTTCCAGCAGCAGGTATTTCAAGAACGAGCAAGTATGCCAGCGGTGCCTGCTGTACCAGACATATCCTACCCTCCAGGAGTGCAACCTCAACATTTTCCACATTTTCGACCTATTCTACCTGTTCCACCTGTTCCACCTTTGATGCCCCAGCAGGTTTTAATGCCTAATTTCACACCTACTCAAATGGGAGGGAGTGTAAATCCTCATGGACGCGATCATAACCTGCAGCAGGAAGGCGCTCCACACACTCTGCATCAGGAACGGGACCCTCATAAAGTCTTTAAACCTACGGATTTGACACATGAGGTGCATCCACCTCCTCATGAGGAACAAGCCTCAAGGCCACAAGACAAGTGGGAGGTGCAACCCCGACGACGGCGGGAGCCAACGGAGGCTGAAAAGCGAAGAGCAATGGAGCGGGCCCTCGAATTTTGGACTCCAAACCCGCATGTCATCTCATTACTTAAGCCCTCTCAAGTTTACAATGGGTTCTCAATTGTAAGTCTGAATCTGGATTTCTTGATAATTCTAATTGTATGATGCTGTTAGCCTGGGTGTCTGATTTTAGTTTGAGAAGTGAAGTTATTAGTTTTTCTTTTACATGGCACAATCTTCAGTTAGATCGAAAGTGCCATTGCATTGGCTTGAGATTGTTTACTGCTCTGGTTGATTGCAGAATCTGCGCTCACCGGCTCTTCCCAATGAGACTCGAGATGCCACTTTATTGGATGCCGCAGGCAATTCATGGATTTGCAAGTGGCTTGTGAATGCTTCTGGAAAGCGACTCAGTGCTGGTTGGAAAAGATTTGCTCTGGACAACCTTCTTGAAGAGTATGATGTTTGTGTTTTTGAGTTGGTGAGTCGTGAAAACCTTACTATGCTTGTCCACTTTTTTAGAGTTGAACTGGACGATTCCACTGTGGGCCCAGCGGAGGTAAAGCCAATAATACCACCAGTGAAGAAGAAAAGGATACGAATACGGAAAAGCCGAGCCAAAGTTCGGCTGCCACCTTTCGGGCGTCCGCCACCTAACCCATCTGAATTCAGTGGGGACAAGCCTGATGTGAGTATGCCTTCATCAGTAAGCGAGGCGAATGTATTACCAACGGCGTCAAGTCACAGACACCCGATTCCCCAATCTCCATACCCAACTTTCGAATCTCAAAGGCGCCCTGTGACCATGGCGGAGCGGAAGCGGACCGAACTGGTGGCACGGACCCTGAGTACGGCAAATCCCAGTGTAGTGGTCGTCTTAACGAGATCAAGTGTGTATTGCCACTTCACCGTGGTAAGGTTTTTTGTTCACGTCTGTCATACCTCTTCATTCCTTTCATCGTTACCTTATAGCTTTGTCCATTTAGTCGAAATCGTCAAATGACCCAGACGGTGATGTTTGATAAGCTTGACGGTTTAGAGTGGGCTTATCATTCGGTGAGGAAGAGATGGAATCATTTGGTTATATGTTACCTGTGGAAATTAGTTTTTGCTGTTCGTTAGGAGTATACTACTACTAATATTTAGTGTTACTTACCCTATTGCCTGACTCACTCAAATTCTCATTTAGTTGACAAATAGTCGAGTGTTCACGTTGATGTTCAGTGTTGGTAACACTAGGGTATTCTTGACATTTAATGCACTACATGCCAACATGAACATTACTAAACATTAGAAAACTTGAAAAATAGTGTTCATTTTGACATTTAGAGTTGGTAACACTAGTAGTGTTGTTGATATATAGTGTTAGAGTTTGTATGGACTATAACGAACACTTAATATCATTATTAGTGTAGTGAGAGTTTTTGTGCAACACGTACTTTTACAAGTAGAATCGAAGTGTACTGCTTGTGGTTCATGAATTTGTAGGGCAGATAGGTGGTTCTTCTATTTAGGCGATTGTTCGATGCTTTTTATTGCCCTGTACACTGGCATTCTGACAGTATTTTGATGATCTTGTGACTGCATCAGAAAGTAATGTTTTTTTGCCTCCTTGCAGTCGATTCCCAGCGCATTTGTCAAGCAGTGGCTTCCAAAGAAACTTGTCGGAGTTACTCTGATTGATTCAGCGGGTCACAAATCAACAGCACGCTGGGCTGGCAACCGAAAGAGCAGCGCTTGCTTAAAAGGCTTCAAAGCGTTCTCTCGGACCCATAAGCTTGAAGAAGGAGATACTTTGGTATTCGAGCTCATAGATTCAAATCCAGAAAACCTTGTCTTTTTAATTCATGTGTTCCGTGTTGTCGAGTTGTCCGACAGTGGATTCACGCCCCAGGAATCTGATAAGGATGCATGTCAGTTATTGACCGATTCTGACGATGACAGTGACTCGTCTTTGCAACCCGCCAGATCGCCTGACCCCCTGGCGAAAACACCCTCGAAATCCTCTGACTCTTCCAAACGAAAGCAAAAGATCACAGCTCATGAAGCGAATGAAGAATCCAGTTTTGTTGGTAAAGGGTTTTGTGCCGATGTGCTGCCGCTTGCAGTAAGAATGCCCGAGTCCGAGACCTTTGAAGCGTTTCCCGTGTCAGGAGAAACTCCGGCACATGAAAAGCATGAAGGCAGTCAATAACAGCTCCGAGTCAATAACGGTATGATCAAAAACTAGGCGTGTCTCATACTTCCTCAGAGATTAAGTTGCTGGCTAGTCTTCACTGTTTTGGTTATCAACCTTTTACTTGATGCCTGATTGATGCACTGGTCATAAGCAGCAGCCCTATGTTCATGAAGGACATTGTTTCTGACTTTTCAGGTGTCATCTATGCGAATACCCGCTCAAAGAATCACTGCCTGCTTACCTTCACCGAATGGGAGTCACTGACACTATCATTCTCAACTATGATGGTCGCCAGGTCAGCGTCACTGTTCCGTATCATGTCGTTATTCTCTGATTACTGTCCATGACGAGATGTGTCACATAATACATCTGTGTTTAGTTATATGCTAGAGTATATCTCTGATTCCATCTATTAATTGTCGAGTCAATTTCTGATTTTGTGTTTGTATTTACTAATTGTTTATGTTGTCTCTAGCTACCCCATAAGTTTGGGCTCCGCTGAGGACCTTGTGTTGCGTGATGCGCCTTGCAGTGGAACCAGGGTAAGTTCAGTGTTTTCTTTGAGAACACTTACGAAATCAAGCTAGTGATCGTAAGTTGATTGATCATAGTGTATTGTGTTAGGTATAGTGTGCTGGCTTACGGTAGCCTTGTGTATTTTTGTATTTGAAATCTGGCGATATGAGAGGGTCAAAGATTGTCATTTTTTATTAACGTCCTAATTGGAATGCAGGTTGAAGTAATAGATGATTCCATGAAAGTTACGAAACGTTTGGAAGAATTGTCAGTGGACTTCAGTTCCCTTATGAGAGTACTTTCACGTGAGTCCATGGTCCATGTAGCATACAATGTTTTGGGACTCTGGACTGAAGGGTAGGAGGCTTTCCATTGACAAAAGCTACATGTGTGGAAGTAGACCTTACGTAGAGTAACCTTACTCGTAAAGCAAGTCACTAACGGTAGTGCCACAGGGACAAAAGCCTCCTGTTGCTACTTGTAAAAAAACCGGAAGGCTTTCAAGTTTTAATTTTTGTAGTTTATAGTTTTAGGAAACTACTTGTATCTTAAATCTATACTGATGTGGTAGTCTAGAAGTGTCCAATAGATGACAAAGAATCCTTCTATGTAAGAATACAAAAAAGGGAAGTGGAATTCTATGAAAAGGAGAGGTCTTGTACAATAGTTAGACCTCCAATGAGTGCTCTTGGGTTTTTTGAAGCAAACGATTTACATGGTACCAAAAAAAATGATTGGAACCATTGTGCACCATTGCTTAACCCTTCACCGTTCCGACATCCATTTTTTGGACAATGAACACATTGAGTTTCATCCTCCTAATTGCTTTGATGAAAGTTATTCTAATTTGTGGAGATACTTTATCAAATTGTTGTTCTATCTAAGGGTTGGATTTGGTGTTATTGGATTAAATATTTTTCTGAAAATATCAATGTGGAAGTATATCAAGTGGTTGACCAAGCCAAAATTGCATTGATTGTGTAGTTCAAAACTTCATTTGCCAAAATGAGGTCATAGATTTCAAAAACACAAAAATTTCAAAAACTCACCATGTGAAGAGAACCTCATTTGAAATCCATTCCAACAAATTTTACTCAAGAAATGATAATATTTTACTTGTAATTGAATTTTGAAGGAATTTTGAAATTTTCCTTTGCAAAATTTATAAAAACAATATTGGTGATAGCATTGGTGAAACTAATTGTATAGATGGAATCTACAACTTGAAAACTACATCTTTAATTTGTATATCAATTCCAAAATATGCTTCCAAATTGCACTTTAGAATGATTTTTCTCAAACTATCAGTTTTAGAGATGACCATGGACATTAACTTTAGGGGCTAATCAACATTGTTTACAGTCTATACTAAAAGAAATCAATGTTCTTGCAAGCCATTGATTTATATTATACATTGAATATTTAATTTCAATGAGATTTAATATAGAAAAAATATAATGGCTTTCAAAATATTTTGTACATATACAAAATTTGGTATAGGTAATTGACTAATTAGAGGTTTTCAACAAAATTTGGATATATTGTGGTAAAAGTAACACAATTGCATGAAATGAAATTTCTTAAATTATTAAAAATTATTTGATTTTTTAAGAATTTAATCAATTGTATTGGAGATTTAAATTTTTTTTTCAAAATTCTTCAATATCTCAAGTGGAATGAGAAATCTTTTAGAAATTTTCTCTTAAGAATTTTCCAAATTTTTTAATTTTATTGAGTGAAATGTTCCTAATTAAATTTTAACTCCAATTTTTTAAAAATAATTTATTCCAAAAATCACCAAAAAGGGTAGAAAATTTGAAAAGTGATTAAAATATGTATGGTTTTTTTTATGATTTTTGTGAGATTTTTAGAGTAGATAATAAGAAATGTAATTATTGGGATTCATATTATAATTTATATTACTTCACTCAATAAAAATTCAAAATTTATAAAATTCTTACCAAAAAACTCCTAAAAGAATTTTCATTCCACTTACTAAAGAATCCTAGAAGAATTATTAGGGGAGGTTTGAGGGCATAAAGAAATTGTTTAAGGCTTGTTCTTTGTGTTGGAAATGAACCAATACTCTCTAGAAAAGAAAATATTAAAAAAGAAAAAATTTAATGTAAAAAAGAAATTAAAAAATTCTTTCATGAAAAAATAATTGAAAAATAAAGATTAATAAATTAAATATTATTATTTGATGTGGCAGTGTCATTGCTTCATTAGATTGTTGTTGTGGCAATGTTCCCCACTATTTGGAAACTCTAGAAACTCGCAATCTTCCAAAGGCTTGAAATCCCCTCTAATGTACCTGTACTAGTATTAAAACATTTTTTTTGCTAATAAATTTGATTAAAATTTGAAAATACATAAAAAAGAATTTGAAATTTTTTGAAAAATCATTTTATTCAAGTGTGTTATTTTTACTTCAACAAGTCCACAATCTATTGAAAAAAACTAATTTCTCATTTAGATATGGTAATACTTATGATAATCATTGTATGTTTTACCTTGCTAGTTAATTTTCTTATTTCAACAAATGGCCCTCCAAAAGTGACTTCAATTAATATGTAATATCAAAATCTCAAAAAAAATGTATTTAGAATTTGCCATTTGAAGTTACTAATATTCAATTCCATCATTTTATAGTTGCTTTTAGAAAGAATTTTAATTTTTTTCCAAATAATATTGTTGAATAGAGTGATTACTTATTGATAGCAAATCATGTTAGAGTCCACAAAAAGTTGTTCTCCTACATTGAAATCGCAAAGATTTGGTCAAAAACTATAAAGTAATACCATAGTGTCTTTTTTAACTGCTTCCTTTTAATAGTGCCTTCTATTTTTCTTACAATTATTCCAATATATAGTGCAATCAAAGGATACCTTTATAGAATTCGCTAAAATTGAATTCCAAAACAATGTCTAAATCTAGTTTTGAGTATTAACTTTATAATCTTATTTATTTAGTTTATAATGATGGACTTAATTCTTGCAAAAAGAAGATTTATAAAGTTGCAAATGTCATGTACTTTAGCCTTTAATGAATATATTTTTATGATTACTTGCAAACTACATTTTTCAAAAGTTGAGTTCAAGTATACAATATTTGTGAATATGTATTTTTCAAAAGATCATTGCTGGATTTTTGTAAAATAAATTTTTTTTCAAAATTTATAGAAAAAAGTTACAAAATTCAAATTTAGTACTCCCTCTGTCCCAAAATGATCTTCTTGTTGGACAAAGTGTTTTGGATTCTAGTTGAAAATAACATTTTTGAAACCCATTTTGCATTATAAGTAGAGTTAAGTGCATTCCTAGTGTCATAAAAACTTTGAGTTTTGGAACCCTTTACAAAGTGTAGTTTTGGAGTATTGAAAAGTGGAATCATTAGGAAAAAATTGAACCCAAGAAGGAGTAGCTTCATAATGCAAAAATTTGGATGGAAAAGAGCCTTCTCAATTCACTAATTGGGCCAAGATTTGCATGATGGACTCAAATATTTGTCATGATTACCCATCCATCTCCATGATCTCATCTCCATTACCCAATCCATCTCCACAAATTTTTTGGCTTAGTCATGGAGGATGGCCTTGTACCAATCTCCACATACTAGGTAGCCACTATCAACTTTTAGAGGTCCTAATTGGTGGCACTAATGAGTATGTGGACAACCTCATACTCACTTCAAGTAATACAAAAGCCTCTTCGATGGGTTCAATTCTCTTGTAATATTTTTGGGCATTTTTAAGAAACATCAATGGACACTTAATTGTTGAATGTGAGGCTGTCATTTTGTGGGTAGTTAGTATGGTCCAAGCCCATATATAGACTTTTGTGCTACCTTTGAAAGCTTCATCTTTTTCAATTGGGAAAAACTCAAAGAGATGTAAAAAATAAGAATGAATAGTGTTGATTAACCCCTATAATCATTTCATTTGTCTTTCAATTGATGATTGTGTGGATGAAAGGAAAACTATTGCTTGAAGATATTTTTTTGGTCCTATATAGCTATCATGACCCTCAAGAGGCATGCTCATGCCACCTTAGTGAGTAAGAGGGACATTGGGGGTGACCCTCCAAACCTTGCAAGAAATGGGGTGAGTGGAATTAGGAGTCCCAAGCAATTAAAGCTTTGTAACGCTCTAATATGGACAATTGGAGGGTGTGTCATACATTCTTAACAAGCCTGTGAGAAGATGCGTCTATGGGTTTAAAAAATGCAAGAATCCGAGTTGTGAGTCAAAAGTTATGGTTCCTCAAAGTTGGCAGTGTCTCAATTATGTCTTGAAGTATGGAGACGTGGGTGACAAGATGTGGGAGGAATCCTTTGAGCCAAATAGGACATGCCGCACATCATTGGAAAGCTAAGAAGACAAGATTATTAGAATGATAAGGCTCATCAAGAGATGTTCTATAAGCTAAAACTTATGGGCATTCAAAGAAGGTGGAGTCTTAGAGAACTACACCTCTCAGGGACTTATACTTTTGGAGGGTTATAACTTCCTCAATACTTGTTGTATTGAAAAAAGTAAATATTCCATGGTAATCTACAAAAAAATTAGATCACAAAAATGGGCTCGCATTTGGAATTTGAAGCTTGGAGCTAAAAGTTATCTCGATGGAAAGATTAGAAGTCTTTTGGGGTCCAATTTTGGGACAACCGCTTGGAATTGGGTGGTCTTCCAAGATGGGGAGTATCTTGAGGGTTCCCAATGATCTATAGCATAGGGAGGAGGGTTTCCAAATCTTGAAAAGAGTACTATGAGGAGGGGTGGTCTCACTCCTCACTCCCGGATGGTGTTATATTAAGCCAAAGTGGCCTCGACTGGTGAGGTTGGTGTTGAAGTCTCACCACTACTTGTATGTTCCCGAGGAGTGCTTATGCATTCCATGATATCAGTTGGGTGGTGTCCCACTCTACACTAGACCATAGTATGAGTTCCATTTGATGATTCATGATTAATGAGTCTTGAGATGAGTTGAATTGGGCCTTGTGGGGAATTGGATTCCATTCAAGGGTAGTTATACTACAAGAAAATAATATACGAATTAACCCCTTCTAATCTACTTGTAGTGTCCGAATTGACAAAAAAATGTCCCAAATGACAGAAAATTAACAAAATATTCTCTAAATCAACTCTTCCGAATTAATTGGAAATGTCCAAATTGACACTAGTCCCTTGTAGTGTTAGCACCGGTGGGGAGTAATGCCTCCACCGAGTGCTTAGACATCAATAGAAGTTTTGCCCCATATCATCAAATGATATGCCCAATGTCTTGGGTGATTACAAGAGACACTTCACATTTTTGATTCAAAAATCCGATTTTTGACTGTAGATCTGGCAATCCTATGGACTATTGTTAATTTCACGCATTGTTGAAGAGAGAGAGGTTTGCCTCGGGAAATCTCGTAGATTTTGGTTATAATCCAAAATGACTGAAGAACACAAATAGATGTGTTCTTGTAAAATCTTGAATCTTGTTTGTTGAATCTTCTAAATCATCGTAGAATTGCTTCCCATTGACCTATCTTGTTATAGGCTCTAAATGGGTGTAATGGTTAAGGTAGGCGATAAAAAAACAATGGCCTCGGACGGATAAAACGGGACATTTGGACCACGAGCTGAACCATTTGAAAAATTGACTTCTAAATTTTAAACTCCTAGTGATCAGCAATCGTGCCTCATCGTGAGAACAGAGCAAATTTCGACCATGTAGGCCATCAACCCCACTTTGTCACTACGACACAAAATGAGACTAAATAATAGTTTGATTCAGGCCAACCGCAACAATAAAGTTTACAATAAAATTGAAAATCACAAGTCACAACACACAAGTATTTAAAATCTCCTTCAAACTCCAATTCCTTGGCTAAACTTTGATTTGATGCTACCAACGTTCTATAAGTTCAAATGATATGAATGATAGCTTTTTGAAAAGCTAACAAAATTCTCCACTCATCCTCTAAATCCCAAATCAATTTAAAACTTTGTTCAATTTCTATGACCGCTCACAGTTTCTGCTTTTGAAATTGAGGACAACAGACCCTTCATCACTTCTTCACTCACAACTCACTCATACAAACTCCAAATAGAATGAATAATAGCTTCATTGAAATCTAACAAAATCTCTTTCACTCTCTTCAATTTTCATTGCAAACAAAAAACCTGTCTATCTTCTACAGTCGTTCAAAGTCTCTACCCATCTATATGGAAAGTAGCAAACCTTCTCCCATTCAAACTAGCACAACTTTTGAATGACAACTCCAAATCAAGCAAGTGAGATCAATTTATAATCATAACACCATGATACACAACTCTTTCAATTTTCATTTCAAAATTCGTAAAACTCAATACACTTTGGCTCCTTAAACATTCGGGTCTTACAAACACAATGAAAGAGACGATGAATAGTGCCCTCCTTTTTCCTTCACCTTATCTTCTACTTCAACCACACAAATCAAGTGAACTTCAGGTTATACCTTGACCAAATAGCTCCCCTATCATCCATTGGTCATCAATATTGATCATTCAATTCAATCTACATCTTTAGCTAGAAGATAAATCACTCCAAAGTTACTAGAAGACAAACTATTTGTATATTTCTCTCCTATAATTTTCTACATATAATATAAAATTTGAAATTATTTTTGAATACAAAATAAAAGAACTAAGATCTAATATATGTCTATTAGAGGTAAAAGATAGAGTTTCAATCGGAATATCACTCCATCTTCAAGAACTTGATGATGTGTTTGATGGTAGTTGCCACATATTCTATACAATTCACCTTAGTCAAAGGATTGATTGACCCTTCTAACCAATGTTGGTGGCCACAACTTTCCTTCACAGGCCTAATTATACAATAATATTGGTTAAAATTAAGACCTTCAAAACACCTTTTGAATGTCACTTCTCAACTCTCGGGTTTAACAATTTCAACCTGCAACAAAATCACTAACGCTCGAGCATCGTGTTGAAGGTTTTTGTGCCACTATTACTCTAGTCGAGGTTGTTTTGGCAATCGAGAAGGTCTAGCTTCTTCTTGTAGACGTTCATGAGGGGGTACAAGACTTAGCGGCAGAAGAAGTTGATTCGGTAGTTGTGAAAAGGGAAATTCAAATTCAAACTCCGGTTGAGGTTTTTCATCTTGAGACTCAGAAAAATCCTCTAGTTCGACATACTAAAATCCAAAATAAGAAAATCAAAGAGAACTATATCAATTTCTTAAAGCTCTTCAATGATCCTTCCTCTTTATAGTTTGTCAAGAAGAAGACGTCATCTTGAAGCTACTTCAACGGATGTTATATTTCACACAACATTATTGTAATCAAATCCATCTAAAAACATATAAATATACATTTTTACATGATGCTTGCATTTACAATGCAACATTGTTAGATTGCGCCTGCGAATCTCAACCATCGATTTCAGGTGCATATAGATCTTAACCATTGATTCAGTAATATATAGTACTATGTAGTACTATAGACTACTATGGAATATTATAAAAGCCATTGGAAGCAAAAAAATAGTAGAAAAGGGGTCTATGGACCTTTTCATTTTTAGTAATTCAAAAAAATTCAAAAAAATTCAAGAAAAAAAGCCATTGTAGTAGACAAGCCTGCTTGCACATTGCACCAAAAATTTCTTTAGAAAAAATTTCTCTTGCCTAAAAAATGTGCGCAAACAATAGTCACTTTGGCCCCATATAGACACTTCATGCAAAGGTTTTTTGCAAAAAACTCTTCATCTTTCATTGAAATGCAAGTACACCTCCAGCTTTTCCAATTTGTAGCTTCTACTTTGCATTTTGGGGTACAACTTTGGATCCAAACCCCCCCAAATGGCCAAGGTAGATACCCAATCGAAGGCACCTTAAAAATAATAAAGTAATTTTAAAAAAAACAAAAAAAGATACAAAATGTATGAAACTTTTATATATACCTTCATTCCAAATTTCAAGACAAAAGGACTTATGATACAAAAGTTATGACAATAAAACCACATGTTCGAGGGTAAGGGGACAAAAAATAGGACAAGTGTTTCTTGCAATCACCCTCTTGTGGGAGTTAAGTATTGGAATGAAAGTGTTAGGAGTCTCGGAGGAATGGGGAACCCTGTAACTTGAATTGGAACCTAACATTGTTAGTGCATGGCATGTGTAATGTTAGAAGAGCGTGACCCTTGGTGTCACTAAAGAGTTAAGTACTTCTCCAAGCACTAGGAGGTGAGCTAAAAGTAGTAAGTGTCACTAAGGGGCATGACAATAACAATTGAAAGTCAAATTTGACCAATTCTTAGCATCACAAAGTGCAATAGGAAAATTATTTTGGAACAAAAGAATTGAGGTCGATGACATGATTGCCTATTGTGTTGTAGTCTTTATGGCTATTGGGAGATCTTCCGATTGTCTATTTTATCTATCATAACCATGGCACGGCTACTGAGAGATCTCTCGATGCTTTGTTTTACTTGGTGGGATAGTGGCGTGGCTATTGGGTGATCTTCTGATGCTTTGTTTTGCTCGGTGCGATAGTGGCATGGCTATCAGAGGTCTCCAGATGTTTCCTTCTAATCGGCATGACAATGGCAACGTGCATGTCTAAATATGGTTTTCTATCTTTCAGTTTAGTTACTAGTGGTTGTTGTGAAAGCTTCTGTTGTATTTGGGATGCCTTAATTTCATTAATGAAGAGTGGAATGTGTTCTTCTTTTTATTCCTTTAGTGCAACCTTCAAATCCCATTTGATAGTCATAGCAAGTGCCCATGCTTTATTGGCTTTGCTATTCTATCTTTTCTTGTGCTTGATCTCTTCAACGATTATTAGAATGTTGCAAGACAATCTTCTTCTTTCTTGCACTGTAAGTTACTATTTTCAATATTCATTTTTATTTCTTTTATTCCACTGTCAATGGCTTGGTCTTGTCATTATCTGGATTCTCTTACATTACTGCTTTGAAATGTTTATGCTGCCAACTACTATGTTAATATCAAATAAAGCAAAATTTCCACATTCATTGTTCATGCAACAAACACTTTAGGAGGGCATAAGATGCATAAGACCAAAATGTTTAGGTATACGAAATGAACTTGCTAGCCTTACAAGGTTTGCATTCCATCGAGGGATTTCCAAGTAACTGAGTTCCCACCTCTGGGACCTCCATTCCAAGTGGTAGCATTTACTTCATCATTCAGAGTTTCTGTCTTCCCTGACATGCATGTTCATGTGCTTCTAGGGGGCCTTACACCACCCTCAACAAAATGAACTTTAGTGTATCTGGATATCTCTTGATGTATTGCCTAACATACATCCATTGGAAGGCTATTTGCTTCATTAGTCATAGTTAATGTATATCTTGAGATGCATGTTTATGTGCTTGAAGCAACCTATCTGGAGCCTTGCAACATCCTTACAAAAATTAACTTCACTGTATTTGGAAATCTCCTTGTGTATTGCCTAACACCATGCATCAGGAGATTTCTGCATTTTAAAAATTTTGGACTTTAAATAGTCCAAAAGTAGTTAAATATGGCATCTCCCTTTGTGCATACAAAAACACAGTTTACATCACTAGAATTGTGATTGTCCAATGTAAGGCAATATAGAGGTTGGAACTTGGAACTATTGGGAGGACAAAGCTGAGAACTTTTTTCATCATACTGAAGTCAGTATGGCCAGCCAAGAATAACCAAACATGTAATCCAATTTTTGTGATAAAATTCTTTCATTTCTGTCTTTACCCCCAAATGATACAAGGTAGGAGGCTTAGGAATCACCCATCTAAGGAGAAAAATAGATGGGATGACGTCATAGATAAAGAAATGGAAAACAATTCAAAGCCCTTTTTTGTGATTTTCTAAGTCATATTGAATAAACTATGATTTTCCCAAGGGAAAGGTGCATAGGTAGTACTATTGTTGTGCATAGGCTGCAACAATTATTAAATCCAAGGTGCCTCTAAATGCAATAGAGGAGTCCAAAAAAGGATGAACAACAAGCTCAACATGTTCATGGAAGTTTGGAAAGTGGTTAAAAAATGCCAAAAATAGAGCATTGCTCATGTATGTGGTCTCTATTTCAAAAGGCGTAACAACTCAACTCTATATCTTGCTTCATTATGATTTATTGCCATCATTTGAATATTTTGTCTAGGCTCTATAAGAATGTTTTCATAAGTCACAAACAACACATACTTGGAGTGTTTATTAATTGCTCATCATCCTAAAACCATTCACATGGGATAAATTTGTATTACTAGGCAAAATTTACTCTATATCCAGAACCATCTGTATCATTTCTAGATCATTCTAACAAGTGATTCCAAATGCTTGAGCAATTTTAGAGCCTCCTACAATAGTAAGATTACTTTTTAAAATTCATAAAAAAATCATTGAACTTTTCTAGTATATCTATATCTATGATTCATGTAAAGCATATTCACTAATTCCATCCTCATATTATACGACTTTTATTGAAGGAGCCTTATTGAAAGAGCCTCAATGAATATTAATTGGATGAAGTACACTTTTTGTAGCATTCATCATATGCATAGTGCACAATTGAGTGCTTCCAAGTTCAAAAGATTGAATATTAATTAGATGAAGTATAGTTTACACAGCATTCATCATCCACCTAGTATATAATTGAGCACTTTTGGGTTAAATAGAAATGAATGATAATTGGATGAAGTACAGTTTTGGGTTTAGGGTTTAGGGTTTACACAGCATTCATCATCATCCATCCAAGAAATTAAGAAAGTAAGAATCCGAAGAAAGAAATGGAAGAGCTGTAAGATGTGGGACCTTTCTTTACGGAGAAGGTGGCTCTTTTCCTCCTGTCTTTCCAGGTCCTATCAGATCACGAGGTGCAAGAACGCAAGTCAGTGCTTAAAAGTTGTGGCTGCCAACAACTCCAACTGTTCTCCGATTCTTGTAGCTTTGTTCGAAGCTTTCAATTCTCTCTCGCTCTTCAATTACCGAAGGCCTTGGCGTTGTCATTCGGAATGCAAGCATCATAGTTAGAAGCTGAGAAACTGAGGAATTCCGCCATGGCCATCGCCACTCAACCTCACATTTGTGTATTTCAGTCCCCGCGGTTTGATTCCCAGCACAGACACACTCCCAATGTCGCTTCCACCTCGCAGAAATTCGCAACCAAAAATGTTTCCAGAGTCTCAGAATTCTGGTCTGAGAGAATTAGCTACGGGGATTCAGAACTTTGGGGAGGGGATTGCAGAAATTTTTTCTTGGAAACAGGGGATTCGTGTCATTCGACGAGGAGGAGACGAAGTGGGGATGCAGGTCGAGCTATGGCCGCTGTCGTAAAGGAAAGTGAAACTCCAGGACGGTTCTACTTCAATGTCACGGGATTCCCTTTCCCCTTGGGGCCATTCCTTCGGAGACGGACAATTCGCAAAGAGGTGGGATTAGGGTTTCCGGCATTCTGTGCTGGTGTATTGCATTGCAATCTTTGCAATTGTAATTGGTGGAGTGTTTGGTGGTTAGTCTCGTTTCAGGATTGTAGGGATTGATTTTGTGCAGGTGGAGAGAGGAAGAATATGGACTTTTGAGCAGGAGCAAGCTCTAGGGTTTAGTAGTGTGGCGACCAATACGCGTATGACAGTGATTAAGCTCAAGTCGGGAGGGTTGTGGGTGCACGCCCCTATTGCGCCCACTGTGGAATGCATCCAGGTCAGTGGTGATTTTCCGCATGTAATTTTACGTTTTGAAATTAAAAAATTGATCCTTAAGAATTTGCGTGTCTTGTGATGTTACCTTTTTCTAAAACTTTTGTGTTTCTGTATTAGAAGTTTTTGACATGTTCAAAGTTTTTTTGGCTTTCGTTAGAGGCTTTTCGGCAGGTATTCATACAACGGAAATGCACGGAATTCTAGAGTCTGTTTTGATGTTGTGCATTTTTCGTAAATCTGAGGCTGGTGGGAATGATTTTTCATGGTGTTGGAGGGTGACAGCTTCTGAAAGAGCTGGAAGCGCCAGTGGAGTTCATTGTTTTGCCTACTTTTGCGTATGAGCACAAGATTTTCGTTGGACCTTTCTCTCGCAAGTTTCCGAAAGCGCAGGTGTGGGTGGCTCCTCGACAGTGGAGTTGGCCTATCAATCTTCCTGTGCAGCTCTTCGGCATCTTCAAGCCCCAAATCCTTCGTGATGACGACTATTCTGCTCCCTGGGCTGACGAAATTGATCAGAAAGTGCTGAGTTGTCCTGTTGGTAAGTCCAATTGTGTACCTGAACCTACCATTTTATGATAATTTTACAGGTCTGCCTTGGATTGTGTAACGTTCTTAAGTTGTTCTCTGAGTGCACCTATCTTACTGATGAATTCACAAAAATATTAAAAAGACAGACATGAGTTGAATTCAATCGGTATGGCTGGGAATGAGAAGGCTGTGCAACAGCTTACTATTCTGGTTTCTCGTATGTGCCAATCCGGGAGCTACGCCGGGAGCTATTTTCCTTCGTCAAAATTCATGAATTCAAGATGTAGAAGGATGGATCTCAAAGAAAGAAGACTTCAGAGGGTTTGGGCATTTTGAATATCTTGATTCTTTCTTGAAATTACCAGGTGGGGCCGAGTTGTTAGTAGTTCCTTTGAAGAATGTTAGGAGAGTGCTCTAGAATTCGTAAACTACAAGTGTACATGGATTTTAATAGCTTTTAGATCATTTTTGTTCCAGGTGTTGGTCCGTATGTGGAGGTGGCGTTCTTCCACAAGAAGTCGAAGACATTGCTGGTGACAGACGCGGTCATCTATGTTCCGGATAAACCTCCTGAAGTGGTCGATAAGGAATCGCTTCTGGACGCTGCCAAAAACGGGTTGGCTGTGAGACTCTTAAGTGCTGGCAGGGACATACCTGACGACCCTATCGTCGATGACGAAGCCACCAGACGAAGAGGTAAAATAACATTCTAGAGAGACCTTGTGGAGCACCCTCGGAATTGTCATGAATTGAATTCTTGAAACCTTGTTTTGCATAGTTCAGCTCAATTTGAACATGTGATAGCTCCTCAAGCCAGCAAGCCATTGTCTACACGCTTGCGAGAATGTCAGTGATTTAATTTTGCTTGGTTTGGCATGACTTTGCTCTAAATAACTCTTAGTTGGCACTGTTCACATAAGGTGCCATGCCACAAATACTAAAGAATGTTATGAACAAAGACGAGAATCACTGCTGTAATTCTGGGTAATGGGGTTTCGGCCCTAGTCATATGAGCCGTTTTTTCTTAATTAATAGGGTGTGGTATTTAAATCTATTTTGTTGTTGCATCTGAGCAATCGCTGAGTCTAAGAACTACCTTGTTGAATGATGCTAAGCCTTGACCGTTTCACTTTCTTTCTGTCGTCCAGGTTGGGAAAGAATGGTGTTGCAGATCTTGTTTCTTGGTCCTTCAGACTTGTTGGAGCCACAGCAGACCTTTGCAACCATGTCTAAGAAACTTATCGTCTCTCCTATAGTAAAAACACTTGTATTTTGCAAAGAACCTGAGCGGGTATGACATTCTTTCTTCCATATGTTACTATCTTCTGCAGTCTGAACATTGTTTTATTGTAAACCACAAACTTATTTCATCAATCATTTGCTTTTCTTAAGATCTGTCCACACCAGCCAAATTAGCTAACTGGGGGTGTAAAGGTCCATTAGCTAGTGGGAAGCTGAGTAGCCTATTGTATGGCTGAACTGGCAACTTACGGGGAGTTAGACTCTCAAGTTAGCTAACTGCTGCTAACTGCTGCTACTTGCTTGGTGCGAGTGGACTTAGCACTTCAGAACCTTTGAAATTGTCACAATTAGTGTAGTGGTCCAAAATTGGTGAGTTAACTTGTGGAAATGAATGTAAATTTATTGCAAGTTAGTTTGCGGGAGTCCCCACCATTTTGAAAATTGACACTTGGGTAGTGTCGGCATTTTTGGACTATTTCCTGTTAGCTAAAGGGCTACTTGGGCTTTAGAAATTGAACTGAAGATGGTTTTGATCAAATAATATATGTTACTCGACGTACTGATGTCACCCACGTTGTGTTTCCTGTTTGCAGGTCAAGGACTGGGTAGACCGTATAGTAGAAGACTGGAAGTTTAAGTCCATCATCCCTTGTCACTTCGCTGCCCCAATTCCTGCAGAAGGACGTGACTTGAGAATTGCCTTTGAGTTTCTCAACGAGCTGTTGCCAGAGACCGTGGAGAAGTCGCCCGTATTTGCCTTCTCATTGGCAACTATGTTCAGCAAGGCTTCGTCGTTCTTCCCGGCGGCTGATATGAAAACCCTTTCCTCCTTAGATGAGTTTTTAGTTTCTGTGGGAGCAGTACGTAAAACCGTGTCAGGGAAACCTAGACGATAGATTTGTGCACTTCTTCTGTTTCTTCACGAATTTTCATGTTTTAATGTAGACTGTTCGCCTGTAGTATTGAGGAGATATTTATGGTTTTGATAGCTGGAGCCTGCAAGTATGAGGGAGGACCTGTGTCTTCCATTAGATCCTCTAGGTGTAATTGAATGAGGTGATAGGTTTGTAACGGTATTGAGTTGAGTGGAATGGTATTGTATTGTACAAGGCCTCCTTTTAGGGCTCCTAAGAATCTGCAGGATTTTGTTTCGCAAAAGAAAACGGTAAGGAAATGGTATGAAAATGAAATTATATGCTTTACATTTGCCATCCACATTTTTAAACACATCTACATGCTGTTTTCTATCCCTTGGTTGATTAGAGATTAATGGAGTCTCAAATTGGAAGGAAAAAAGAGAATATAGATATTACTTTGCTATTAGGGATTAATGAAGCCTCAAAATTGGAAGAAAAGGAAAGAGAATGAACTCACTAAAATGTCCTTAAAAATAGCTAGTGATGTTTAAAATTTCAATCTTGGATCACCCATGCAAACTATTGTAGTTTTGGTCTTTCTAATTGTTTGCAAACACCATTGTATCTTTTTACAATGTGCAATATCTTTCATTGATTTTTTCTAAGATTCTTGTATTGTTTTCCTTACATTTGTTTGGTATGGATATTCTAAATTCCTCTTTGCAGATATACTATACTTCAAAGAGGATAGGGTCTTTTTGTCTCAAAATTCAATTTTCTTAGTTCAAAAGATGATTTTTCCAATATGACTTCAATAAAAAGGGATTATATAAGAATTATTAAAAGTCAACATGGGTTAGAATTTTATATTATAACCTCAAAGTAAAAAGAATATCGTGAGAATCTCTTATATTCAAATTATTTTAAAAGTAATTTTAGATTTTGATTCATATTTTATGAGTAAATTTTGGCTTATGAAAATAATAGATACAACCTTGCCAACATGATCTTTAAGTCATAAATTACAAGTTGGATTGTAAGCCATCTTCAAATGACTCTTCTATTTGCATTCTATGACATGTATTCACTTTCTAGGAAGTTTGGATTGCTTCAACAACTTTCAAACCCAAATAACCTTGCACAATCATTTTGTAGTCTCTACTAATCTTTTGGCAATATTTTTAAGCAATAAAAAATGTTTGAAAATTTGAAACTATAAATCTAGTAAAATGGAATGTTTTTAAATAAGTGTATGTAAAATTAAAATTTGTTTTGACTAATTTTTTGATTTAGTTAGGTGGTGTCCTATATATGCTAAAGCTAAGGGGGTGCAATAGTTGTAATATATGTGTTTTGAGCATGGTTTTGATTTTCAATAAGTGGATTAATTTTTGGGCTTCAAGTTATAGCTTTTAAACTAAAAATAAATTGCAATTGAAAAGCAAAAAGCCCACTTCGAGGCACTTGCATCTTTTAACTCATCATCCTAAGTGTTGTGGATCGTCCACTTGCATGTCATGCAACATACATGTACCAAATTAAGTTGACAATCCTAGTGAACAATCATGGACTTTCTTATGGCTTCCTAATCTACATGTTGGCCTACTTTTCACCTTTCATCACATTCATTTTTTATTAATAGGAACATTACACATACAAATTACCCTTTGTTTCTTTTTACAAAGAAATGAACACAAACTGAACAACATTATTGAAGCGGTAGAAACTTAGAGTTCCCAAAGAATAGTGACATTTTCGTGATGAAATCTTTAGCATTTTGTACAAATCAATGACGTGAAATTTTGCCAATCATAAAGAAAATTCACATGCTATTAATAATGTTGTATTAAATGTGAACTCTCAAAGTGAAATGCTTGGAACTTCATTTGAAAAACACTGTCAGACTGAAGCTTAGTTTCCTTTCAGTGAGTTGTTGCATTGCGTGTCTATGAGGATTAGGGTTTAAGGCAGGCACTACTCCTCGCAATCCGAAGTTATTCTGTCGATTAGGGTTTGAGGCAGAGCCCTTCACCACCCAATCCGAAACTATTCTGACAGATTAGTGCCTCTGGCGATGTTGCATTTGAGACTCTAGCCAGGGTTCTCCCACCATGGCAGCCGCTCTTCGGAAGGTACGTGCCTCCAATGCTTCTACTTATGCCATTCCGCACCTTCAGTTCGAACTTTTTGTAGAGCTGAAGCGAGAAATTTGCAACTGTGAAGCGAGAAATCTGTTCAGAGAAAGGACAGTTACATTGTGACCTTGTTCTCACGGGTGTAGAATCGGGAGCCTCCGCTGATGTGCCCTTGCCTAGTCAATCTAATGCGACTTACAATCAATCGAGGCCAATAATTATTGCTGCATTACGTAATGCCCTATACTGCCTGCAGATTTGATAGACAGTGTCCCTGTTGATGAGGTAGAGTAGCTCGCTCATGTATGAAACCAGGAGAAGAAAATGCACTCCAACCTGAATCGCAAACCCTGACCCCGAAACCCGAAACCTTTTGTGGTGTAACCATTTTGTGGTCTTTCTGTTCATCGGGGTGGTGCTGAAGTGATCTCAACCCGGCATTTGTGATTTTGGTCTATTCCTTCTTGGGGTTTAGGGTTTGCATTCTGATCCCATTCGTTCAGACCTAGAAAATGAAATTGCCGGGTGGAGTTCTTTGGAATTCTAGTTGCCGTGTGCAAAAGTTACGATGCTGGGTGTTGGAAGAGTTGATATACGCAAGCCTAGAAGGTAAAGTGCATTTTGTGTAACCTTGCAGCTCTGGGATTCCTGGTCACGGACGGGATCCCTATTCGCTACCGTGGACAAGCGCCGTCTTCAACATGAGATTGACACGCACAAGCTTTTTCTTCTTACAAGGTAGTATTTTGCAATCTCAGAAATGGCTTTCCTTCTTTAACCCCGAATGGGACAAGAAGCCCTAATGGGACCTCATGTTTTATTAGCAATTTTGAGATGATTGTATGAGGACTTTCTTTTCTCCAATTTTATTTGTTTATAGACCAAGGCGTGCAGTATTCTTCACTGATTCTAGTGATATAATATTTGCCCTCATCTGATTAACATTTTTCACAATATGGTCAATCGAATTGGTCACTTTTTACGCATGAATCCTTGGTTTTAAGCAGTTTGACCTTTGAACTAGTTTTAATCATGGCATTGAGGCATCTGCTATTGAGTGTTCAGACGTTGATGTGTGGAGTCTACCACGTTAAGAAGTTTAGAAAGCCTAAATTGAAGAAACGTGCAAGTATGTGTTTACCGTGACTTAAATTTGATTGGCCTCGTTGTTCTCAGCTTCCAGCGTGAGAGCGCCTCCGGTAAAACGGAGACTGCTGCGGAACTTGCAAAAGTCGCTGAGTCCACACCTTTTGAAGAACAGCAGCAACAAGTGCAAGAGCTAGTTCATGCTCAGATTAAGCAGATGGCCACTGTACTGGACAGCATTCTTCTGAAAGATCCTATTGTGGAGAAACCAAGTCCGCCTGCAGAGAAGAAACGACCTAGTGGTTTACTCTTTGCTCTTGGGAGACAACCAGAACCTGAAGCCCCTTCTCGGTGAGTAATATATCATTGGTTATACTCGATATCAATTTGTCTAATTGCTTCTGATCGTAGATTGATGGAATTGTCATGATTTGCACCGTCACTTTGGAAAACTAGTATATTATCCAGGGGTGCTTGAACTGCGTAAAGTTTTAGCATTTTTGAGTGGTATTATCCAGGGGACTTTCTTGTGTCCAGTTTCATTTATAATTGGACCAGTGCATGCGATGTTTTGCTCTGAAATCATATCTGGCCCCATCTGACTTATATTCTTCTCAATTTGATCCACCGAATTGGTCATTTGAGCCATGAATCCTTGGTCCTAAGTAATGCACATGCCATCTCTTCTCGCAGTCCAATGCCTCAGTCCATGGGTCATGACTTGCAAGAGAGATGATGGATCAATTGGTCAAGGCATGGAACTGTAACATATCCATGTTGTGCAGCGCAGATGTGGTTGAGACCAAGCCACTCAACAGGGACCAAGTGGCGACCGCTTTCGGAGACCTCACGGGCTTCACATTACATTTGAAACCATCCGGCATAGCTCACGAAGAAGCTGGCACGGGTCTGTTCATCAAAGGAAAAGCTGGACCAGGGACGGTGGTTTCCATGTACCCAGGAGTCATCTATTCTCCCTCTCAGTACCGCTACATGCCTGGGTACCCGAAGGTGGACGTGGACAATGGTTTCTTAATTTCTCGTTACGACGGTCTCGTGGTGGATGGTAAACCCTGGGGCAAGGGTGATGATAATCGAGAATGGTGGGATGGTATCTCCTTGGATGTCCAGGTGCCAAGCCGTGAACGAAGCCCTGTCCCAAGTTTTTGGCACTTCGTCGGTGGTGGCAAGGTGATCTCAGGTCCTCTAGAGGGTTCCGAGCTGGAACGGAGGAGCCCTCTTGCGTTGGGCCACTTTGCGAATCATCCACCCGAAGGAGTTCAACCGAATGTCATGATCTGTCCTTACACCTTCTGCATTGCAAGGGACCAGTCCATGAGGGCTTATATTCCGAATGTCATGTTTGGAAATGATGAAGAGCTGGACATGCAAAGACGAGGCCCGCTGTGGATCAACGAGGGCAAGAAGGCGAGGCCCGAGGAGCCAGATGAGCGAAGATTATCCACTGTGGAAATGTCGGAGCGACCTGGCAGTGGAGTCAGCGATGTGCACACGCTTGTTCTCGTGGCCACACGAGAGGTGAGTGATGAGGAGTTATTTTTGAATTATCGATTGAGTAGTTACATTCAGCAGCCGTCATGGTACCATCCTGTGAATGTCGCGGAAGAGAAACGCCGATGGGATTGATTGGTCCCTCCTGAGAATTGAGTTCGACTTGTGAACATTTCTCTATATCTTTGCGGTTGCACGGTTCTCTACATTTGAGTGAGTTCTTCCATGCGAGTGACTTCACTCCGTTTTGAGGAGAGTTTTTAGAGGTGAGTTCCATGCCCTTTTTGGATTAGAGTTTAGAGTGTTTGGTAGGTGTTCTTCTGGCAGTAGTCGATGGCTACTGATTGTCACAGGGTCTACCTTCGAAAGGAGTAACTAGGGTAGACATTCTTTACCGGAGATATTCTCTTTCCGTGCCCTGATGCTTGGCTATTCCACTGATCTCCAACAGAGTCTTCATTTATGATGATCGAGAGCCCAATGTTATATTCATTATGCTCGGTAGTTGCTTTAAATCTTTGCTCCCAGTTTTATGAATTTAAGGAGACTTTTGGAGGAAGTTTTTGATTGTTGTTTTGTTTTCTTGACGATTCCGCCTGCTGTGCACTTGGTGTTGCTTTGATGCTAGTTGCATTTCTAAGTTCCGGAATTGGTTGTGATGAATCTGTTGGAACTTTTGTTTCGAGTCTGTAGTGTGGACGTACACATTTCCAACACTGAACGCTAATCCCATCTTAGAAATATGTATATTTAGAATTTTTAGAATGTATGGGTCATGTACATGAATGAAGAAAATAGTTTGGTGTACTCATTGGACTCCTACTTTGATAATTTATATCTTTCTCTTGGTACTTTGAAATTTCACTTTTATTTTTGAAACCATCTCTAATTGTATTTGTTTGTTTGCAAAAAAAATTCAATATTAGGTTGTGGTATTAGGAGACACCTCTTGCATATATTGTTGGGAATAGGTGGCTTTGCTTTAGAGACATTTGATTCAGTAGGAGTGTTATAGTTAATTATTTCCTCCAAAAATATCTGTACCAAGTGGGTAGATTTTTGTTTGGACTATTACATTCTAGCTCTTCATTGGCAAGTGCATTTAGAAGTGTGAATGAGGTGGGCATTTGAAGCATATGCAATAGGGGGCTAGGCTAACTACATCTAAAATTGTTTGAACAATTGAAGCATTTGAACACATTTGTCTTTATTGAATCTTGTTGGGAGTCAAAAGTGTATTCCTTATTCACAGCCCCAATGTGTAGGCTTGCACCAAAGAAGACATGAAAAGGAATTTGATTGTGCCTAATTTCATCCATTTGTTATTCCTCCATCTTGTTTTGCAAAGATATTGGTGGTTCTCTCTATTGACAATGTGGTTTGGGGGACAAAATGGTCATCTATAAGAACTCTCATACATGTTCATAACTAAGGTATGCATTTTCATTATGGACTCTCTTCCCAATTGTGTCCCTATCTACATCTCTCATACATTTTGTTCCAACCTTGAGGACATGTGTAAATAGGGATGCAATTGAGCAGAGGATTCATGATGGGTATGCATACCTTAACATGTGGGAAGTTTTCCAATTAGATGGGTAAACAAGATGACAAAGAAAAGCAAGATGACAAAGTCTAAAAAAGATACATGAAATGTGCGATTACAGAGTGTCATCAGTAGACAGTTGAGCGTTTTGCCAAAATTCACAGAAAAGAACATATCATTTTGTGTATGAGAAGTGGGTTTCAAATTCTTTTGAAAGTGCACTGAAGTAGATTGCTGACAAACTTGATGAACTACTGTGGAGGTGAAAAGGGCTCCAATCAATGCAATGTTGTTACAATGTGAAGCAGAATTTTTTGATATTTGAAAACTTCATCTCCCACAGCAATTGCCCCCAGTCTGTACTGTACATGTCCATCACTGTTAAAGTGCTTCATCGTTGAAGACATTGATAGCAGTTAACAAAGTCTGAAACCCATGGTTGTGGCAAAAGAGAGAGCAATCAACGGTTTGGGGGAAGAGAATTAGGGTTTGGTATGGCGACTACTGCTGAGGTGCCATCGGAGATCACAGCGATTGAAGGTCAAGTCCAACAAATCTTCAAAGATCTCAAGTAAGCACACAATTCCTTCTTTCGTCTCCACAAAGAAATCAGTGCTCGCATTGTCTGTTTACCATGCCGGAATGGACTAAGGTAGGATCACCTTAAATTTAAGGTGATCCGGGAGTTCTCATTGTTCTGCAACAAATTGCAACTAAAGGGGCATGAAATCCAGAAACAAAATTCGAATATGATATGCATAAATTATATGAGAACAAACTTGAATCGGTGGATTTTCTAAAACGGTGCCCTAATTCCTATGTTCATACTTTGAGCATTGTGCAACAAACATCTACTTATTCTTTGGAATGTTTAAGGCTTGCTGTCCGGAACATGCTCGAAAGTTGATCCTGTCTTAGAGCCGTTTCTTGGAATGCAAGTGCTAGAGGGCACTGCCGAGTGTTTGGGACCACATTCCATGGAATTGATTTGAGTTTAGTGGTTGATTGCATTTCTTCAGTGAAGGATTTCAAAAGTTGGATAAGATCAAGGATGGCGAGAAACAACGGAAGCAATTGGAAGAGCTCACGGGCAAGATGCGTGACGTCAAACGGTTTGCACCATTGGGTCTTATGTTCTTTTTAGCAGTTTTTGAGTAGGTCGTAAGAGAACTGTTTTTTGAACAATTTCATTTATTTTTTGGCATTACATATGCAATTTCCTTCACTGATTAATTTAGGTGACATGAAATTTGGCCTCATCTGAATTATAATCTTCACAATATGACCAATTGAATGGATCAATTAAAACTATGAATCCTTGGTCTTCTGATAATTGTGTCTTTTGGAGTTGGATGCGGATTTGTAGGATGATTGCAGTTGAATTGCGGAACTGGTCCATTTCCTTTCTTCCAAGGAGCTGATGTGGATGGTTTTATCTGCAGGGTCCTTAAAGATTTCGATCAGAGAGATAAAGATGGAGGGGCCAAAATTAGCCCTGAGGTTGTCAAACTGGTTGCTGAAAAGAAGAAAGCTCTCGTAATATTTCTACTCTTGGGATCTGCCATTGAAGAGAAAGATAAGGGCCATAGGAGAAAAGAGTGTCTGAATCATCACACATTGTTGCTTCAGATGTCTTGACATGGACGTAAATTAATAGACTTGTGTTGATTCGAACATGTTTTCGAGTATGTTTTGTTACTTGGCAACGCGAAATTAATATGGGCTGATTGTAAATCAAATCGTGCTCATGTTGTTCACATTTGAAGTAGCATTCCATGGTACATTAATCCTACTGATGATGGAATTCTGTGTAGATAAGGGAGCTCAATACGTACATTGCGTTGAGGAAAACTTTCACAAGCTCTATTGGGAAGAAAGATGAATTACTTGCGGGAGGCTCACAAACTGGGACAACCCTCACTGAAGGGCCTCGAGTGGCATCAAGTAAGTACGTTTTTTTACTTCTAAGAGTATAAACTTGTAATACATTCATTTTAGAAAGCTTTCTTTTGCGAGTTCAGATCAAATTCAATTAAAATCATCTTCAAAGTCGAAACAGTTTGGTGCTATCGAAGGTTGTGAGATTTAGAATTGTATAACGCATACAATTAGCAGAGGTTGTCTTTTGTGGGTGCATATTGCGCAAGTACACCTAGATGCACATGGGTTGTGATTGGCCATGAAATTTTCAAGGCCTAATCAACTCCAAAATCAACCCCAGAACAGGAGCACCTTCTGTTCTGCAGTCATGATGGGGTGGGAGCTTGAGTTTTCGGCCCTTGTTACAATAATACACCTTGCAGCACGCAGAACTCAAGGAAATTTTTAGGAGGAAATCTAGAATATAATGCTGAAATTAGCAGAAATTTAGTCACCCTCACCATTTTTGCAATTGTGTCAGCTTTTTCTAATCAGGAGCTTTTACAAGTTGGAAGAAAGCAAATGGATGAAACAGACAAAAGCATTGAACGTTCTAAGAGAGTATGTGCAAACAGACATCATCGATTAATAGACACAGAGATTGGATTTTATATAATCTCCGTTAAACCAATTAAGAGATCATACTTTAACGTGGCAAGACAGAAGTATATCATTCAGACTGACCAATTTTCTTTAGCTGTTGTGTCCTATTGCAGGTTGTGGAAGACACGTTGCACATCGGCACAGAAACCGCTGTCACTCTTAGAGGCCAGGTTCACCATCACCCAAACGCTTGTTGAAGACCATAACTTACCATACTTCCATTGGAAATTTGATTAGCCACTGATGGTCTGAGTAGGAGTGGAATCACAAAAATGTTCCCTTTGGAAACCACTCTTTTGTACTATGATTCAAACTTTGGTTGTGGTCACGATTAATGTAGACGTAACCGTAAATCTGTGTGGGTGATGATAGTCTGGGAAGTTGTGACAAGTTTCAGATCAATCGGTTGAAATATGTCTTTTCGACACATACATGGTTAACTATTTAGGGAACTGAATGGAACTCAGGACCGAATCTGCAGATTTCTTCATTAGATTTTACTTCTAACGTAAAGTTGTGGGGCATGCCACAGACAGAGCAATTGGGAAGGATTGTAAGTGAATTGGACACTATTCAATTTTCTCTCAAAAAGGCTGCTCAGATGGTACGAGAGATTGGCAAGCAGGTGAGAATCTGAACTTGAGTGGCCTGCATGGACGCATTAGGAAGAATTCATTAGGAGGTACTCCCTTTGTCTCAAAATAAATCCGTGGTTTCTAGTCGGAAACTGTGGGAGTAAGCTTACCACAAATTTATTTTGAGATAGAGGGAGTAATAAACTTTGCAAGCATATTTGTACTACCAATAGTTTGAGAGAAATGACTCATGATCACATTCTTTTGACAGATGGCGACGGATAAGTGTATCATGGGCTTTTTATTTTTGGTCGTGGGTGGTGTTGTTGCAGTCATAGTTGTTAAAGTAAGGAATTTCTCCCAATTATTCCCTCTATGTACGTAGTAATTACTCCGAATCAAGTCAAGTCCATTGATTGAGAATTAACCCCTAGAGCTCTTTTAATTTCAAAATGGTTTTGCATTGTTTTGGTGATTTACTAGAAGTGAAGTAGCAAAAGTTTTTTTGCATGCATGCATGGACCCCACTCCTGGAGTGCTTTGAAGACCTAAATTTTTTTGATATGTCATTGCAACACAAATCTAGGATGAGATCCTTGATAGTTAGAAGTTCTTCAAAATGCATAAAAATTTACTTACAACTCTATTTGTCCAAGGTGTTGTTTTTGTACAATTTCAAGTGTATTTTCTTAATTTGAGCCAAGGAACTTCAGGGGTTAAGCTAATCAACACCAATGTTTAGTGAAGCATGGGTTTTGTGATTTTCAAGTGTAGTACATATAAGTATATTTGCACCTACCTAAGTATATTGCAAGTACGCATAAATTGTATGAATTTCTTTAAAATGGTACATGAATTCATAATATATTGTTGGTGTTCAATCACAATGGGTGAAAAATAATGTAACATACAAGAATTATGTCAAAAGGAAGTTGATAGCTAGTTCACAACATCAAAGGTGGTCAAACGTGCTACTCAAATTTGAAAAATATATTATTGTGTTTTGTCATAATTACTACAGTCTATAGATTGTGTTGTAGTAAGAACCATCCTTCACACTTAGGACATTGGTTTAATCCTAGAAGGCTGTTGTGGATACTAAGTGTGTGATGGATGACTAGAAGTCCTTCTATGTAGAGATGAAGAGCAGATGCTCATCCTTTGGAATTTTGTGTGGAAAGGGGAGGTCTTGTATAGTAGTTTGACCTCCAATAAGTGCTCTTGGTTTTCTTTAAACAAATGATTCACACAATACAAAAGAGACTGATTTCCACAATGACCAGCCCATCCTTCTAGGGTTAAAGTGATGTGTTGCTAGTCATTATAGAGTTTACTTGTGAAACGAACCACCAAGTCTAGTCCTTGCTATGCATGTCCATGAGGCATGGCTAGTCAAACTATTCCCCCAACTGACTCTTCTTATTCCCGATAACATAATTATGCTTTATTTATCATAAGTAATGCAATCTCAGGTGTTCATTCTATCAAGCTTGACTGGCAGTCTCCTTGTGATGGAATACAGATTGTACAAGGTAAGTCAAAATCAAGTAGCAGTCCCGCATCTGCTCCTGCAGGTACCCGGCGGCTCCTATCTTTGTTCCTGGACATGGATTAGTACACAACTTACACAACAATCCATCGACTTCGGCAACTTCCTAAGCTGCATTATTATTGGACAAACTCAAAGGTGAAACTTGAACTCCTCTGTCAAAAAGAGTAACAGCATCCATTTTGATTGAAGTTGAAATATTCTGGGTAAGTTTCTCAATGATTGTATGTATTTACTTGTGAAATGCACAGTATTTAATGGAAATTTTCCATCAAGTTGACGAGTTACGAATCTGTTTCAACGTACATTGTTTAATTTCAGGTTGATGGAGCACCTTCTACTTCAACAACCGCATTTCACCAGTGAGAGCAGAGTTCTTTGATTAAACGGTCCGTAGCAAGTTATCCTTAAGGTGTTACTTTGTAGCACCAGATCAATTTCAATGACAGAGCACGATGTGTCATAGACTGACTCGCAAAGAGGAAAATTTGGAGCATGAGCCGTTTGAAATGATTTTGTGACTTTCCCTGGGCAAGACTGGAGAACTACCTCTCGAATTCTGCTGCAACTGCACCTGATTTGCACAGAAGATAGGTCTAGTTTACAGCTTCTAGATGTGATTTGAACTATCTTCAATTGATCGAGGAGATGGAAGTAGTCCTGTAACTCGGTAAGGATGCAGAAGACAAAACGAGTCTGATGAATAACTTTCAAGACTTCTGTGGACACAAGAGATGCACATCTCCATCTGGTCCAATGGTTGAATATCCACAGGCAGCGATAGGCTTTGCCAATCCAGCGTTAAAGCTAAAGAGTTATTTTTTAACACATTTGAATCCTTCCAATTGTTGTCCCTTTAGCTCTGACTGACTTGGAACCAATGCAAGTCATTTTCGTGCATATTTCCACATAATTGTGCAAATCAGGTCTTTGTGCAAACGAGTAGAAGGTCAAAACAGGTCTGCCTAATTCCGTTCCGTGTATTGTCAAACACTGGATTCGGCATGAGCAGTGATCTTTTTTTCATTTTGCAGAGGAGCCAGTTGATTCTTCAATACTCATGTGATACTTGGAAGATATTTGGTGATATCTATAAAAAAAACAAAAAAACTAGGTGATACCTACATAAAATTTGGCTATTGCAATAATCTGGCTACTTTGACCCCATAAAATAAAAATTTCCTTTGCAAAAAATAGCCAACATCTTTCGGATGTAGCCAAATAGCAAAAATTTGTATTTGAGCACTCCGAGGACGAGTTTTTAGACGACAAACAAATTGAATGTTTCACTCCTTATTATACTTGGATGAAATTCATCCACATTTATTGGAGATATTTTATCAAGTTGTTGTCCTATCTCATGGTTGGATTTCGTGTTACTAGAGTACATATTTTTCGAATATTACAAATGTGGAAGTATGTCAAGTGGTTGACCAAGCCAAAATTGCATTGACTTTAGTTCAAAACTAGATTTGCAAAAATGAGGTCATAGATGGTAAGGAACACAAAAATTTCAAAAAATCACCATGTGAAGAGAACCTCATTCCAAATCCATTCCAAAAAAATTTATTCAAACAATGATAATATTTTACTTCTAATCAAATTGGGAAAGAATTTTACTACTCTTCTCCCACCACCACGGGATTTAACAAAGTTTACTCCTCTACTATTGGAAGCAATGTTTAGTTGTATTCCACAAGTTAGGGCACAATGTAACCAAAAGTGGCACTGCCCCCCACCCTTGCTGATTCTCTCAAAAATTTCACCACCGTTGATGATTATTGCAAAAATTCAGGCCCCCTTCCCAGGCCGTTGATTAAAATTTCAGAAGAAAATTGGGAGAGCAATAACCGTCGTCGATTTCCAAAGTGACCTCTCCCAATGCCGTCGATGTAGCGCTGCTCAGTCAAAAATGAACAGCCGTCGATCTTCAGGTCGGGCGATCCAGCCTTAAGGGTTTGGCACTCACACAGTGTGTTCGCTTTCGTTTGTACTTCTGTCTCCAGGCAAGCGCGCTGACGGAGTTGTGCAACAGACTGGAGATGAGGGATCGGTGACAATCGCCGAGAATCAATGTTTGTAGACGCTGCTCGAATTTGGGGCGTCAAGGCATTTCCTGTATCGCGAGCTTCATCTCGCTGTGGTGTGGGTTGTCTTCCGTCTCACCTTGTTTGTTGATTCGTCTCCCCTTATTTTGAGACGAATTTGGCGATCACACTGTTTATTAGGGCTCTGTGCATTCTTGAGTAATCAAGACTGCTGCGCAAATTAAGGAACTCGAATCTGAATGCCTGATTGATTCCAAGTGTTGAATTGTGAATGCTTTGGAATTGTTTTCTGTAAAGGTCAACTTTGTGATCACGCTCTTGAGGTTATTTGCAATTTTGAGTAAAGCAATAGAGCGGAAATTGAATCACTGATTTGCATTTTTGATCAACTCGAATTGGAATGGCTGCTTAATTCCATCTGCTGAACTTGTGCATGCTTTTGGGATTGCTTTGTTTTACCTCCAATTTTGTGATCAAGATGTTTTTGAGTTTCTTTGCATTCATGAAGGCAATTATAAGGAATTGAATTATTGATATTTCTTCTTGAGCAGCTCGAATCGGAATGCCTGATTGATTTCAACTGTGAAATGGAAATGCTCATGGAAATGCCCATGTCATCCCTTAGGATGTTCAATCCCTAGAATGATGTTGTGAGGCAATTCAGTTAAGAACTGCAGGGTTTTCCTGTGTCAATAAAATTTTGGAGGATTGAATAGAAAGATTGGCACATTTACGAATGTTTTTCGTATTATTTAATACCAAGCTCACACACCGAAGTTGGAAGGTCTGTGTTCTGGCATTGGCATTGGTTACTAACGTGCTTGAGGATCTGCATTGGCAGCGGGACTTCATACATGCTCCTGACCGTTGTCTGTAACACATCATGGAGTACCTTGATAACATTGGAGAGAAGGTGGGCCTAGGGAATGTTGACTTGGACAATATCAAAAAGCAGGCTTCCTTTTATCTTAGAGACAAGTTCAAGTCTGCTCGACTTCTTCTGACAGATGTCACACCGTCGCAATTGTAAGCATGATCCCTCTCTATATTTTGATAGCTTATTTTGAAGATGATGCATACTTCTCTTTAGATGATCGGCGATTAATTACAGCCTCTTTGATTGCATTAACAGATTGGCTGAGGAAGCTACAAACGATGATGAGTGGGGCCCTGCAACAAAAACTATGGCTGCTATTTCAGATGCTTGCAGACGACCGGATGAATCCGTGCGTATCATGCAGGTTCTTCATGCAAGGTTGTTAACGCTAACGTTCATTGTAGTGTTTGAAGGATACTCTGTTAATCAGACCACTGTTTGTCTTACTCAAGCAGCCCTATTTGTTGCCCTTCTTGCAGTATGTTGTTGTCCTGCTCTCATGGGTTCAATCTTTTGTAACAGGATGTCGTTGTGGTTGTGGTCATGCAGGTTGGCGTTGATAGGAAAGAAGTACTGGAGACAATTCCTCAAAACACTCACTGTTGTGGAGTTTCTATTGTTTCATGGCCCGGAACAAGTAGCTATGGAGTTCGGCTCGGACCGAGATCTCATTGAGGATCTTTCTCGCTTCAATTATGTTAGTGAGAGAGGGTAGGTTCTCGGAAATAGCTGTATACATTGCTCAAACATGACTTGATTTTTTATGAATGTATCTAATCAATTATATTTGTTATATTTGTTCGTCTCACCTGATTTGAAAGTTAATATTTCTTGTGCCCGTTTATTTATCTATTTCTAATATCTTATTCTTGAATTCTCTGCACCTATGATGCAGGGTTGACCACGGACTGGTCGTCCGGAACAAGGCCAAACAAGTTCTCAAGTTGTTAATGGAGGACGATTATTTGAAGGAGGAACGTGCCCGTGCTCAGAAACTATCAAAGAGCATTTTTGGACAAGGGAGCTATCAATCCAGTAGCATTAGTTCTGGCACTTCCCGTTACAGGGGGTTTGGGAATACCTCCACATCTTCAGCGTCCACTGGTCTTATGCTTGGTGACGATGCTGATGAATATCACACGGACAAGAAGTTCACGGCATTTGAAGAACGGATCCTGTCTGAGAAGCGCGGGAGCAGACAAGAGAAATCTAAGAATGGGAATGGGGAAAGCACAGCTAGTGAATGGAGGGCGTTTGAGGATGACGCTGGGGCCTTTTCTCCCAAGCAGAATGCAACTGATTCCAATTGGGCAAGCTTCTCGGTAAGTGCACTCCTCTTGAAGTGCAAGTTTTGTAGATGTCAGGAGTGGTGCTCAAGTGTCAGTTACTCATATTCTGTAGTCAATAACTGTGTTTGTTCTCGAACCAGAGAGCTTCTGAATCCCTCCGTTTCTGATGGGACGACCTAAAGTATCAAATCATTTTCTTATCTTTGCTGAAAGAGTTGAGATGGTTAGCAACCAACGCAAATAGTGGTGGTGTAGCCTCTTTCTGCACTGAAATGGTTGTAGATAGAAGGGTTAGTAGATGGTGGTTCATTATGAAGGAACTGGGCCTGTTGTACTGGCACTTCGTACACCAGTAGAGTGAACCTGCTCCCCAGAGGTGTTCTAGGAAACCTAGCGGCATTATGATTGACAGAGGTAGAAACTGCCACAGCGGGCATTAAAATTGGCTTGTAATCGACAGGGTATAATGCTGTTAGTTTTCCTAGAGCACCTCTGGAGGAAGTGTCGTCTACTAGTGATTTCAAGTTCTTAACCGCTATGATTGCAAGTTTGACTGGGGTAACTTACTCATGTTTGTTTTCATTGTCGAAATGAGGGGGAGTTCTTCATCATAAGGGTTAGCCGTCTGCTTGTGATTGCAGAACGCGAGCCCAGAGAGCGGTCCCAAATTGGATGTCTCCTCTCCGTTTTCTAGGAGTAATGAGCTACTTGAAGGAGAATCATTTTCACCACGTTCTCCTCAAGCACCTCCTCCTACCACTTTCGGCAAATCCAGTGCACAGAGTCCACTGGCTACAACCAATGTGCCCGTCAAGTCAGTCAAGGAGGAACCCAACCCGAGGGGTAAGACTAAGGCAAAGGTGAGGAGCTATGCGTTATCAATGTCCTCGTCTGGTGATTTTAAGCTACCTCCTCCTCCTCCCCCACCAGGTGGCTCCAAAGTGACAATCATAAAATCAGCGAAATCACAATCCGCACAACCTGATTTGCTAGACTTGAGCTTTGATGCTCCAGACTCGGCGTCAGACTCTCAGAGAGAAGAGTCTCTTTTCAACTTTGAGACTCCTTCGAAGGCGACTCGATCAAATCAAGCTGTTTTGGACTTTTTGGGTACGACAAGTTCGCCAATAAGCCTGCCAAATACTGAATTTGACTTTCCAAACCACAATCTGTCCGGAGACAAGGTTTCTGAAACAAGAAGCCCAGGTTTGTCGCAACTAGCACCAGATCTTTTTGATCTCAGCAGGAATTCTACTCAAAATAATTCTGTTGATTTTGGGTCTCTTGGACATCAAGTACCCGCTAATGCGACAAGTTTTGTGAAGGACAAAGGTTCAGAAGGAGGAATTCCTGATTTTCTGAACCTCAACAATGAGTCTACCACCCAATCCGAACTAGATTTCTTTGGTACTGGTGTTCAGCCTCGCAGCCCTGCAGTGTCGGCATCGACTGCCCTCCCTGGTGGAGCTCCCAATTTATCTGTTAATGGTGCACACCTGGAGGACCAGAATTTTCTAAGCGAGCGGAGCACTACTGGTGCTAAGGAGGGTGTTCCTGATGTTTTCGATACCATTGCACCTGATTTTGGGTCATTTGGTATTCAAGGCACAGAACGGAAACCCGTTGCAAAGTCAGCTGATGAGTTTTTTAACCTTCTTTCCTAGACACTTAGGGAGATGATTGTAATATTTGTGGTCACTGATATTCTTGTTGTGTGACCGAAGAGATGCAGTAGCAGATAGCATGATTCTTAGGTTAAATTTTTAATGTGTAAATGGTGGCTACTTTAAGTAAAGCGTGCTCTGCATTGATTAGCGTCATGGGATCAGCTTATTATCCCAGTCAAATGACTGGGTCTCGTTCTTCTTCGATTTTTTTTTTTTTTGCCTGGATCTACTGTACTGTATTGTTTGTGTAACTCCCTTTGTGCATACAAAAATACGGTTTACATCACTGGAATTTTGATTGTCCAATGTGAGGCAATATAGAGGTTGGAACTTGGAACTATTGGGAGGACAAAGCTGAGAACTTTCTTCATCATACCGAAGTCGGTATGGCCAGCCAAGAGTAACCAAACAGGTAATCCATTTTTTATAATAAAATTCTTTCATTTCTGTCTTTACTCCTAAATAATATAAGGTCGGTTGTACATTGTACGTTGTACCCGCCCTTCAGCTAGTCTTAAACATGACATTGAGGCATCTGCTATTGAGTGTTCAGACGTTGATGTCTGGAGTGAAAGCCTAAATTGAAAAAAACGTGCAGGTATGTGTGTACCGTGACTTAAATTCGATTGGCCTCGTTGTTCTCAGCTTCCAGCGTGAGAGCGCCTCCGGTAAAACGGAGACTGCTGCGGAACTTGCAAAAGTCGCTGAGTCCACACCTTTTGAAGAACAGCAGCAACGAGTACAAGAGCTAGTTCATGCTCAGATTAAGCAGATGGCCACTGTATTAGACAGCATTCTTCTGAAAGATCCTATTCTGGAGAAACCAGGTCCACCTGCAGAGAAGAAACGACCGAGTGGTTTACTCTTTGCTCTTGGGAGACAACCGGAACCTCAAGCCCCTTCTCGGTGAGTAGTATATCATTGGTTATACTCGATAACAATTTGCCTAACTGCTTCTGATGGTAGATTGATGGAATTGTCATGATTTGCACCGTCACTTTCGATAACTAGTATATTAACCACGTTGTGCTTGAACTCCGCAAATCTTTAGCATTTTTGAGTAGTATTATACACGGGACTTTTTTTTGTCCAGTTTCATTTATAATTGGACCAGTGCATGTGATGTTTTGCACTGAAATCATATCTGGCCCCATCTGACTTATATTCTTCTCAATTTGATCCACCGAATTGGTCATTTGAGCCATGAATCCTTGGTCCTAAGTAATGCACATGCCATCTCTTCTCGCAGTCCAATGCCTCAGTCCATGGGTCGTGACTTGCAAGAGAGATGATGGATCAATTGGTCAAGGCATGGAACTGTAACATATCCATGTTGTGCAGCGCAGATGTGGTTGAGACCAAGCCACTCAACAGGTACCAAGTGGCGACCGCTTTCGGAGACCTCACGGGCTTCACATTGCATTTGAAACCATCCGGCATAGCTCACGAAGAAGCTGGCACAGGTCTGTTCATCAAAGGAAAAGCTGGACCAGGGACGGTGGTTTCCATGTACCCAGGAGTCATCTATTCTCCCTCTCAGTACCGCTACATGCCTGGGTACCCGAAGGTGGACGCGGACAATGGTTTCTTAATTTCTCGTTACGACGGTCTCGTGGTGGATGGTAAACCCTGGGGCAAGGGTGATGATAATCGAGAATGGTGGGATGGTATCTCCTTGGATGTCCAGGTGCCAAGCCGTGAACGAAGCCCTGTCCCAAGTTTTTGGCACTTCGTCGGTGGTGGCAAGGTGATCTCAGG
Source organism: Straminergon stramineum (assembly GCA_963920665.1). Lineage (NCBI taxonomy): Eukaryota > Viridiplantae > Streptophyta > Bryopsida > Hypnales > Calliergonaceae > Straminergon > Straminergon stramineum. The sequence continues at coordinate 8,558,507 of OY987269.1, read as the reverse complement.
TCCTCTAGAGGGTTCCGAGCTGGAACGGAGGAGCCCTCTTGCGTTGGGCCACTTTGCGAATCATCCACCCGAAGGAGTTCAACCGAATGTCATGATCTGTCCTTACACCTTCTGCATTGCAAGGGACCAGTCCATGAGGGCTTATATTCCGAATGTCATGTTTGGAAATGATGAAGAGCTGGACATGCAAAGACGAGGCCCGCTGTGGATCAACGAGGGCAAGAAGGCGAGGCCCGAGGAGCCAGATGAGCGAAGATTATCCACTGTGGAAATGTCGGAGCGACCTGGCAGTGGAGTCAGCGATGTGCACACGCTTGTTCTCGTGGCCACACGAGAGGTGAGTGATGAGGAGTTATTTTTGAATTATCGATTGAGTAGTTACATTCAGCAGCCGTCATGGTACCATCCTGTGAATGTCGCGGAAGAGCAACGCCAATGGGATTGATTGGTCCCTCCTGAGAATTGAGTTCGACTTGTGAACATTTCTCTATATCTTTGCGGTCGAATGGTTCTCTCCATTTGAGTGAGATCTTCCATGCCAGTGACTTCATTCAGTTTTGAGGAGTTTTTAGAGGTGAGTTCCATGCCCTTTTTGGATTAGAGTTTAGAGTGTTTGGTAGGTGTTCTTCTGGCAGTAGTCGATGGCTACTGATTGTCACAGAGTCTACCTTCGAAAGGAGGTAACTAGGGTAGACCTTCTCTTTCTGTGCCCGGATGCATGGCTATTCCACTTACCTCCAACAGAGTCTTCATTTATGATGATCGAGAGCCCAATGTTATAATGATTATGCTCGGTAGTTGCTTTCAATCTTTGCTCTGAGTATTATGAATTTAAAGAGACGTTGGAGGAAGTTTTTGATTGTTGTTTTGTTTTCTTGACGATTCCGCCTGTTGTGCACTTGGTGTTGTTTTGATGCTAGTTGCATTTCTAAGTTCCGGAATTGGTTGTGATGAATCTGTGGGAATTTTTGTTTCGAGTCTGTAGTGTGGACGTACACATTTCCAACACTGCACCGTAGCCCAATCTTAGAAATATGTATATTTAGAATTTTCAGAATGTACGGGTCATGTACGTGAATGAAGAAAATAGTTTGGTGTACTGATTGGACTCCCACTTTGATAATTAATATCTTTCTCTTGGTACTTTGAAATTTCACTTTTATTTTTGAAACCATCTCTAATTGTATCATTTTGTTTGAAAAAAATTCAATCTTAGTCCTATATGTAGTTCTGTAACTCGGTAAGACGCAGAGGATTAAACGAGTCTGATGAATAACTTTCAACACTTCTGTGGACACAGGAAATGCTCATCTCCATCTGGTCCAATGGTTGAAAAATTACGGCGATAGGCTTTGCCAATCCAGCGTTAAAGCTGAAGAGTTATTTTTGAACACATTTGAATCATTCTAATTGTTGTTTCTTTAGCTCTGAGTTGGAACCAATGCAAGTCATTTTCGTGCATATTTCTGCATGATTGTGCAAATCAGGTCTTAGTGCAAACGAGTTTAAGGTCAAAACAGGTCTGCCTAACTTCGTTCCGGGTATTGTCAAACACTGGATTCACCTGTTTCGCTGGAGACATGACAGCTTCCGATTGGGGATTTTCTTTCGCGGAATTTCGTGGAACGGAGAGCGGAATCTTTGTGATCAGAAATGGATACCTTGTACCCCAACACGAGGGAGTATGAACGGGGAAGCAGTGATAAATCCTGGCACGGTTCTCTTCTACACGTTTGCCCAAGGAATTGTGGGCGAGTCAATAAGTATTGACACAGTAGATGCACCTACAAACTCCGTATTCAAGGGTTTCATGTACAGGAGAGGTTCAAGGTAATGCTCCTATTTGTTCAAGGTACTTTGCCAAAAAGTGAAGGATGGTTGCTTCTACAGTTTTCTTTGGAGAAACATAGAATGCAACTAGTAGACCAAAAATCAGATCATTTTGGCAAAAGTACTTTGGTTATAGGTCCTGACCTTTCAGGGAAGAAGATGTAAAGTTCTACAGTTTGTACATATAAACTGCACATAGTTATTACATGTAGAGAAAGAAAACAGTGAAAAAAAAGGAAAGGCCGAAACTCATTTAGGCCACTATTCAGAAGAGTGTCTGCACGAGATCTTCATGAAGAGGGCAGGGATAAACTTCAAATTCAACCCATGAGCACCCAAACGTCTCAAACAGGACCTCTCCGAAATGAATGATTTCCCAATTTGACTGTTAGAATCTTTTCAATGATATGGTAAAATAATATGCCCTTTGCCCCACACGCTCCAAGCTTATCTGCACTACCAAAGGGTAGTGTCAATTTCTGTGCAACTCATTTTCAGCGATTTTGAGTGATAGTTTGATTGGAATGAGTTCAGAAGGGTCTAGATTTCGGAAAATACGCTCTGAGCACTCAGCAGTAAAGAAATTTATTTCCTCGGTTCCTTAAACCTTAAACATCACTGCGGACGTTTTTGTCCGATGAACTTCAGGAAATTCTCCTCTGTAGCACAGCGATGCAACAATTCATCCTCGGAATTAGGGGTGGAAAGGGGAGATCTTCTACAATAGTTTGACTGCCAATGAGTATTTTGTATTTGTATTAAGTAGATGAGGTCACACGGTTCCAAAATGGCTGATTTCCACGGTCACCAGCCCAGCGTTCAAGGGTTAAGTTCATGTTTCGTTTTCTTCATGATTAATTCATCATTTCCAGTTCATAAAATGTCATGGATGGCACAAAAACATTATTGGAGCTTGAGGCAAGCGATCCTTCTACAGTGCTACTCACGAAGGTTACGAGCCAGAAAATTGTGAACAAGATCAGGTCCAGTGACAATGTCGAAAACAAACAGCTGAATAATTCCAATATTGGTTCTTTGAGCTGAATTACTCACAACGAGTTTGAATACCGATAGTTATTTGTATTATGAATAGCACTAAAAAAAACCGATCTTGATTAGTCCTATAAAAAAATGTTTTATGTCAACAGCTTCAATCCAACAGCTGCACTTGTTGCAGTCAACACTTCAGAGACATCATCATCACACCCACAACGTGGATGATTCATGAAAAAACTTGTGACCATTACAGAGGCGACTCAAGTCATATTGGAGAAATTCAAGATCCCAACTCCTTCACGAGGCCAATGACAGGATTTAACGTGCCATCATTCTGCAAAAAACAAAAGCGACGACAAACATTAGTGCTAGCTAAGTCTGCCACGCCAGAGTACATTACATAAAACACCAGAGAGCAAAAATAAAAACCAAATTCGAGATCCGTCAAGTCAAACTTTTCAGTTGATAAAATGAAATGAACTGGAAATCTTTATCTATGGGCAAAATCTTCTCTGCAACCAATAAATTACCAGGAAGATATTTTCAAACAATGAACACAACAATGAAAGAAAAAATAGCACTTACGAGGACAACGATATCAAAGGCATCCTTGTAAGTCTCCAGCCAATTCTCAACGTTCTCGTTTCTGTGCACAAAGTTCCAACATAATTATAAGAATACAAGACTAAAAAACAAAAATCATCACCAGCACGTCTAGCAGTACGTCATGTTACCGAGAAAACTCAGATTGAGACATCAAATAACTGAAATATATTTCAGATCAGTTACCCATGAATAGCTCATCTACAATTTCGTAAACTCTGAAAATACTAAGCCCTAGAAAGGGGTGACGAGGAAAACTTCATCGACATGAAGGGGAATTTAGCGACTTACAAAAAACCTACAGAAATCCGATTCTCATAGTCCACTCCGTCAGACATTCCAAGGTCGCCAAGATGATCACCCAACAGCAATACATTTGAACGACCTTGCACTATGGCTGCACCAACGTTAGGAATCTTATTGTCCCCAACAAAATTCCCATCATCATCGTGTAGAGGCGTTGCCATCTCCAGTGCATGCTCGTTCTTGTTTAATACATGGATAATTCTACCTGAGATAAACACCGAGGTACTCAAGTTAGTAAAGAAATTGATGAAGGAAAAAAAGGAGAACGAGTTGATGGATAAAAATAATGATAGAAGAAACAAGATAGCAAGATAGTGTAACTGTAGAAGTATAATATTGGATATACCGCTAAAAGGAACACGGTGACGGAGACTCACCTTTGAACCCTGTCAAATCACCGTTATCATCAAATTCCATTCGGTTAGAAACAACCCTTATGTTCGGGAACACTCGATGGAGCTTCTGTCGCAATACCTGAACAGACGGATGTTGAAAAAATTTGTTCAGCTCAATACAAGTACAGTTTAGAGACTCGAGGATTCAAATTTCATTCAAGAACCCTTCCACCAAATTAAAGCCACTTATTATACCTCTTCAATTATATCAGCAAGGCCAGCCGAGAATATCAGCAACGGAACACCATCTTCCTGGAAGTCATTGTGAAATATCAATGAAATGCTCTCAAAAAACAAACGCCATTATGAATGCCAGACAGATAATGGTTGCGCGGTCTAGTGATAACATGAAATGAACGATCCAAAAGAACCTATGCTAATAAAGCAGTCAATGTTCCAATGTGAAGACCTTGAACAAAGCAAGCGAATATCAATGGAAACTAATGTACGACGACGTCATCGTCACCTGCATAGACCCAGTTTCCTATGATATGCATGCAAGAGCAGTGCAACAGACAACGTACATCAAGGATCTCAAAAAACTGAGTAATTCCTTCACGGAAACTTATAGTGGCGTTTGCAACAGAAGAGATGATCGATTCGTAGTTGAGGCCACCTTCCAGTAACAAATCGTGTGACTTCCCCCACCTACTCATTCTAGGCAACAAAACAAGTCAGAGACCAAACTAACAAAATAGAGAAAGTGATAGCAATTCAGGATATTAACAAGAAGTGTTTATACTGCAGTCAAAAAGCATGATCAGATGTAAGTAGCTACGACACTAGGTATTCAACAGTAAATCTGCTAGCACATGTCCCTGTAAGCTCGTAAAATCAGAGTCCCACCTCTGCCCCAGAAAATCCAGTATGTTCATCGGACGTACCATTCTTCCATGTACTTAGCTTTCACATCAGCTGGTAGGGACGGAGAAATCTCCATGGGATAATAATGCTCAAAAAGCTCATGACGCTTTAAGTCATATACGGGATTGCTTTTCAACAGAGCATGTGTGCCTGCATAAATATACAAACATTGTGAGGATACAAGGCATCCGTCCGTCTAAAAACCAATTGCATCTTAGTCCAAGTCTCAGTCTGCAGTAGATATTACAGAATTCATTGCTTCCGACATTACATACTTATTGAGATGGACCGAGCTGAAAGTACATAATCTGCTAACAGACTTTTAAGCTCAGCAAAGGAGTCAGTGAATGTATCTCAATTTTAGAGTAATAATACTTACTTTGACCACGCACGCCATTCACCATGTACTTCGTGAGAGTCATATCGAAGTCTGCAATAACCTGCCAGAACAATTAAAGATCAATAGGTTCCCAGTATATCACTACTCCTAACCTGCTCCTTCAGGAACTTGAATCGTTACGGTAGTAACAACTAAAAAAAGGAGGCAATGTTACCTGCAGAGTAGATAGCCCAGCTGCCCGAATGGCTTGTTTCTTTCTCTCAAGCTGCGCTGGATTACCAACAACCACATCTGGATAGACAGGAGTAGTCAAGCGGGTATTCACATAATGTTGCTCCATTGAAGAAGTAGACTTGCTCAGAACTGTTGATTTCCCGTGCAATGCAAACCTGCCACTCCAACCCCCTTCCATTAATATATTTAGAACAAATAGAAATTCGAAGTCTCAGAATTCATCGTGATTGAAGTTTGCGGTGGAATAATATCAATATTAAGCCATCGAATGATATTAGCGTCCATTTCCCAGCACAGAATACTGGAAGTCCTCATCACACAACTTCCGACCGAAGTCGACCAGAATAAGCTAACAAGGTCAGCAGAAAACCCACATTTCTGAACTTCTAAAAGCGGCACATAAGGGATAGTAGTACATTAATCGGTGAATTCAGTGACAATACATAAGAGAACAGACCACGACTTGATAGAAATGACCGACCTTACATAATCCTGACCTCGAACTCAAAGAGTGGAAAAACATGGATTGGCAGAATCGACGCAAGAAATTCGTAGTACTCCCCTAAAAAGCACTCCGAGACAAAAAAAAAAAAAAAGAGGGAGCACTCTTTGTTTTCTTACAAGGAGCACTACGTTACTATAACATTCTCTCGAAACACCGCAAGGTCTCAGTCATTTCATTTCCACAAGGCCAACGAAGTCAACCATTCGGAAAGATAACGCAAATTTTCAGCATCATAGACTTAAGTAACATGGAAGCAAAAAGGCATCTCAGAACCAGGATTAGCTATCTGGAAAGTTTCTTGTCTTCATAGGGGAGGCACAAACACCCCCCAATCAAAGCGCAAGGATAACTTGGATCATCTCCGATGCATGCACCATATGTAGTAACCGACAATAGCAGATAAGAACCGCAAAATTTAAGAATGAGACCAAAGCAAATATGGAACACCACGGGCGTCTCAGTACCAGGATTAGCAGTCTGGGAAGTATCTTGTCTTCAGAGGAGAGGTATAAGCCCCCCAGTCAAAGCGCAAGGATAACTTGAATCCTCATCGACACCCGCGTCACTACAAATCGTGACCAGTGGCAACAAGTCAAGGCAGTAGCCGCATATCACAATGGAAAAGGGACTGATTTACTGAACAGCGAACCCGAGCACAACAATCCTCTAACATTTCAATGAAACAAATGATAAAGCACAGTTCAAGCGTCATAGACCCGATCGTCATTAGCATCCCAGTCTACGATTGAGCACTCTGGTTAGATTTCTGTCCTCGCTAATGTCCTAAAACAACACGAACGCAAATCAAAGCCTAGAACTTGACAAAACGTCAAGATGAATCACAACTGTGTTAATTATAAGAGCAATTATCACATCTCGTGATCAAAAAGTGAAAGTCCCAGGCAAACTGAACAGAGAATAACACGCACAAATCGGTCTCAACTACGAGCAACAGAGGCCGCTTGGAGAAAGCTCCCGATCCAGGAAAAAACAGACAGACACATTGACCACTCAGAATGCGACGATGTACATCACATTCAAAGGGAAACAAAACTTGAACTTGGATAAAACCTTCGCTGAAGGCTCTTGTGATCTATGACAACCCAAAAGAACGAAGAAAATCAAAGAACCTAAACAGAGTTAGCAAATGCTTGCAACAATGTATAACGCACCACCACAAACCAGAGCACTGAGATACTAAACGGAGACGAAATTCACCACAACGAAACTAAGAAGACCCTCGCATGCCCAGAAAACGAGACAAAAACGCATCAGAACTTAAAACGAACAGGCGAGGGAAGAAACAGAGTATCGTAAATTACCGCTGGTGGAGAAGACGAAACGCCTGGTGACAAGGCCGTTTCTGCAGAAGAGAGCCAGAATGCAATGTGCACAGCGACACTCTCTGGCGACAACTAAAATGAATATTCCCAATATCACCACCACCACCAATACCTATCCCACCGATAGCTATACCACAAGAAGAGGAACTATAACTACAACCACTGGCAGTAATAAAGGCCGGGTGGTGCTGCCCGGCGGCTACCACGGCAGGCGAGCCTCCTCCTCGCCAGAAGTGCCGCATCCAGGTGTGGCCCACCGTTGGAGGCGTGGCGCAGCAGGTGGCGCAACAACGCACCAGGGCATGAGGAGCCCAACCCCCCACTGTCACTCCACTCATCCAGCCACCTCCTAACCTGTCCCCCCTCTCGTCCGTCTCTCTCTTCTCACTCGTTTGCCACCCAAACCCTAAATATAAAAGTTAATAAAATTCTTCCGTTGTACGGCACGGACTTCACAATTCAATACAACATGAGCTTCCAAATCGAAACCCTAACTCTCGGGAGTACACCAATCTCGGCTTCATCGAAACTGCAGCAACGCTCGCGGCTGTTGCTGAGAGGAAAGAAAATTGGTGGGTTGCGAGAAGTGATGAAGAGGCGATTTGGGCCGCCAGCAACATGATGATGATGTACCAGCAAATTTTGCTGCAGTACTTACAGTTGCAGCAAAGAAAGAGAGAACCGAGAATGAACGAGAGACTGGAGGCGGGCTGGGGTTGATTGACGGCTGTCGTCGTTCCCGCTCAGACGCACGTCACTGTCTCGCAGACGCGCCCTTCTAAAATTTGAATTTTTCTTGAAAACATTCTAAAGGAGATGACCCATTTCCGATCAGCCTCCCATTCTTGTAGTTTGGACTGCTCCATTTCCGATCAGATGAACTGTAGGTGACAACTCATGCATCATAGGACCCTGGGGACAACAAAAATGTCTAAGAGGTGTATCAGGATGATCACCCATTTCCAATCACTTAACCCCTGAATGCTCGAGGCATCAAAATTTGGTGTTTGGAAAACTTTGAAGTTAGATAAAACCTAAGAAATTTTCTATTTTTAGTAGTTTGTATATTTTTGAAAAATTCTATTTGAAGTCTAGTTTTAGCATCAAAAATCCAATTTTGAAAATGATTGATTATAGTTTTTCTAAATAAGATTTTGTGCAAGGGTGTCCATTGCAATCTTGACTTTCCGTAGTCTTGGAGGCTCTTGGAAATGGGCCTCAAATACACTAGATCTTGGAAAAAAATCACATTCAAAATTCATTTAAAAAAATTCTAGAGTAGATTTTGAGAACCCATAAATTGATTGGGGTTATGCATGTTAGGCCCTTTAACCTCATATTTTTTTGGTGACCAACTTTTTAGATTTGACATGTGAAAAGAGGATGTTAAAATTTTTGTTGTTTTAACACCCTCATGATCAAACATTATAATCTTTCAATCCATAAGTGATATTGTTGTGTTTTCCCATGTGATCTCTAACATGTCTAGTTTGAATTTGTATGGTTATAATTTTTATTTAAATGATACAACTTATCAAAATGATGGATTTTTGTTCAATTTAGAGCAAATTACTAGAATCTCAAAAATGGCCTTGGGCAATTAGGGGTCAAGCAACTCAATCTATCTGCGGCATGGGAAAAATTTAGGAAAAAATTTCCCTATGTAGAGAAATAAATTTCAAGAGGATTTCATAATTTCCTACATTTTTTACCTTGAAAGAAAAATTGTCACAAACTTTTTTCATGAAGATTCTATTTGTCCCATTCTTGATATGTGGGCAAACCTATTTCCAATCATAGGATGGTTCCAAAATCAATGTACCACTTCCAATGTACACGTTGTGATCATATAAGCTTTCAATGAACACCTCTTGGGCATTTTTGTTGTCCGGGGTCCTGTGATGCATGAGTTGTCACCTACAATTCATCTAATCGGAAATAGAGCAATCTAAACTACAAGAATGGGAGGCTGATCGGAAATGGGTGATCTCTTTTACATTAAAAGTTGATATGATTACAATGTGTACATTGGAAGTGGTACATCGATTTGGAACCATCCTATGATTGGAAATAGGTTTGCCTACATATCAAGAATGGGACAAATAGAATCTTCACAAAAAAAATTCGTGATAATTTTGCTTGTAAGGGAAAAAATCTAGGAAATTATGAAATCCTCCTTAAATCTATTTCTCTACTCAAGGAAATTTTTTCCTGAAATTTTCCCATGCTGTAGATAGGTTGAATTGCTTAACCCCTAAAGTTCCTTGACTATGTTTTCACCAAAACTGCTCTAAAACTGCCATTTCTAGCACAAGTACCAAGTTTAAGAAAAAAAACATTTTTTGACACATGAAACCATAGGATCTTGTATGAAATTGGTTTGAAAAGACATGGGAAAATTTCAGAAATTTTCACCATGAGGATTGCAAGATATTAGCATTTGAATTGACAAAAATCATTTTTTGGGCCCTGCGAAAAACTGGGCAGCAACACTTCAGAAGGTCACATTTGTATGAAAAAATGTTCAAAATGGTGATGCATCTTTGGATTCATCCTTCAAGTCAAGTTGGCTATATGCTTGAAAAATTTCGAATCATTTGGAATTGCACAACATATTGAAAAAAAATAGTAAGAAGAAAAAAGTAGAGAATGATTCAAAATACTAAATTGTCAAGAATTTAATTATGGAATTGAAAAATGCCAATCCCAATGGTTGTAATTTTATAATAAACAATCCACATCCTTTGAATTTATTCTTTTAAAAAATTATTGAAAATTGAGTTAAATAAAGGACTTCAAAGTTTGTTTTAGAGTAGAGACTCCATAACTACCTGCAAACTAAAATTCCTCATAACTTTCATCTCATTGATCAAAATGGAATGATTCAAAGCTTTCCCCATATATGTATATCTAAAACCAATTTCAAATTTTTATTTTTGAAAAAAGTGATTTTTTCTTATCTACCTAGGCTCCCCAAGTTAAGAAACAAACAACATTTTGCATCATAACTTTTCACTTGTATACTCAAATGAAATGAAATTTAGCACTCATGGAAGATATTCCTTGTCCACACCTTGTAAAAAAATTTCAACTTAAATAAGTTAAATCTCCACTCACATGTACCCGCCCAAAAAAGTTATGTTGCCAAAAACACAAGGTCGGTCCTTTAAGGGTTAAGTGATTGGAAATGGGTGATCCTCTTGATATCAATTGTACCTCAATTAGGGTTTGGAGATGCATTTTGTCAGTTTGTCCAAACATTTTGCATTTATCTTCATCCATTTAACTAGCCTAAGCAGTGATTTTTTTTCATTTTGCACAAGGAGACAATTGATTCTTCAATACTCATTTGATAGTTGGGTGATATTTGGTCATATCTATATAAAATAGTAGGTGATACCTAGGTAAAATTTGGCTATTGCAATAATTTGGCTCCTCTGACCCCATAAAATAAAAATATTCCTTGCAAAAAATAGCCAACATCTTTTGGATGTAGCCAAATAGCAAAAATTTGTACTTGAGCACTCTGACAACAAGTTTTTAGATGACAAACAAATTGAACGTTTCACTCTTCATCATGCTTGCATGAAAGTCATCCAAATTTATTGGAGATATTTTATCAAGTTGTTGTCCTATCTAATGGTTGGATTTCGTATTAATAGAGTACATATTTTTCTAATATTACAAATGTGGAAGTATGTCAAGTGGTTGACCAAGCCAAAATTGCATTGACTCTAGTTCAAAACTAGATTTGCAAAAAATGAGTAAAGAACACAAAAATTTCAAAAATTCACCATGTGAAGAGAATCCCATTCCAAATCCATTCTAGAAAAATTTATTTAAACAATGATAATATTTTACTTGTAATCGAATTGGGAATGAATTTTGAAATTTACCTTTCCAAATTTATAAAAACACAATGGTGAAAGCATTGGATAATCTAAACATATGGATGAAATCTAAAATTCACAACCTACAATTTTCATTTGTATATCAATTCCAAAATATTCTTACAAATAGCACTTTGTAATCATTTTTTTTCAAACTAACAATTTTGGAGAAGACTCTAAACACTTAGGGATTAAAGTTCCTCTTAGCGAGTAGTTATGAGTAGATAGTCATTCAATGTGTCACATAATTTATCAAAGCCTCAATTAAAAAAAATTGAAGCCAAGAACTTTCATCCAATTTCTAATTATTTTTTCAAAATCCAAAGAATTGAAATATCATTATCAATTTTCAACTAAGATTGTTATCAAAAGATATTAGATAATCCACATCCTTGTCAATAGCCCCATATGTACAAAATATATGTGGTTGAGAAAAACATATATATATGTATATCTGTGCGTGTGTGTGTGGTTCATTTGTATATATGTGGTATGTCTAAATCTATATCCAATCCAACTAGATCCTTGCTACATCATTAGATTCTTTTTGAATATTTTGTAACATTCTTGCTAATCCACACATAGTGCAATATTTTTGAAATTAGAACTTTTGGGAAAGAAAAGTTGTTGATTAGGCAACATGATGTTTTCAAGAATTCCTAATTTGTCATGTATTGTCCATATGGAAGAACTTTATGAGATTGCATCCCAAACAATTCAAGGCACCCCTACACAACTCAATTTTCACATAACATAGCATAGTTTAAAAAATTGAGTGGAAATTATTTTCTTTGTGAATAGATTGAGTCAACTATGGTCATGATTGCTTGGCATGAATATATTACTATTTTGAACATAATACCTTGCTACTATTCCAAGGTGGAGGACCCAACTTCACTAATCCTACAAGAAATTTGTGTTTTTTCACCCTATGTAGTGGACTCAATCAATACTTTCATTGGAAGAGAGGCCCTTGAAGAAGGTTTTCATTTCCCATACACCTCTAATCTTTTATATCACATGCAAATTGTATCACAATTATATACATAATGTTACCATCCGTACAATTTGACATTCATTTGCTCTTCCTAAGCCCTAATGACATCCAAATATCTTATCAATGAAACATCTATCATTCCCAAAGCATTTGGGGATGAAGATTGAATTGAAATCATAGGTACACCAACCATTCATGCTAAATAGTATCCCCCAAGAATCTGGATTTTTCATGAATGGTTTGTAATATTAAATTAAAACATCTATGAGGATTTGTTTTGAGTTAGAATAAGGACAATTTTACACATTCGATGAAATTCACGTAGTCAGCAAGCCTAAGAGTTCCCTTGAGTTCTCAAATTGTGGGAACTCAACTTGTAGACATGGCTAGGTGATAGCCACGTCGGATAATAATAAAAAAATATTTCAAAGATATTTTGTTATTTGGATAATATTAAAATAATTTTTTAATAATTTTCAATTTCGGCTAGCAAGGACTAGTTCCCAATATGGAGAACTAGCTTGAAATTATTTTCTAAATGAAGTTGAATTTCATATAATGTTAGAGCCTAGGCCCAATTTCAAGTTGTCTCAATCTACAAACATAGGACTAATTCAAAATTATTGGGCCCAAGTAGAAAAATTGGGTCAAGGATACATGACCACCTAATTTTTTGCACTTGGGCCAAATTTTTTGGCGCTCCCAATATCACAACATAAGTGTCCATGTCATATAAAAGAAAATTGGGTTGACTTTCAATATAAAGCCTTTGGACCTATTTGATGGCCCATTTTAAGAATCTACGTATTGCACTATTGGTTGATTTGGGTGGTTTTGAATTCGGATCAACAATTGGGCCCTAATATAAAGTGGCCCTAAGTTTGATGCCACAATACATGTCATGTTCATTTCAAAGAAATGTGATGTATGAAGTGTGATACATGGTATGTGACAAACAACATATGAGGTGTGTTTTTATGGTGCTTTTCTAGCGCCAAAAGTTTTGGTGCCCCAATACCACCACACAAGCAACCATGTGATATAAAAGAAAATTGGGCTAATAGCATTCAATATGAAGCTTGTAGACCTATTTGGTGGCCCAATTCAAGGATCAAAGCCTTCTTATTGGTTGATTTTGATGATTTTGAAATCAAGCCAACAATTGAGCCCTAATATAAAAGTGGCCCTAAGTTCGATGCCACAATGCACGTCATGTTCATTTCAAAGAAGCGTGATGGGTGATACAAGATGTACGACAATAACCATTGAGGTGTGCTTTGAGGTGAGTGATGTTTCTCATCATTTTTCAGGTGACTCTTCACTGATTGAAGCACGCATTCAAGGACTTCAAAATCCTGGCATGGTATTCCTGTGCAACGCAGTGAAAGAAATGCGTGAGTCAGGTACTGGTAATCACAACATTCATGCTTATCTTATTGAAGACCTAAACTGGTTAACTTACTGAGAGCTCATCTAAACTCTGATGGATTATTGGGTACCAGCAACATTAGGAACATGTGTTTTCAGTTCACTGTCTACGACATGTTTTGGAGCCCACAGAGATTGAGTTCTAAACCAAATTATTAAGCTTAAGGGAGGCAACCCATTTCCAATCACTTAAGGGGTTACACATATCTGGAGGGCAAGTTTCTTGTGTGGGAAAATTTTCCAGTGTGCAGAAATAGAGGTAAGAAGGTTTTCATAATTTTCCAGATTTTTATTTCTCAAAATATAATTACTATGAATTTTTGAGTGAAAGATTTCATTCCTCCCACTTTGGTCATATAGACCTTCCTATTTTCCACAAGGGCTGGTTGTAAAATCCATCAAGGATTGGGAGTGTTGTAAAACAATCACAATGTGCCACAATTGCACAAAGAACTATGTTGTAATTAATCACTGCCATCTCCTCTTGCGTGGAAAGTGAATAGTCTGTATGTTCAAAAGGGGTGGTGATTAGGAATGGGTTGCCTCCCATACATCAAGTCCAACAAAACTTGTCCAACAGTGTCCAATTGTGTTCCACAATTGAAGGTCACTTTTCTATAGTAACTACACCTAAAATGGCAAAAATTAGCAATTCAACATTATTGAGCAATGTTCCCATTGTTATATTGAAAATTTTATTATGGGGTCTTGTTGGTAGTCATAAGGGGATTCTAGATTATCTTAAAATGCATTTTTTGGACACCGTATGAATAAACTGTAAATTTTCAAAGTATTGAAAATAGGTGTATCTACAAGTGATCATAGCTTCTCATGAATAGTTGGAGAACATTGTAGGCAAAATTTGTAATTAGCAATTTTAGGTGTAGTTACCTTATTATAATTTTACTACTCTACTTTTGGAAGTAGAGTCTAGTTGTGTTGCACAAGGTCACTTCTCTACTCAATTTTACTACTCTTCTCCCACTACTATGGGGATTTAAAAAAGTTTACTACTCTACTATTGGAAGCAATGTCTAGTTGTATTCCACAAGTTAGATCACTTCTCCACTACAAGTTTACTACTCTACTACTATTTGACACAACCATTTTAGTAGCTCCTTAGTTACTAAAACCATTAACCCTCCATTCTATCATACATGGGCCTTTTGCAATGTTACCAATATGACCTTACACCATCATCATTGCATAATAATATCTTTAATTTTACACATGACAAAACATAGTTACAAAGTAATAAAGCTTCTAGAGGATTGTGATTTTGAACCTTTTTGAAGACAATTCAAAGATGCACATATATGACAAATTATAGGTTTCTTCAAGTCATGATTTTAAAAGTTCAACAAGTACAAAAATCCTCAAATAACGGTGTGCTGTAAAACCATTTTCCCCGAACTAATCACTTACACACGACAGAAAAGAGCTGTGGAGCCTGATAAGTGGAGAATGCAAGATGGGCATTGAGTATGATACATTGAACCCAGAAATCCTAATAAAGAGCCATAACAAGTAGCTACTTTTCAGACCACATTCCTCATTACTTTGAGGAATTCAAGCCTCTACCAATTGCAATTGAGGAAATCTTGTGACAAACAAAACCGACTGAAAAATCTGTTTAATTAGAGAAAAATTTACGAGGTATCAATATTGTTCACCAATTTAGTATTCGTCTGACACGATGTACACTCAACATAAGCTTTCATTTCATCACTTCTGCACAGAGAATCCCGAGAGCGCCGCCAATTTGTCGAACGCTTGTTCTCCCGAGTATTGCTGCAGAGCGGCAAACAAGAATAAGAGATCATGCCTTGGAGAAATCAATCCTCAGATACAGTATAGGCCGATGATCTCTGGCACTGAAACAATTAATTTTCTCAGACAAAGTGGTTTGAAACCTTGTGTTTGATTTAAGAAGATCTAAGAATCACTATGAAAACTTTAAAATTGCACTTTGTAATAAACAGATATTGTGGATATGGAGGATGGAATAGTATGCAATAGGTGGAGAGCCTGAGTTTCCATTCTTTTGACAATATTAACCATGTAACACCTGAATCCGTTTTTGAATTTTCTGTGTATGAATATCTTACTTTCATCAAATTAGTCACAAAGAAAGGTTATCTTTTCAAGTATTGCTTTGGATGAATGCAAAAATATTTGGACAAATACATTGGTCAGAAGCTTGTTGTTCATCATCTAGAGTATGGATGTTGAAGCATTTAGGTCATCCTCAATGCACTTCAAAGTTTGCCCCTCCAATTAAACTTCCAACTTTTCACCAATTCATAATTAGAACTTCAAATTTTTAACATTGGAAGTGTATCCTAAAGTACTTTGGATTGGTACAAGACAACTCAAATTTAGACATTGGACAATGAAAATAAACTACTTCAAAAGCTAGCTAAAAGAGTAAAATTATAGAGGTTTGGGCAGCTCCGACTCCAATTTTTCGTTATTACTAAGTGTCAGACATTACATAAGCATCAGACATTATAGACAACTAGGGTGATGCAACAAGTTTGGTGGCTTCAAGAGAGAATAGAAGATGAGAGAGATGCAATGGAATGTGGCAGTGCCTGGCCATTGATGACCCAGGTGGGGAATCCTCGGATGTTGGCAGCAGAGCATGCCGCTGCAAGCTTCACACCTCGTCTATACCCCTCCGGGTAACACTCCACATACTCAATGTACTTCATTGCTTCTTTACCGAACATCTGATCATCACAAGCGAGGACTTCAGTATTAGGAGAATAGAAGATCAGAGGAAGTACCGAAGGAAGAATTTATCACTATGCATTAATTCTAAAGATATCCCGGCACAGCTCTATAGTGATCCCCGAATAATTATCACACTCCTACATATGGGTTAAAAGGCTTGAAAGTGACGCAAATAGTATCCTCTCCGCATTGCAACTGGAACTGAGATTGTCGAGGTACCTGTTTCTGCTCAAAACAGTGTGAGCACCAGAATGCGCCGTACATCTTGGCCCCAATGGCCTTCAGCTGCTTCGCCAAGTTGATCTCTTTCGAGCTCGAAACAGTTGCAACTGCCGGCTCTATGGGCGGCAAATCAACATCGCCTGATCTGAGAGGCAATGATCAAACGCTGGCAAGCTCTCAATTACCTCGGTTGTTTACTCTGGTGCCTTAGGAAAGACCAAAGATGACTCACAACAGAAGGATTCATAATATTCTTAAGTTGCTCTATGACTTCACGTACCTCACTGCTCATCGTAAAACAGGAAGAAAAAAAGGACCTCTGATTTGTATTGAATCAATATGGCCAAACATGGAGTGCAACTCTTGTTTGCTCACAAGTGTCAACACTATCAGGGAGCTAGTACAGTGATGTCAGGGACTGCTTACTCCCAAATTCTTGAACTCAAGACGTAATCAGATGTATTTCAAAGAAAGAAGATTGCGAACATACGAGGCATGTCGTAAACCCTAATTCTTCCTTGAATTACCAGATATGGCCCAAAACCTTAAGAGCTCCTTTCACAAATGTCATGATTAGGCAAGTGGCTTGATGACCAAGGGATTGGGGATTGCTATACCTGGCAGAAGCAGGGTCGACATCAGAGAATGCCACTAAGAAAGCTGCGGCGATGGAGACCCCGGCAGCAACCAAACGCATGCTCACCACCTTGTCGCGAATCTCTTCGTAAAGACTCCTCACAACTTCAGTCTCGTGGACTGGAAAACTCAAAGAAGTCTGCTTTTCCGATGACGGAGCTTTGGCACGAACTTGGAGCAAGAGAGGAATTACTGCACTTTGGTGTTTGCCTCTTTTTCCCTATACCACACACAACCAAACCACGACTTTCAATTCGTCAGCAAACCCTATCATGTACTTGACCTAAAGAGACCTAAATGCATGCAATGTTACAAATGTAGTCTACTTCGTACTATAGAGGACCCCGAGGAGAAATTCTTGCATATTATAGGGCCCCTCCTCCAGGGCTTTCAAGCGAGCTTTGAAGACCCACAATCCTGGCTTACGGATGTTCTTTCAAGCTTTTCGTAAAGCACAAAGCCAGCTCAGTCGAACAATTAGGGTTTTTGATAAGGCTGCAACAACTGCATATGCAGGTTTGTGATAAAGCTTGCTCATGGTTTAATCGGAAATTTATGATAAAGAGTTCCCGAGGGATTTGACCTCATTGACACTTGTTTTTTATAAGATATTCTAGAGTTCTCTCCACTTCGGTCAGGACTTCCCTTCAATGCACTGTAGAATACTTCTGTCCCCAAATGTCGACAGTCTGACTTACTCCCCACTATCGCTCTGGATTTTCGAATTCCTTCCTAGGGTTTACACAAGCACGCAGGAGAGTATGAGAATGCAAGTGGTTACCAGTAATGGGGGTGCACTCCATGTCCTACTGCAGCGAGGCAAGGCGTTTCTGCCAAATCTCACTGGAGCTGGGGACAATACGGAGCGGCTCATGGTCTCCATTTTTCAGAAAGAGGAACTCTTTCTCTGCACAACTGAAACTTGTGAGGATAGCTCGACAAATCAGTAAGAGTATTACAAACAGTTCCAGACTGAAATTCATAGAGATTGGATTACCGCATCCGCAGGTCAGTTGCAACAATTGTGTGTCGAGATGGTTTGATTTTGGAATTCAGACTGTATGAAATGTCATTCTTTAATCTTCTAATTATTGAAAAAATTTCTAATCCTGGCGTTTCAGATTTCACAAAGAACTAAAAATCCTCAAATAAAATTTCCTTTGTCTTTCGAATATGTGGTCTACGAATTTAACAAACTTCAGACATGCGTCAAAGTTTGCAGAATTATCTTCAAAACTGACCCAGACGAAGGATATACAGATAGCAGAATGCATCTCCACACCCAATGTCTGTGAATGCCAAAAAATTGCCCACCAATTGCCTCCTTCATAACCCTCAAATTAAAGTAAGTCTATAAGAAAGCATAATTACTTCGCCGCAACATAATTGATTCTCAGCAAATGTTTGGTGCTACTTACCAGCTTCTCAACCAGCGCTTCCCCAAATTCTCAGCCCGGTTACGAATGCTGTCAATCTTCCCCCGCAACCTCAGCTCAAGCCATGCGCTGAATCCCACTTCCAGGACTCGCCATGAAGGCGAAAATTTTCAATTTCAGAATGTTTTTTCGAATCAAAATCAATCCACCAGAGACTCAGTAGAAGACCAAAACTGTGTCCTTGGCATACCCGTAGTCTGATAAGAGAATTCAGTCCATCAACTTCAACTGTTATGACTTGATTCAAGCGACTCCACCCAGCATCCAGGGTCTGTCCACAGTTATCTTCCGATCCGGGTTGGTCATACCGGAGCCTATGACCGTGAAGGCAAACAATCGTTTCCGTGGTCAATTTCATCGAAATTTTTTGCAGTGCAATCAAGTTAGAGTAAATAAAAAATTCATAACAAATTCACACTTTGTCGAAAAAATATAGTTTCAAATGCTCTCGTCATTTCTATCACTTGACTTTCTCTGGAAAAAAAAAGTAGAAAATTTCAGAAATGACAAGAGGGCAAACCCACCATTTGGTCCGTAATCCATTCCAGTTAGATAAGACATTGAATGTGGCCCAAATCTCAAAAACTAAAAGAAAACTGTAATGGGCTCATTCTTGAGAGTCCGCAATGGGTAAAAGGTCCGTAATGGGCTGTTTTACCTTACACCTAAATCTCATAGAGTAAGCAATTCAGCAGGGTTCCCATTTTTATATTGATTTTTTTTGTGGGGTCTTAAAAAAAAATATGTCCATTTGACATCAGATAATTAGCAAATACATGTATAAGAATGATGTAAACATTTTGTTTCACTATGAAATATTGAACACACTTCTAGATTTTTTTATATATTTCATATTTTCATAAGACAATTGTCTCAGTGTTTCAAAAATTTTAATTAGAGTGTTTTTTAGAGATGTTTAAATGTCAAGTGTGGTGTCAAAAAATTTATGACTTCCCCAAAAAATGCATCAATCAAGTTTGATCACTTAGGATTAATTCTAGAAAGATGAGGCTTATCACCATGATAATCAACCGAAAATATTTAGATTTCTGAATTAATTGATGCATTCTTTATTTTTATAATTCCTTCTTAAAGTTATTCATTGGATACTTTTGGTCATCCTCAACATGTCAAGGTTAATTGAGTTGTAATAAGTTATGCTCATCTATAGATGAAGGTATGCCCCTTGTTGTAGCCATGAGAATATTATTGCCACTCTAGGAATGGATTTTATCATGGCAATGCAAGAAACTTAAGAATATCTTTTTAGTATTCTTGAAGTAATGTGTATTCAAGAAATGTGATAGTGGCATTTTCGGGGTTTGGGAAAGTGACAACTTAAGAGTGATTTAGTAGCCACAAATAATCATCAAAGAATGTGGCCATATTATAATGATATTGTATCTATTTCATTAGGGCATCTACAATTGGAGGTAGCTTGCCATTGGTAAATCCTAGATCCATGCATCATAGCTTGTAGTACCACAATTTTTTTCTTTGAGGCAACGTCTCAATCTACATCAACACCTATAACAACATTCAAAGTGTGTTTAACTTCGCACTTCAATCTCTTTCCCTTTGTTTGTGTAATCTCAATAATTCAAAGTGGTGAAGAAACTTCAAATGGAACCTTTTGAACTTTTATTGCGTGAAGAATGAATGTCATCAATGACTCATGGAGTGCAAAGCCTTCTTCTAGATTTGGCATATTTTGCATAAATGTTGGTTGGAGAACTATAATAGATGCATTGGGGCCATTCAAAAAACTTCAAGCCCAAATTCAATAGTACAATATGGGGCCAAGTAACAACTCCATAGTAGATGCTCTCATACTGGTAAGATAACTAATGTAAGCACATCTAAAAATGTCACTTTTTCTATTGTGAATGATTTCTATCATTAGACTATTAAAATATTTGTATTTTCTTGTTGGCAAATGATACAAGATTTCGATGCACTAAAGAAAGCATCATTTGGATTTAGTATACAAAAATTGTATATGGTCAAAGTTTTGACTAATCAAGTGGTGCATTTAGGCACATGATCAAGAGGAGTTTCTTGGGTGTAGCTACCATAGTATGGATGCACTTAGTGTTGGTTTTTGGGCTCCCTAGTAAGACGAAGGTTGCTATTATGTGAACATAGGAGTGTGAGCCCATGAACCTATAATACTACATACCTATGTTATAGGTGTATATATTGTAAAAATCATCTATGATTATAGGGTATATATGTTACAAATACCCATATTATAGGTGTTTATGATATATAGACCTTCTATAGTGTGTTGTATCTATATTATTGATACTTATCATGTAGGCTCAATGCTCACAAGCTCGCATTCTTGGGCTCACATACTAGCACCATTGATTCTACTTTCTATCACTTTCAGAAGAAATCTAGGTTTGCCTCAACAAAATCTAAATGACGTAATTGTGAAGGCAAATGCAAAATTTGCATTTTTTTGCATTTTGCAGCATAGATTTTGCATTTGCCTCAACAAACACATCATGTAGATTTTGTTGAGGTAAACACAAATTTCTTCTAGTGCTTGTACATTGTCTCTCCAAGTGTGAATTTTTTTTGAATCCTTCCCCAAACTTCCAAAGAATCAAATCAGAAATTGTGAAATAGTGGTCACAATAGGATGGCTTACCTTACCAAAACAAGATTCAAGATTCAAGCAAGATTCTGGCAAGTTACTGAACAAAACGTAACTGTTACTTTTCTCGTTACTTTTCTAACTTAGTTTCGTGATGGCCTGATTAGGGTTCAACGCAAGGCACGATTGCCATCAATTCGATCTAATTTACTCTGGCAAATTCGTGCTTCTGGCGATGTTGCATTTGCGACTCTAGCCAGCGTTCTCCCACTATGGCAGCCGCTCTTGGGAAGGTATGCTCCTCAATTCTCCCACTATTGCTATTCTGCAACTTTGCTTCGCGAGTTGTGTTTAGAGGGGAGAGATTATGTTGGGAGAAATCTTTTATCAGAGGATAGTTACATTGCGACCTCGTTCTGACGGTTTGCCGATTATCGTGCTGGCCGATTATGTGCCCTGGTCTAGTCATCCCAATGCGACTTATGATCGAACGAAGCATAATCAAATGCGGCATTGCGTCATGCCTTGAATCCTGCCTTGAGATTTGATTGGCAGTGTATCTTGTTGATGAAGTAGAGTAGCTCGCGCGTTTTTGAAACAAGGAGAAAGACGATGGAACGTAAGGCTTTATTGTTTGTGAGGTGTTGATGTCAATCTCAATTTCGTCACCTGAAAATTCTCTTCACTTCTAGCATTTTTTTGTTTTGGTCCGTTCCTTCTTGGAGGTTTCGTTTCAGATTTTACATTCGCTTAGACCTAAAAAATTCAATTCCTCGGTGCAGTTCTTCCGGATGTTAGTGGAGTTTTGTACTATCATTGTCTTCATTCGATTCTGTCGCTGCAGATCGTGTTGAACCATGGTTTGTTGAGATGGTTGCAATAACTTCCTTCGGACAATCCAACAATCGAAGCAGAAGAACCAATTGCTCGTGATAGAACTATTATAATTAAATGACCATTTTCTCTCTTTTGTATTCAATTTTATGGCATCATTTTTTCCAATCCCTGTTCATTGTTGTTGGTACAGCGAAAAGCCTGTGCTCTGCGCACAGCTGTTGAGGTTTTCCTGAGCGCATTTTGGAAGGTCCGGGGAGAGGGAAGAGTGTTGTTGCGTTGATCTTCGGCAACGTGAGGCGGAATGTGGAATCCGGAGGTGACCTTAGCCTCGGCTGATGCCATGATGCAAACGATAACTGAGGACCTCACCGGATCTTTGGTTGGTTGGAAGCGCAAGGTTTGTAATGCTGCGATTCCTCTTCTCAGTTGATTAGTTGAATGGCTTTGTAATTAAGCTTCTTTAAGGTGACTTTTCTGCTGAGTTGAGTCGGCTTCAAGATGCCTCATCAATGCTGGTAAAGTTCTGCTAGATGTTGCGTCTTGTGCTTTTGATAATGTAGGGTTTAAATTTGTCGCGAAAGCTCTAGTCTTGTCAATGTTGATTTTTCCGTGTTATATTGGTACTTTTTCTGGAGAATATTCGTTCAGCTTCCGTTCGGATTTGGCCTCCCTTATGATCATGCGAAGTCTATGGCTTGGTGCTCTCTCTCTGTCGATATGAAATTACGTATTACTGCATTGTTGGAAATGATAACCGGAGCAAATGCTGTTTGATACAGCTTTAGAGGATGGTAATCTTTTGAATCAAGGTGAAATAGAGGGCGTTTGATGAACGATTTCAAATACAGCCATTCATACTCGGATTTCAATTAGTGTCAATTAGATGCTTTCTCCATAGCATACGTGAATATTTTATATAAGGTGTATTTGCTCTGAACTACGTTGGCTACATTTATTAGGGGCCTCCCTTCTCTATGTGGTTTGTTCTCAGGTATCTGGAAAGAAGGGAGAGACTCCAAGGAAGAAGGATGTGTCATTTGTGGCCCCTGACGGCGAAGAATTAAAGAACAAAAGTCAGTTGCAAAAGTATCTCAAGGCTCATCCGGGAAACGCAATTGCAAGTGACTTCGAATGGTGCATACCAGGTCGGTTTGCTTCTTTTGTGTCTGCAGTCCAATCGCTCTTTAATATTACTACTTACTGATGTTTTACTAGAATTATTTGTTCTCCAGTCGCTCACTTTTCCCTCGTACTATTCAATTGGTTTTAGGGCACTTAATTTCGACAGACTTTTTACATGTTCAAGTCTCAATGGTTCTTGTACGGTGTTTGTGTTGTTGCTTCATGAAGCTGCGACCCCAAATGGGACACGAAGAAGGTCTGCAAGATTTAGTCTAAAGGGCCGATCTTTAACTGAAGCCATTGACGAGGAGATGCAGCCTGAAGTGCCTCCCCTCAAACGGGCACGGAAATGTCTTGACAATGAAACCAAAAACAAAGACGATGGTGAGTGTCTTGTGGGACTGTTGCCTGGTTTCCTTGTGAGGGTCTGAGCTGAGTGGTCTTAACTCCCCTTTGGAACATGGTGGGATTCAACTATCAAGTTTTAGTGCACGCTACATTATAGTTCAAAATCCTATTATGAAGAAACTTAAGTAAAGTGTTCTGTAAATATGCGGTCTATCAGTTGAAGTGGACGACGAGACTGCCAACAAATCCATCTTGGAGGACCGTTCAGCAAAACAACAACTTCTGTACACGAATGGCGAAGTTAATGGGACTCACAAAGCCGTCGGTGTGGATTTAAGCAAGGTAGAGGCACCGGCAGACAAAGAAACCGAAGGGTCAACGACTGAAAAACTGACTACGAATGCTGAGGAAAAGAAGGCTAATGAGCAAGACTTCTCGAAGATTAAGGAGGTAGAACATCCACAGCTAGGAGGATTTCATGCTCTCATTCAAGCAGTCCCAAAGCCTCAAGTGGAAGAAGTCTTTATCATTCCAGAGGCAATTGTGGGACCTGTGGTTCGCCTAAGTTTTTTGGCATTATGTCTAGCTGTGTTCTCACTGATTTGATCTCTATTTACTACCAACTTGTTTGTGAGAAGGATAGAGCACGCTTGTGAGTTCTAGATGTATGCAGAGAATGAGTTTTGGATGTCGATTGACAGAGGCTTGAGTGTTTCAAAATTTATTATCAAGATAGTGAAGAAAGTACGGAGAGAGAGAGGGAAGAGGGAGGGAGGGAAGGAGCTGATTAGGTTCTTTGCTGTGAAGGAACAGGATGGAGATGGATCATGGAAGGCGACTCCCTTGGGATCTGGTAGTGATGCTGACAACTTGCTGCTGACAAGTCCCTGCTCCTGGGACCCCACTGGTAAAGTTTGCGTATTGCTGTGCAATTGATATTGTTTGCCAGATGGTCATTTACTCGTAGTATGGCTGCTTTGTTTTCGACCTTGATCCATCCATCTCCTTCCATTTAACCTCCTTATCTGTTTCATTCTTCTTGAAGCACTTATCCTTTCAACTGTTTCTGGAAGTTGCAATCCTGGACTGAAAATTTCTTATTCTTATTCAGCTCGATTTCAGGGACGCTGAACCTCAAAATGTTCTCATAATGATTCACTTAGTTGGTCTTAACTTTCGATGTCCTGGACTTAGCCTTGATAATTTGCCTGTGAATCCACTTGCTCTACTTATTCGTTTCTCTTGATTATCATCTCCAGCTGTAGCTAATTCTTGTTTCTACGCGCTGTTAGCTGCATGTATCTACGTATTTATCGATCTGGTGAGAAACTTTGTGTGCTACTCATACTGCTGCATCGTCATAGTAAGCGGGTATTTCTGTGACAATTACGGGCTAACATTTGTTTTCTGCGCTTCGCAGAAGCTGCTCATATTCAGGCTGTGAAGAAAGCTCTACATTTATCCGCAATTCCACCATCAGTTCTCTGCAGAGATGTTGAACAGGAGAAAGTGATAGGCTTCTGTAAATCATCTATTCTTCAACAAGTCCCAGGAAGCATGTATGTTTGTGGATGCCCGGGAACAGGGAAATCATTGACCATGGAACAAGTAAAGTTGCTTAGTGTATCATGGGCTGCTGAGGTACGGTCCCTGATTACTCATTTTTTCAGAGTTGTTGGGATCCTCTTGTTAATATTTCTTCAGAACTATTCATCAGAATAGAAAATAGTCCCTCAGAAGTCCATTGGCAAGCACTATTTTGTGATGTATCAAACCTAACTGGAATGCTGTTGTGTAGGCAAACTTGCCTTCTCCAGATATCGTATCTGTTAATTGCACTACTTTGACGGATCCACGAAATATCTATCAGAAGGTAAGGATAACGTCACACACTATGTTGAGATTTCAGTGTTCATATGGCGCTTATATTCTAAAATGAATACCTGTTTTGAAACTCTGGATCTACGAACCAGATTATGTGGGAGCACCTGTTATTTATTACCGGTTTGTTTCTAGGTAATTCTATATGTTTTCTGTCTAAATAGATCACCATGAAACAAGCTTGTGCCACGTTAGAATTACAAGTAAATAGAAGACAACAATGCACAAGAAGTGCAAGTGCCCTGGTAGTGCCCTGATAACGTTCTAAGTAGCGGGTTTTATTCTTGTGATTTCATGTATCATTGTTCTTCTGTTCAGGTGCTGCAAGCTTTGAAGTCTAAAGAATCTTCTGACGATACTACAAAATCTTGGTCTGTGACCTTGAAAGAATTAAAGCAGAGGGTGTGCGACACTTCTCGGACATCTGCTGGGTCACCAAAACGTATGCTGTGAGTGTTCATATAGCTCTCTACTTGTCATCAGTTTTCTAGACTTTGACTTCCTTATTATTTCGTTGTTAATTTATCAACTGTGGGTGGATTAACTGCCCATAAAGAGAAGTTAAGTCTGACTTTGTGGACTACTTACGTTGCCGATACTGGTACATTCCCAGTTCATTGTGCTTTCTGAAGTTGCACTTGTATAGTGAAGCAATTTTTGGTGGTATGAAAGGTTGATGATTGTGGATGAGATGGACTACCTAATTACAAGAAATCAAGAAGTGCTTTACGACTTGTTTCAACTTCCTACCTATCCAAATTCATGCTGCATATTGATGGGTGAGAGACATTACTTAATAAAAACATATGAGGCTCAAACTAGTGATCACTATGCTGCATCTTGTGTGCAAGTCTTCAGTAATTTACTTTCTTTCATTTAAAATATCATACCTGCCCTTGGTACCATGCATCCCTTAATTATTCGTCGTGAGTTTTGTTATTTGTGTACAGGTGTAGCAAATGCTATTGACCTTACAGATCGGTTCCTACCAAAGTTGCGTTCAATGAATTGTAAGCAACTCAATTATTGGAGCTAGTTTCTGGTTCTAGTAAGTGGATTTTGTCAATCTGTATAAAGAGGTCAAGGCAAGGAGGTATAGACTTGACTAGTGAACTCACTCAGCTCAACTTAGTGACGATATAGGCCTGAAACTGCCCATTTTTTTTTCACCTTGAACGTTTTTACGAAACAACTGAAGCACAAATGGTGTTTTATGTTCCAAATGCAAATGGTTGCAACGGTCAAATAATCAAAGGTTTAACCTTTTTGCCTTGAAATTTTGTCCTGGATGGGCCGGGATCTCGATATTTCATTTTTCTTAATACAGCATCGGCTGCATAGCTTATATATAAAGCATGATGCTTGAACACGTCGGACTCTTACTGGCCCGAAGATTAATGTGTCTGCTTGAAGTCGAATAGTGAAGCACCAGGAGTCTTGTATGTTGGGCATATTGAAATCATTTAACAATATCTCACAGAGCTATCATTTGCTTTGAGCAGACATCATTCTGTTTAGTGTAGACTCTTATTTGAGTTGAGGCAATTCTTCGGCAAAACTAATTGTGGATAAACTCTTATTGATTCTGCAGGCAAACCGGATGTTATCACTTACCCTGCGTATACGAAGGACCAGATTTTGACCGTTTTAACTCAACGACTGAAGGTATTCTTATTTCTCCACTTCTGTCGGCCATATTTTGTCACCAGACTGCAGTCGTTTTATTTTAGACTTGTTAGTTTGAGATCTTGGATTCCTTCTGCCCTTTGGAATTGCTTCAAAGGCTGGGTGTTGTTTTATTTCTCCTCTTACCATTAAAATAAGATCCAAAATAAGGCTCGAGTGCGAAATCTATCTTCAGAGGATGCTGATTTTGGATTAAAATGTTATTTCTTTATCGTTTAAATTGTCTTCACTCTACCGACATCTCAGATTTCTTGAAATAGTGCCAGACGGATGATCTGGGCAAATCTCTTATCATTACATGTGCAGTGATTCGAGGTTTTCCTCTTTCAGAAAGTAACTCTTGGAAGTGTTGTGGTTTAGGGTATTCCCTTCCCAGTATTTAACACTGCAGCATTGGAGTTATGTGCAAGAGTAAGTTATTTTGTTTACAATTCTACCTACTTTATAAAGATCTGTAAGGGATGATTCCCTCATTAAAACACACTCTGTGGTCAGTACGTTACATTGCGTAATTGTGTGGTCATCTCTGCCCCAGTATATAGCTGTGGCCATACTTTGTGTTTAAGTGTTCATTGCCATTTGATGACTCTTTCTTCTGTCGAATCATAGAAAGTGGCGGCAGCAACTGGGGATATGAGGAAAGCCCTTCACGTTTGCAGGTTTGTATGGTTGCTTGTACCAAGTTTTTTTCTACACGAACAGGTTATTATGATGTACCCGGTGCCAGCGTTTTGCATGCTAAGTTGCTATGTATGCCACGCGTTAATATTTATTTGTTACGACCGTGGCTTGCTTTCTGTATTCTGCACCATCAAGGTTTGCAATTGCTATAGTTTGAATTTCTAGAGTCTTGAACCGAATGCATATGCTCTGCGCAGGAGTGCATTAGATATTTTAGAAACAGAGGTCAGAGCAGAACTGGGCAAGGATGCAGTGGATATATCGGCACTGAACGAAAGTGAGATTACAGGCTTGGGTCCGCGATTAAGTTCCATCAAGCCGCCACATCTGGTATTTTCTCAAGTGTTTTCCTTATCTTGGTCCTCTATTATCGAAGATGTATAGCTGATACATAATGAGTAGGAGTGATGCTAACGAACTGGAAAAGTCCTACTCTGTGTTCATTTGCTTGAAAAAGGTTGGTTACTTCTTGACGAATTTTCATGCTTTAAATCCACAGCTCGTAAAAATATCTTGAACTTGTAATACATGAGGTAGTGGATCATTGATGGACTTTAGATTTAATATGGACTTGTTGAGGTCAATACACAGCTTTTATGCAAGTCTAGTAGAGAGCTCCACTGAGAAAACTTGAATCACTTTCTGGGTTGTCTACAAGGATCTTCTTTGTGGAGTTGCATAGCATTTTCATTGCGTATGGTCTCTACTTTTTCTCATAGTTCCCGGCAGTTCACAAGCTTGTTTATATTGAAGACGCACTGAATCTCAGTTTTATGCTATACGTTTAGGTACGGATAGACCACATGGCAAAAGCTCTTGCACGCACGTTCCGTTCTCCAGTTGTGGAAACTATTCAAAACTTACCGCAGCACCAGCAGGTATTATGAACCTCTTATTTGCAATTTCTTTGACTACTCTCAAAGCTTTCTAATGCAGTTTACAAGGTTTCACGAAGCTTGTATATAATGACAACATAACAAAAATGATATACCAAGCTGAGCTCAATCTGAGAGGTGAAAGCACTACGTCAGTGTTTTTATTTTGGTTTTCGAACCAATGGTTATGTGGCCTTTCTTTCAAGAAGGTTCTGAGTTTCCTGGCTCCTTCATTTTGGGGGTTTGAATTCAAGGAGGCCAATTTTGAGTATGCAATTTTGAGTATGTAATTTTTGTATGTGCTGGCTCTGCACGATGGATGAAATGAGGTTTTGGAAACGTTGTGGCAACAGTGTGCAGGGCCATCAGTACAGTTTGACATTTTTTAATACATTTACCCCTTTTTTTTTCTATAGGCTTGAAACTGCCCAATTTTTTTGAGGCAATTGGGCATTAAATTGCCTAAAAAAAACACTGCACTACTTTCATTACTGAAAATCGCTTAAAATCCTTAGAAATGATCAGAAACTGACCTGTGTAGAGAATTAAGCGTTTTTCTGGAAGTTTTTATTATCTTCCAAGGCAAAAATGAGCTATGAATGCTTATTGAACACGTTTAGAGTGCATTCTGGTAATTGAAGAGTAATTACTGAAATCAGCCTCTTATATCTAGTCAAGATATACTCTGTGATAACCTCTGTCTTATCTGAGGTCAGAGAACTCATCTAGTTGGAGGGGGGAAATGTTGAATCTATATTTGTATCTCTCTCAGAAAGTTTGCATCTGTCCACACAGATGGTGCTGTGTTCCGCGGTCCGCTTATTTCGCCGTGCCAGAAAAGATGCCACCCTTGGCGAGGTGAGTCGTCTTCTCACAGTGTTTACCGTTAAGGTAGAGTATTTCACTGGTCAATTTGGTAATTCAACAAATAAATTTTTTTTTTGTCTTTTGAATGTGATGCAAGGTTACCATTTTGGGATTCATTCTTTGTTCTTACGGCGAAATGTGCGAAGCGCAGTTGAATAAAGCATATCTCGACTTCTGTAAATCAAGCTCAATGCCTGCTCTCGCTGGTAGTGAGTTTTCAAGTATGTGCCGTGTGCTAGCCGATCAGGTCTGATTCCTTGTCCCATTAATGATGTTTCTTCTAATGAACATAACCAAATAAATTTTGTTTACCAAGAACCTGATGATGAAGTTATTGTAAGAGTTTTTGTGCCATAAATTCGTGACCAGAAAATGTTTGTTAACAGGCATTGCTGAAACTTGGTGAATCTCGTGAAGATCGCCTTCGCAGGGTGACACTCCAAGTGAACGAGGACGACGTTGTATTCGCCTTGCAGGTTAGAGTTGATTGATACCCACCATTTGAGACATTAAGATCTTCTACAGTTAATTTTAGCCCTTTTGAAGATGAGAAACGACTGTGTTGCTTATTGCTTACCTCTGTCTAGGTGATATGAGTGACCTATTGTGTCCGCACTTGCACGGCAACCAATAGGGAGTTAAGCTTTCAAGTGTGCAAACTGCTGCTACTTGATTGGTGTGGGCAGAATTAGCAGTTCAAGCCATTGTTATAGGCACAGTTAGTTAAGAAAAATGAAAAATGACTGTAAAATCTTCGAAGTTTTTATCGGGAGCTAGCTGCAATTTGTTAACATAACACAACCTGGATATTGCGGGCGTTCTGTAACTAATTCCAGTTAGCTTGTTGACGCTACTTCCTTGGTGCAGATGGGGTCTTAGTTTGTACCTTTGTATAAATCTATGTGCTGTGTCATTTTACTTACGTAATTCGTCGATGCTGCATGGCAGGCTGTTCGATTCTTCCGGAATAGTCTCTCGTGATGTACAACTGCATCCAAAGAATTCCGACTAGCTGTTAACCAATTTGGCACTACAGCTTTCACCGAGACATCTTCCCATTTAGCATGAAAGACATGGAGATCATTTTATTTCTACACCAGTGGAGGAAAAGTTTGGAACCGCAGTCTCTCATATGGTACCGGTAACGAACTTTCAGCTCTCTTCGTTCACATGGTGAACTGATTGAGCCTTCTGACATGTCGACAGGGAGATCCTCAGTACTTTCAATTGCATGCATTGCTGTCAGATTAGATTGTATTGCTGCGGAGAGATGATCAATATATACAAGAGTGGTTCAAGAAAAGGCAGTAGATTACTCCTAGATGATGTGAGCATCAATTCATTGCATTGCCATGTTAGAGAAACTTTTTAATTAAGAGGCTCTTATTCATGTGTAATTGGCACTCTGTTTTTGTACAGTTGAGAGTTTTGCGACCTTCATTATTCTTCCCAAAATTCCTTTAGTCCGTATGTAATACTCCCTGCCTCCCAAAATTATCTTCCGGTTGCATTTGTGATGTTGCAAATTGGTCGAATTCAGCCTTCAATTGCTATCTAGGACTAGTGTAACAACTCCGAGTAGTAGCAGTTCCCCTTGAACCATGTAATCATCAATCAAAAGACAAATGAAATGACTAAAGGGGTTGATCAACATTGTTCTTTCTTATTTTAGAGTGTTGCTTGATTGAAAAAGATGAAGCTCTAAGAGGCGGATCAAAGATCCACACATGGTCTTAGGCCCATACTAATTGCCCACAAAATGATGACCTCACACTCA
Source organism: Straminergon stramineum (assembly GCA_963920665.1). Lineage (NCBI taxonomy): Eukaryota > Viridiplantae > Streptophyta > Bryopsida > Hypnales > Calliergonaceae > Straminergon > Straminergon stramineum. The sequence goes on along the minus strand of OY987269.1, from coordinate 8,527,070 downwards.
ACAAATAAGTACCCACTTGTGCTCCTTGGAAATGCCCCAAAAAATTTTACTTTTTAGTACTCTCACATTGCACTTTGAAAAGGACTCCAAAACTCTAAATTTCTAGGACAACAGGAGTGCACCAAACTGTACTTACATTGCAAAACAAGTTTTTTAAATGTTGTTTTCAACTTTAATCTGAAACATTTTGTCCAACAGGAAAGATCATTTGGGGATTGAGGGTGGAGCTAAGTTACAATCCAACGGCTTTTCTTACTTCAAATTTTCCGACAGTCTGAGACGCTAGTACGCACTGTGGGCCCAATCATTATGCATAAAAACCCTCATATTTTATATTACGGACAGCATGGGTGCTTCAGTCCTGCCTGGATTTCCCCCATGCTCTCCCAAACTCTTTCAAGACAAAGGAATTAAATATATGAAGAAATGGAGAAAAATAGAAAGAGCATCCAATGAGAAAGCACCAGGTCAGGTCCGTACTTCTGACTACAGTAGTTGGTCCTGGTTGCCAATATGGTCAGAAGTACTAAGATAAGCTTAAGCTTAGACGTGATGGAAATCTTCCAACATCGATTGATTCAAAATCAACAAAGTGTCAAAATTCGTCTTAATACTTATCTTGTGTTCCACGACACCTTGTGTAAACTTACCTCCCAGAAGTCTTGCAACCCCACTGTGAAGCCCTTCAAGTTTTTTCCTTTTTTTTTAACTCCATTTAAAAAGTATCTTATCAAAATTATCCAATTAAAATCTATTGCTTTATGGAACCTTAACCAACATATGAAATTTCAATGTCCAAAAATAGGAACTCCATTTTTGGTGAATGATTTTATTCATTTTTCATGACTTTATATAATAATTAATTGAAAAATATATGTGATGATTTTTTAACATCTGATTGCACATCATATATTTAGGCAACATCATTGTTCACATCTTTTGTTTTATTAAGGACTCACACTAAGTAAATAAAATTTTCTTCTACTTGGCTTTCATGGATTTTGCAATTTTCTTTCATGCACGTTCAAGGTGAAAGAAAACGAGCTCATGTATTAAAGAAAATTTGAACAAATGCTGTCAAATAGGGTATCATTAGAAAGGTTTAGTATTGTAGAAGCCTACTATAACATAAAGTTTACATGATGTCTTGTTCACTAGCAACTACTTTGCAACAAAGTGGTACATCCACTACCATCAAGTACTACCACCTTGAGTTGCTATCAAAGCTTCCATTTAGTTTGGCATTGTACAAATTATCTTTTGGATACTTTCTTGAGTTATATCCTCGTATGGCAAATTCACTGATGTCTACATTTGGTCTTTGTTATGGGGTCTACATCTTTTTTGTACTCAATCTTTAATTTACTTCCATAAGTTTTCTATAGGATTGAGGTCAAAAAAATTTGGTCACCATTCAATGACTTTTACATTATGTCATGGTACAAAGTTAACTAACACTACGTAGAACTTCACAAAGCTTGCTTATAGAACTCCTAGCAACATCACATACACAATATTCTATACAAACATCAATCTTTTCTCACAAAAGTTCCAAGCTATATGTACAAGCAACAACTACTAGAAGCATGCATGTAGTGATGTTGATCATCTCAAATCCAAAGTTGATTGACATCCACTACCTATGATCTCCTACAATGAAATATTCAAGTGTAGCATTTTACCTTTAAACTCAATTTAGTGTTTCCAAAATTAGCCACTTCTCAAAAGTAGAGATATTTCTAAAAAGTGAAATGAGTTTCAACTACGTATGTGACTCACCTTGTCCAAGGCAAAAAATCTCAATCAAATATCTAAATTTATCTACCATGAGTATGTTTTGTAATCAAGCTACTTGGTTGAGAAGTAGACATGGGTTTGCAAGATTTATTGGAAGGTATTGTATAGTAGGGGCTAGTAAACTTACAAATTTTTGAATCCCATTGAAATTAGAAGAACTTTGTGAGGCTCGTGTATGCTAATAAATGAACAAAATTTTGAATTATAAATTTAGTTTGAATCACACTAAAGTCTACTTTATCATCATTACAAATGTACACATTTGTAATTGAAAATCATAAAAAGGAATTTGATGTTTTGTATATACTATCTACCATCTACCATCTACCATCTATTGTTGCCACCATTTGTGAATTTACAACTTGTATTGAATGGTAATTATGGCACATATTAGAAATGAGCCTTTACAATTGTTTTAGATTAATAATTGATCCCACACTACTTAAATTGTTTGTATGATTTCTTGCTTGTTCTTCACCCCATTGCAAAAATCTTTGACTATCTTCCAAAGGTTCTCTATCATAAATGGTAAATAGTGTATGAAAGAAATTCAAATTGTTGTATGACTTTAAATTATTCATTTTTCACTTGTTATGAAGTTGAAGTGGACTTAATAGCAATTCCAACACAATTTGCAATTTCAGAATGGTTTCATTTTTTAGCATGCTAGAGCTTCTTGAAGTTGTTGGACTTCCTAGTGAGAATTGACTACAAAATTTGTAAGTCTATTGGACCCTATTGTTTGGTGTAGTTTTTCAAACATTGCACTTAGGAACTATGTTTCTTTTTGGCAAGTTTGTAGCCAAAATCCTACCTAATTTTCAAGCCATGAATTCATCCTATTAGCACATGCGGCACTAATTTACCAACATCACTCTATTCACCATAATCAAATTCTATTGAAATTTCAATCTCATTTTTAAAGCACGAGACTATGGATTGTCTATCAATGTCAAAAATTTCTATTAGTTTTGCAAAAATTATTGTTGTTATAATTTCTATAGTGAAATTGGAGGTAAATTGAAAACATGTAGTGTTAAGTAGTTATATCACTCAATGTAGCATTTAGCCAAGGTTAAATCACATCATAGTTTGTTATTTTATAGATTGAGGTGATTTGCCTTGAGTTTCTCCTAAATGCATGCACATTCTTAGATTCTCCCATGATGCAGTGTGAGACATTTGACTAGCTTGTATGAGTAGGATGTTTAATCTTTCACTTGATAAGAATCCCCTCTTGAAGATTTTGGATTTTTCATTTGTGGATGGTAGCTAATTTGACAAAAGTTTAAGTGTGTGTGAATTGCAGTGCACTTGATAGTTGTTTGCAAGATAGATTAGCAACTTTTGCAAAATTTTGGTATTTTGGGGCCATTTTTTGGCTATAGTAGTCTCATTTAAGCTTTTTTCTTAGCCACAAGCCCTATTAGAGGCAACTAGTTGCAAGGTCAAGCAACTAGTAGTCAAATGTGGACATCCAATAAGCGCGTATAAAGTAGGAGTGCATGACTAGTGGTTAATGGAGATTGATGATGTGATCTTTTTCATTCATTCATATTTCATCCATTCCAAGATTTTTCATCCAATTTCCATCTTGTAGATAATTGATTAGGATTTAAGTTTGTAAATTTTTGGTTTTTTTATGTGTCTTTTACTATTTTTGACTTGTTGATTCTGAATTTTGTGTCTTAATTTTGTGTTTTAATGGGCTGATTGGGTCCAATTTGGTGTGTTTTGGTTAATTGTTGTATGTGTGTATGTGTTGATTTGGGTGGTTGATTTCCTACTTGGAACGGTTTGGCTTTCCAACCAAGTTTTGAATTTTGAATTTGTGTTCCAAATTGGGTGATGATTCTATCCAAGTTAGTTGTTAGTAAGATGAGTATTAAATTCATTTCGATGTTTTGAGTGTTAATTCCAATTTGGAATTTTATGTGCAGTTGGGTGGTTGCTTGTGCAATTCTAATTTGGTGGTCAGATGTTGGTTGGGTTGTCTCTTCCAATTTGGTAACCACTAGGTTTCAGGAGTCCTATTTGGTCTGTTTTTTCTTTCATTTTTCTTTACCCACTGTTTTAGCAAATTACAATGCATGTCCTAGCTCATTAAAGTTGTGTATTTATTTGTTTGGAACTGTTTCCAAGTTGGTTATGTGTGAGTGTGTTACTTGGTTGAATGTGTGATGTTTCAGTATTTTTGGGGATTGTGTGTGTTATGTCCTAGTTGGATGTGTTAATATTTGGAGAAGTTTGTGTGAAATGAACTGAGAAGGCGAAGTGAAGATAGATGGAAGCTATGAACTAAGTGAGAACCTAATTGAAAATTTTAGAGTGATAGAGATCAAGTATTCCAATTAGTGAAGAAAAATAATAATAAAAAAGAAAGAAAAAAAATATATGAATGTAAGAAAAGAGATGAGATAGTGAGTGGAAGAATGAAGAGAAAAATATTAATTATAAACGGTGATTTTTTCACCAGTTTAACCCCTAAAGGACCAAGGTATGTTTTTTAGCAACATAACTTTTTTGGGCAAGTACATGTGACTAGAGATTTCCATGTTTTTGGCCCAAAATTTAATAGAAGGTGTAGACGAGGAATATCTTTCATGTGCACTAAATTGCAGGGCATTTGGAAGTATGAGTCAAAAGTTATGGCTTAATATGTAGTTTGTTTCTCAACTTGGGCAGTCTGGGCAGATCTGAAAAAATCATTTTTTTCAAAAATAAAAATTTTAAATTAATTTTCTAGATTTATATATACATATAAAGCTTTGAATCATTCCATTTTGATCAATGAGTCAAAAGTTATGAGATGTTTTAGTTTGCAGGCAAGTATGGATTCTCTACACTAAAATAAACTTTGAAGTCCTTTATTTAACTCAATTTTTAATATTTTTTGAAAAAAATAAAAAACATTAGATGTAGATTGTTTATTAGAAGATTACAACCCTTGGGATTGTCATTTTTCAATTCCATTTATAAATTGTTAACAATTTCATATTTTGAATAATTCTCTACATCTTTCTATTTACTAATTTTTTCCTATATGTTGCATAATTCCAAATGATCTAAAAATTTTCAAGCATGTAGCCAACTTGCATTGAAGAATGAATCTAAAGAAGCACCACCATTTTGGACATTTTTTCATACAAATGTGACCTTGTGAAGTGCAGCTGCCCATTTTTTCACAAGGCCCCCAAAAGGATTTTTGTCTCTTCAAATGCTAATATCTTACAATGTGCGTGGTGAAATTTTCTGAATTTTTTTCCACATCTTTTCAATACAGTGTTTTATAAGATTCTATAGTTATATGTGTCCAAAAATGTTATTTTTCAAAAATTTAGTACTTGTATTAGAAATGACACTTTTTGAGGGTTTTGGGTGATAATATAGTCAAGGAACTTTAGGGGTTAACTAAGCTAATCAGAAATTACATACAAAGGGATTGTTTGTGTGTATATGTGCAATGTTATGTGCTATGATCTTTGATGAATTAAATTGTGAAAGTGTGATGTTGTAGTAATGGAGAATTATTTGTGACTGTAGTCCAAGTTGGATTTGATGATGATTTATGTTATATGGATGTTTTCAAATGGGGAGTCTATTTGATGGAATGTGATTTGTACTAATTTAAGTCAACATCCAAATTGGGTTTGCGATGTCGTTGTAGTTATATTTTTGGGTATGGAATTCTAAGTTGGGTTATTGAATATAAGTCAAGATATTTGATTTTAGATATAGAACCTATTAGCATAGAAATATCCTACTTCACTGTCTCCCTTGGAATGAACTTATTATACTAATAGGACAATTTCCAATTTGGTCATTATTCTTCTTCAACACATCTAATTTCTAAAGTCTAAGTATTGTCCAGATTTTTGAAATCTTCAAATTTGGTAAATTTCAAAAATTTAGAATTTGGGAATTTCTAGATTTTGAATTTTTGTAGAAAAGAAAAAGAGAGGAAAAAAAGTACAAAAATCTGATTAAACCTCTAACTTTGAGGCTTTAGTTTGGGAGCATCCGAGGTCAAATTACAATTAATTTTGAGTCTATTCTATACCTCAAACATCATGGAATGAAGTAGTGAAGTTTTTGAGTAAAGGAATCATTTTATGCTCGGTTTGGCTCAATTTGTAAATTAAATCTTTTAATTTCAAACCATTTTCACTCTAGTTGTCATCTTCACTCCTTGGTTGTAGGGGCACCATAGATGAGATTAAGATAAATTTTTTGGTGTATTACTAATTCCAAATTGAAGGAATTCAGTGATATCTTTGCTTGGGAATTTAGAGGAAGCTTATGGCACCAATTTAAGTATTTTCAAAGGTTTTAGGCTAGGTGTTTGTGATCCTTCAATTTGTCTCTGAGAACTCACCATTTTTTATTTTTTTTTCATTTTGCAGTTTTGAATGTAATTTTATATACAAAAAGTCTCCCAAAGAATGTAGAACTAAAATAGGTATGTTACATACCAATATAACATTTGGCTTAAAAATAGAATGTTATAGCTAGAATACTCCAATCCACCACTTGTGTATAGGTTAGAACCCGACTAATTGTCGTAAATTAGAGATTTTTCTATTATTTGCAGAATTGGCTCAAAGCCTCAAACTCTGCATGTAAGAGACATGTCTAGGCTAAAATTGGTCGAGGTAACCCTAGTGAGATATTTAGGTCAGTTCCCGGTGATAGGTTCGAATTTTTCCATTTCATTGATGAAACAACGGAACTCTAGTGTTGGCCTGTAAGAGTTGATTACACTAGGATGAGACTATAGAGGAATCTACGTTCGAGTAAAGGTAAATTTGGATTAAAATCATGCTAGGGACTCAACAACAAAGTCAGTTCACTAAGATTCTCTTCAGTATGAAAAATTCCCAGATACCAATATTTAAACGAGAGGTGGCCTCTAGGCCAATGTATAGAGTAAGAATATGAGCTTACAAATGTGTTGTAGGATTCCATGAAAGGTTCCACAAAAAACTTAGAATCTTTTGATAATTAGAAGATGCTTTTCCAAACGGTCAACCACAAAAACTTATGATGGAAAATTCCTAGAAATTATCCAAGTGGCGGTAAAACCTCACTAAAAATTAGAATATCTTATTTTCTATTTATAAGATGCTCTAACAAGTTTGAAGATATTCCGAAAGTCAGAAGTACTCGAACCAATGAGATTCCTTGACAACCGGCATAATTTAAAGATTACGGAGGAGTTGATCAACATGGTAGGAGCATACAGAAGCAGAATAAGGTCAAAGATAGGTCTTTTTTTATTCCTCTATACATATTTAACAGCCTAAGCTAGTTACTTCTATAAAAAAAGTCAAACTCAAAAGTTGGATTCTTACCTCATTTTAGTGTTAAGTTGGTGGTAGATTTTGTCAAGATTTTGGAGTTAAGAAAAGGGAAGGGAAATTCCTATGCACTAAAAATGGCCTTCTGAAAACCAATGGCACAATTTGTTTATGATTTGGAGTTAATCTCCAAAGGTAGGTTTATAGACCAACATAGAAAGTGAAAACCCTTAAGGATAAAGATGAAAATTTAAAGTGATAGGGTTACCTTAGATGAATGAGGGGAGGTAGGTGCTGTGAGCGGATATTTGCCTACCTTTGGCAAACATACAAGTACAACCAGGTTCTTGTGTTTGGAGGGGGTGGGGTGGAGTTGAACTTCTATTCTAATGGTTGCCTAATGTCGATCCATTGTACCTTCCAAGCAATGGATCTTTTCTAAGCCTCCTACTTCCTATAGTTCACTGTAAATCCCAAACTATCCTAATGTAGAACTAATGCCTTGACCCTTTGACCGCCGCGACTTCCTACTAAACTAAAAGTGGCCTAAGTCTACTACTACTACTACTAGGTTGAAGATCAATTCACGCCATTTCTAAAGACCTAAGTTGCTCGGAAATTGGATGTTCCTACAAGGACTTAAAATTGATTGAAGTTTAACCCTCAAAGGGGCTACCTAAACTTCATCCATCCTTTCGAACCTCTCTCCAATTCAGATGATGCTAGGTTTTGGACCCTAACTCTAACCTATACTCTCGTGTGCAAGTTCCAAGTTTGGGTATGGATGGATGGCTTTTACCCCACTTCATCCATGTTGGACTCCCTAGACCGCATCCACTCATAATTTCCTTAGTACGAGTCGGTTGGGGGCGTATTTTATACCCACGAAACCCCCTCAATGTCTACTCTATGATTCTAATGCTAAATTTGACCTAACCCCTAGTACTACCGGCGCTATCCACTTCCAGACCTTGGCCCTGTTCCATGATTGCGGAAAGTGAACTAGCTAAATGGAAGGAGAAGTTGTGGGGTCATACCTCAGCTCGGAGTTCCTCATCTAGGTGTCCAAGACTTTCCCTCAACATGTCCTTTGTCGCCATGTCACCTTCGTAGGGTTGGATGAATGTTGGATGGAGGATGATTGGTGAGCCTAACTTCCCATCTTCCCTTTTTACTCCTAATGGTGGAATACCTTTCCCCACACCTCCTATTAGTTCTCCTTCTTCCTTCTCCTTCCTCACTTATTTATTGTGGTGTTGCTGGACAGAGACAGTGTCATGCCCCTATCTCCTTGGGGTGCCTAAAGTGCCTTAGTGAGCAAGGGAGACCTTGGAGGTGACTTCCCAAGCCTTGCAATAGGCTAAGAAGGGAGAAATGAGAGACTCTTGAGAAAACAAGGTGCATTAGCGCTTTGATTAGGAAGGACATAGTAGCATGTCATACATTCTTGAAAAGCTCTTAAGAAGACGCTTCTAACCGTTTAAAGAACGCGTGATTTGGACTAGGAGGCTAGAAGTTATGACCGTTCAAAGTTAGGGGTGTCCCGGTGGCATGGGACACTCAAAGGCTAGGTGAGAGGGGTTCCTAAAAAATCAATCAACAAAGCATGGCATGTAGCATATCATTGAAAAGCTACAAAGACAAGGAACTTAGAATGCCAAGCATTACTATGTTCTAAGACATGAGCTAAAAGTTATGGCCAAGAGAAAGGCCGTGCTGAAGGCGTGACGTCACTCCCGATGAACCCGAATCTTTGGAGGGTCATAACTTTGTGAGAACTTGTGCAAATGGGACAAGTGAGAATTCCATCAACATCTACTTGTCTCTTAGATATCCAAAATGGGCTTGCATGAGCAATTTGGAGACCTGACAACAAATTTACACCGTTTAAAAGTTCGGAAGTCTAAACGGAGTAGGAACTTGGGGATTTCGGTTGGAACGGTTGGTCTTTCAAAACCCAAGGGGGTTTGGGAAGTCCCTTTGACCCACAAGGGGGGGGTCTATCGAATCCTACAGAGAGTACTGTAGGAGGGGTTGGTCTCCCTCCTCACTCCCTCTTGGAGCCTTGGTGAGTCCCAATGACTTATGGATGGTGATGTAACTTCACCACCAGCTTCAAGGCTCCTTGGGACAATTGTGTGTGTGTCCCTGGGTACTAGTTGGTTGGAGTTCCACTCCTTGCTAGGCCTTTGGTAATGTGTCCCGAGTTGTGAGTCTCGATTGGTGTTGGTGTGAGAGTAGCAAATGCACAATGGGCCTAGTATGAAGTGGGGTGACAACTAAAGACGGTTAGAAGCATGGTGTGTAGTGCCACCATGAGTCGTAGCACAATAAGATGGAAGTTCCGCCCCATGTCACCAAGTGATATACCAAGTGTTACAAGTAGAGTGCTTGCTAGAAGTCCCGGGATTGGGATGTAGCAATGTGAGTTGGAAATGGGAACTAATGCTGTGAGTGCGTGGCATGTGCAGTGTTAGTTAGTTGAGCCTAAGTGATACCAGTATTGGAGCGTGGTGAGCCCTGAAAGCTGTGAAGGGCTCTTGAAGTCTGGTTGGAGTTGTAAGGTGTTACTAGAGCTGCGACATAGCTAGGCGCATGTTCTCATCCAAGATGTTCCAAATAGATACTAAATTCTAGGAGGTCATTTTCTTATATGTTTTGTAACCACATGCATTCACCAAATATTTATTTGGTGGCTATTTATTTAGTAATTATGATTATAAGGATTCTCTTTAGAAGAAAAAATCTACTTGGTCTTAATTTTAAACACCTTACTGGTAATTATACCTTCAAATCTAGTTTAATTCTTCACACACTATAATACTTATTAACTTTAGGAACTTTGTTTTGTTTGAGAATGAAGGATTTTAAGATGAATGTTTGGCTTGAAAATATGCAACATACATCAAAAAATTAGGTTCAAATCCCAAAGCAACATGAAACAAACACTAATTGTTTAGCCATTTAACCCTTAACTTTGTAAACAACTAGAATGTTGTCAGTTTGGTTTTTGAAGTGTTTTTTTGTATTGTTAAAAATATTTAGATGAAGTTGAACTTGAAGTGATCCTTTGAAGAATGAAGTTGGCCATCTTTGAATGCATTTAGATTTACATAACAAGTTATTGTGGTTTAAAAAAAAAAGCATAGATGGTTGGATGCTTGGACAAAAAAGTCAATAAGTTGGAAGAATTTGGCCAATGAAAGCATAGCACATGAAAAGATAAGCTCATGAGCCTAGCTTGTAGATAGTGTTTTTACCCTTGAAATGCACATTTTCAATACAATTTTCACTCTTTTAATAAAAATAAAATTTCACATTGTATCTTTTGGACTTCCTTTTTGATTAATAATTTCCTTTTGATGGAATTCTCATCACATTCTTATCTAATTGACAATTCATATTACACTCACTAAAATATTTAATTTGAAGATGTTGGTGTGTCAAGGTCATTATCTTACATTTTATAGGCCCCAAAATTATGAAATTTGTTACTATGAACTTCCAACTTGTGAACACTCCAATTTATAAAAAGTTGTCTAACAATCTAAAAATCAATTGAAATCAAGAGATTTTTCAATACTCTAATTTACATATAAGGATGTTTCAAGAATTAAATCCAGATTAAAGTAGATCCAAATCATTTATAAATTTTTCTTTCAATGAATAAAATGCATCCTATAGTTTAACTCACGTAGTTTTCTACTTTCATAGAGTGACTTCCCCAAGCCATTGGATGAAGCTATATAAGAACATGAACTAGTGCATTAGATAGAAGTAAGTACTCTACTTCTCTCATGATAATGCTCAACGAGTAGGGGGCATCTCCACACCTTGTTTTAGCATATAGCACTTGAAATCCTATTGCACATAATTTTACTAGTACTAATGTCTCAGCATGAATGTTGTGAACAACAACAACATGTCTATTGGAACATCCTATATGGCAATATAATAAAGAAAGGCATGTCCTCTAAAATGTCGTTGTGCAACTATGATGTTTCTAGAGACAATGAGACAATAGAACCAAACAATTCAATCAACATTTAATCAATTAATCCATTTGAAGACAACCATTTTTTCTATCACATATTTTCACATATGCCATACACAATGAGGATAGACTAAATTAGAGAGGATGTTAGAAAAATGTCAATGAAAATGTCCCTTCCAATGCTTCTTTGAAAATTTGTCCATAAATTTTGATCTAAGGCTTGAAATCTCAAACAAGTTTTTAGAAATGAAAGTTTGTTTGTTTTCCCACCTTTTCTTAGTTTGAAGTTTTCAAAAAAAAGCCAATCTACTATACCTAAATGCGCTCTAAAATTGTGCTTGTAATATCATTTCTTCATTTTACATACCCCATATAGTTTGTCATCCCCCCTACCACCCCACTTGTACAAATATCTCATTTCCACATCTCATCAAACTTATATTTTGTAGTCGTTTGAAGTAATCTCACAAAATTGTTAAATATGGAGCATTTTGTATAGTGTACAATATATTTTGTAGGGTATATTGTATATGATGTACAAGATATAAAGTATTGTATATGATGTATTGTGTATGACATGTTGGATAGGACATTATGTTTGCACTTGGTATTATATACAATATATGTGATTGACCATAAAAAGAACATTGTTGCATTGGATGGATTTGACTATAGTATTATAGTATGAAAGATGACGTCAGTTGAAGTAGCTTCAAGATGACACTTTCTTCTTGACAGACAAATTATAAAGAAGAAGGATCATTGAAGAGTTTCATCAAGTTGATCTAGTTTTGTTTTTGACTTTGAATCTTAGTATGTCGAACTGGAGGGTTTATTCTAAATCTGAATCACCTCAACCAAAGTTTAAATTTGAATTTTTTGTGTTACAACTACTAGAATAACCTCTTGTGCCGCTACATCTTGTACCGTCACATGAGCTTCCATAAGAGGAAGTTGGACCTTCTTGATCCCAAAGCAACCTTAATTAGAGCAACGATGGCATAGAAACCTTCAACGCAATGCTCGAGCATTGATGATTTTGTTGCAAGTTGGATGTATTAAATCCAGAAGTTGAGAAGTGACATTCGAAGGGTATTGGAGGGTCTTAATGTTGACCAATATTATTGTATGGCTAGGCTTGTCAAAGGAAGTCATGGCTACCAACAATGGTTAGAAAGGCCAGTCAATCCTTTAACTAAGACAAACCATACAGAACATGTTTCAACTACCATCAAACACATCCTCAAGTTCTTGAAGATGGAGTGATATTTCGATTGAAACCCTATTTTTTACCTTTAATAGACATATGCCCAGGGAGATTATTCTTGAGCTTTAGAAAACTATGTGAGTTAAAAGATGGGATCTATTTAATTCAAAAGGGAAAAAATTTATGTAATATATAGGGCTACTATAGGGTCCATGAAATTCTATATACTCTAATATATATAAATTAAGCTACACAAAAAATTATGTAGTAGGAATTTTTGTTAATAAGCTAGCCTAAACAATAGGGGCCATGCAAATTTTTCATAGTACTATGAGTATAGATAAGGACAAATAATTTCATGTAGATGATAAAATGGATACAATCAAGAAAATCTATAATGAAGGGTAGTTGACAAAAAGTGTGCCATAGTACTAATAGCGTATATATCAAAAAAATTTAGTGCAAATGTAAAACATTAACCACAAATGGTAAAAATTGTCACATTGTACAAATAAGAACGTTTACTTTAGTGGATTCAATGCCCCGAAAACTATACAATATGAGGATAGAGTTTATAATTCATTTAACTTCAATCTTTGAAGTTGTATATATTAAATACACTCAGTCATATTGAATGGGATGTTTACAACTAATTCAACGAGGTTCTAAAGTATTCAATGGTAAATTTGTTATTAAAAACTATCATTTGGTCAATGATACTTGAATTGAATTGATTGTTGTTGGTTTCATAGTGTATCCCTAACCTATATATGCATGTAGTAAAATTAAGGGAAAATTTGTAAAGAAGGGTGGTAATTGAAAAAATTTGCATACGTAAATATTATATGTAAGATAGCTCCATTTTAAAAACTAAATGAAGGAATTTACAAAAAAACATAGGATACTAGATATACCCTCTCATAGATTTTTATATAAAAATATGGTCATTTTAAATGCAATTATGAAGGTAAATAGCCCTACATCAAATACCCTCTTAATTCAGGTGTATACCTTAAATTACAAAGAGTGATCTCCTTGGGGACATATGTTAGATCTTAGGTCCTTTATTTAGTATTTAGAAGTAATTTCAAATTTTATTTTGTGTGTATGAAGTTGTAGAAAAGAATATACAAATAGTTTGCCTTCTAATGACTTTGGAATGATTTATCTTCTAGCTAAAGATGTAGATTGAGTTTAATGGTCAAAATAGATGACCAATGGATGATGGGAGAGCCACATAGTCAAGGTATCGGCTGAAGTCCACTTGACTTGTGTCGTTAAAGTAGAAGATAAGATGAAGGAAAAAGGGGGCACTATTCATTGTCTCTCTCGTTGTATTTGTAAGACCCAAATGTTTGAAGAACTATAGTGTGTTATATTTGACAAATTGTAAAATGAAAATTGACAAAGTTGTATATCATAGTGTTGTGTTCTTAAAACAATTTCACTTGCTTGAGTTGGAGTTGTCATTCCAAAATTGTACTAGTTTGAATGGAGGAAGGTCTACTACCTTTTATATAGAAAGGCAGAGATTTTGACTGACCATAGAAGATAGACAAGTCTTTTGTTTCCAATGAAAATTGAAGAGAGTGAAAAAGATTTAGTTAGCTTTTCATGAAATTATCATTCATTTTATTTGAAGATTGTATGGGTGAGTTATAAATGTCGAAGTAAATGAGTGTCTATTGCCTTGAATTTTAAGGGACAAAACTTTGGTCGGCTATAGAAATTAGATAGAGTATTAAATTGATTTGAGATGTAAAGGATGAGTAGAGAATTGTGTTAGCTTTCAAAAAAGTTATCAATCATATCATTTAGACTTGTGGAACTTTGGTGTCATCAAATCAAAATTGAGCCAAAAGGCCATATTCGTTATATTGAAACTTCTCATAGATTTTGAGACAAAATGCTAGTTTTTAGAAAATTCATTTGAAAAATTTGGAATTGAAACAAAAAAAAAATAATTCTCAAATAGTGGTCCTATAATAAAATTCTAAAAGTTGGTGTTGTTACCTATTTTTTTAAAAATACCAGTAAAAAAATAAAACGGTTTATCCTCAATTTGAGGATAAAATTGAGACTATAAAAGATCTCAATATAACGAACATGGCCTTCTAAGGAATTGGAATTTGGAGGAAGTTTTAAAGATTTGTGTGTTGTGGGTAATGGCCTCTAACTTTTAATTTCTTTATAAACTTTATTATTGTAGGTGGCATGGATCAAATCATTGCTTGGCCTCATTTTGTATCGTGGTGACGAAGTGGGATTGATGGCCCACATGGTTCAAACTTGCTTTGCTCTCACGGTGAGGTACTATTGTTAGTGCCTAGGAGTTTGAAGTTTAGGAGTCAATCTTTCAGACGATTCAGCTTATGATCTGGTTGTCCCATTTTATCCATCTGAAGCATGTGGTTTTTTATCACCTACCATGACTGTTAAATCTATTAAAAACCCATTTAAGGATAGGCCAACAAGAAGTAGTTCCACATCGATTTAGAAGATTCAAAGAACGAGATTCAAGATTTTACACAACAATGCCTATTTATGTTCTTGAGTCATTTTCGGTCACAGCCAAGAACACTGTGATTTCCCAAGACAAGCCTCTCTCTACTAAACGACGTGTTGAAAAGTGGATCATTTTGCTTAATACGTAGACGTCCAAGATGACATTATTTTGTTCACCAATACTATATTTGATGTTTCAAGAGGTGAGCATGGTGAAATGCAAACATTTAATTTGATGTTGCAAAGCATTTGAATGTTGAAGCTAATGTCTACAAATTTGTCTAGTGATTTGAATTATTGTACTAGAAGACATCTCTGAAAATGTTTACACGTCTAAATTGATGTCTCAGATGACATCTTGGAAAACGTATGGACAATTACATTGATGTCTCAAAAAATAGTATAACATTTTCATACAGTAGAAAGCTATGTTGACGTAGTATGCTACATCACCTTTTCTTGCTACCATGTAATATGCCACATCATAGATGAGGGAAAATGAAAAAAATTCTTATGTGGCTTTCCGTGTCCTCATGGCGCTTAGATGGCGGCTAGATGGAGAATTTTCAGAACTCCGTTGATCCATGTCTTTTGGGATGTTTGATTAAAAACATAAAGATGTCTGATTTTTTTTGGGTATTTTTGGCACATCTTAGGCAACGCGTAATTTTGAACATCTATGTAGATATTTTAAGACATCACTCATGACATCATCATACAGAATTCTATGATAAAAAAAATATTGTTTTCTTATAGTTCTTCTAAATCATCCAAAACCTCCTTCAAGTCCTTATTTTTGACTAGGTCGGAGTTTGAAAAAACGGCCATGAGCAGAGATTTGGAGCTTAACACCCTTGTGTCACTAGAACTGGAGGATCCCTAGGCAAAGATTTCTATATCAACAAAGATGGATTTGCACTACTAGAAAATTCAATTTTTGTTTTGTTTTGGTCACATTGATCTAGTCACTATTCTGTTGATTTTCAATAGTTTTTTGTCAAAATCAACTAAATAGTGACCAAATCAACGTGACCAAAACAACAAAAGAATTGAATTTTCTAGTAGTGTTGCTTTCTTTGCAAGACCTTAGTTAGCCATTAAACTCTACAATGGAATAGTCTTCAGTAGAATTTGGCACCACTCCAAGCATCTCTAAGAGATGCCCATCAAATGCCAGTACTTGCCTTCCCCCCAAACCTCTACTAGATTTGAAGTAACACCTCATTGTCTTCTTTGCTACATCGTTGTTTTGCAATTTGATCATTTTAGCCTTTTGCTTCATCTCCTTCTGGACCAATTTGAGCACTTTGGAAACAGCCTACTCTACCTTTTGTTTTTCATTTCTTGTAAAACTGGTAGCCTTCCTAATAACACATCTATGATACCCTTATCAATTGACTCCATCATCCAAAGATGGCAACACAAAACCCAATTGACCCATACTGAATTTCACTAGAGACAATAACCATGAAACGAAAGTGCTTTGAGAATCGGACATGGCAAAGCATAAGATAGAATTCACACTCGATACACACAAAAATCACTATTGAAGATGAACCAAGAACATGCAACAATGCAACAACTCTAGCACTTTTAAAGTGAATGACCTCTCTACTCTCTCTATTGCTATCATGAAGGTTGTTCACTTGTTCCTCTCTATAACCTAATTCTCTCATGAATTAATTTGCAAAGCATGCTCATCATGAATTGAAAAAAAAAAAAAAGTAGAGTTATTCCTTGGAATTTCAATCCTCTTGCTTTTCCTACCAGGGTTGACAGGGCGTCCTGACGCAGTCGCTAGCGTCTGGACGTCCAACGTCCGCGTTCGCGACCCCCCCGAACATCCTGTGACATTCGTAGAATCGGGTTTTTATCCTGGGGTAATTTCCTGTCCACGACCCCGTCCGCCATCCCATCTGCCTGTCCCCGACCCCGTCCGCGGTTTCTGCGGCCCGTCCACCATCCCGTCTGCCCGTCCCTGACCCCGACTGCAACCCCGTCCGCGGTTTCTGTGGCCCATCCGCCAATCCGTCAGCCCGTCTGCGGTCTCTAGAGCCCGTCCGCCAACCCGTTCGATTGTTGAAGACTCCCCGAATTTTGTCTCTATCTTTATTTTTTTATTCTAAGAGAATTTCTAATGTGATTTTATTTTTGAAATTTGGTACAATTCATGCTTATTTCTAAGAGTCCTTAGCAATGAACAAAAAGAACATTGCACTTTACAAATTTGTAAAGAGAAAATTCATTTATTTTCGTAATTCATTTTTGAGTGCTGCAATAGAATTTCAAAGGATTTTTTTAATAAATATACAAAGAACCGGTACTCAAAATAACAAATTAATTACGGTTTTGGGTTTAGGAAAATATTGGACACACATACATTTTGTAACCCATTCATTTAGAGCTTAATTTCCTATTTTCCTTTGTTCATTTTATGAAAACAATGCAATGAAAAAAAAATTGAGGGTCTAAATTGGAAACCCAAAGGCTTCTAAAAATCCAAGTGCCGTAAAGTCCTAAACCTTTTTGAAAAAACACTAAAATTGAATCACTCTCATTTGTGATGAATTTACTAATTACATCTCTTCATAGTTGATTCATTATAAGTATACACATTAAAACAATAAAACCACAATTGCTTTAACCCCTAAAGGACCATTGTTCCCTCGGGGGACAAAATGAATTTCGGGCAGGTTTCTATTACTTCAATTTTTAGTCAAACTTTTTGAAACTTTCTCATAAGATAGAAAAACTGATAAGCTTCGTCGGAATATAATTTTTATTTCAATCAGTGCCCGGGAGCAAAAGTTATGCCATCTTAAACATAATTTTCATGTCACCGGGCAGAAAAATAAATCCACAAAAAATTGAAATCTAATTTAAAATTTCTTTTTTCTTATAGATTATATTTCTGTCTACATGTGAAGCTTTGATTCATTCCATTTGGATTAGTAATGTGAAAGTTATGAACAATATTGTTTTTCGGGCAATATGAGCATCTTCTTGAAAAAATAACTTATAGGATTCATTTCTGAATGCAATTTTCACAATTTTTCAAAAAAAATTGTTTGACAAAGTTAAATTTGTTTGCTAAAACAATCTCATCATTGGGATTATTGAGTTTCAATCCCATCTTAGAGCTATTAATGATTTAGTTTTTCATGTAATCTTGGACCTACTTCTACTTAACAATTTTTTAGAGAATGAAAATCAAGATTTTTTCTTTAGAATTTTTTTTCCTAGAACATCAACTCAATTCTTCAACACAAAAAATTTTAAATTCACAGTCCATAGTGCAAAAAATTTGAACAAAGGGTGGTCAAAGTCATCTGAAATTGCAGGCCAATGTTCAAAAAAACTTCTTTTTCCAACTTTGAATGCTATATCTCTCAATCTGTGCAGTCAAAATTCATGAAATTTTTACCACATGTTCTGAGACAAATAAAGTACAAGATCCAACAGTTAGATTTTTTTTAACTATTTTTTGGGGATTTTATAGGTGAACGCAGTAGAAATGGCAGTTTTGAGTGGTTTTTGACAGAAAAATGGCCTTGGTCCTTTAGGGGTTAACGGGTCGTCATCATAATTCAAATATCAATGGAATTGTTGGAACACAACTTCAAAGAAGGTCCAAGTAATTCCATATCATAAATGAAATGGTCTTCTTCCAAGACTTATTCCAAATGAAATAGAACGGGCTCAGAAACTTTTGCACCCACACATCATACATCATGCAATTTGTCAAACAAGCTTGTCAACTAAATAACCATCTACATTCAAGAAGAAATATTGCACTTTGCACTCAAACAAGAGATATTTTTGATTTGTCAAAAATTGATACTCATTCAAAAACAATTCAAATACATGGAAAAATTCAAAATGTATGTCCAATTTCACATATATTGACATACTCTAGGGGTGCATATATACTAAGCAATCTACATGCATAAATCCAAAGTTCTACATTTATTAAATATTTATAAAACTCTATATAGTGCACTCTTGCACTATATTACTAATATGAATGTCGGAAGTGTTCATCCGGCATAGGCCAATTGAATTGGCTAGTGAACCGATTGATGATGTGGGCCAAACCACCCCGATAACCATCACCTCTTTGACAAAGCCGGTCCAAGTATTGGTGAAACACAATTCCCAATTGGTGGTGGCTAAACATGGCCATTGCATTTGTTTCCCGTTGCAATTTGCTGTAGTTCTCTGACATGCATTGTTTATTGATCCTTTGAGCTATTTTACCATTCGCATATTCCTCCGATGCACGTGATAAATGTGGAATGATTTCTACATTTGCATCTCTTCTATGCAAATATGCAATGCTTGGATCCACCCACCACCTCCTTGTTAAAGCTTCATTCATTTCACTTGCAGATGTGAACGTATACAAGGATTTCATTGGTTCGGTAGCTACAGTAGTCATGCCCCAATCGCAAATTTCAATGTAGACATGTGATTCATCATCAGGAAAATGAAACATGATGTTGTCTGGAGAAATATCATTGTGTAGATGTCCAGACACATGTACCGCATTCATGATATGCACCAATGCCCAAGCAAGCTCGGTGCGCTTCTTCCGAAATCAAGCGAGATGAAAAGCTTTAGTCACATCGGACTCTGTTGGGTTCGAATACTGTAACCGAACATGTATGTTGTCTAGATAATCGTTATCTAGGTTCAACATTTGCCGAAGTGTTCCGCCATTCCACCAATACGAGTACCCTTCATTTGTTCTTGCATGAACTGCAACAAACCGTATGACTCCTGAATGTGGAATCCTCACTGCCATTGATTCATTCTGATGTTCCAACTTTGCAAGCTGAGGTTGCGTACCATGGTGGTTGGATATCTTTGCTACGAACTCCCAAGATGGAGCTATCCCTGGACATCCTTCAATTCTCACCCTCCGAATCATTGCATATCCTCCCTTCATGATTAAGTCATCTTGGGGAATCACCCGTGCGGTGTTTGGAAGCGCTATAAGATGACGTCTACCCATATCCAATTGAGCAAGACCCTCATCGCTAGTCCACCAACCCAAAGACCCTCGTCTATTACACCTCTTCGCAAATGGGGCGCAACGCCCAATAAACAATTGAGCTTTGAGAATGACTTGCTCAAAGGCTTCATCATTTGCACGTTGTTGTTTCCCGTATTTTCCGAGAACCACATCAGCGTTCCACAATGCATCATGCACCTTGTTCTCCAAACATTTGTTGAAACCCCTCTTCTCCGTCTCATGTTGCCATTGCGGAACGTATAAGGCATCCAACATTCTTTGCGTCATGTCTGCCTTGAATTTGGATGGACACTCCTCTCCATATCTTACATATTTTGTGTCAAGAGACATAGTGGTTTCCAATTCATAGAATTTTGCAATGCATTCGGTCATGAATGCTTTGCATGCATCGGATGGAATTTCCTTACTTTCCACCTCTTGTACCACTTGTTTTCCCTTCGCCGCCTTCTTCAATCTTGGCATCGTGATAAATTTTTAATACCCGAAATTTATAACTAAAACTTCGAAGTTCGCTACAAAAAATGGCAATAGTGGGGCCCCCAAATAAGACTTCTGCTTTCCCAAGGAGAGGAACCAATGGAGGACAAACCACCAAGCTCTTCACTCCACACTTGCAAAACGCAAGGGGCAAGGCAAAAGTGATTGCGGATGGGCCGTCCGCCCCTCTTATACGGGGCGGATGGCTCGTCCCCGTCCGCCTCATCACGGCCGTCTGATCGTCCGCCTCGTCGCGGCCGTCCGATTGTCTGCCTCGTCGTGGCCGTCCGATCGTTCGGCCGCACTCCGACCGCCTTGAGATGGCCGTCTGCCTTGTCATGGCCGTCCGATTCCGAGGACGGTCTTTCGTCCACCCCGAGCCAGCCGTCCGACCGTGCGGACGGTCATCCGGCCGTCTCGAGCCGGCCATCCGATCAGTAGGACGATCGGCGTCCGCCAGATGCCCAGATCCGACGGCCGGCTTGTCGCGGATGTCGCGACTTCCTCCAATCGGACGGACGGCAGGCTATCCGCACGATCGGATGGTGTGGATGGCGTGGATGCGGTAGCCCGTCCAACGACGGCAGACGCATGAAACGAGGTGGACGGAAGAGATGAATTGCACGATCGAAGATTTTAATTTCTCTTGAACATCTCTAAGTCAAACATAGGTATCATATTCAACATTTCAGTTTCAAACCGAAGTAAGAATCAAGTAAATCATCTATCATGGAAATGAAAAAAAATTATAGAGGAATAGCCGGTGACGTTTGCTTGTTTGAAATACTCTCACCGTTGAGATTCTCATGTTTACATAATTCTATCTTAAAATTATTAATGTTCTAGTATCTATCTTGAATATACTCAACTTATCAATTCTCTTATGAATAAAAACTAAACATCT
Source organism: Straminergon stramineum (assembly GCA_963920665.1). NCBI lineage: Eukaryota > Viridiplantae > Streptophyta > Bryopsida > Hypnales > Calliergonaceae > Straminergon > Straminergon stramineum. The sequence goes on along the minus strand of OY987269.1, from coordinate 8,505,854 downwards.
TTTGGGGGAATTTTTCTTCCTACATTCTCATGCTCTCATATAAATTCTTCAAGTCTTCAATATATAGAATCATAAAATCGTACTCACAAGTGGAAATATTTATGGTTTCAATAATTAGAAGCCAAAAAATCTAGTCAAGCAAATAGCAAAATCATTTGTTTCAGTCACCTTGAATGCAAATAGCCAAATATCTTACAATCTATGTGGGTTAAGTTTTTGAAATTACTTCTACACATTCATAAATTGCTATAGTACAAAATCGTACAATCCGACATGCCAAAAACATTGTTCCTACATTTTCTAGTTCTTCGTAATTGAAATGGCAATTCAAAATCACTAAATTGTCTTCGATGGAAAAAAGCCTTCGGACTTCTAGGGTTTAGGGTTCAATTTCTAATAGCAAATGAAACTAAAATGGTGGTTCTCACTATTCTACAAACCTCTATTGTATATTTGGGACATCCTTTGCATTTGCAATTCACCTATTCACATTGAATGATTGAAATGAGAAAATTATAGAAAGTGGTTCAATACATTTTCCATTTTCACAAATACCCATTAACCCATAGTCATACATCAATGGTATTAAATCCTACAAATTACGTGACAAAAATATTGCTTTATTAAAATATAAAAATACAATGTATTTGTATCAAAATCACAAAAACGTGATTACAACTCATCAAGAGCATTGTGCTATATTTGCCGCACTCTACCGTCTATGTACATTACAATGAGTGAACCATACAGTAAAACAAACATAAGATGACTAGAATACCATACTCTACTTAATTACTTTACTCAGAATCCGAATCCGAATCGGAATCCTTCTTGTCATTTGGGCCTGAAGGATGTACCCCAATATATGGTCCACCCCCATAGTTGTAACCATATCCACTTGATGCACCTCCTTGTCCATATTCATTTCCATAAGAAGGACCTCCAAAGGTTGGAGGAGGAATTGGAGCACTTTCACTTGATCCACCATAATAAGGGCCTCCTTGATGCCCATATGAACCATGTGTAGTCGATCCAGAGTAGTATTGAGAGCCTCCTTGGCTAGAACCACCATACTGACCATAGTGTGTCGGTCCATGGCTTCCTCCTATACTTTGAGAGCCAACTTGGGGGGCGTTACCATAATTTGAACCACCTGTCCCATCTCATGATCCACGTGCATTATAGTCACGGTAGTAGGACCCATCATGTTGCCGACCCCGGTCTTCCACGCTTCGACGCATGGCCTCTTGTATTTGTTGTTGGTACTCAATGTCTTCCCGATCTTCTCGACGTTCATGTCTCTCACCAAATATCACGGGTGCTGGATCATCATCATCTTCATCTTCATCTGACCAATCATCTTCAGCATCCTTCAAGACGACCAAAGGAAGTCCTCCATAGCCTCGATTAGACCACTCCGGCATGCAATTGCTTGGTCCAATCCAATTAGTAGGAATTATGGCTTCCTCGTGAGTCAAATTCCTGACATTGCGCCCTACAACCGTGCGCCAATCTACTTCTTTATGGAGTACTATCTCCGCCCAAATCATAGCCATGTTCGAATAGTTCATGACGTTTGGTTTGGAGCTTGGTAAACCTGATGCAGATGTTATCTCCTCGTAGCGGCGAACAAAGTGTTCGCTCTTACATGTGGACATTTGTCCCTTCCAATGACGAACTTGCACCTCTGCGCGATCATGTGGCCATATTTTGGAGAGGTGCGTCATTTTGACGTACTTTTTGCATGTTGTGCAATCCCATATTTTCTTGGGCTCCTTTTCCCATCCCTTCTCCACAACACAAGTTACGTCTTCCAAATCTCTCCAATTGATCTCTTGTGATTTCCCCTTCTTACTTCCTCCACCACTTCCGCGTGACATGATAACCTCCAAACCTCAATTAATAATGTATCGAAAGGATTACAAAGTTTAAATCCAATTTCCGCTTGCTTTGGCCCAATGTACCAAATGAAAAGTAAGAATTTGGATTAAAACAAATTCCACCTACTGTTACTAACAACCAAATCAACCGTAAACTTGAACACCTTGAGTTTCTGACAACCCAATCAACTCAAACACGGTTCAAGTAATTAAGAACACTAAATGAAGTTCATAAAATTAAAGACTTATAAGTTGGGGCAGCGCCCTAATCACTCAAACCAATCCGATTAAAAAAAAGTAATACTAACACAATCGTTCACGCACCAAGCTGGAAGGGGTGCGCAGCTTCCCAAAGGCACTGGATCACCCACTCCAGAAGGGAAACGATTGTGAAGAAATGAGCCGTCCGCGCCGCCATTTATGTGGTCGGCGCTTTAGGGTATGCGGACGCTGCCGTCCGCATCGAACGGCACGAAGGCAGACGGGCAGATCGGGCGGTCCGCTGGATCGCACGGTCACCGACAAGAAGTGGATGGAGCAGCGCAGACGCGGACGGGAAATGTAGACGGACTCCCAACAGCCGGACGGAAAATGCGGACGGGTGGATGGAGAGGAAGGGCAGAGGGCAGAGGTGGGTGGGACCGCAGGAGGGAGGTTGTTTTTCAATTTCGGAATCCTTACTTGGGCGGACGAGCGGTTGGCCGGACGGAGAGAAGTGTAGGAGGGGAGGGGAGAGCTGGGTGGGAGGGAGGGAGAGAGGGAGGAGTTTTTCAATTTCTGAATCGGGGGACAAGCGGACGGGCGGACGGGCGGGAGAGGTGTTTTGAACTTTGTGGAGATGGGTGGACGGACGGTTTAGCGGGAGAGCTTGCATTATATGGTGAGTTAAGAAAAGTAGAGAAATTATTTTTAATATGTTATGTCATGAGGTTTTAAATTGATACAACTATCAAAAGTGACATCCCAAAGTCTCTTGTTTGAAAAATCATTTGACTTGTAAATCAAGAATTCAAATAAGTGTGTAAAGAAATTTTGTTTTACATTGGTGCTTTTGTACAAGTTTGTGATGTCAACAATACTTTTTGACTAATAGAAAAAGAAATTCGATGTTAAGATCGTAACAAAAGCCTTCGTGGTTCAATTTATAATATTTATTATTCTTTTTCATGCCTTTCAAGGAAAACAATGAATCCCTAAACTCCCAAAGGCCCTACACAGCTACACTCTTATACGAGACTCTTGTGATATGTGATCTCAATTAAATGATTTATTTCTAAATTTTTGGTTCAAGATTCTTCACTCAAGAGTTAAATTTTTCAACATGAGATATTGTAAAATGAAATTCATTAATGTAAAAAATCTAAAGTGAAGAAAATGAGAAGCCCAACAATCTAGTATAGCAAGATGGAAGAAAAGATTTCTTGGGCTTACTTTAAATGCAAATACCACGCGTAATGTATGTACTCAAAGTTTTCAAGATGACAAGATAACTCAATTAACTTTTATACTAGTCTAGTATAAATGCCTATGGTTAAATATGCCCAAAAATCACTTTTTAAGATTTTTGTCTCTTTGCATTCGAAATGGCAGTTTTGAGTGATATTTGATGGGAAAGAAAGCATGAAGGCTTTAGGGGTTCCAGATTTTTCAAAATCCTAGGCCTACATAACTACAAAACTAACATAAGCAATTCAATCAATATTGTAAATTTATAATTTAAAAGATATGATATTATGAACCTTTCTATATAATCATTTGCAAAAAAGTTTTGAGATGAAACACACTTGTAATCATTGAAGTATGACCATTTCTAATTTCTTGTAATTGAAAACTCATCATATTTGAAGGTCAATCACATTGTACATTACCTAAGCTCTAATATTTTGGGGTTGTGATCAATTTATGATCGGTTTACAATTTAGGATGCACACAAGTATACATAGGTATAAGTGTCAAAGTGTATATGATATGAATTTTCAATTCATTTTGTTGCATAAATGCTTACTTTAATCTTGTCCACAACATTTGACATTACATTAAAATGCTTGAATCATTTTAGCACCATCCCATACATTCAATAAATGTTATAATAGAATAATGAGATAATATAATTTCTTTTAGTCTATTCATAATTTCATATTGGTGTTTTAAACTATGAATATATTTGACAACAAAAATTGAAGACACACTCCAAGTTATAATTGAATGTTCCACATTTATTTAATGGCTCATAATAAAGTGATAATTGAGGTGCTCAATCTTAAGAAAAATTGAAACCTACATGAGTAATGTACTCACATGAGTACATGACAAAGTAAGAAAGGTCTATATCTGCATTATATTGTCATGATTGCATTCCAAACTGCAAAGGAATCATAGTCTCATAAGTAAAACATATTTCACACATCGCATCAATAATTTTGAAAATTTGTGCAATGTTATAAATTCAATATGTACAATTGAGGGTTGTATAATTCTGATTTTTTGGCAACCCGGGTGGGTGGGAGGGACATCCCAAATAGGGCCTTTTCTAGAAATAACAAACAAATCATAATCCAAAAAGTACATAATAGAACAAAGATAGTATAAAGCAAAATGGAGATCACTCACATCAGCCATCAAACTATCAAAACCCACCAAATACCACTCAATAAACTTTTGTAAAGAAGTATTAAGTACAAAGTACCAAATAAAGGTCACAACATCATTATATGGTACACACAATATATATGTCAAGTCACAAATAGCTACTCATGCTGTAAACTAAATCTTTATAAACAACAAGTGATTTAGAGTCCCAAATAAAAAGAATTTGTTGCCAAAGTCCTTGGATAGAGCCGCCATAAAGATTTAACCAAAGAGGTTGTGGACCTCACCTGTCCCCATGACAAACCAAGCATCGGAATGTTAGTAAGTCGTAGACAAGGTGTCTTCAGCCCACAACAGCGTGTTATAGCAATCACAAAAGAAAAATCAACAAGTAAAGCTCAAAACAACACAAAAGAAAATGAACAACAAATCAAAGCCTAACACATTGTGCTCCATAGATGACCTGTGTAGACGCCATCCTGGACCTCACTCCCACCAACCGTAATTACTTCCAACACCTTGTAAAAGCCAACAATATGAAATTGTGAAGGCTCAAGGGTAGTTTCAATCCCTTATATATTGGCCATAGCAGTGTTTAATTAATGTTAGGTCAAGTCCATGTCGTGGTCTCCAAGAAAATGTGCTTTAGATCCCAACCACCCATAGGCCCCAAGAATTAATGACTTGGTGTCTAGGGATAAAAAATTAGCCAAGTCAGTCAAACTTGTACTAGAAGGAACCCTCAAATTAGGAAAAATCAACTCTCCATAATCCAAGGATTTTTTAAGGAGCACTTGTAGGCATCCATCACAGTACTAGCATAGTACCCCTATGATGTGCTAGGCAAACCTATAATGACAACCAATGAAGCAAAAGACACTAGTCAAGTCAAATTGACAAGTGTAAAAAATCCATCTTAAGCATGAAGCTTCTAATAATTTCTTGACCTACAACCAAGTGTAAAAAATTGTCGTATGATCGAGAAACAGCCAGAGGATTTCAATCAAATGTCCATGGCTAGAATTTAATTAAGAATATAGACCCATCAAAAAAGAAAAAAGGTCCATATTGCATATAATGGTGTCAAAGTAAAAACCCCCAATGGCTAATTAAAAGAAAAAGAAATAATCCTAAGGAAACCAAGTCTTACGGGAGGGATGGGAGGGGCTTAACAATAAATCCTCTAGTAAGTGTATAAAACACAACCCACTATAGAAGATAGCTATAAAATACCCATATAAGAAAATATTGGACATTAAATAGTAACAAATATTTATAAAAGGTTAACTCTCTTATAAACATCAAATGTATTCCAAAAGAGGTGCCAACACCATTTTCTTTGTAATACCAAAAATAATAACTAATGTGCTAAGACTGAGGGTTTAGGGTTTTGGGTATAGGGTTTAGACTTTGGAGAGCATGTTTAAATGTGGGAAGGAATATCTGGAATTATCTTTTCTTACATTAATATTACATTGGATACTTCTAGCATTCAAGAGTATTTTTTGTACATGAAGCTATCCTTCTCAGAATTGAATGCTTTAGGATTGCCGGTGGACTGACGTGAGGTGGGCTCCATAGCGAGGTGAATAGTGCTAGATGTGGTTGGTCGGGAACGGGGGATGGCCTGAGCGGACGGCCAGGTGCGGGGTCGGTCGGCGATGGCGGACAGGCTGAGCGGACGGCCTAAGGGGACGGCCTAAGCGGACGGCCAAGTACGGGGCCGGTCGGGGATGGCGGATGGCCTGAGTGGACGGGATAGTCCACGAGTGGCCCGCGGTTCCGATTGGCGGATGGGAGGTCCGGTCGCGGTCCGGAGCAGACGGACAGTTGGCTGTCCGCCATCGAAGTGGGCGGACAGGTGCCTGTCCGCCAATCCTAGCGGTCGCCCCGTGTCCGCCGCGGCGGACGGCAGGTCCGGGTCCACTTCGGGGTAGACGTTTTCTAGGTTTGGTGGTGGATGGGTATATGGGGGGATGGCCTCCTCATTTGATCTCACTTCTACTCTCCTTCGGCGCTAGGTTGGATGTGCTACTGTTGCTTTATGTGTCAGTTGCTCCTACAGGGTGGAGAGTGGGGGTCCTTAAGCTTTTGTTACTATTGCTGATTTATGCTGTTACTTATTTACACACATCTCACAGTATTCATGTGCCGTGGTACTATTTTTCGAAGGGCTCAAAAATTCTAATCATATATCATGACGGATCAAGGTGTTTCTACCAACAACGGGAGGACTTCAAGAGGTGAAAAAAAGAGAGGGACTAAAGCAAAGGGGGCCCCTCATGGGCTTCACTATGAGATTTTAGATGACCCAAACATCAAAGCGGAGAGTGGTTGGGAGGAGGAGGAAGGGGAATATTGGACCTTCAAAACATGCAAGAAGTATGTTAAAATGTACCACATTGACAAGTTGTGGCCTCGGGATTGCCACGTGGTGCATACACATGGTTTTTGTTGTAAGCCACGTAATTGCAACAATAAACATTTTGTGCATCGATCGGAGGAGGTGTGGCGGACGCTATTTGGGGACAAGCCAAGGAGTAAGGGATGCATAAATTATAGTGTGGCGTGCATGGTGTATGCAGAACTCATTTTAAACCGCAAGGTAGATTGGAGCACTTATCCATCTAAGGTGGATTCTCCACTTTTACTGCAACCCAATCAAAAAGACATTCCCGATTTGTACGATTCTCAGGTAGAACCAAGTGAACCAACGAAGACCCCAAAAGTATTAAAAAATACTACAACGTGTACAACAAAGGTCTCCGAGGTTTTAGGTGATGCAGTACAATTAAGGCCTACAGAAGTGGCACAACCTTGCACGGAAGTGAGCAATGTCTCCTCGGGAGGTGTCGGTGGAGAGGTTTTTGTAACTCCTCCAACATGCTTCATATCCACACCGAATGTGATAACATTGGGTGAACAAAGCATGGCTCCAAGCAAGGAAACTACAACGAATGAAACAACCTTGGGTGGTGTAGACTTGGCTGCAAACAAGGAAATAATGGTAGAAGAACGTGGGTCGCCTTTTTCGCTAGATGGAGAGGTCAATGAGGAACAACTTGCAAGGACCAATGCTAGAATTCAGGGTTACATAGATAGTAAAGCTCTTGAGAGCTTGGAGGAATATGCAACTCCGATTTCTCAACTGCCAACGACGCCAAGGTGAAGCCAAACATTGAGCCCAATTCGAATGTTGAGTCCGCATCAAAACGTAAGCCCAAGTCGAAGGTTGAGCCCAAGACAAATATTAAGCGCAAGAATTGGAGGGCATCCACATTTGGCAACTTTAAGCTCGGCTCAATTGGAGATTCTTTGTTCCATACCCACCGCCAATCAATTGGAAAAAATGTTAGAATGTTGTAGTCATTGGCGAGTACTAGCAAAACAACATCTTCATTCTAATCCCGAAAATGAGGCAGGCAGTTCTAGTCAGCCCGCAGGAAAAGGGGGATGGGGTACTATTTCGCAAACCGCATACAGATTGAGAACTTCAGCTCAAATGGTAGCTGAAATTACTCCTTGGGTTAGGGACGTGGCAGAGGAATTTTCCAAAATGGCACCTGAGTTGTTGATTGGTGCCTTGGCTTTTTGCAATTTCACTGAGAAAGTGGCACCAATTCTTGAAGGTGGCATGATGAACTTAAAAAGTTTAATGGCCTTAGAAGAAGACATTCATCGGCTGAAGATGAAGTGTGAGGACTTGGAAATGAAGCTGCAGCTGTCGCAGAAAAACATGGAGCAAGAACATTGTAACAAGGTCATTCAAAGAAAGCGCATCAAAGAATTGGAGCTCGAAGTACAAGAGTTGAAGAGGGGTAGGCCTACCATGGACTCCGTGATCATTCCATTTGTGCAAGAAAGTCAAGAGAGCGATCAATTCTCTCTTCCTTTTGAGAAGGCAAAAGCGGTGGAGACGTCCATCATCTTGAATTTGGATGAGGTTGGGAATGACAAGAAATGTGAAGAAGCAGTATGGACCATCATTCCTAATGTTTCTCATACATTGCAGGATGCTTCGACACAAACAAAAGGTAGTGAGGTGGAGGAGCTACAGTTGAAATTAGATGAAGCAATTCAAGAGAAAATCCTTGTTGAGGTGGAGTTGGACCGATTTCAAAAAATCATGGGCATGGAGGAATGCATGCCGAAGAGCGGATTAGAGTCTTGATGGTTGGCATGGGTACAGAAACTCCAAGACAAACCCTCTGTAGTATCTCGAGCAATGAAAGGGCTTCTGAAATTGGCAATGAAGTCGGATGAAGAATGCAATGCTGTGGAGACCTCTTTGCTTCGGTTCAAGAAAGTGTTTGATGAACATCCAAAGGGTTCCACGGAAATTACATGTTGGGGGGACATGGATGATATGTTTGAGCGGTTGAACCACGCAAAGAAGGACAATGTTGCACACATCGATTGGGCCTTGGAAGTAGAGGAAGGGTGGGTCCCTTACAACACGCTTTCAGCGCACATCAAGGAGAAAGAGAAGACAGTAGTGCATGCTTGCGATCCAGCCCCAGGAATCTTGAAGAGTCATTGTAGCCTTTGCCAAGGTCCTTTTGGCCTTGAAGGAGCCCTAACCATGGGCCAATGTTGCCACACTTTATACGTGACATGCATCGTGAAAGCATCACTCATTCATTCGGTTTGTGCCGAGTGTCGTTCTCCTCTGAGCCCTCGGTTCTATGAAATGCTTGGGATCTTGGAAGATATGCCCCCCGGCCACGAATACAACCGATGGACCCTTCCTCTTGATCAAGGGCAGGGTTGTTCTGTCGAACGTGTTTTGGGGTTTGGGTGTCGAGTTGTTCGTCTGATGTCGTATAAGACGAGTGTCACATATATGAGACAAATTTGACGAGCGCGAAATTAGGGTTTAGGGTTTTCGGGCAGGGCAGCCAAAATTTTTATCTTACGTGGTGGGTTGTCAACAATGACGTGGAAAGCTTTGACCACGTCACCATAGGCGACTACGGGTGGGGCGACTGCGGGTCCTAGAATGAGGGCGACTGCGGGTTCAATCTGGGGCGACTACGGGTCCAATCCAAGGCGACTACAGGTCGGGGGGGGCGAGTGTGGGTGGGGCGCGTGCGGGTAAGATGGGGCGATCGTGGGTCCTAGAATGAGGGCGACTGCAAGTCCAATCCAGGGTGACTACAGGTCGAGGGGGGGGGGCGAGTGTGGGTCCAGGGGGGGCGAGTGCGGGTCTAGGGGGGCGAGTGCAAGTCTAGGGGGGGTGAGTGCGGGTCTAGGGGGGTGAGTGCAGGTCTAGGGGGGGCAAATGCGGGTAGAAGGGGGCTTAGAGGGGCGACCACAGGTCATTTCTTGGGCGACCGCAGTTGATGGGGCGACTGCAGGTCTCAAACTCAAGAGGTCTTCTAGTTCATGACGATGGAGGCGGCTGCGTATGGGGCGACCGCGGGTCAGGGGCACTAGAAAACATGAGTTTGAGTTTCTCCCCTTACAAAGTGGAGGGAAGGCGTTCAAACTTTTCAAGTACCGCTCCCCCCTTTTCTGAGGAATAACCCCAGAAAATCCTAAAATTGAGGCATTCAATACTAAGTGATCAAAAGTTAATTAAGTAATAAAGAAAGCAAATTGGTTTAGGAAGTGGAGATTTGGAAAAGCCCTTTTTCCTAACATTTCATTTCTCCTTCATCCATCCTTGTGGTCATGTCAAATTCAACGTAACCATTTCCTATTTTAATTTTTGGAGGGAGTACATTGAGAGGAGACCTTCCCTTTTGGGGGAAATCATGTACAAAAAATATACTAACACCGTGGGATGCACGAAGAAGAAATCTTCTTATCTACATAAGAAGTGGTTTAAGAAATGGAGACTTGGGGAAGCTCTTCTCCTTGACATTTTATTTTTCCCTCGTGGTCATATCAAATTCAACGTGACCATTTCCTATTTTAATTTTTGGAGGGAGTACATTGAGAGGAGACCTTCCCTTTTGGGGGAAACCATGTACAAAAAAAATACTAACGCCATGGGATGCATGAAGAAGAAATCTTCTTATCTACATAAGAAGTGGTTTTAAGAAATGGAGACTTGGGGAAGCTCTTCTAATTGACATTTTTTTTTTTCCTCATGCTCATGTAAAATTCAACATGACCATTTCATATTTTAATTTTTGGAGGGAGTATATTGAGAGGAGACCTTCCCTTTTGGGGGAAACCATGTACAAAAAGAATACTAACACTATGGGATGCATGAAGAAGAAATCTTTTTATCTACATAAGAAATGGTTTACAAAATGGAGACTTGGGGAAGCCCTTCTCCTCATCATTTCATTTTCCATCCTCCAACATAGGAATTTCAATATAGTCCTCCCCTTGATACATCAAGGAGATTTAAAACACATTTGAAGGGGTGAATGAATATTCAATTTATTGAAGATTAAAAAGTTAGGAAATGACACTTTGAATGGTTTTTATCTTACAAGTACAAGGTTTAGGAGTTCAAACTTTTTTACCACATATAATGAAAAGCAACTCACATGTGTGTGTCATTTTATCCATCCTAAAAAATAGAAGTACATTACTTTTGGACTGGCATACATGGAGAAGGTCCATGGTTTTTCTATAGGGTTTAGGATATAGGGTTAGGGTTTAGGGTTTGTAAAACCCTCTTCAATTTCTCTAATTAGTTATACTAAAATTTTTGTATTTATAGACTAATTCTGTAGTATTAACTAACTATGAGCATTGAAGGACATGTCAATTATAGTGTATGGAAGATGCAATTAAGCTTGACTTCATTAGAGTTGGAGATGGCTCACATCTTGTGGTATGTTGGTTCCTGCATTGACGTGACTTTAAGATAGAGGTGACTATAGGTCTTGGGCAAGTTCAGGTCTTGGGCAACCGCGGGTGGAGGCGAATTCAAGTCTTGTTGTTGTTGAGTCGAATTTGGTGGATTGGGGGGTGATTTCGGGTGGGGGGCGACCTCGGGTCTTGGGTGACCGCGGGTGAGGGCAAGTTCAAGTCTTATTGTTGTTGAGCCCAATTTGGTGGATTGGGAGGCAACTTCGGGTGGGGGGCGACCTCGGGTCTTGGGCGACCGCGGGTGAGGGCGAGTTCAAGTCTTGTTGTTGTTGAGCCCAATTTGGTGGATTGGGGGGCGACTTCGGGTGGGGGGCGACCTCAGGTCTTGGGCGACCGCGGGTGAGGGCGAGTTCAAGTCTTGTTGTTGTTGAGCCTAATTTGGTGGATTGGGGGGCGACTTCGGGTGGGGGGCGACCTCAGGTCTTGGGCGACCGCGGGTGAGGGCGAGTTCAAGTCTTGTTGTTGTTGAGCCCAATTTGGTGGAATGGGGGGCGACTTCGGGTAGGGGGCAACCTCGGGTCTTGGGCGAGTTTAGGTCTTGGGCGAGTTCAAGTCTTGTTGTTGTTAAGCCCAATTTGGTGGAATGGGGGGCGACTTCGGGTGGGGGGCAACCTCGGGTCTTGGGCGAGTTTAGGTCTTGGGCGACCACGGGTGAAGGCGAGTTCAAGTCTTATGGTTCTTGAGCCCAATTTGGTGGAATGGGGGGCGACTTCGGGTAGGGGGTGACCTCGGGTCTTGGGCGACCACGGGTGAGGGTGAGTTCAAGTCTTATTGTTGTTGAGCCCAATTTGGTTGAACCCGCGGTCTGCAAGGGGCGCATGCAGATCTCGGGGAGTGACCACGGGTTTGGTAGGGCACATTCGGGTCTAGGGCGACTGTGGGTCCACGGGCGATTACTTGTCTTGGACAAGGCGACTGTGGGTCTAGGGGCGACTGCAGGTCCTGGATAGGGTGACTACGGGTCTAGGGGCGATTGTAGGTCCTGGATAGGGCGACTGCAGGTTCTGGACAGGGCGACTGCAAGTCCTGGATAGGACGACTGCAGGTCCTGGACAGGACAATTGCGGGTCCAAGGGCACCTGCGGGTCCTCTGGAGAGCGATTGCAGGTCTTGGAGAGGGCGATTGTGGGTTATGGGTAGGGCGACTGCAGGTCGAAGGGCGCCTGCGGGTCCTCTAGTGGACGACTGCAGGTCTTTTGAAGTGCGTGCGGGTCCCCTGGGAGGTGACTACGGGTCTTTTGGGGCACTTGCGGGTATTTGTGAGGCGTTACTCTCTTTAAGCTCCGACTTCATGTCTTTGCCTCGCAAGTCGCCAAGTACTTCCCACCCACGGTCGCCTACCAGCTTGAACCCGAAGTCGCCCTATCTATAATTGTCTACACCCGTGGTCGCCCACACCTGAGGTCGCCCACACCCGCATGCGCCCCTTTAGGATGCCACATAGAAGACACGTGTTTGCCACATGGCATCCAGGTGGCCTCACGGGCAGGGTGAATTTTTAAAAAAAAGTCAAAGCTAAGTTTGACTCTATTAGACGGACAAGAGGGGCTACTTGACGTGTTGGACGTCATGTTCGTCGTGTTGTCGAACTATCCGCCGGAACAACCATGATCAAGGGCCATACCAGTTCCAGAATTTCTCGCATCGGGGGCGACCTCTCACGTGGGATTCAATTGAATGCCGACATGGATTGTATGAGGAGTCTGGAGAGCCAGTGGATCCTTTCATGTGGATGACCGTTAACAGAGAGGTGGAGTTGCAGGCCTGGGGTATTGAAGATGGTGAGGCTCGTGAATTGTTTTGTCGCAACATGGGGGGCCATTGGAGTGTGCAACACAAGAAGTTTTTTCGGTTTCCCGACAAAGAAGTGCGAAAAGGGCCCAAAAAAACTTGGATAGAGGTGGAGCATGCTCAAGAGTTCAATGAGCAATATAGGGCTTATAATCACACTTTGATTGGTAGGGCCCTTTTCTTGTCAAAGTTGGAAGAAGCTGCTAAAGCTCGTGCTCTTGTTGAAATAGATGGGGAAACAACTACAGGGCATTCATTTGTGGAGGTAGCTGGGGCATTTGACAAGAGGATAGGTGACATTATAGCTGAATGGAGGGGGTTTCTATTGGCCAATTTTCAACCAATAGGGTTACCCATCGAAGCTGATGACGAACAGGTCAATGTGTTCGTAGATCGAGTGGATGCTACATTGAGGGCCTTGAAGGTTGATGAAGTAGATTTGTCTCCAAAGCGAAGCTCAAAACGGAAGAGAGAGGATGACGATGACGATGACCACTCTCCGGAAACCAAACGACAGTTTATAGCGGTGGACATGGAGGTTAGATCTGAAGGAGGTGTTGTCTACAGTCCTGGGTCAAATACTCGACGAATGAGTGCAAGACTTTTGGCTAAGGAGGGGCCATCTCACGATGTAGGAGAGGGTAGTGGTTCTTAAGTATAAGAGAGGCTTTCCTTATTTTATTATGTTTAAATGTTTAATAGTATAGAAGTATACCGATGAGTGTGGCTTGAATGTTATAAGGGTTGAGTACTACTAGTAATTCATTGTACTCATGATGAATTTTGATTTGTTTTGAAGTTCTTTATATATCCAAATATGAAATATCAATATATATATCTTTGAATTCATCATTTGTTTTGTTTTCTTTTAAGTTCATGCTATGGTGATTTATGAAGAACAACTTTTTGTGAAGTATGTTTTTTTCATGCTCATCTAGAAATTTTAAATTATAAGACCCTTTGACAAAACCATAATATTCTGAAATCTCCTCATTGGCTCAGTCCATCCATAAATCCCTATTTTGTCCCACATCTCTTGAAGCATTGAACATTTGAACAATTGAACACGACCTACCCCGCCCGTCCGCCTGACCGCCCATCCACCTTAAACCACCCATCCGCCTGACCCCCATGGGCCCGACCTCCTGTCTGCCCGACTAAACCGACCGCCCGTCCGCAATATCCGTCCGCGCGTCCGCGTGTCTTTGCGTCACTCCATTTGCTTGTCCGCATTGTCCGTCCGCCCAACCCCCGTGGGCCCGACCGCCCGAGCGCCCATCCGCTCGAACTCCCGTCTGCCCAACCCCCGTGGGCCCGACCTCCCATCTGCCCGACCTCCTGTCCGCCCGTCCACCCGTCCGCAATATCCGTCCGCGCGTCCACGTGTCTTCGCGTCACTCCATCCGCTTGTCCGCATTGTCCGTCCGCCCAACCCCCGTGGGCCCGATCGCCCGTCTACTGCACAATCAGGCGACGGCGGATAGTATGTTTTGTGGATTCAAAAATGGTCTGCAATGGTTAGGCCTGTTTGGGAGACTATAACTGTAGGAAAGAAGTCATTTGAGAGCACTCTTGAAAACTGAACGCTAAGATTTCCAAGGGCTAGGAGCTGCAATTTTTGTGTCCCTTGCTTGGTAATGTATAGTTCAGTGGACAGGAGGGCCTTGATTTTCAAGGCTTTGTGCACTCATTTTTTATTATATTTGGACATTGTTCATTTGGTCTTCATATTTTGAATTTAATTCCAATATACGGAATTAAAATTTGTGCCTTGCCACTATGAGCAAGGATTGGTCTGGTTGGTATGGTACCGCATCAACCGGTAAGGTAAAGTGCAAGGCTTGCAACTCAGTGTTTGCGAAGAAGATAAGCCGTATGTTGAGCCATTTAGGATATGAAGGCTCATCAGGTGTTTGTGATACAGGACTGAGTCTTTATTCGTAATTGACGCCAGATGTTCAAATCCTATTTCTTCAATCTAATGGGGCATTCTTGCAGAGACCGATCACTGACAATGTAGATGTTGGTAGCATGCATATGGTCGGGAGGGATTTTTCAAATGAGAGGGATATGGCGCGTTCTACTCAAGAGGACTCATGCGCAGCACCGAAAGAATTTGTTGGTGTAGGATCCAAAGTAAACCGAACTACAAAAACATCCAATGATTGTGACACTCCAAAGGCATCAGGTAGTAGACCTCAAAGATAGAGTAGTCTAGTCGATGGCTTTGATTCCACAGCAAAACGCAATTTGAATGCAGTGTGGGCCAATTTCTTCTATGCGGCAAACATACCATTTGCCGTAGCTCGAAATCCGGCATTTAAAGAAGTAGTGAAAAAAACAGCCGAGTACCATGGGCCCTACGCTCCACCATCGTATCATGATTTACGCCATAAATTGCTTGACCAAGCGAAGACTGACATCAAAACAAAGCTTCATAGTCGGACAGAAGATAGCATTCGGAAGTTTGGAGCAACATTGTCTATTGATGGATGGAGCTCGGTTACTAATCAACCATTGATAAATGCCATGCTTGTATCTTCTGCGGGTGAACAATTTCTAGGATCGGTGGATACAAGTGGAATCGAAAAGAATGCTCCTTTTTTGGCCTTTGTCTCGGAAAAGTTTATAGAACAAGTAGGCCCCACAAATGTTGTGCAAGTGACTGCAGACAACGCTCCTGTAAATCCGGCAGCATGGAATATGGTGTTGAGTAAATATCTGCACATTTTTTTTCAAGGTTGTGTGGTGCACGCCTTGAATTTGTTGCTTCAAGATTGGGGGAAGCAAGAATGGTTGAAGGAGCTAGTGGAAAAGGCCCAAACCGTTGTGAAGTTCTTCCGATTGCGGCATATGCCGCTAGCTATATTTCAAAAGCACGAAACGAAGAATAGCTTATTGATGTCGGTGAAAAGAAGATTTGCCTCCAATTTCTTCATGATTTCTCGTTTGTTGAAGGTCAAGACTGGATTGCAACAAAGTGTGGTGGATCCACAATGGGTAGAATATGTGCTCAACTTACGGGACACGAAGAACGCAAAATCTCGTACGGAGTCTCGGGAGGTGAAGAAGACAATTTTAGATGAGCATTTTTGGGCCCGTGCCACTAATTTCCGAGAATTGATGGCTCTTGTGGTGTTTGGTCTACGGGATTTGGATGCAAAAACACTATGCATGGGCAAGGTATTGCACATCATGAGGAATTTAGAGAAGCATGTCTTCTCTTTACAACAAGAGCCCTTTGGTTTGTCCTTGGACTTAGCCATTCCTATCGAAAAGGCATTTGGTAAGCGACGTGAAATGGTAGAGACCGATCTACATTATGCAGGAGCTCTTTTGAACCCTTACCTTCTTCACGATAAAGAACTAGCTGACGATCAAGATGCAACAGATGCATGCAAGCACGTTATCAGAAAAATATGTCAACCAGGAACTTATCCTGACGTAGTGAAGGAATTTGTAGCATTTCGACATCGAGATCCTCCGTTCCACGACATGTTGGATCCGGTTGAGTAGAAATTGTCGGCACATGCTTGGTGGGATTTTGAAGGTGCATGTGGCAAGCTCATTGCTCCAATTGCAAAGAGGATTTTGGCCCAACTGGTGTCATCATCTTCATGTGAACGAAATTGGAGTAGCTACCCTTTTGTTCACAACAAATCCTGAAACAAGTTGAGGCCACAGAGAACAACCGATTTGGTGTATATATACACCAATTCCAAAGTCATAGCTGCATCGAAGGAGAAGGATGAAAAGAAGTGGTACCATGACAATATGGAGTCCGAAGATTCGGAAGGGCCTATCTCAGAAGACGAGGATGATGAATCTGTATCTGATGATACAGATGTTGTGAATTATGATATGCACAATTCTGACGAAGAAATGTTTGAGACTCCTAATCAAAACAATGAAGACTTCGGAGTCGCGGATGGAGACATGTATGAGTTTCGATCAGATGAGGATGATTGCGGGCTTGATGATGATGTACCTTCGATAGCTAGATTTGTGAATGGAACCGGATTCATGAGTAGCAAAAATCTTCTACCAAACGTGGAGGATACATATGTAGAGATAATGGCAACCAATAGGACAACGGTTGCGAATGATGGGAGTCTTGAAAAGGATGAAGTGATTCCCATTTCCGATGCTCCATCCCCAATAATGGCAGTAGAAAAAAATGACCAACATGAAGACAAAGGAGGATGTGAGGTGAACGTTGAAATGAACGTGTCCTATAGAATTGTTGCGTCAATAGTGGTATCGGCAAGCAAGAAATGTGTTGAAGCAAATATTGGAAATGCCAAACCATACGAAGTACAAGACAATGTTGAAGCACGTTCGATGGAGTCAGGCAGCCCAATTTTTGTCAACAATGGTGTTGGCAAAATGCACCTCATGGAAGATTCTCCCGAACCACCATGTAGCACTCCTCCACGTGCACTATTTAAAAGCGATGCCACAACATTGGATGGTTCAAGGAAATCACGGCTTGGAAAAAGACATTTTGTCTCCTACGAAAGAAATGAGTTCCGGAGGCAATCCAAGTCGAACCATTTTATCATGTACCGATGATGATGATAAGGATGAGACATTGGCTTCAATGTTTATTCAACATCGGGGCCATCCACCACGCCATTCCTTGAAATCATTAGGCCACACATCGCAGTCTTTGAATGCAATGCAGTTAATTATTCAAGGAGCGCCAAAAGCAGAGATATCACAGGGTGAAGACTCCATTAAAGCTCGTAAAAAAAGAATGATGCAACCCTTTGCTACCTCTCCAAGGAAGAGACCGAATATGGGTCGAACCCCACTTGATACCTATCAAGTGGGGTCAAAGAAGAAAATGAAAACAATCCCAAGCCTTAAGAAAGGCATTGGTAAGGCTATATTAAGAGCCAAAATGGAGAAGAAGACCGGTAGATCAATGAGATCATTGACATCTACCCAAGTACAAAAAGGAGTGAAAATTGTACAATCTTCATCAAACGACATGGAAGAGACATCTAGCGATGAAGACGACTGATGGGGAACTAGATGTGAGAGTAGCGGGGCTGAGGTGAAAGGAGATAGTGATTACAAGCCTTAGAGATTCAAGGAATGTAGGCTTAGGTGTTTAGGTGCTTATGATACATTGAGCATGTAATGGCAATTGATTGTTTGAAGCTTCCATTGCAGTTGGAGTTTGCTTATTGATGTTGAAAATATGATTATTTTTTTTTGAATTGCAAAACCAAGAAGAAGTCCCCCCAAAATTGATTGTGTTCCTCTTTCTTTGTATGAAGCATGATACATTGCAAGATACATACAGAATGCAACAATTTTGACTTCATGATTGTCATAGAATCATAGATTTGGTAATTTTCAAGGTGAAGAGAATTTTGAATTTTTTCTTTAATCCTTTCCCTTCATAATTCATAATTGCAATTATAGTGTACAATTTCTTTGGTTGATTACACTACAAAGGATAGTTCATAACTCCATATGTTATTGTAAAAAGCATTCAAGGGATCAAAGTTTACTTGAAGGAGTTGAAGCTTTGTATTAAATAACTAGCCACTAGCCATCCGCCTGCCCGTCCGCCCGTCTGCTTGTCTGCCCGTCCGCATTTACCCAGGGTAAATTTGCGGACGGTGTTTTTTACCCCCCAGAGACGTAGCGTCCGCAGGGTCCAGACGTCCGATTTTTGGACGTGATTTTGCCCGGGACGCTCACTTTCGTCAACCCTGCTTCCTACATTGGCCTCCACTATTGACTTTAAAGGCAAAAAATGAAACCAATTCTTGCTAGGACTTGGTGAAATTATAACCTCTCTCTAAAAGCATAGTGGAGATAAAATAAAATATGCACTTGTAGACATAGACAATAAATTCCCACAAAATGGAGGAACAATGGAAATGAGATTTGGTGGAGGACAGTCACTTGGAGTTACAATTGCAAGGAGTGGGCGATAATTAGCATTTTTCACACAAAGTTGAGAGTACAAAATCTAAAACCCTAGCAATACAGATATGAGCCCTCCCCTCTACAAGTGTCAACTAGCTCTAGTCCCTCACCATCAACAGACAACATGGCAATGAAACCCTCTCTTAATCCAACTTTTTCCAATTGTCATTTAGCCCAATTTTATCTTCTAGTGCAATCTAATACCATGAGGCCAAAAAGAAAGCCTTGAACCACACAACTAAACATATTGTTTGTCTCTAATCTCCAATTACTAGCATTCACAATTAAATCACTTGCAAACCATTAGACACTACGAATTATAATAAACACAAATAGTCAATCCCTGGCATTTATACCATCACATAATTTTTCAAGGCAATTATTATTTATATCATGTGCACAAAATATACTCCCTCTATCCCAAAATGATCTTCATGTTGGACAAAGTATTCTTGATTAAGGTAAAAAATAATATTTTTTCAAAATTGTTTGGCATGGCAAGTAGAGTTTGGTACACTCCTAGTGTCCTAGAGATTATGAGTTTTAGAACCCTTGTCAAAGTGGAGTTTTGGAGTTTTGAAAAGTGGAATTTTGGGGGCATTTTCAAGGAGCACCACTGGGCATATAATTGTAGAGTGTGAGGTCATTGTTTTGTAGGCACTTAGTATATGCCCAAGCCCATGTGTGGACCTCTATACCATCTCCCAAAGCTTCATCCCCTTCAATCAGGAAACACTCAAAGAAATGCAAAAAATAAGGACAAAGAGTGTTGATTGACATCTTTAGTCATTTAATTTGTATTTTGATTGATGATTGCATAGATGGAAGGGAAACTATTGCTTGGAGTTGTTTTGTTAGTCCCAAATAACAATCAAAAGTCGAAGTTGACCAATTCTCAAGTCATAAAGTGCAATAGGAAGATCATTTTGGGACAAAGGGAGTAAATCAGAACAAAAATGAGTCTCATAAAGTTATGTGTTGAAAATACATAAAGACGAATAGCCTTGTATATTTGATAAAGACAACTAAACAATTCTCAAAGTTTGAAAGGATGCTAAGTTTATTTGTTGCTCTATGTATCAATATTTATCTCCTTTCCTATTTGTTTATTTGTCCTTTTCATAATTAGGCCAATAATGAATCAACTTGACTTTTCAAAATTATAAGCATGACAATTTATCTACCCTTGTTCATACCAAAAGACAAATCGAGCATAGAATTTTTTTCTTAAATTTAACTATTTGTCCATGGAATAGTCCATATTTTTAAATTATGAAATGTATTATAAAAGACAATTCATAAGAAGGATTGGATGTTGATTATTAAGAATTAAAAAAAAGATGTAAAATATAATCCCTAGATCATACCATATGGTTAGGTCAACTATTTTATTATCGACGAATTTTATAAAAATTTGAAATCCAAAAGTCAAAATTCCTTCTAAAATTGATTGTAAATCTCTCACTATGTATATAGACTACATCAACCAAAACAAGAATCTAATCAATGGCCTCATCAAGCTCATGCCTAACCAATTTCAAGATATACAACTAAAACTCAAACGTATAACTAGCCACTACACAAATTTCATCTTCCTTCAATGCACCATCCCAATTGACTGTACTAAAATGGATAGCCATGTCTATTACATCAAGAATACACAAATGGCTTATTTTGATTCATTGTACCATTAGAGCTATCACCATTAAAGTAGATAGTCATGTCTCTTAATATTACCATTAAGACACAAATTTTATCTTGCATCATTGCACCATCACAACTATCATTGCTAAAGTAGATAGCCAACTCTATCACATCAACTACAATATACAAAACTTATTTTGGTTCTCTATACCATCACAAGTTCACAACTATGTTAGCCTCCAATTTGTCACTTAGGACTCAAATTTTTTTTGTTCTTTTTATATTTTTTTAATTTATTCAATTTTATATCTTCTGATTAAGTTTGATATGTCAAAATTCCTACAAAGAAAGCTAAACCTTAATAGGTGAAGTACTTACCAATGTAGTATTTTGTCCATAAAAGTCCAAAGTACCTATCATTACTACCACTAGAAGAAAACACTGTCCATTTCAATGAAATCAACCCAACGCAAAATATAGTTTTCTACCCAAAAACGTAGAAACAGCATTAGCTGCAACACAATTTTCAAAAAACTTCATTGCAACCGACACTATTTCTGGGTTTTGGAGCAGAAAATAACATTTTGCGTCGGGTTAGTTTCATTGAAATGGACACTATTTTCTTCTAGTGTACACTTGTACATAGGTTAAATGTCCTAAATTAGAAAAAAATGTCAAAGTTAGTAGAATACCTTGAAAATACCTTCCTAAACTACAACTAGTTAATGCCCTAACCTATAGTGCATGTGACAAATCCACCCTAAATTATAGTCTTATATGGATACAATTCCTTTAGGCTTAGATATATTTGTGAAGGACAAAAATCCAAGTTACTAGTCGTTTTGGAATCCCAAGAGATGTCAAATTGTTCGTTGTGCACATAAAAAATTCAAGCACTATAAAGAAAATAGCATCTAAGGACTAAGGAAAATGCTTTGTGACTAAAAACATGCTAGAAGTCCAACATTGCAATTAGTTAGCCAAGATTCTATACCAATCAAAAGATTTCTAATATGCCTAATTCTATAGAAGGTAATAAATTGTATGCCTTCTTAAAATAAGTTCAGAATAATAGTATGAGGATGTACTTGGTACATAGGATGCTCTAGAGGTCAACAATTGAATCTTGGACAATAGCAAAAGTTTTGATTTTAGAAGTTCAACTACTTAAATCAACCTTGGTAAATTTTTAGAAAATACCCAAATTATTGTGATAAAATTTCAATAAAAATTAGGATTGCATATTTTGTGATAATAACATGCCTCAACAAGTTTTAAGGCAATCCAACACTAAAAGTTCCCAAACAGACAACACCAACTATTTACCCACAAAAATTTGGATGTTTTGATTTTCAGGTTTTAAACAAATTTTTGGCATTGATTGGAGCCAATGAGGAAAGCCCCAATTCATCAATGTAATGGGAAAATCAGACAACCCTAATGAAAAAGTGTCAAGGGAGCAATGAAAGTGCCCCAACCCAATGGTGTACATGAGCAGTGGCCACTGGATCTAATGATGTGAAGGGAAAAATGGTAGAGCCCCAATTTGACGGTGTACAAGAGTAGTGAGCAAACCTAATTTAATGGTGTGAAGGGAGCAGAGGGGCAACCCAAGGCCAACAATAGTAGCAAATCTAAGGAACATTGTTAGTACTATCTACATAATGGGAGCCAAGAGGTTTCTTTCAAAAAAAACTAGTTGATTAATAACAAGTCAACCGTACTAGGAATCATACTCTGCCTTTTGCATTAAGAAATAAGAACTCATAAAAACTATTATTGAAATTGGAAAATTCAAGGTTTGTTCAAACTTGGTTGCACAACTTCAAACCTTTAAAGATAGTGGGGAATATCAAGTGGTTTAAACAAGATCAAGGAAAAGTTTGTGTAAAGGAGTGAATCTTTCTATTAGAGAGAATTGATAGATGATCAAAGACAAGTGAGCCATAGCAAAGTAGGAATTAGGGAGACAAATTAAAGAGACTTTTCATCACAAATAGACTTTTTGCAAAAGAAAACAAAAGAAGGAATAGATTCTTTGACTAGAGAAAATGAATAGAATATACTAAGAAAAAAAGTTGGCACTTGAAATATTGGTTCTCTAGTCAAATAGGAGGGAATTAAGTGTTAGTATATAGTCAAATGTGTTGACTTTGGAAATATTTATAAGAAGACAAAAGAAAGTAGAAGAAATAAATAGAATAAACAAAACAAGAAGAATAGAAGAAGGTAGGTTAAAACGGGAGTTGAGAATTCCTTTCTTCTATAAGAAAAAACTCTTCAATTATGTAGTGAGCCAAAAACAAGAAAAAAAACTATTCCACAAAAATCAACTTGATTGAGTTTGAAGGACCATTCAAAGCAATTTGGATTCAAGTTTTGGATAACAAGACCATATTGCAAGTTGGCTTTGAGGTATGTGCCTAACCAAATCATTCCCCTTTCTTTCCTTTTGTTTTAAAAATTCAAATGC
The DNA here is from genome assembly GCA_963920665.1 of Straminergon stramineum. Classification (NCBI taxonomy): domain Eukaryota; kingdom Viridiplantae; phylum Streptophyta; class Bryopsida; order Hypnales; family Calliergonaceae; genus Straminergon; species Straminergon stramineum. The sequence goes on along the minus strand of OY987269.1, from coordinate 8,482,700 downwards.
AAATTAGGAATTAGAAGTCAAGTCAAACCTTTAATCCCTAAATGACTAAGAGGTCACAATGTAACCTCTTCAAAGTTTCAATGGCAAATTCTCGGTTTAGGATGAAACAAATCTCAATATTTTGTAAAGTAGGATCTTGTAGAGTAACAAGTTGACATACTTGTTGCATTTTCTAATTTTCAAAATTTCAATGTCAAAACTATTGAAAATTTAATTTGACAAATGTAGTTTATATAAGTAGGGGATCAGATAGATAGGGTCTAGTGAAAGGAATAATGAAGATGGAAAAACTAATTCTCCTAGTCATTTTGATGCATTTAGTTTCAAGACATAGTTCTCACCATTTCGCTCCAACTTCTCATAGGGTTTGAGTCTTTTATAAGCACTACAAGAGAAAGGAGTGTTGTCAATGAATTTTTAAGTATAGTCTAAGACATAAAATTATAAGTAATAATGTTTAAGGAGATTTTCAATAGATTTTTACTAAAAATCTCCTTAAAGGTCATTACTTATAATCTTATATCTAGGACTATATTTAAAAACTTACTTAAAATACCCCTTTCTCTTGTAATGAAGTGAAAGTAGAAAAATTCGACTTGTGAGTACAAGCTTTAATTGTAGATTGGGTCAAATCTCACAACAGTGCATATTGAAGAAAAGAAAATGAGGCTTGGGGTTTCAAAATTGAAGGCATTTCTCTTTGTGAAGTTAGTAAATACTCAACAAAGTTGGATAAAAATTTTTATATGGTTAGAAAAACACCCCTTTCAATTTTGAAGATGGCACTGAGAAAGATTGTAGTTTCACTAGAAGAAATCTACATTTGCCTCAACAAGATGTACATGATGTGTTTGTTGAGGCAAACACAACATCTATGTTGAAAAATGCAAAAAAACGTAGATATTGTGTTTGCCTCTATAAACCACCATATTGGTTCACTATTAAAAAAATCCCAAAATATTAACATTAAGCATGAATTTACAAGTCCGGAAGTGTTAGTGTTCTAGATTAAGCCATAACCATCAATTAGGGAGTTTTCCACTAAATAGCAATAGAAACTTCAAGAGGTTAGGGTGAGATACTAGAAAATGCAATTAGGAGAAATTAGAGGAAATTCTAGGGATCTAAAACTAAAAAGAGGTTAAGCAAGATTTGGTAGAGGAACCAAATTAGGTTATTGGTAAAAAGATGACAAAATGAAAATGAAAAATACAAAACCAAATTGCAAACACAAAACTAGGAGTGTCAAAAGAAACTAGGAGTAAATTATAAACTACAAAAAATAATAAATAATACAAAACACAAAAGAAGTTAATTAAACTAAATCTATGACTACAACACTAAAATAGTGCTAGAAACACTAAAATAGAAGTTTTTTTAGTAATTTAGAGGGTTTTTCAGTAATTCGGGGTGTTTTACACTAAATTAGAGTAGTTTACAATAACATAGTATGATTTGTACTAATTTGGCGCATTTTGTACCAAATTAGTCGATTTACAATAAATTAGTGTAGGATGAAAGTAGTTAGACAAAATTAATCCGTTAGAAAGTTTGGATATAGAAAAAATTAGGGTTTGAAGTGCACTCTCTCTCAATTTTCTAAGAACATGTGTGCATGATGTATTTTGAGAGCTTGGTGAAAAAATGTGATAAGAAAATGGAAAGAAAAATGCTAGGAAGATGATTGTAATGCATTAGGGTTAGAAGTAGACAATTTGTCGAGTAGGTTCACTTATTGTATGAGCAAAATGGATGAAAAATAAAGAGTGTTGGAGGCCATCTTGAAGGCTAATTTTTGGATTATGGACGAATTTTAATTTTTTTATATGAATTGGGAAGGATTTGGGGGTTAAGAATGACAGTGTCTACTTTGGATAAGGATATTGGAGGCATGACAAGAAATGTGGGTCTAAAATTTAGTGGGCAGATGTGGGACAAAGTCAGGCTCTCAAAAAGCTTAGTCTTGAGTCATTTGAAAGAAAATTGAAGCAATGGTGGCCATTTTTATAGAAGGAGGTATGTTGTAGTTCAAATGTAGAGAGACAACTTCAAAGGAGGATATTAGAGGCATCACAATTCATTTGAGTGTGAATTTTAGTAAGAAAATGCAAGACTAAGTTAGGTTTTCAATGAGCTTAGTCTTGGGCCATTTGGAGGAAAATTGAGGCGGTGGTGGTCATTTGAGTTCAAGGATGTTGTCAGTCATTGCAATTTGGGGCAGCTTGAGTGGGTCATGCTTGGAGGTCAATAGCGGAGCGACTGCAATGAATTAAAATCTGAAATTTGGAGAGGAGGTCAAACTTGAAATTAGCTCTTCAAAGAGACAAAGATCAAAAGATTTGGAGCTTGGACAAAGCGTCAACAACCATTCTAGTGAAGCATGGTTTGTTGCCATGGTAGTGGCAATTCGTTTCTCCTCCCTTTTTTTCTTTTTTAATTAATTAAACCATATTTGTACCTTGTTAGTTAATTCTTAGGTGAACATTGAAGATAGTACTTCCTAAAGCAATTGTGGTAGTAATACAAGGTTTTTTCTTGCTTGTTGTCCATGGCCATAGAATTGTGAATGATGAGTTAGTCACTCAAAACTATCTATCATGATTGAATTACTTCCAACATGCTTAAGGTACAAGTTTGCATAAAATAGACTCTTTAGTGATTGCATGGTGTGAGTCAAAGTCAAGGTTCATGGATAAATTTGCATGTATAGCCATGATTTCATAGGTGTGTTGTCCAAATTAAGGTGCTCAAGGAACTTATGCATGCCTAGGGATTGAACCATGGAGTCATGGAGAAGATGCCAATTGGATGTCAATGCATGGTAAATTAGAGCAGTAGTAGACTTGTAATTGTTGTTTGGAGGATGTAGTATAAATAAATTGTGTGCTGAAATTATTAGTGAGGGTGCAATTAAATCTATTTAGAGGTGGTAATTGTCTCATTTCGGGCCCAATTTGGGGATTTCTATTAGAATATTGGTTGAGGAGGTTACTTGAACTTTTTTAGAATATATATTAGGAGGATTTGGTGATTTTAGGACACATAATTGGGTGATTTAGGGATGCGCGTTACCTCTCTTTCACTTAACTCATTTAATTAAAAATTTATTAAAAAACATTGTGGAGTCCATTGCTTGGAGGCTGTGAGCCCCCAATTCATCACTAAGGGCTCATTTTTTTTTTTTTTTTTTCGTATTTAGTCATTTTAATTGCACTTTATTACACAAAATAACTCAAAAGAATGTAAAACCAAAATAGGAATGTCACATTTCAATATAGTATTTGGTTTAGTTTGAGTATGTTGTAGCTAGAATGACCCAACCACGAGTTGTAAATAGGTTAGAACCCAACTAATTGTGGCAAATGGATTAATTATAAGTGATGGGCGTATTAGGCTCAAAGCCCCACACGGGACGGACATCTCTAGGCTAGATTTGGTCGAGGGAACCCTAGTGAGGTATAGGAATTAGTTCCTAAAGATAGGTTCTAGTTTCCCCATTCCACCAACGAAATAGTAGAACCCCAAATTGTTGGCTTGCAGATGTCGAAAATACCAAGGTGGGACTATGGAGGAATCTAAGGTCCAAAGAGGGTGGTTTGGAGTTAAACCCATGCCTGGGAACCAACGGCGAAGTTGGTCCGGCAAGATTCCCCCCAGTGTGGAAGATTCCCCAGCCATCGATAATTAAACGAGGGGGTGAAAATTGTGCCCCCTGGATTGATGTGTAGAGTAATAAAATGAGCCTACACATGTGTTGTGGAATCCCATGGGAGGTTCCATGAAAAGTTTTGGAACTTTTTGATAGTCAGAAGATGTCTTTCCGAACGGTCAACTACCCAAACCTATGATGGGAAATTCTTGAAAATTCCCTAGGTGGCGGTAAAATCCCAATAAAAATTAGCATAGCTTCATTTATATTAATAAGCTTCCCCGACAAGTTTCACAACATTCCGATAGTCAAAAGTACCCAAACTTGCAACATTCCCCGACAATTAATAGAAATTTAAGTCCACAACGGTTTTGATCGGTGGAGCGGAAGCATACGAAAGTAGAATGGAGAGCAAGATAGGTCTTTTCTCACTCCCTCGTACCTACTTAGGAATCTAGGCTAGTTATTTTGGCTAGAAAAGTCCACCTCCCAAAGTTGGGATGTTCTCCAATTTTTGGCGTTATGTTGGCACTAGGTTTCGTTGTGATTTTGAAGATGGATAAAGAGGAGGAGATCCTTGTGCACTAAAAATGGCCTTCTGAAGCCAATGGCGCAATCCATCTGCAATTCGGAGTTAATCTCCAAAAGTTACCTTAGTGGTCAAGTATAAAATGAAAACCTTGAGTTTTGGATGAAAATCCAAGAAGATAAGGTTAACTTAGATGAATGAGGAGAGGTGGGTGCTCGGAAAAGAGTATAAAAGGGCACCCCTTCTCCTCTCTCACAACCCCTTTTTTGTGTAATTCGGTCCGTTGGGTCCAATTTATGTTGGAATTGTGGCATTTTTTAGCCACAAACCTTGCAATGGTGTTTTTTGGGCACTTTTGGCCATTGTTGTTGTTTTTTGAGCTTGCAAGGTCTTTTGTGGGGCCCTTGCCTTCTCTTTTTGATTGAGTGTAGTACTAACCTTTCCAAGCCTAAGCTTGGGAGTTTGTCTACCTTACTTTATTACTAGAGTTTGTGTGCATTTACTTTGGTGGGTCCCTTTTGGCCACCCTCTTTGTCTTGTCATTGTACTAATCCTAGAGCAACCCCCATATGACTGGCAATGCTGCTTTGGAGGGCCTTTAGTGCAAGTCATTGATGTTACTAACTCGTGTCGCTAGCCTTTGAGTGTCCAAGGCCATTTCTTTGTCTCTTGTCCTTGCCCCTAATTGGTGACTTGTTATTCCTTGTTGAGAGAGACGAGGGTGTGAGGGTAGAAGGTCATGCCTATATGGCAAAGCTTTTCACCCCTTAGGGGTGAAAAGTCTTAGCAGTGCGTTAAAAAGGGAAACGATGGTGAAGCTTTGAACCCCCCCTAGGAATAAAAAGCCTTAGCAGTGTATTAAAACTACCCCAAGGGAGAAAAGTGAGGCCCCGTGGTCCCTTTCCCCACAAGGTTTAGTTCCCAAAATGTCTTGGGAACAAACCAAGGTTTAGGCCCCCAAAACTAGAACTTAGAGGTCAAGAAGAGCAAGTAGGATAATTAGGAGAGAGTAGGTTAGAGGTCCTTGTCCCCGCAAAACCAAGTTCCCCAAATATTGGCCTTGGCCTTGTCCACCAAAGCCTTAGAAAGTGACATCAAAAACTAGACAAGCCAAGCACGTCCCCATGCCTAGCAACAGCCAGCCAACCAGGTACTACTAGCTACTAGCTAGTTGGGTATCATCAACAGCTAGCTAGCCAGCCGGGTACCGGCAGCAGCAAGTGGGGCTTCATTATTTCTCACCCCTCACATTGTGGCTATTTATGAATCTGACCCTGTCTACCAACTGTTGGCCTCGTCGTGTCTCGTGCTTGTTTCTTTTACTCTTTAGTCGTTGACATTCACGGGCTATTTTTTTACCTCACATTGAATCTCTATGGTAAATTCTATTGTTTCGCTGAGCGCATGTGGGACCATGCCCATGATGAATGATGCTGGTCATGGTACCCCATGTTGAATGGGGCATCCCATGCTGCATTCATGCCCCATGCATGCCCATGCTGTCTCAATGTTTTGTATTTTCACTCAATGTTTCGTGGCTGCAGTAGGGTTCTATGGCGGCGCAAGGGTTTGTTGGTGGCGTATTCTTTTTTTTTTATTGAGGGTTTAGAAGGCCTAGGGTTCCAATAGAGCAATTTAAGCTCCTTTTTTCTCCTATTTATATGTAGGATGCTGCAATCGAAATTGAAATATGCTTTAAATAAGTATCTCCCCCCCGCCCCCTCCAAAATGAAAATGAAAAAGAATTCTGCAGAGGTAAAAAAGTAAAGAAAAGGATGGAAGAAGATACCAAAGAAGAAAAAATATAAAGACAATTTGAAAAGGATATGAAAAGATAACAAAAATTAGATAACTACCAAAAATAGAAAAGATTCCAAACTCCAAAGAGGGTGATTACAAGAAACACTTCACATTTTAGACTCAAAAACCCAATTTCTAGCCACAGAACTGGTAGTACTATGGACTACTATCAATTTCACATCAGATTGCGCCTGCAAATCTCAACCGTCGGTTTTGAGTGCCTGCAAATCTTAACCGTTGATTTAGTACTATATAGTACTATAGACTACTATAGACTACTATGTAGTATTGTAGAAGCCATTGGTAGCAAAAAATAGCAGAAAAGGGGTCTATCGACCTTTTCATTTTTAGTAATTAAAAAAAAATTCAAAAAATTCCCAGAAAAAAATACACTTTTGTAGACAAGCTTGCTTTTACATTGCACCAAAAATTTCTTCAAAAAGAAAATTTTCCTGCCCAAAAGATGTGCGCGAACAATGGTCACTTTGGCCCCATGTAGACACCTCATGCAAAGTTTTTCTGCAAAAAACTCTTCATCTCTTGTTGGAACACAAGTACAACTCCAACTTCTCCAATTTGTGGCTTCCAATTCGCATTTTTGGATACAACTTTGGCTCAAAAAACCCCAAAATGGCCAAGGTAGACACCCAATCGGGGGCACTTTAAAAATAGAAAATTAATTTTTAAGAAACCCCAAAAAATACGAAATGTGTGAAACTCTTATGTGTACCTTCCTTCCAAATTTCAAGACAAATAGACTTACGATGCTAAAGTTATGACCAAAAAACCACATGTCTAAGGGCAAGGGGATAAAAAATAGGACAAGTGTTTCTTGCAATTACCCAAGAAGATAGAAAAGATAAACCAAAGAAGGGTTTTATGAAGAAGAAATAAGCATGGAGGTAGAAATAACACTTAAACCAAGAAAAAAAATGAAAAAAAACAAAAAAAACTTGAAGAACTTAAGAAATTTTTAAAAACAACCATAAAGCATAGAACTATAGAGGATTGAAGGCCAAAAGACAATTTTGAGAAAATATAAAGAGACAAACCAAGATCCACCTAAAAGATGCCACAATATGAGGAAAAAAAATTGGAAAATATATAAAAGAGCCCCAACTTAGAAAGAAGTTCAAAAAAACAACATGAGAAGGTTATTCAAGGGTAATGAAGTGAAAAAAAAGTCTCACCTCCAAGTTACGAGGACATACCAAGAAAATCAAAATGATTCGAAGGAAAAAAAAATGGGGAACCAAAAAAGGCCCCCCCTTCCAAATGAAGAAATCCTGAAAAGTAATCACTAAACCTCAAATTGGAAGTGGATTCCAAGGCCAAAAGATAAAGAGACAAACTAAGATCCACCTAAAAGATACCACGATATGAGAAAAAAACATAGAAAACATAGAAAAGAGCTCCAACTTAGAAAGAAGTTAAATAAAAAAACATAAGAAGATTATTAAAGGGTAATGAAGTGAAAAAAAAAGTCTCTCACCTCCAAGGTACAAGGACATACCAAGAAAATCAAAATGATTCAAAGGAAAAAAAAAATGGGGAACCAAAAAAGGCCCCCCCTAAAATGAAAAAATCCTAAAAATAAATCACTAAACCTCAAATTGCTTGTGGATTGTTATTTAGGATAAATACTTAGAGTTTTGATTTTCAATTACTCTTTCCACGGGCTCTTAATTATTGGTTATCTTCTTATATCTATATTTGGTGAATCTTATCATCATTTTTTAAAATTAAAATTAAAATTAAATTTTTTTTTCAATGTCCTTTTGTCATTTAAATTTGAGTATTATAACTATTTTTTATTTTCATGTTCTTTAATGTTTGTTCCCAAGTTTTTTTCCTTTCAGATTTTTGGGTCTTGTTTTATATCTATCTTTGGGCGAAGTTTTCATGACCTTCTTGATTTGTATTTAAATTTTTTTATTTTTTGCACTTTCCTCTTCTAATATTTTTTCCTTTTCATACTTAAATCTTTTTCGTCTTATAAGGTTTAGGAAAAAACCTTTTCTTATGTTTTCAATGTTTTTAAAGTACTTTTAGAAATTTTCCAAACAACTTTTAGGGGGCAAGTGGTAATGTTGTGTTTTGTAATTCTAGGATTTAGGAGCTTTGGGTCATGACTTTAGCCTCGGTCCGCTTGTATGGGTGGCTTGGATTTTGCTTCGGGTTTAGTTTTGTCCTCCTTTGTGTAGTTTCATCGGACATGTTTCCCTGTTGCCAGTGCTCGTGATGTCTTGCAGAATGTAGTGTTTTGATTTCGTTGGGAGTTGCAATGTGTGGTGTTTGTTTTTCTAGCATCGTCTTCTACATTGGATTGGGCTTTGGGTTTAGGGTTCTATTCATTAAGATTGGAGGGCGGTTCAAACTGCAAGGAAGGAGACGTGCCGTCTTTTTGCAGGGTTTAAGGGTTAAGGGGCAATCATGACCCTATTCTACACAAATGGACGTAAATTTCATGCAATTGGAGAGACCCATGATTCGATTTCTGGTGGGAAGCTCAGTAATGTGCACAAGGAGGAAGATGTCAACTCTAGAGATCTGAATTGAAGTGCGCGGAGTGAGGAATTGTGGTAGTTTGGGTCGATTTGCCAAGGTTTGAGCTTCACATTACCTCCCTCATCTTTTTGCCAATAATTTTGTAGGCTGCCTTGCGTCCTCCATGTCAATTTAGCAAGTTCATGGATGCTTAGGCTTGTAGTAGTTTAGAACAACAATGTAGGAAAGTCACCAATGCAAAAATGGACTCCACGAAAATCAAGTACTTTTGCAATGTAGTGGAAAACGAGCTTGTTAGCAATGTGTAGGGTTTAGAGCACTTGCCTCCACTTCGCCTGTACAAATCGCTATCTCAAATGACGGAGAATGGTAGGTCAGAGCAAGTGGTGTTGGGAAATTTGTGCCCAGTTTGAAGGTGGGTTCGTCATTACAAATTCTGAGTTTAGTTGCCTTACGTCGTAGGCCAAAAGCTTCTGGATTCACGGCATAAACACGTACTGCTTCCCGCCACTAATTTCATTTTGTGTGATTGATTGTAGAGTTGTTGCACACTATCCAAATTTCTACTACTACTACTACCAACCAGTGTTTCGTTGGGGGGAGCACATTGGCTTCAAGAATTGGTTTTCTTTTGCAAACATGGGAATATAGGTTTGTCACTGCTATGAAATGGCAAAGGCAAAACACACAACCCGCTTACGTGAGGGTGCAGCCTTAGAGGGTCAAGCACATGAAGGTGGTGGCAATGAAGACTTAGAGTCATTTGACTTGCAAGTGAAATATGATTGAACCACTCTAGCTATTGTTCATGATCAGTCTACTTCAGTAGAAGCATTTGACAGCCTGTCGCAGCACAGGATAAGTAAATTCCCTATTATGCTCACAAAAATCACTTTAGAGCATAACGAAGTGACTCTAAAGATCGAACCCACGAGATTCTGTGAAGTATTTACTTGATTTGGGCGAGTAAGCGCTTTCACCCTCTAAAACTTCATTTTCGGTCCTAGATCTAAAACCGGAAACAAACAACCACCCAGAGGATCAGGACCGGAATACTTCCCACCTGATTCAGAAATCCTCCGTTAAAACCAATTCTCTCAATCTCCAAGACCTAAACAATTCCGGTCCTAGTACTACTCTGAACCAATCCGCTCCGGCTGGTTCCTGTATCTTCCCAACACTCTTCCGGTTTAGTTTTGCCTCTGTTGGACCATCAGAGGGTTCGCCGCTTAGGTTTCTGAGTGGTAGGCCCACCACTCCTTCTACGGATTATAGTGGTTGAAGACCCACTGTTCTCTCCCTTCCTCTCCTAACTAACTCGGATCTAGTTTGATCCCTCACAACACTCCGAACAACAATCCGGAATGCAGGTCACACAGAGATCCCCCGTACGATCCGTTCTTACTACAACGACCTCAATGCTAGCTCCTACCCGTGCAAAGCTAGGTGATTACAAGTGTACTCGTCCGTTCCAACACTACCTAGGATCATTCTGTTTACCAACTATGGTGATGAGACCTCTCAGAAGGTCGGACATTCAATCGGACTACCCGTCCAGGAGTTCTAGCGCGACTAAGGATACCCTCCCTATCCGCCTAGCCTAATAGCGGCTATCTCACCCAGAACTTTAAAACCCTAGATCTTGCTGAGGCACTGAAATACACTCCCAACACTTACATAACCTGCACACACACTAAGGATCGGAAACTATCGCACTAAGGGGAGAAATCTAACCACAACTCTGCCTTACACCTTCCTAACTTCACATCATGCAAACTTGCCAAGCTTGGGAGACACACACAACGAGAGAGCGCATACAAAGGTACAACAAAAATTGCAAAATGAAGACTCCTAGCGTCCCTCGCGGGCGCTGACTATATACATTTCAAAAAGTTACAAATGGGTGGGAAAACTCGCGAAAGTTTCGCCGCCATCTCGGTCAGACTTTCCAGTCCTACCTACTCCCCACTGGACTGGAACAGGTTCCGTATCCGTTCCTACTCTACCTACTCTGCACATCCTAAGTCCCTATCTGCGATCTGATGGTCGCGTTGTCCGCTCCCGGGTCCATCTGCTCAAAAACCTCGTTGAGGTTCCGACTCCTCTCGATCTCCTAAGGTCGAGGAACCGGATTGCCTTTTATGGATGCGAGCGGTGAGTCCAAGTCGATGGCAGTTCCAGGCGTGCCGGCCTGGGTCGTTCTCTTGGACTTCGAGGTCGTATCCTTCCCCTCTCCAGCTGTCACTTCCGGGAACGAATCCGGGAGGGAGATATCCGAGAGTCGGATACCGCGAGAACAAGTTGCTCCCGACAGTATCTGGGTACTCTCCTCCATCCGGTCCGCTGCCTTCCATGCCTCCTGCATTGCCGCTTCTACCTGCTCGGCAAAGTCGTTGAGGATCCACACCATCCGGGAACTAGATAGCTTCTTCTCCTCATGCACCCGCTCGTCAAATAATTTGGCCTTAGTGAGGGCCGTTCCGGTCTCCCCGAATGTGGCCTTCACTTGCTCCATCATCTGCCGAGCATCCTCTGCAATTGATTTGGTGGCGGCAAAGTTCTCTTGGTGGACCAGGATCTCCGTCTTCATCCGATCCACCTCCTCTTGTAGTCGGCGGATCTCTACTTCCTGCTTCCGGGACTCGACCGGATCAGAAATACAGGCCGCCACCTTTTCCGGTAGCTCCCGGTCGGGTGCTGCTCCCACCAATTGCCCGATAGCTACTACTGTCCTTCTCTTCCGTTCCCAGTCCATCCGGATGTCGCAGAGGACCTTCACCAGAGGTGGGAACGGATCCTCAGGATCCACTACCTTCTCCTCTTCCGGTTTCCCTTCTGGAGCGGGAGTGTTGGGCCCAGGTGGCGTCCCTCGTTTGTTCGGGGAGGTAGTCTTGTGACGCTTGATCGGCGGTACTGGTGCTTCCTCGTCCTCCGACTCCGAATCCTCTCCCGGTTCAGAACCGGATTCGCTCTCCCGATCCGATCCTAATTCCCCATATTTGAGAACTACTTTCTGATTCTTGTACACCTCGTCCTCTCTGTCGTTCAGGAGTTGATTCGACTGATAGAGGTGCATCAAGTAGGGACTGATTGGAGTTGCCCTACTCTTTCTGATTCTACTAACTAACTAGAGCACCAGATCGGAAATGATCCGGGCCCAGTCGACTTTCCGGTCCCCTCTTAGGGCCCCGAAAATAGTGTTCGCAAGGGTAATAGTTACCCTTGTTGGCTTCTCCGGATGGAGGATCGGAATGAGGAACTGCAGGAGTCGGCGGTTCCGCTCATCCTTATAGTCCTCGATAGCATATCCGTCCTTCGGGTTGACTGCTCCCTCGAACTTGCCCCAGACGAAGTCGTCCTTCCGGTTGGCCATCCCGAATCCTCCCGGCCGGAAGCTATACACTGACCTCCAGACTTCTTCCATCTAGAGAGGCGGAACCGCTCTCAGCGTATTGTCCCACTCATTAGATACTTTCCCCGAGAGTTCCCGGACGAAGACTTCCTCCTTGAAACCCCAGGGTTTGGTTGCAAACCCTATACAACCCATGGAGTTCAAGTCGTCCATGAGTTCCGCTCGGGTATCCTCTGACAACACGATAACTAGAACTACTTTCCGGAGTTCGACATCTGACAATGAGCTAGCTTGACCTCTAGTCCTTTTGAGCTGCGGCATGATCGCGCACGAGCTGCTGGGAACCCTTTCCGATCCTGCCTTACTGTCGCTCTCCTAGCCGCACGTCCCGTTCCTTTCTTTCACTCTCCAATCTCAACCGGAAATCAAACTAACACTGTAGTGGACACTAGAACACTCGCGAAAAACACTCGCCACAGTAACTGACACGGAACGCCTAAGCTGACAGACACGAGGAGCGTTGGAAAATGAAAAAGTGAAAAGGGGTGCGACTGGCCAGGCCAGCCCCTTTATACTGGCTAGACCCCATTGCCACCTCAGCACGACCTAATCCGGATCCGGTTCGTCTAAGGTATCCGGTCCGGCATCCGCTCTTATCCGTTTATTCTCTAGAAACGGGATGGAGTAGATGCTATCGCTAACTCATTCTCCACTTCTATTTCCGCTCCTTCTGGTTTCTTAACCAAATCCGGATACCCTTATCTAGCTATCCGGTTAGTATTACTAAGTAAAACCAAAAAATTAGAATTTCGTGCTGCCACACAGCCCTCTTCCACCTTAGCACTTTCAACACTAACCTGCAAATTTTGAACTATTGCATGTAGGTTGTGGAGCCTGCCACAACTAGTGTACAGGAATCTCTAGTGGAGAAGGCTAGTTGGTGGTGCCAAGTAACTATTGACAACAAAACTATTAATGTGACTATGGTTCAAAGGAGGAGTTCACGAAGTTACTGAATGAGTGCTCCTTGCAGGCATACATGGACATCCCCAAACCTCATGACTTAAAGAAGAAGTTCTTCTAGTGCATCCATTGCGGTGATCAGACCTTCACCAACAAGGTGCAACTGAACAAGCATCGATGGGATTCATAGTGTCTTGCCGTGCAAGATGACATGGAAAACCTCAAGCGCTTGTTGCCATATCCAGACTAAAGAAGGAGGCAGGGTAAGCTCTCTATCATGACCCTATCTCCTTGGGGTGCCTAAAGTGCCTTAGTGAGTAAGGGGGACCTTGGAGGTGACTTCCCAAGCCTTGCAATAGGCTAAGAAGGGAGAAATAAGAGACTCCCGAGCAAACAGGGAACAATAGCGCCTTGTTTATGAAGGTCATAGTAGCATGTCATACATTCTTGGAAATCTCCTGAGAAGACGCTTCTAACAATCCAAAGAACGCGTGATTTGGACTAGGAGGCTAGAAGTTATGACTGTTCAAAGTTAGGGGTGTCCCGGTGGCGGTGGGACACTCAAAGGCTAGGTGAGAGGGGTTCCTAAAGAATCAATCAACAAAGCATGGCATGTAGCATATCATTGAAAAGCTACAAAGACAAGGAACCTCGAATGACAAGAATTACGAGGTTCTAAGCCATGAGCCAAAAGTTATGGCCAAGAGAAGGGCCGTGGTGAAGGCGTGACGCCACTCGCGGTGAACCCGAATCTTTGGAGGGCTATAACTTTGTGAGAACTTGTGAAAATTGAAAAAGTGAGCAATCCATCGACATCTACTCGTCGCTTAGATATCCGAAATGGACTCGCACGTGGAGTTTGAAGCCCTAATGACAAAGTTACGCCATTTGGAAGTTCAGGAGTCCAAATAGAGTAGGAACTTGGGGATTTCGGTTGGAAATGGTTGGTCTTTCAAAACCCAAGAGGGTTTGGAAAGTCCCTTTCACCCACAAGGGGGGGATCTATTGAAGACTACAGAGAGTACTATAGGAGGGGTTGGTCTCCCTCCTCACTCCCTCTTGGAGCCTTGGTGAGTCCCGGTGACTCATGGGTGGTGATGTAACTTCACCACTGGCTTCAAGGTTGCTTGGGACAGTTGTGTGTGTGTCCTGGGGCACCGGTTGGTTGGAGTTCCACTCCTTGCTAGGCCTTTGGTAATGTATCCCGAGCTGTGAGTCCCGATTAGTGTTGGTGTGAGAGTAGCAAATGCACAACGGGCCTAGTATGAAGTGGGATGACAACCAAGGGCGGTTAAAACCATGGTGAGTAGTGCCACCATGAGTTATAGCACAGTAAGATGGAAGTTCCGCCCCATGTCACCAAGTGACATGCCAAGTGCCACGAGTGGGATGTGTGCTAGAAGTCTCGGGCACCAAGACTTAGCAATGTGAGTTGGAAATGGGAACTAATGCTATGAGTGCTTGGCATGTGCAGTGTTAGTTAGTTGAAGCTAAGTGATACCAATATTGGAGTGTGGTGAGCCCTGAAAGCTGTGAAGGGCTCTTGAAGTCTGGTTGGAGTTGTAAGGTGTTACTAGGGCCACGACACTCTTAGAGATGATCCAGAAAGGAAAGGCAACAAAGGTAGAGGCCAAGGTCATGCGTGCATCCAAGGCCACCAAGGAAAGTTCACAACGTCCCAAACCAAAAAAGGCTACTAAGGATGCAAAGCGAAGTCCCCAAAGCACGAAATACAAAGAGGGCACTAACAAAGATGCTAGTGATGGGTCAGGGGTAAGGGGGATGAAGCGGATAGCAATCGTGGAACATAGCGGTGACACTACGAAGAGGCTGAAATACTATGCACAAGAGGAGGAGGACCACGCTGACGACGTGCCCTTGGACAAGATTTTTACACACAGTGGACCTATCATTAAGCCAAAGTAGAAGGCAGTCTAGAAGCACGACGACAGCCCAGCAAAGGAAGGAAGCCTACCTCTCCTAGAACATAGTAGTAGCAATGGCAATGTAAGGGAGTTTAAAATTCAGCCATGGCACATGCGAAAAAAGACTCCACCTCCTCCTGTGGTAGGCACCACTACAATACTCGAAGATGCATAGCCGCCCCACAAATAGAGCCAAAGGAGTGTGCGAGAGTGCTATGACAAAGTGACATTGTTGGGGGCAGTGTTCCAAATAATAAACCTACTTTGGGCTCTCCGCCGTCCCTTGTCGATCTAGTGTGGGGTAGTTGAGGTGTTTTGAAGACAAAGGCAACGCAACTGTCCTTGCAGAAACGAAAGACGCAGCCAATGTCTTGGGCGGGTCGACATGAAGGAATGTCATCTCCTCTGAAACGAGCAAAAGAAGACTATTCCCCTACATTGCGACAAAACATTACGCAAGTGGTTGAATCTTCGGACACTGGAGGAGACAATGGAGGAGGGATAGGGTGTGATTTTGAGGAAGCAAACTACTTGTCCCCCTGAGATCTAGTTGATGTAAGACAAACTTTGGGTGAACAGATACCGCAGGTGACTAGGAGCGTCAACGAAGCATTGGATTCTTATGCTAACCATATTGAGACAATGCTAGAAGAGGAAGCACACAAGAGCCCAGACATCTCTAGATCGGTAGGCAAAACACCTGGTCCAAGTCACCCTTTTGTAACACCCATTCAGATGCTTCCTAATAGTAGCCCACGCCTACAGATAGTTAGTTGGATTAGGAACTACAAAGGGAATGCTGCACTTTACAAGTACTGGATGTGCAGGATGGGATCCCCTAAGTCACGGGTGTATCACCTGGAGTTGGCGAACTACACATTTGGACGAGCCAAACAACTAGAGACGGATGAGCGTGAAGTTAGGATGTGGGCTAGACTCAAGGCTGATGCTTTGGCCATAGAGTGCAAGAAGATAATTCCACCAGTCTTCTATCCTACACTTGACCTATTCTATTTTGTGCAAATTAGGCTAGGGTTGCTCAATTGGGACTACATGGGGTAGTCAGCAAAGGAGTTCAAGTCCAAATTGGCAAGGTCTTGGGCCTTTGGCAAGTTCTAAGATGCGACTCACGAGTGCTCGATGTGGTGGTGGTGCGAAGCCAAGGTAAGTGAACCCTGAAATTTTGAGCCTTGTAATTTGATACCTTGTACTATAACCTTGCCTCACTTCAGCTTTGTGGAGTTGTCAACATTCATGTGGCTGGAGTGGTATGCACCATTTAGCACCAACCTATCACTCCTTGACGTCATCCTCATTTTTTTGCCAGGAAGAAGATTACCCCGAGGTGAGTGAAGTGGTTGGCCGTGTCGTCGCCTCATTGTGCGCCAATGTAAAGTACTCTAGGACGCCTCTGGATATCAAACTCCTTGCAAATTACCTATATTTTGTGAAGGAGTCATCGACTTATAAAGAGAGGCGTCGACAAGCTGCAGTTGAGCTTCATGTTCGTTAGGAGTGTCTTGTAGAGGTAGTTGTAAAGTTATTTAGACAAGACACTGAATTCTGACACGAATCCATTCGGTGGGATTGGTGCCCAATATATTTGGTAGCCACGCAATAGAATCTCTTCCACAAGCTGCCACCACTTCCTTGGCATCACGACAGTAATTGCTACCTTATAGTACTTTGAGCGGTCAGAGTTTTGTTCTAGTGTTTCATTTCAGTGTTTGGAGAATGAAAGCCTATCTTATTAAATCTCCCTCGCCTATTGCAGATGAGGAGGGAGACGAGGTACGCTACATCCTGGTTTTCGAGCGACTGCCACGCCTAAGGCCTCCGCACTTTGTGCAAGTCTTGCTGATCGTTATGAGCAACATCAATGGGAAGTGGAGGCAACTGACATGTCCAATTTTTGGTGTCACTTGGTCTTTAGTGCTTTCGCTCTACAAGAGGCATAGAGAGATCATGCTCGCCTTTTCCGTATACATACACGAAGCACCATTCCGTTTTTCAGGTATGTGTGAGCCCTCAAGTTGGCACTTGGAACTCAGGGTTTTCTTTTTTTCCGTTTTGTTAGTATTTTAGCATAATTATATGCAAAAATGCATAAAAAGAGTGTTTGAGTGGTATTTGGTAGAAGTCCCTACCAATACAATGAGGGGTCATCTTAGAAGTGTAGAGTATATACAATACTCAAATTTCATACTTCTAAGTCCTAGTTGAGAGTCTGAGAGGTCGATTAAGTGTTTCCGAGAGAACTAAGGGTTTGAGTGTTAGTCAGTCCTAGTAGTTGTCCATGTCAAACTAAGTCTTACAATCACATGTGACAAGCTGGCTAAGTCTATTTTAGGTCTAGAGAGTCTAGTGTAGGTCACCATCCAATTCGTAAAGAATTTGGATTGGTAAGTTCTTATTTGCAGGTAACTTATAGAAGAATTATCCAATCTGCAAATAAAAGTGATGGGAGAGCGACCGAAGTATGAAGAAAGGTGCTTTTACTCTAAAAGCATGCCAAGAGCCAACATTGGAGCCGGTTGTTCCAAAGATTCCCTGATACAAGAATAATTTCCCCTTAGGGTGGAAATTAAAAGGGAATTGCTAATTTTAGCTTCCCTATGAATAGTGCAAAGTGAAATGTAATGTTGCACTTTGGTTTTGGGAGTTTCCTAGAAGCTACCCAAAAAGTTTCGGAATTTTCTGAAACTATTTCAATGACTCCATGGGAAGTCAACTGCCTTTGAACATGGTTGTAAATTCCTAGAAATTACCCATGTTGCGGTAAAATCCCACTAAAAATTAGGATAGTGTGTTGTGTGCTAATAAAGCGTTCCACAAAGTTTGAAGACATTCTGACATTCCTAGGTACCAAAATCGGCAACGACAGTGGACTTTTGAAGAATTTACGACTTTATGGCGGGTTGACCGGCGTACCAGGAGATGGCGGTGTCCAAATTACATGAATGAGGGGTCTTTTCTTACTCCCAAGAACCTTCTAAGTAACCCTAGACAGATGGTTTCCTCAAAAGAAACAAATTCCAAAAGTTAGGGTTTTCACCTTTCTTTGGAGTTACCGTAAGTTGATTTTACACTTACGAAGGGCTGGGAAGGAGGGGGTAGGGGGTCTCCTAGGCTAATTTGGGTCTTCTAAACACAATGGCACAATCGTTTTTCAATTTGGAGTTGTTCCCTAGAAGATAGGAGGGGTCCAGCAGTAGGTTTGACTTTTTTATAGTAATTAGTGGTAATTCAAAGTTAATTTCGCAAATATCTTTTGGAAAATTGAAGATTGGATTTGGGTAAGACCTCTTTTCTTGCGTAACAATCCATCTTTTGTTTAAAGAAAGACAATTTAGAAATACTTTGGGTTAATTAGCAAAATATCTAGGTTAATTAGGGTTATTTTCAAAATATCTTTGGGAAAAGATCTTGGATTTGATTTAGCCAAGATTTATTAGCTAAATGGAGAGGGTTCTAGAGAATTCTTCCATTAAAAAAAGATTATTTTGGAATTACAATAGGGTAGTTCAGGAAATATCTCGGGATCAAAAGTAAATGTTTTTCCACCGACAACTTACCGGGGAGGGGCCTGAGGCGAGTATAAAAGGCCCTTCCCTCGAGGTTGTCGGTACCCTCATTCTTATATCTAACCTTTGCTTTTGTGCTACCGGCGTGGTCGGAGCACTGATTCAGGTCGAGAACCGACCTAAGTTTCATTCTAATTCTTGATTTGCACACTTTGAAGGACGGGAGGGTCCCTTCAAAGTGATTTCTATTTGATTTCGTTAAGTTCTTGAGGCTAAGCCTCCATTTTCTTTGAATTGTGAGAGTTTTGGAAGGGATAGACCTCCAAACTCTAATTTCGTTTAAGATTTCTTGAATACTAACAAATTGTGCTCATTACAACAGAATTTGGTATTAATGTACTTAAGGCGGTGAAGCTTGACTTTACCAAAAGTTTATTAAACCAACCCCTACCCAAAATTCGTTGTATAGCGAAGATTGGGACTTTAATTACTAAAGTTTGGTTTAAACGTTGTCATGTGTACCTCCTTTAGTGATTAAACTTGGATACTTGGAAATTTTAGAGAATTAATCTTTAAAGTTCGGTTTAAACACTGTCATGTATACCTCCTTTAAAGATTGACTTTCAAAATACTAAAATTTGATCTTTGACACCGTGTATACCTGGAGTTGCCCCCGCACGACGAAGCTTTGACTTTGAAAGATTTGAAATTAACACTTGGGGAAATTTCCTTATTTGCATGCTTGGAAAAATGCTCTACAGGTGTACTAATTAGGAACGTTTGATTTAGTGAGAAAGATTAGAGAAAAGTAATCAAAATTGCTTAGTTTGAATTCTTGATAAAATCCTTAGTAGTAGTTAGAGAAAACCAAAATTTAGATTAGTTTCCCTTTAGTTATAGTCATTAAAATTATCCTAGGAAGAGATTTTTAATTAGCTTAGAATATTTAGTTGTTTAGTCTTAACTTTTAATTCTTTCCTAAAAATCCAAAAACATTAGATTAATTAGGAAGTTAGTTAAACCTTAAAATCTGAAAATTAATTCGATTAACAAAAATACAAAAAATCAGTAATGAGAAGGGCTATGATCCAAGGCCAACGATTGAAACAGGCGATCAGTGGACAAGCGGAAGAAGACCAGCCATAAGACGGACCAACAGCTGCGACCGGGCGACCAGTGGTCGGGACGGGCCGGAGCAACGGCCAATAGCGCTTCGCCACGTGGCCAGCGCCAAACGATAATTGGGAAGCTGATCTGGGGCAATAAGAGAACTGATCGGGGAGACCAGGAGCTGCTCAGGAGTCAGGACAGACAGGGAGCTGCTCGGGACAGGCTGGGAGCTGCTCGAGAGCTGAGTGATCAACATTTGATTTACAACTACTGATCATCTTCAAACTGGTACGAAGCTAAGGCAGTGGTAGCCACGCACAAAACTTTTGATTAAATTTTCAAAAGAATTCTCTTTCCCTCCATAGCCAACATAAACTCTAAAAAGAATGAACACATCAAAACAACAAGGAAGATGAAGTGAAGGAGTTTCGAGAGTAGGAAGAAGGAAGGTGAAAAGGAATCTAGATAATTAATGAGGTGAGAATCGTTTGAATTTGATTTTATTCTAATTACTATTCACTAAGTTGTTGGTTAGTCATTGATTAGGATTCTTTTAGGAATTAGAAGGCTAGGCTTTGGTTAGGTTTTGTTTTGTTAGGCTTAATAAGACAAATAGATAAAGACAAAATGACAACCAATATCTTTTGAAAGATTAGGAAATTACGAAATAATTAGGATTTATTAGATTTGATTTGATTTAGTGGATTTAAAAGATTTTGAGGTATTAAAATAATTTCTAATTATTTTAAATACAACCAAAATTAATAAAATCCCATAACCATTAGTAGGAAAAGAAAAATTGAAATTAAAAAACAACATCGAACGAGATTTAATTTCAAATGGCATGATGAATTAGCGAAATGGAGGATGGAGCGGGATACTACGAAACAATTCACCTCGTGATCCTCGAGGACGGTACGATCGATCACTTCGTGGGAAGGTACGTTAAAATTCTTTATATTTCATTTCTTTCAATTCCAATTTGATTAAAATCTCACTTGACAAAATAAACCATTGAAACCTGTAGGAAAATTAGAAAAGAAAATTAACCTTTAAAATTAAAACTATTCGTTTAGACTAAGAAATAATTAATGAATGAAATTTAAACCGTTAGACTTTTTAAAACAAATTTCATTCATTAATAATTTTTTAAGAATTAATTTTCAAGTGTTTTACCTTGTTGGAAAGGTAATTTCTGAATTTTCATAAAACCCTAAAAATACTAATTTTAGAATAGAGAATTTAGTTTACAATAGATTAGAAGATAATTAAAAAGAATTTCTAAAGAATCTTTAAGGAATCATTTAAATTAG